>OZ030012.1:3807500-4407500 GCA_964023405.1 Apodemus agrarius | reverse complement strand
TCCGTCCGACGACCTGTCCATCGAGAATGCCCTGGTGATACTGCAGGTAATGGGTGACATTGTACTTAAAGGACTGCAGTGCATGCAGATATGCATGTTTCATTTCTAAAGAAAATCTCAAATATATTGGTAATTAAAGTTGATTATCTACAGTACAATATACTTTATATTTTAATTTAATATAAAAGTGTAAGCTAAGATGGCCCTTTTTGATGATAGAGCACTCAAAATTGAACTTTCTAAGAGTAATAGTTATATTGTAGAGACCCTAATTGATCTCATGGTCTGTTTCTTTCATAAATTTGTATTTCTCTTTAACTTACCAAACAAAGTTCTAAAATGAGAAAATAAGTTTTAGGTTACAAGTAAGAAATGAACATATGTATATTTTGGAAACTTGTTTCATTTAGTATGTGTTTTCTTACAGTTGAAAATACTTTCTTAGCAGCAAATGTAAAGGCACATTCAAAACCATGGTTTCAAACACCGTAGTCTAAAACTTATGCTGTCGAGTGCTCATTTCATGTCCACACTGAGTCCCTTTTGTTTGCTCTGTTTGCTCAGCCTCCCTGTCTCCCTGCCTCCCCTACCTCAGCCTCCCTGTCTCCTCTACCTCAGCCTCCCTGTCTCCTCTACCTCAGCCTCCCTGTCTCCCCTACCTCAGCCTCCCTGTCTCCCTGCCTCCCCCTACCTCAGCCTCCCTGTCTCCCCTACCTCAGCCTCCCTGCCTCCCCTACCTCAGCCTCCGTGTCTCCCCTACCTCAGCCTCCCTGTCTCCCTGCCTCCCCTACCTCAGCCTCCCTGTCTCCCCTACCTCAGCCTCCCTGCCTCCTCTACCTCAGCCTCCCTGTCTCCCCTACCTCAGCCTCCCTGCCTCCCCTACCTCAGCCTCCCTGCCTCCCCTACCTCAGCCTCCCTGTCTCCCCTACCTCAGCCTCCCTGTCTCCCTGTCTCCCCTACCTCAGCCTCCCTGTCTCCCTGTCTCCCCTACCTCAGCCTCCCTGCCTCCCCTACCTCAGCCTCCCTGTCTCCTCTACCTCAGCCTCCCTGTCTCCCTGTCTCCCCTACCTCAGCCTCCCTGTCTCCCTGCCTCCCCTACCTCAGCCTCCCTGTCTCCCCTACCTCAGCCTCCCTGTCTCCCTGTTTCCCCTACCTCAGCCTCCCTGTTTCCCCTACCTCAGCCTCCCTGCCTCCCCTACCTCAGCCTCCCTGTCTCCCTGCCTCCCCTACCTCAGCCTCCCTGCCTCCCCTACCTCAGCCTCCCTGTCTTCCCTACCTCAGCCTCCCTGTCTCCTCTACCTCAGCCTCCCTGTCTCCCCGCCCTTCCTGGGACCTCCCCACTGGTCCCCTTATCACAGTTATGCCTTTTGTTCTCTTTTGTGACTTGATAAACAAATTGGAAGCTATAACGAATTTTGGTCTTATTAACTTATACCTTTCGCAATGTGTACATTTGCTTATTGTGTGTGTGTGTGTGTGTGTGTGTGTGTGTGTGCATATATATAACAGAGATCAGAAGGGCATCAAGCCCAAGTTTGCTCCCCTTCGCTCGTGTGGTCAGGCGTGAGCACAGTGCCTTCACCAACTGAGCTGTTCTTGTAAGCCAGGCAAATCACATACTGACTTTCTTGCTCAGTAATATGAATTTATTTTTTGTCTCAATAGCTTATACCTTATAACACTATTATTTTCTCTTCTTTCTGAAACCTCTATTCCTGAACATTTTTCTTTTCTTTAGTTTCCTACTTACCCCAAGAAGTGTGTGTGTATATGTATGTGTATTATATAAATTTTATATAATACATATAATATATACATATTATATATGATATATATTTTACATATATATATACATATAAATAATATGATCTTGATTTGGGTTCTGTTTATTTCTTTTTTTTTTTGGCAGCTTTTGTGATTTTATTAAAACACAAAATATGCATACAGGCCATCTATTCATTTTCTTCACTGCGTAGCCTGGCGTTGGGATGGGTGACTCTGATGGCCAGCTGTGCTGCTCTTTCTATGATGGCTTTTCGGTTCTTAGAGGACACATTGTGAGCAATCTCAGCACAGTAAGATCTTAATTTTCACATATCGGTCTGACTGGTGCCTGATGAACTTCTTGGTCCTCTTTTTGACGATCTTGGGCTTCACCAGAGGCCGGAGGGCAGCCATGATGCCGCAAAACAGATGGCAGCCACCTGGTAGGCAGCACCGAGGAAGCTGTTTATTTCTTTAATTTTGTTTTATTAGACCTTTTAACTATCCATGCTTTAGTTCAGTATACTGGTGAGCTGGCTGAAAGAAATTGTTGACTACAAATTGAATGGTTTTCTTCACTTAAGTCGATTTTGCTGTTTTTCTGTTTATGTCTTAAGCCCCTGGAATAAGCCCCTGGAGCCCCCGGTGCTCTGTAGATCACATGCTGGCATGGTGCCCGACACTGTTTTCTGTTGCCCTGTGCCCTGTCTTTGTCACTTGTCATTCTCTTCTTCAAGGTTTCTCATTCATTCCTCCTTTCCATTGTAGTAATCAAAGAAAGCACTGGTCTCCAGATGTGAGGCCTGCCACAGCGGCACACTGGTGCTATCCTAGCCCGAGACTAAAGCAGGAAGACTTTGAGGAGTTCAAGGCTACATACATATAGTGGGTCTATATCTCAGAAACCCAAAGCAAAACAAACCATCAGCCACCCCTACAAAAGCCATGATCGTTTAAGAAGTATTTCCTAAAAGTGGGTGAAAGTGAAGGCAAGCCTTCAGAAAACAGGTTGTTTTTTTTTGTTTGTTTTTGTTTTTTGTTTTTGTTTTTTTAGGGGGAGAGGGGTGCTAATAACTGAAAAGACAGCTGTCCTCAGAACTGGGTTTGATAGTTAATATGGAAAGCTACCTTTGAATTTAATTTTAATATGTCAATTTTTTTTTAGATACTCATGTACACTTCTAATGCACTATCCTTCCCAAAAAATCTCTTGGAAAATAGATGAGAATTAGTTTGCATTATAGTAAATATTGTATCTCAGTCTAAGGTAGGATAGGGCTGAAATATCCCTCCTCATAAGTCCCATAAGCCCTCTTCCCTCCGACCATTCTCCAATCAACCCCCTCCCACTTCTCTGTCCTGGTAATCCCCTACAATGCTGCATCAAGCCGTTCCAGGACCAGGGCCCTCTCCTTCCTTCCTTCTTGGGAATCATTTGATATAGGTGGACACCTTGGGGACCCCCTCCAAGTGCAGATCACTCTGCAGACCAAATGGCCCAGGACAGGGCTGGCACACAGATGGCCCACAGAGCTGCCCAGGCCCTGGGTACAGGCAGAAGCCTGGCGGGCTGTGTCCTGAATAATGTCAAACTTGGGACATCTCTGTGAACCTGGTGCTGCCTGTCTGCTCCATCAGGGAGCCAAGATGGCGGATGCTTCAGGGACCTTTTCCAAGTGCTGATCACTCTGCAGGGCAAACATCCCCAACAGGGCTGGCACACAGAAGGCCTGCAGAGCTGCCCAGGCCCTGAGCACAGGCAGAAGCCTGGCAGGCTGTGTCTCAAGTGATATTAGACTCCGGATATCTCTGTGTACCTGGAGCTGCCCATCCAGTCCGTCCGGGAGCCAAGATGGCGGAGACCCCCTCCTACCTAGATAATCTTATCTTGACTTATTTGACTTGGCTTTTCCTACTCCCAAGTCTGTATGTGTCCTGTGTATCTTATGTGCTTCCTGATCATGCAGTTTTCATTCTTGCTACTTAATTGGATATGAAGTCACTGAAGGTAAGGTAATAAACCGTCCTCATTTCTGGGCCCCTTGTCTGTTTTCCTGTGGTTGTTACCTAGCATGGTAGGTGAATGAATCTGAATGGTAGCTTATCATTTGTAATCAGCTACAATATGTTAAGTGTAAATTTTAGCTACATTTTATCATGGAACACAGATAAAATGTACCTTAGAAATAATTTTGTTAAAGTTCTATGAAGAAGTATAAGTACAGTGAAAACCAACCTTTAGATTTGTTACAGCACATACTTTGCTTAAATAAGAGGCTTAAAAATATTATCACATCTTTTTTTTTCCCCCCTGTCTGCATCAGATTATTGGTTTGAAGTCATGGGTAAGAACTTTTTCAATTTTAAAAGTAATGATTTTAAAGGCGTGAGAGAATTGATGGAACTGTGAGACTTTTATTACTGAATGTTAGCACAAACCAGATCTAAACCCACAGTGACACTGAAGGGGCTATTTACTAGCAACCTCATTTTGCCAGGAGTTGTGCATTTGTAAAATGTCACTTTTAAGAGAAACTTCTGCATACAGATTCCTGATGAGAAAGTGCGGAGTCCCTTGTTTGTAGAGAGCCTGAGAGCCGCAGAGCAGCTGTTCTAAGGGCCAGCCTCTGTGCCGCATCCCCCATGCTGAGTTGTTCTGTGCCGCTCTTCCCTGAAGGTAGCTGAAGTTACTGCTGTGTCCTTGCTGGACACAGTCCAGTCTCAGCATGGCCTCCAGCCATCTGTGTGCTCCCTCTGTCTACAAGTTGTGTGGTGGTGGTGGTGGTACATAAGAACCACTGGTTCACTCTTCAAAAGACTTACTAGATGATGATGACTAAGAACTATCTTATGGCTAATACATATTTATGTTTCTATGCTGCCTCTTTTTACCTGCTCAGTTAGTGCTATCAGAAGGCAGCATCCCTGGTGTAGTTTACCTGTGTGAGACATGCTGTGTGAGTTCCTAGTGCTCTTGATCCTGAAGGGCAACTTATTTAGTTTTCCTTTAAGGAAATTTGCAGAGTATGTTCACTTTATTGCAGTTGGATTTAATTATTTACTACTTGTTCCCAGTAATTTATCTATTTGGCATTTGATGCAGATGCAAGCTGCACCTTCTCTTCCTTCTTGTGTTTTATGCGTTGCATCTATAAAGTCTCAGAAAATCTTATTATGTAATTGATCTATAATTTTTAGAAGCTATTTTGTATTTAAGTTAAAAACTACCATTCTCTTAAAAGAATTTTTTTCCCACTAGAGTCGAGTGTGCCCATTTCTGATAGATCCATCTTCTCAGGCAACAGAGTGGTTAAAGACACATCTGAAGGACTCACACTTGGAAGTTATTAATCAACAGGTATGCACTCCCTATAATTTAGTTCCTTTTTTAATTAAAGATTTATTTATTTATTTATTATATGTAAGTACACTGTAGCTGTCTTCAGACATTCCAGAAGAGGACATCAGATTTCGTTACGGATGGTTGTGAGCCCCCATGTGGTTGCTGGGATTTGAACTCAGGATTTGAAGTCAGTGCTCTTAAACAGAGCCATCTCTCCAGCCGTATAATTTAGTTCCTGACTTTGGATAAAACCTACAGTGAATACAGGTTGGGATCTATAATAAGAAGACATATGCTCCATATTGCAACCAGGACACAGCTGGAAAGGCGCAGTAGGGACTCCGTCTGGGGCTAGAGCAGGGAGCGCTGCTAAGCTCCCGCCCACAGGCGGGCCCAGGCACCTAGGCTCTGCAGCACGTCCCTGCGAGCTTAGGACGTGCACCTAGGCAGCCGGATCCACCCAGCTCCCCAGGACCCCGGACCAGCGATAGCAGCAGGCCTCCATTTTGCAACCAGGACACAGCTGGAAAGGCGCAGGTAGGGACTCCGTCTGGGACTAGAGCAGGGAGTGCTGCTAAGCTCCCGTCCAGAGGCGGGCCCAGGCGCCTAGGCTCTGCAGCACGTCCCTGCGAGCTTAGGACGTGCACCAAGGCAGCCGGATCCACCCAGCTCCCCAGGACCCCGGACAAGCGATAGCGGCAGGCCTCCATATTGCAACCAGGACACAGCTGGAAAGGCGCAGGTAGGGACTCTGTCTGGGACTAGGACTAGAACAGGGAGCGCTGCTAAGCTCCCGCCCAGAGGCAGGCACAGGCGCCTAGGCTCTGCAGCACGTCCCTGCGAGCTTAGGACATGCACCGAGGCAGCCGGATCCACCCAGCTCCCCAGGACCCCGGACCAGCGATAGCGGCAGGCCTCCATACTGCAACCAGGACACAGCTGGAAAGGCACAGGTAGATAGATTCCATCAGGGGCTACCACGTGAGGGGATCTGCTAGGCTCTCCCTACTTGGCAGGCCCAGCAGCGCCTACCGAGGCTCTGCTGCACTCCCCCACACTTCCCAGAAACCTCAGGCCGTGCACAAAGTCAGTGGGTGGCAGCCAGCTCGTGATCTCGTTGAGCAGCAATCACGCATAACCACCAGTAGAGAAACAACAGGTAAGCCCAGCCTCACAGGAGATTCAAACACCAGCCAGTGACAACAAGGTCAACTAACACCAGAAATAACCAGATGGCAAAAGGTAAACGAAGGAATGTCACTAACAGAAATCAAGGCAACATGACAGCATCTGAACCCAGTTTGCCAACAACAGGAAGCCCTGGATACCCCAAAACACCAGAAAAACAAGACTTGGATATAAAATCACTGGTCAGGATGCTGGTAGCTGAACACATAGAAAAATCTCGTAAAGAAATAGAGGAGAAAATGGATCAAACGTTAGAAGCCTTTACAAGGCAAATACAAAAATCACTTCAAGAAATGCAGAAGATGGATCAAAAAGAAGAAGACAATAAGGAAGAAAGACAAAAATCACTTAAAGAAATACAGAAGAACGTGGGCCAACAAGTAGAAGCTATGAAAGAGGAAACACAAAAATCTATTAAAGAAATACATGAAAACACAATCAAGCAAGCGAAAGATCTGAGCACATCCATCCAGGTACTAAAAACAGAAGTAGAAACAACTAAGAAATCGCAGAGGGAGACAACATTGGAGATAGAAAACCTTGGGAAGAAATCAGGGGCCATAGATGCAAATATCAACAATAGAATACAAGAGATAGAAGACAGAATATCAGAAGCCGAAGATACCATAGGAACCATTGATTCAACAGTCAAAGAAAATACTAAATGCAAAAAGGCTGTAACCCAAAACATCCAGGAAATCCAGGACACAATGAGAAGACCAAACCTAAGGATCATAGGTATAGACGAGAATGAAGATGTACAAGTTAAAGGGCCAGCAAATATCTTCTACAAAATTATGGAAGAAAACTTCCCCAACCTAAAGAGAGAGATGCCCATGAATATACAAGAAGCATACAGAACCCCAAACAGACTGGATCAGAACAGAAATACATCCAGTCACATAATAATCAAAACTCCAAATGTACTAAACAAAGAAAGAATATTAAAGGCAGCAAGAGAAAAAGGCCAAGTAACTTATAAAGGAAGACCTATCAGAATAACACCAGACTTCTCACCTGAGACCATGAAAGCTAGAAGATCCTGGGCAGATATAATGCAAACTCTAAGAGAACACAAACTTCAGGCAAAACTACTTTACCCAGCAAAGCTCTCAATCGCCATAGATGGAGACATCAAGGTATTCCATGACAAAACCAAATTTGCACGATATCTTTCCACAAATCCAGCCCTACAAAGGATAATAGGGGGAAAACACCAAGACAAGGACGGAAACTACACCCGGGAAGAAACAAGATAGAAACCTCCTCTCATCAAACCTAAAAGAAGGTAACCTCTCGAATATAAAAAAAATAAAGAAAATAAATAAATATAATTTCAAAAATGTCTGGAGGAAATAATTACTATTCCTTAATATCTCTTAACATCAATGGACTCAATTCCCCAATAAAAAGACATAGACTAACAGACTGGATACGGAAACAGGACCCTACATTTTGCTGCATACAGGAAACCCATCTCAGTGTTAAAGACAAACACTGCCTTAGAGTAAAAGGCTGGAAGACAATTTTACAAGCAAATGGTCTCAGGAAACAAGCTGGAGTAGCCATTCTAATATCAGATAAAATTGACTTCCAACCTAAAATCATCAAAAGAGACTCAGAAGGTCACTTCTTGCTGGCCAAAGGGAAAATCCACCATGAAGAGCTCTCAATACTGAACATCTATGCTCCAAATGCAAGGGCAGCCTCATTCGTAAAAGAAACCTTACTAAAGCTTAAAGCACACATTATACCTAACACAATAATTGTGGGTGACTTCAACACTCCACTCTCCTCAATGGACAGATCAGGAAAGCAGAAACTAAACAGGGACACAGTGAAACTAATTGAAACTCTGGACCAACTGGATTTAACAGATATATATAGAATATTTCATCCTAAAGCTAAAGAATATACCTTTTTCTCAGCTCCACATGGTACCTTCTCCAAAATAGACCATATAATTGGTCACAAGACAGATGTCAACAAATACAAGAAGATCAAGCTAATCCCATGCCTCCTATCAGATCACCAGGGAGTAAGAGTGGTCTTCAATAACAACAAAAACAACAGAAAGCCCACATACACATGGAAATTGAACAATACTCTACTCAATGACACCTTGGTCAAGGAAGAAATAAAAAAAGAAATCAAAGACTTTTTAGAATTCAATGAAAATGAAGGTACAACCTACCCAAATCTATGGGACACAATGAAAGCAGTGCTAAGAGGAAAACTCATAGCTCTAAGTGCATCCAAAAAGAATCTGGAGAGAGCATACACTAGCAACTTAATGGCACACCTTAAAGCCCTGGAAGAAAAACAAGTTAACTCACCCAGGAGGAGTAGAAGACAAGAAATCATCAAACTCAGGGCTGAAATCAATCAAATAGAAACAAAGAGAACCATACAAAGAATCAACAAGACCAGGAGCTGGTTCTTTGAGAAAATCAACAAGATAGATAAACCCTTAGCCAGACTAACCAAAGGACACAGAGACAGTATACAAATTAACAAAATTAGAAATGAAAAGGGAGACATAACAACAGAAACTGAGGAAATTCAAAAGATCATCAGATCCTACTACAAAGGTCTATACTCAAAACAACTGGAGAATCTGGAGGAAATGGACAATTTCCTAGACAGATATCAAATACCAAAATTAAATCAGCATCAAGTAGATCAGCTAAATAGTCCCATAACCCCTAAAGAAATAGAAGGGGTTATAGAAAGCCTCCCAACCAAAAAAAGTACGGGACCAGATGGTTTTAGTGCAGAATTCTACCAGACCTTCAAAGAAGACTTAACACCAATAATTTTCAAACTATTCCACAAAATAGAGACAGAAGGGACACTGCCCAACTCATTCTTTGAAGCCACAATTACGCTAATACCTAAACCACAAAAAGATCCAACAAAGAAAGAGAACTACAGGCCAATTTCTCTTATGAATATAGATGCAAAAATACTAAATAAAATTCTTGCTAACCGAATCCAAGAGCACATTAAAACGATCATCCACCATGATCAAGTAGGCTTCATCCCAGGGATGCAGGGATGGTTCAATATACGGAAATCCATCAATGTAATCCACTACATAAACAAACTGAAAGAAAAAAACCACATGGTCATCTCATTAGATGCTGAAAAAGCATTCGACAAAATTCAGCATCCTTTCATGCTAAAAGTCTTGGAAAGAGCAGGAATTCAAGGCCCATACCTAAACATAGTAAAAGCAATCTACAGCAAACCAGTAGCCAACATCAAAATAAATGGAGAGAAACTTGAAGCATTCCCACTAAAATCAGGGACTAGACAAGGCTGCCCTCTCTCTCCATATCTTTTCAATATAGTACTTGAAGTTCTAGCAAGAGCAATTAGACAACATAAGGAAGTCAAAGGGATACAAATTGGAAAGGAAGAAGTGAAACTATCATTATTTGCAGACGATATGATAGTTTACCTAAGTGACCCAAAAAACTCCACCAGAGAACTTCTACAGCTGATAAACAACTTCAGCAAAGTGGCAGGTTATAAAATTAACTCAAGCAAGTCAGTGGCCTTCTTGTACTCAAAGGACAAGCAGGCTGAGAATGAAATTAGGGAAATAATACCCTTCACAATAGCCACAAACAACATAAAGTATCTTGGCATAACTCTAAACAAACAAGCGAAAGATCTGTACAACAGGAACTTCAAGTCCTTGAAGAAAGAAATCGAAGAAGACCTCAGAAGATGGAAAAATATTTCTTGCTCCTGGATTGGCAGAATCAATATAGTAAAAATGGCCATCTTGCCAAAAGCAATATACAGATTCAATGCGATCCCCATCAAAATCCCAACTCAATTCTTCATAGATCTAGAAAGAGCAATTCTCAAATTCATCTGGAGCAACAAAAAACCCAGGATAGCTAAAACTATTCTCAACAATAAAAGGACTTCTGGGGCAATCAATATCCCTGACCTCAAGCAGTACTACAGAGCAATTGTGTTAAAAACTGCATGGTATTGGTATAGCAACAGGCAAGCAGATCAATGGAACAGGATTGAAGACCCAGAAATTAACCCACAGACTTATGGTCACTTGATCTTTGATAAAGGAGCCACAACCATCCGGTGGAATAAAGATAGCCTTTTCAACAAATGGTGCTGGTTCAACTGGAGGTCAACATGCAGAAGAATGCGAATTGACCCACTCTTATCTCTTTGCACTAAGATCAACTCCAAGTGGATCAAGGACCTCCACATAAAACCAGACACACTGAAACTATTAGAAAAGAAACTTGGGAAGACCCTGGAGGACTTGGGCACAGGGGAAAAGTTCCTGAACAGAACACCAATAGCTTATGCTCTAAGATCAAGAATCGACAAATGGGACCTCATAAAATTACAAAGTTTCTGCAAAGCAAAGGACACTGTCAGAAGGACAAAACGGCAACCAACAAAGTGGGAAAAGATCTTCACCAACTCCACATCCGACAGAGGGCTGATATCCAATATATACAAAGAACTCAAGAAGTTAGACCGCAAAGAACCAAATAACCCTATCAAAAAATGGGGCACAGAGCTAAACAAAGAATTTTCACCAGAAGAAATTCAGATGGCCGAGAAACACCTTAAAAGATGTTCAACATCATTAGTCATCAGGGAAATGCAAATCAAAACAACCCTGAGATTCCACCTCACACCAGTCAGAATGGCTAAGATTAAAAACTCAAGAGACAACAAGTGCTGGCGAGGATGTGGAGAAAGAGGAACACTCCTCCATTGTTGGTGGGATTGCAAAATGGTAAAACCGCTCTGGAAATCAGTTTGGCGGTTCCTCAGAAAATTGGGCATGTCACTTCCAGAGGACCCTGGCATACCACTCCTGGGCATATACCCAGAGGATTCCCCTGCATGCAATAAGGACACATGCTCCACTATGTTTATAGCAGCCTTGTTTATAATAGCCAGAAATTGGAAGGAGCCCAAATATCCCTCAAAGGAGGAATGGATACAGAAAATGTGGTATATTTATACAATGGAATACTACTCAGCAATTAAAAATAATGAATTCATGCAATTTGTAGGTAAATGGTTAGACCTGGAAAATATCATCCTGAGTGAATTAACCCAATCACAAAAGAATGCACATGAAATGCAATCACTGATAAGTGGATATTAATGAGCCCAGAAGCACTAAATACTCAAGACACAAATAGCAAGTCAAATGATTCCCAAGAAGAAGAAAGGAGAGGACCCTGGGCCTGTAAAAATTGCATCCAGTTTAGTAAAGAAACCGAGGGGGGAGGGGGAATGATTGGGGAACAGTTGGAGGGGGGGAGAGGAACTATGGGAACTATGGTGGGTGGGAACTGGGAAAGGGGAAAGCCTTTTGAATGTAAACATAGAACATAGAAAATAAAAATTAAAAAAAAAAAAAAAAAAAGAAGACATATGCAGAGTGAGCTACCTGCCGAGTTGGTTGTGGGGATCCAGAAAGAAGTGTAATCCTCCTGAATTCAGGTCTGTCATTTCTAGCACAGGAGCAAACACATTTTTGGTGCTAGTGACTCATTGGAGTCCTAGGAGTTTTAACAATATGAGTAGTTACAGCTTTTCATATAGAAGGTTAAGGAAACAGAGGCCTACACTATGCCATATGGAATTGCAGACTTAAACTTAGTTTGGACAATAAAAAAGTTGCCAAGATCCAGCCTTGGCTTGGAGAGGAAGGGTGTTTGGAAGCAGTAAAAATGGGATGGCAAGGGGGTGGGGGTTTCGGAGGGGAAACCAGGAAGGGGGGGATAACATGTGAAATGTAATTAAAGAAAATATCTTAAAAAAAAAAAGAATGACTCAAAGTCAATCTTGGGTACAAGCTAACAGCCCTGTGTTCTGCTTGAGATGACTCCTCAAATAGATTTAGACAGTTCTTTCAGACCAAAGCCCAGTCTTTTATTTATATACCAATTCAATCATTACCCCAGTTAATATAAGGTGTGTGTGTGTGTGTGTGTGTGTGTGTATGTGTGTGTGTGTGTGTGTGTATATATATATATATACATATATATATACATATGTATATATATATGTATATATATATATACACACACATATGTTGAAATTCGTGTTTTCAGAGTTCTTTCCCACAGCCTTAAGGGCTGGCCTGTAGGTTCACCATTTTGCCGAGGAATGAGGAACATAGACACACCCTCACCTCCTGGACTGTTGGAATCATTAACCTTGGCATGGAAAACATTCTCCAAGAATTTTGACAGGGAGAACCTCCCTGGAGGACAAACATGAAGGGAATATATACACTATTATACAATCAAGCCTTACACCTAGCAACTGTCAACACTTGTGGATGTCTACACACTGCTGGCCCTGCTCCAGGGACAGGAAGGTGTCACACTCTCTTTTCTGTGGGCAGGCATACAAAACTGCACTGATCTCATAGCTGCTTCTGTTTTCTCTTTCATTTCCTATTGCAGATAGAGGTTGGGATTTTTATCTTTGTAGCAATTCGTAAGTAGAGTAGAAACTTGGCTGGAAACTTTTGTAGTATGAAGACTTGCTGTTCAGTTGGTACAGGACTGTTTTAAGGTGTATAGGATAAGAATGTAGTAGAAAAATGCTTTCCACAAAGCTGATGATCTAAGATCTATCAGATTTAAGAAGATACTGCACAAATTTAGAGGCTGATCGTAGCTCATGAGCACATTGAAGAGCATAAAAATTAACAGAAAGTACTGTTGAATGATGCTTTACCCTCATGTAACTAAACTCAAAGCACTGTTGCCACTTCAGGGGAAGAGGGCTTCATTGTCTGACTTCCCAAGGAAATGAGATAAAAGATGAGTGTCTCAGATCTAAGCAATGGATCCCACAGAGTGTCTCAGATCTGAGCAATGGATCCCACAGAGTGTCTCAGATCTGAGCAATGGATCCCACAGTGTGTCTCAGATCTGAGCAATGGATCCCACAGAGTGTCTCAGATCTGAGCAATGGATCCCACAGAGTGTCTCAGATCTGAGCAATGGATTCCACAGAGTGTCTCAGATCTAAGCAATGGATCCCACAGAGTGTCTCAGATCTGAGCAATGGATCCCACAGAGTGTCTCAGATCTGAGCAATGGATTCCACAGAGTGTCTCAGATCTGAGCAATGGATCCCACAGAGTGTCTCAGATCTGAGCAATGGATTCCCACAGAGTGTCTCAGATCTGAGCAATGGATTCCCACAGAGTGTCTCAGATCTGAGCAATGGATTCCTACAGAGTGTCTCAGATCTAAGCAATGGATCCCACAGTGTGTCTCAGATCTGAGCAATGGATCCCACAGAGTGTCTCAGATCTAAGCAATGGATTCCCACAGAGTGTCTCAGATCTAAGCAATGGATTCCCACAGAGTGTCTCAGATCTGAGCAATGGATCCCACAGAGTGTCTCAGATCTGAACAATGGATCCCACAGAGTGTCTCAGATCTGAGCAATGGATTCCCACAGAGTGTCTCAGATCTGAGCAATGGATTCCCACAGAGTGTCTCAGATCTAAGCAATGGATTCCCACAGAGTGTCTCAGATCTGAGCAATGGATTCCCACAGAGTGTCTCAGATCTAAGCAATGGATTCCCACAGAGTGTCTCAGATCTAAGCAATGGATCCCCACAGAGTGTCTCAGATCTGAGCAATGGATCCCACAGAGTGTCTCAGATCTGAACAATGGATCCCACAGAGTGTCTCAGATCTGAGCAATGGATTCCCACAGAGTGTCTCAGATCTGAGCAATGGATTCCCACAGAGTGTCTCAGATCTAAGCAATGGATTCCCACAGAGTGTCTCAGATCTGAGCAATGGATCCCACAGAGTGTCTCAGATCTGAGCAATGGATCCCACAGAGTGTCTCAGATCTAAGCAATGGATCCCACAGTAGAGGGTGCCTCTGTTGAGCTTCACGGCTCATTCAAGTGACAGGAAAGATGGCTTGTCAAGAAAGAACTCAGGGTCTAACATAAACACTGAGAAATGTGGTAGATTGGACCCATCAGACTGTGAAATAACAGCATTTCTGTGCTGAACTATTAATTTTATAATTTTGATTATATTTGCTTTGTTTTTCACAAAAGAGTAGAAAGTTTATATTCATATTGTCCCATTATAAAACTAAAAATTTTCTGGAAAATTTTAATACTGAACCAGCATTTTATTTGTCTTGTTTAAAATAATTCAGTAAAGTTAATCACAATTAAAGAAAAACATAAAGAAATGTTTTCCACATTATTTTTATAATTTACACTGGACTGGCCACTTAAGAATTTCATAGGAAAGGAAGAAGAGCTTGTGTTATTTAGATTTTTTGTCACAATATTTTTTTATTATTTATTGAAAAGGAAATTAACACTTTATGATAAAATTAAAGATTTACATGGAAAATATTTCAGATAAACATGTTAAAATTGACAATTTTCATGGAAAATTAAAGAGTAAAGTGGTAGACATGTAAAACATTGCTAAATTAACTGAAATTTGGGATAGAAACATTTTATGATAGAATTGAAGATTTACGTGGAAAATACTTCTGATAAAATTGGAGACATATATAGAAAAACATGTTAAAATTGATTATTTCATGGAAAATTGTACATATAAAATGGTAGGTATAAAAACTTTCTAAATTAATTGAAGGTGGAATTAGAACATTTGTGATAAAATCAAAGATTTACATTGAAAACATTTCTGATAAAATATGAATATAAATTTTCTACTCTTTTGTGAAAAACAAAGCAAATATAATCAAAATTATAAAATTAATAGTTCAGCACAGAAATGCTGTTATTTCACAGTCTGATGGGTCCAATCTACCACATTTCTCAGTGTTTATGTTAGACCCTGAGTTCTTTCTCATTAAAATTGAAGATTATCATGAAAAATAATGCAGATAAAATGGTAGACATAAAAAAAATTACTAAATTAATTAAAATGGGAATTACAAACATTTTCTGATAAAATTGAAGATTTACATGAGAAATATTTCATTAGTCTATGTCTTTTTATTGGGGAGTTGAGTCCATTGTTGTTAAGAGATATTAAGGAATAGTGATTGTTGCTTCCTATTATTTTTGATGTTATTTTTGTTTGTGTGGGTATCTTCTTTTGGGTTTGTTGGAAGATTACTTTCTTGCTTTTTCTAGGGTGTAGTTTCTCTCCTTGTGTTGCTATTTTCCATCAGTTATCCTTTGTAGGGCCGGATTTGTGGACAGATATTGTGTAAATTTGATTTTATCATGGAATATCTTGGTTTTTCCATCTATGGTGATTGAGAGTTTTTAAAGTATTATTTTTCTTATGTGTCTACTTAAAATTTATTTAAAATTTATTATTTGAAAACTAAAATATTCAAATAAAACAACTTTTTACTAAATATTTTATAACTGGAAAATATCATGAATAATTTCTATTAATACTATAGATAAACTTTTAAAACTTTAAATAATTTGTTAGTATCTTTATTCATTTTGATAAGGACCTTCATAAGCATTGAGATAAGGAACTGGTATGTGCTTTTCTTTATTACCACAGGACAGTAACTTTATTACAGCGCTTGAGTTGGCAGTACGTTTTGGGAAAACCCTCATCATACAAGAGATGGATGGGGTAGAGCCTGTTCTTTATCCGCTGCTGAGACGAGATCTGGTTGCTCAAGGTAAGTGTTTGAGTGTTTACCAGCTTCTAAAACTTGCAGAGATGAAACCAGACACCAGTTTGCTAAGAGTGTCCTCTTGTGGAGCCATGGAAGTCCTGCTGAACTGCCTCAGGCATACGGGCTTGCGGGACAGAGGAAAGGTGTCAGAGCACACACTGCTCATCTGTTGTTGTGAGGTTGTGCCAGCCTATGTAACTGTCCTCAGGAAAGCTCATGAGACTCACTAGTTTTCACTCAGCAACTATGTAAGCATGCGCTTTCTGTTCATCATTAACGAGAAGCAGGTGCTTAGCACACTGGTTACATGTGCAAGCAGTTTGAACACCATCAGCTACTCTTACCCGTGAACCTGGGAACCCTGAGAATATTCTTGAAGCCCACAGTACCATATGCTGCTTACTTTTGCAGGTAGGCCTTTGTGAAGATGTCTGCACAGGCACTAAGCCAGCTTCTGTTTGTTGTTGTTGTTGTTGTTGGTGGTGGTGGTGAGAGAGAGTGTGTGTGTGTGTGTGTTTATGAGAGAGAGAGAGAGAGAGAGAGAGAGAGAGAGAGAGAGAGAGAGAGAAAGTGTGTTTGTGTGTGTATGAAGGTACATGTGGAGACCAGAAGTGAAGATCAGATGTCTTCATTAATCTCTCCATTTTCTTTTTTGAGGTGATCTCTCACTGAACCTGGAGTTCATGAGTGCACTACAAAGGCTGGCCGTGCAGCTTTAGGGATCTGCCTGTCTCTGCTTCCCTGGTGTTAGGACTGTAGGCATGTGCTGCCATGCCTGCCTTCTCATGTGTCTGTTGGGCACGCTAACATGGCACGCATTTGACTGACTGAGACAACTTGCCAGTCCAGCCTCCCCCTACCCCAAACCTGAGGAATGTGTGTGCGCAAAGCATATACACATATACTGCAGATATGTAGGCAGGCATAGACCACCCACATAACCAGAACATTTACATGGATAGTTGTTCCTCTAGACTCACGGGACTGCACTGTCTTAATCAGAGTAGTTGAGGATCATCGGTTTGGGCTGCTTGCTCCCCTGTGGAAGCAGGAAGGAGTCCCCTGCTGGCCCCCGTGGCTCTTAGGAAATACTCACGGGTTCCCTCCATTCCAAGGCAGTCTATGAGACAAGCCTGGGACTCAGGAGTGACTTCTCTGGAGCACAGTAGGCTGTTAAGTCAGCCAGGGGATCCCAGTGTTTGGTTGCACGTAGGTTCTCCAGAGGACTTCCCAGTGGGAAGAAGCTTAGGAATTACCTGTGCTCCTGTAGTGCCTGGGAAACTCTCTGGCTCATCCTAGGTTTGGATTGAAGCATCTCTGTGTTCTGTATACATTGTACCTGTCTAGTACTGACTCAGGAAAATTTATGTAGCAACATACTCTGAAGCATTTTTGTTTTGCCACATCAGATACTTATGTATACATGGCACTTGAATAATTTTCCTAAATGTTTCATGTAGACTTGAAATTTGTATAAATTTTGCTCTTTTTTTGTTCAATTTTCTTTGAAGATCAATTATGTCATATTGGTTGTGTGGCACAATATTTTATCACTTTAAAAATGTTATTTTGCTCAGCCATGTCTTGAGGAAAATACCTTAAAGTCAGTGTCTTAGTCAGGGTTTCTATTCCTGCACAAACATCATGACCAAGAAGCCAGTTGGGGAGGAAAGGGCTTATTCAGCTTACACAGCTGTTCATCACCAAAGGAAGTCAGGACTGGAACTCACGCAGGTCAGGAAGCAGGAGCTGATGCAGAGGCCATGGGGGGATGCTCCCTACTGGCTTGCTTCCCCTGACTTGCTCAGCCTGCTCTCTTACAGAACCCAAGAATACCAGCCCAGAGATGGCACCACCCACAAGGGGCCTGTCCCCCTTGATCACTAATTGAGAAAATGCCCCACAGCTGGATCTCATGGAGGCATTTCCCCAACTGAAGCTCCTTTCTCTGTGATAACTTCAGCCTGTGTCAAATCGACACACAAAGCCAGCCAGTACAGTCAGCTTTGAATTAGTTTCTTTTCCATTTGGTTTTTTGTTTTGTTTTGTTTTTTTCTGTAAGTATTTTGAATATTTCTTTCTCATTATGAAATGTTCTGTAAGTTAGAAGTCTCTCAAGTTTGACATTTCAATGCTACGTGCAATGCTGCAGCTTCATGGACTAGTTGTGTTAGTCTGTGTTCCCATTACTATGACACATGCCTGCAGAAATCAGCTTAAGGAATGCAAGATTTCTTTTGACTCCTGTCTTAGAGGTTCAGTCCATTTGGCTGGCAGTGTTTTTCCTGGGCCTATAGAGAAATTCGTATCCTGGAAAAAAGGGGTTGTGGAGAATGCTGGAGCCGAGTTGTTCAGTGCTGGTTGGTGGCCAGGAAGCAGAAACAGTAGTTAGGATCAGATACATTCCATGGTGGCACAGTCATGTGACCCACGTCCTTTACCGTGGTCCCACTTTCTACTCTCCCACCCTGTAGTAGTCTACTTACAGTTTTAATTCACCATTAGACTAAACCACTGATTACATTTTTTGATAATTATCCCGTAGATGTGAGGTGTGATACAGTAGTTTCTATTTGCATTTACCTAATAATGTTGAACATATTTCATTCTTTGTTGGCAATTTTAGTGTTTTCTTTGGAGAAATGTTATTCATGTCCTATTCCATTTTTAATTGGGTTGTTTGCTTTTCTGCTATTCATTTTCAAGAATTCTTTATAAATGTTGGATGCTGTATTTAAAACGGTTTGCAAATATTTTTCCACAGGTCTTCATGTCATTGTTTTATTTTGTAGATAATGGATAACTTCGGATTTGTATATTTCTTGATTTTTATTTTATTATATCTAAGTTATTACTCAAATTTGTATATTCCTTGATTTTCACTTTATTATATCTAAAGTACTAGCATAATAAATACCCTTTTTAAAAGGCTATATATGTTATTCATTTTATTTTCTTTTTAAAACATTTTTAGTTATTGTTCAACAGTTTCATAGATGCATACAATGTATTTCAAACACATTCCTTCCCCAATTTGCTACTCACCTTAACTAAATAAGTTTGAAATTGGGAAGAACACCTCATCAAGGGTATCTACTTTTGACATCTATAAACAACTATTTAAGAAAAAATTGGAATATGAATAGTTAATACCCATTATAAGTAGGTATCTCATTGTTAATTCTATATCCCAGGATTGAGTTATAATTGAGCATTTAGGAGTTTTCTGAATAGTCCAGATTTGAAGTCTTCTGCACTGTGTTAACAGCCTGTGTTGTTTGCATCAGAACCTGCAGAGGTTAATTGCTTGATGCTCTCGGGGACTCTAGGAGATAGTGCAAGTCCTGAAGGAGAAACGGCATGTTTTGTATCTTTACGGTTAAAGTGTTTAAACACAAAATTCACTTTCAGTAAAATGTAGCTTTCAATGTTAGTGTATTTGTCTTGATTGTCTTTAAAAGCTGCCATACAGTTGTTTTTTGTTTTTTTGCTTTTCAATACTGTTTCAATACTGTTGGAAGATACAGAAGATTCACACTGACCAAGCGTGTGTGTCATTGACAGGACCTCGGTATGTGGTACAAATAGGTGACAAGATCATTGACTACAATGAAGATTTCCGCCTTTTCTTGTCAACAAGAAATCCAAACCCCTTTATCCCACCGGATGCCGCATCCATCGTGACCGAGGTGAACTTTACCACGACCAGAAGTGGACTTCGAGGACAGGTGTGTGGGCGGGGCAGACCAGCAGAAGCTTGCAGAGCCCGATGTGCTCTGAGCGGGTTGGTTCAGCTCATTAGGACTTTGAAAACAGGACTTGAAAATTAGGATTTAAGTGAAGCAGTCAGGTTTATTTTATCCTTTATTAGATTTTTACTTTTGGTACATATTGCTGGTTCCTCCGATATAACTTATTTTACAGTCTATTTCTATTGCATTTGATAAAACTTGCATGATAGGTAGTTCATAGAGATGAGATTTAAGATTCCAATTAAGAATGCTGAAAAAATGCAGTTATTTGATGTAGGCAAGAGGTTCTGACTCTTGAACCAGTATTTTTTTTTTTTTACAAAGGACTTTTTTAGTTAGATTTTGAAATTATAATTAAACTTTTCCTCTTCCCTTTCTCCCTTCAAATCCTCCCAAATGCCCCTTTTTGCTCACTTTCGGATTCCTGTCAACCAGAATCAACCACTGAAAGCTGTGTGTCTCCGAGTTCATTTTTCTCTATCTGAGTCATTACAGTTTAGAATTAATGTTTGAGTTTACAAATGATTTTTTAAGTATACAAATGTTTATTAATATATTCTTTGCTTTTTCTTTAGTAAGAAATACATATTGATTTTTGATTTCCATTGTTTTTATTTAACTCATTTAGTGGTATTCATCTTCCTGTTTTGCTCTCCATTATAGCATGTGCATCTATTAATTTTTCTTTATTGCAGTTTAAAAGCTGCTACTTCAAAATATTCTTTTCTTATACCATAAGCCTTCCTGAGTATTGTTTATGAATTACATACATACATATTGTTTATGAATTACATACATACTTATTAATTACATACTTTGCGCGCGCGTGCGCACACACACACACACACACACACACACACACACAGTACAGAATGCCAGGTCAGAAGACTAGGCCTAAGTTTCTGTTTCTCAGAGCTGAACAAACCGGTCCAGGAAAAAACACAGCTCACAGGCAGGCAATCATAAGCTGCTCTGCTTTATGGCCCAAGCCAAGAAGAGTTAGTCAGTAGTGGTTCTGAAAAGTCCCCCAGAGCCCTAGCCAGTTCTTAGGCCACCTGTACTCCTAGAGATAGAGCCAACCAATCAGGATGAAGGTCACCTGCTCTTCCCCTGGTTGGCCCTGGATAGAGCCTGCAAGCTTACCTGCAGGCTCCATCCTGGTGAGTGCTAGACTCTGCATACTGGGGCTCTGCAGGACTCCATCCTTGTGAGTGCTAGACTCCGCATACTGGGGCTCTGCAGGACTCCATCCTGGTGAGTGCTAGACTCTGCATACTGGGGTTCTGCAGGACTCCATCCTGGTGAGTGCTAGACTCCTGCATACTGGGGTTCTGCAGGACTCCATCCTGGTGAATGCCAGACTCTGCATACTAGGGTTCTGCAGGACTCCATCCTGGTGAGTGCTAGACTCCTGCATACTGGGGTTCTGCAGGACTCCATCCTGGTGAATGCTAGACTCTGCATACTGGGGTTCTGCAGGACTCCATCCTGGTGAGTGCTAGACTCCGCATACTGGGGTTCTGCAGGACTCCATCCTGGTGAGTGCTAGACTCCGCATACTGGGGTTCTGCAGGACTCCATCCTGGTGAGTGCTAGACTCCGCATACTGGGGTTCTGCAGGAGTCCATCCTGGTGAGTGCTAGACTCTGCATACTGGGGTTCTGCAGGACTCCATCCTGGTGAGTGCTAGACTCCTGCATACTGGGGTTCTGCAGGACTCCATCCTGGTGAGTGCTAGACTCCGCATACTGGGGCTCTGCAGGACTCCATCCTGGTGAGTGCTAGACTCCTGCATACTGGGGCTCTGCAGGACTCCATCCTGGTGAGTGCTAGACTCCGCATACTGGGGTTCTGCAGGAGTCCATCCTGGTGAGTGCTAGACTCTGCATACTGGGGTTCTGCAGGACTCCATCCTGGTGAGTGCTAGACTCCTGCATACTGGGGTTCTGCAGGACTCCATCCTGGTGAGTGCTAGACTCCTGCATACTGGAGTTCTGCAGGACTCCATCCTGGTGAGTGCTAGACTCCGCATACTGGGGTTCTGCAGGAGTCCATCCTGGTGAGTGCTAGACTCCTGCATACTGGGGTTCTGCAGGACTCCATCCTGGTGAGTGCTAGACTCCTGCATACTGGGGTTCTGCAGGACTCCATCCTGGTGAGTGCTAGACTCTGCATACTGGAGTTCTGCAGGACTCCATCCTGGTGAGTGCTAGACTCTGCATACTGGGCTCTGCAGGACTCCATCCTGGTGAGTGCTAGACTCGCATACTGGGGTTCTGCAGGAGTCCATCCTGGTGAGTGCTAGACTCTGCATACTGGGCTCTGCAGGACTCCATCCTGGTGAGTGCTAGACTCGCATACTGGGGTTCTGCAGGAGTCCATCCTGGTGAGTGCTAGACTCTGCATACTGGGGTTCTGCAGGACTCCATCCTGGTGAGTGCTAGACTTGCATACTGGGCTCTGCAGGACTCCATCCTGGTGAGTGCTAGACTCCGCATACTGGGGCTCTGCAGGACTCCATCCTGGTGAGTGCTAGACTCGCATACTGGGGTTCTGCAGGACAAACACTCTGCTTTCCATACTTCTGAGTCCGTGGGGTTATTCTTTGGCAACTCATGGGCCCTTACAATTTCTCCTCTCACTATATAGACTCTGAGGGTCAAACCGGGTCATTAGACTTAGTTCAGGTTCCTTAACCCGCTGAAGTAGCTCACGGACTCTGATAATATAATATTGTAATATTTCCTATGTCTTAAGTAAATATTTATATCAGTAGCTAATATATTTTCATAGCTTTTGTATTTTAATCTAACTGTAGAGTGAAATTTTTCATACTTAGTAAATGCCTGTGATTTTTACATATTTAACATTGTTAATGATTGTTTTAAACATCCATTTTCTGTTTCTTATCAGAACAGACATGGAAGTGTCTTGTACTTAATTAGGAAGAATCAAATTATGTCATATTCAGCTGGGTGTTGGTGGTGCAGGCCTTTAATCCCAGCACTTGGGAGGCAGAGGCAGGCAGATTTCTGACTTTGAGGCCAGCCTGGTCTACAGAGTGAGTTCCAGGACAGCCAGGGCTACACTGAGAAATCCTGTCTTGAAAAAACCAAAAAAAAAACAAAAACAAAAAAAAGAAAGAAAGAAAGAAAGAAAGAAAGAAAGAAAGAAAGAGAGAAAAGAAAAAGAAAAAGAAAGAAAAGAAAAAAAGATCATTGCTGGAATTATGTTTCTTGATTTTCTTTTTTAAGCTTTTAGCTTTAACCATTCAGCATGAAAAACCGGATCTAGAAGAACAGAAAACAAAACTATTACAGCAAGAAGAAGATAAGAAAATACAGCTGGCTAGACTTGAGGAGTCTCTCTTAGAGGTGACAAGCTTTCATAATGGTTTTCACTTTGCTTCCTTCTTTATCAAATTCATGCTACAAGTACTGTAGCACAGATAGTATGTCTTCAAAATTCTTGTGAGTTTTCTGAAGTTTTACTAGTATGTTAAAGTCAAAATTCCAAGAGAAAACAGATTTCTTTGTCAGAATAAAGGTCTAAAATTTATAATTATAATTACAATTAAGACAAATTGTTTTAAACTAGTTTTTCATTACATTGTTTCATTATTTTTATACTTGGAATTTCTAAAGGCACTAAAAATTAGTATGAAATTATGACTGTATATATAACTATTTGCTTTTGGTTATTATGTTGATAAACATAAAACATGCAGTTATTTGATATAGAAAGACTAAGTAATACTGTAATTGTTTTTAAAATATTAGCCCCACATTAATAGTTAATATGGCCTTCCTTTAATTGGTTATCTTAATTTTATAATAACTTTTATTATTAATTTCTCCTTGCAGACACTTGCTACATCTCAAGGCAATATTTTGGAAAATAAGGATTTGATTGAATCGTTGAACCAGACAAAAGCAAGCAGTGCTCTTATTCAAGACTCACTTAAGGAATCTTACAAACTCCAGATTTCCCTTGATCAAGTAATTATGTCCTTTGTTATGATTTTATGTAAGCTTTTCTTAATTATTTGGGTGAATTTGGAAGAACATATGCAGTCAGATCTTCAAGGGGATGATTTTGCTGAGAATGAAAGCCATTTAAAAATACCAGAGCCTGCGGTGTGATTCCTATTACAGAGAGGCAGTTAAGATACCCCTGACACTGAGTAAAGTCAACTGCTCTGTCTGTACTGGTGGGATAATATACCACATTGCTACTTAATGTAGAGATGTGCTTTCGGATAAAATAAAAAATGAATATTTTGAAAATGAGCGTCAGCAACGATCTTTGCTAATTTTATTAGTCAGCAGTCTTCTGCTTGAATAAATACATGAGAGAAATCAACTTATAATAAAAGCTTTATTTGGGCTCACAGTTTGAGGTACTGCAGCTTAAGGTCAGCTCATTGCTATGGGGGCTGTGACACAGAAGCATACAATAGTAGGAGCGTGTTTTGAAATTCTACATGTCTGTATGAGAGAGAGATAGACATGCACACGGGTGGGGGTGTGTGGAGAGGGAGATACTGTGAGAAGGGGAGTGGAGGGGGAACAGGGTCAGAAAGTCAGTCCTTTCTGCAGGCACTCTATTCAATAAACTGAGACCCTCCACTACCAGGCAGCTCCATGGGCTTGAGCTAACCTTCGACATGAAGACTTTTAGGACAGTATAAATCTAGACATCTAAATTGTGGTACCATTGTTAGATGTCTATCTGTCTCCCTCCCTCCCTCTCCTCCTCCTCCTCCTCCTCCTCCTCCTCCTCCTCCTCCTCCTCCTCCTCCTCCTCCTCCTCTTCTTCTCTCTCTCTCTCTCTCTCTCTCTCTCTCTCTCTCTCTCTCTCTCTCTCTTTGTTTTATATTTTTAGACAGTATCCTAGACCATAGTCTGTATTAGTCAGGGTTCTATAGAGTCAAAGATTTTATGAAATATATATATATATATATATATATATATATATATATATATATAAAACACACACACACACACACACACACACACATACACACACACACACACATACACACACACACGTATGAGTATTTATTAGAATGACTTTTACTGACTATAGTCCAGGTAATCCAGCAATAATCCAGCTAGCTGTGAACAAAAAGTTTGAGTCTAGTAGTTGCTGAAACTCACAAGGCTGGGTGTCTCAGCTGGAATCCACAAGAAGTGGCTTCCAGTGCCAGCCAAGGAATGGATGTGCTAGCAAGGCGAGGGCCAGCCAAGCAGGCAAGCTCTGTCCTTAGGTAGACTTCCAGCAGAAGGTGTTGCCATAGTAAAGGTATGTCTTCCCTTCTCAAGATTTGTATCCGAGGCTTATATCTTCCTGACTCAAAATGTGGATCAAAGGTGTGTGTCTTCCTACTTCAAAAGTCAGAACTAGAAATGGATTTACCCACTTCAAACCAAGAGAGATTCTCCCCACTAGAAGCCTCAGGCGTACCTTCCATCCAGTGTAGTCAAGCTGACCACCAAGCATAGCCACAATAAGTCTTGATTGGGTTTGAGCCGAGCTGGCTTCAGCCTTGGAGCCATCTTCCCCTTCCGCCTTCCTGAGCGCTAGGATGACAAGGGTGAGCCACCTTGGCCAGCAGAGTTTTTCCTAAGACAAGTTAAATATACTAACTGGGCTATACACCATTTGTTTTAAAATGTTTTTCTTTCCTATTCATAGTAGACCCAGTGAGTGTAAGGATTTGAACCAGTTTCTTACAAATGGCTCAGAATCCTTCCTGTGCTTTAATACTCCTTTAGGAAAGCTCCAGCCCACATCAGTGTAGTATGTGTGATTTTTCTCCTGCGTAGCATTACTGCGCTTTGCTGGAAACTCAGACAGCCAGAGTTAATAGCATTGTGGGCTTCCAGGCGGCGACCTGACCTTTGACTCCCTGGTGTTCCCAAGTTATGCGTTCACCTCAGCAGCTGTTCCACTTTTTCCTTCCAGCATTTTCCTGCTCTTGGTCACACTTTACACTTATCTGTTTCTACTCCGTATGGTTGGAGGATAGCTCTGTTGAAACCAGAATAAAACCAGAAGTCAGAACCAGATCTAATCCAGAAACCCCACCTGGACTGCAAGGCTAAGCCTGACAGATGCCTTGCCTGCAGTTGTCTCCCTCGGCGTAGTGAGTGCTGTGCCCTAGATGGAATCCCCTGGAGTTGTTTGCAGTTTCAGTCCCATGATGCTAAGAACGCGGGAACCAACTTGTGCGCAGAGCCCTGTAGCCACGTGGTCCTCCCATGCCTTCTGTCCGAAAGCGGCCCCGGTACTGATGGGTGCAGGCAGTCTGTGCACTAGGCACTACTATACTAGCTGCTTCATTATTCTGCAGTGAACAATTCTTAAGTCACATTCCTTTCCTCTGTGCCAACATCCTTTTCTCCTTGTCTGAAGTGTACTTGCAGGCTGCAGTGTGTAGCATCTGTATCACGGAAATTACCTGATCCCACTTGCTAACTATTTCATTCTTCTTGCTCCAAATACTCTTGATTTTGACCAAGACCAATCCACCAACTAGTTGTGATTCTACCAAGGGAGCATTAGAAAAATAAGCCTCACTCCTAAATTCATATGTAGACAGTCTCCTATGAGGTGTAGGATAAGAAGCGGCTCCTGTGTGGAGCACTGGTCATGAGGGAGAAGGTCTCCAGTGTCGGGAGGAAGATTCCAGTGTCCTGGGAAAGAGGGCAAAAGGATCTTGCTTATTTTCCATTACGTAAATAACAAAATGTCCTATCTATATCTCAGGGGAAGAGGGATGGGAGAGGGGTTCCAGAGGGGAAACTGGGAAAAGGGGTAACATTTGAGATGTAAATACATAAAATATTCAAAAAATTCTTATCTCCAGGAACAAAGAAATGAGTCTTCAGTAGACCCCAAATCTGCTGGTGCTTTCTAGCCTCCAGAACACTTACTTTCTATGTAATTTTTTCATAGGACCCCAAGTGAGCAAAGACGTATTTATGCAGAACTGAGGAATGACTTTGTATAAAGAAATATGCTGTTACTTACATTACAGAAATTCTTCATCTTGCTTGTTGCATAAGTAGAGTCCGTGGCTAGGCATGTGTACAGTGGTCTGTAGATGGCATTAAGCACGGGTGCTGGGCCCACGTGTACATGGTCTGTACATGGCAGTAAAGCACTATCCTCTGCACTGATGCCCACAGGAGCGCGATGCCTACCTGCCGCTGGCGGAGAGCGCCAGCAAGATGTACTTCATCATCTCAGACTTGTCCAAGATCAACAACATGTACCGGTTCAGCTTGGCCTCCTTTCTCCGCCTTTTCCAGCGAGCTCTGCAGAACAAGCAGGTGAGTTGTTGGCTGTACTAGAGATGTATTCAAGAGGCCACTTAAATATTGAGCTTACAGCAACACAGTTTGGAGGTAGCTTTTATGACTTGTGTTTCAGAGGATGACAGGTAACACTTTTAAGCTACAATTCTTTAACTCCATTTTATATTCTTGACAAACTATTTCAGTATTGTTTGGAAACAAAGGAATATTTTATGTTCCAAGAAAAGTTAATAAATAATAAGTGATCCCCCAAACACCAGTAATTCACAAGTATTGTAAAAAGAAATCAACTACATAGTCATATCATCACCTCAGCCATGTCCTTGCAGGCAAAGCATTGTCCCAGGTAATAGAGGCATAGCTGCCCACCGCTTTAGCAAGCTTGCTTTCCTGGGGAAAGCTTGCCAAATGGTGGCTGTCTCGCTACCTAGGAATTTGGTTAGGACACAAAGGGATGTGTTCCATGGGTCTGGGAGCTCAGCCAGAACTTGAGGGTATGGCTCGGGCACAGACGGATACCTAATTTGCCTATTGGGTACCGAAGGGAGCGGACTTAACAGATGGTAGTTTCTTTTCCACAGAACCACAATGGCAGGGCTGCATTACTCACAGCGTGGAGTAGATGAAAATGTCTTACATGACACTTTGGGTCACCAAATAATATATTCCAGCAAGCAAGACAGAGTTGAAACCGGCCTTGGTTGAAACCTCCATCGTTTCTGCAGACATGTATTGACTAAAATAACTAAAGGTCTGTCTAAATTCAAAGCGAGCAAGTGGACACCACGTTGTGGCAGTTGCTGAAGAACTGTGGTGTTATCTAGGAACAGCTCTTCAGATGTCTAGGAACCCACTCTGATTTGCATGTCTCATTTCCCCTAAATTCTTAGAGTTGGATCGCTGAGTAAAGATGCACATTAACAAGCTTTTGTCTACATACTGACGACATATCCTTCAGAAATACATTTGGTTGGTGGGCTGACTCTTTCCATGAAGCTTTTTCAGTCTGCGTTGAAGCCAACAACAGTGTCTCATTGTGCTGTTATGATGTGACGGACGCCCAGCTGCTCTCCCAGAGCGTGGGTCACTTGTGAAGTCTGTGCCTCTCCCAAAGCTATCCATTCTCTTTCTCCTTTCTGCTGTTCAGAGTTTGAAGATGGTGTCAAGACTTCCTCATATGTTAAGATTCTTAATGTTTATAATGTGTTATAGCTATTTTGAGTTTAATTTCTACCTTTTTACTTGATTTAAAAGATAATTTTGCCAAACCAATATCATCAAAATTGTGACTCCTGGTTTTTGCATCTGGTATAATGGTAACACTTTTCAAAAATTGTTTTGGAAAACAACCTTTACTGATATTGACTGCTCAGTATTTTCACCAAGGACTGCTTTATAACTCTTTATCTGACTATAAATATTGGTTATATTTTTCCTGATAACCTTTTACTGACATTATTTGATAGCATTTATATACTCAAATTTGAACATTTCATCCAATAAAGAGAAAGGAGAAAGGTTTCGTCAGCAAACTTTAGCCTACTTAGGCATGCTAACAAGAAACATTTTTACAACTGAAGGGTATAGACGGCCATAAGAGGAATTTAAAGTTCACACCCCAGGACTCTGGTGAGGATACCCAAAGTGGCCTAGGCAGGTGGTAGACACCGGGTGTCCAGGAGGCCAGGAGTCAGTTCAGTGTGGTGATCCTTACACACACTTCTTTCTATATTCTGGTTTTTGTGAAATTTGTATATATACATCCATGGAGTTGCAGGTGAGTTTCATCATGTAGTATTTGCCTTAGTCTGTGTGCATTTGCTGATGTGTGTTGTCTGGGTGGTGATCTCCATGGTGATGTGTGTGCTCTGCAGTAAAGCATACCACATCCGCCCAGGAGCCCTCATGTATTTGCTTCAGCCTCTGGGACTTTTGTGGCGCTACCTCACAACAGTATAAAATTCTCTTTTTGAAATTGTTGTAACCATGGTTCTTAGTTTTCACAGTTATTCAAAAATCAAAAACTATCCCATGTGTAATATATGTGTATTCATATAATATATAATATATAATTAATATATGTATTCATAATAATGTGTTGGTGGAAACATTCTATAAAAAATAAATGTGTATACTTATCAATAACAATAGTTCTGTGTTAGACAATATTCCATTAAATACCATTGACCCATGTATGTGTACATGTGTGTAGTTATGTGCACATTTGAATTTATTTTTAATATAATTTTATAAATGTAGAGTAAAAGACTCTAGCATACAAGTGTTTAAAACCAAGTGTATTGTGATAACTCTTATGCTTCATTTCCCATGTCAGTTTTCTTAATAAGACACCTGTTGACATTTTGTGCCAGTTTCATACAGTGTCCTGTTCATCCATGATGCGTATTTATTCTTTAAATGATCCTCAGTGTAACATGTGCAACTTTTAGCTCACTTTTTGTTTCTATCCAATCAGCACCCTTTTCTTTATTTAATTTACATTTGTTTGTTTAGTGTGTTTATGTGTATGTATGTACATATGTGTGTGTGCATGTGCGTGCATGTGTGTGTGTGTGTGTGCGCGCGCGCGTGCGCGTGTGCACAAGCACACATGCCTGTGTTTATAGATTATGCTCAGGCATTCTCTCTTTCCACTACAGAAGGCTCAGCAGCCAGCTCCTATACCCACTGGGCCATTGTTATGGTCCTAGTTTTTCTAAATCAATGGAAACAACAATTGATAATATAATAACATTATGACAGTTCCATCGAACAGAATTTCCAAGTTAGTCTGAATACTAGAGGTGTGGGATTTTTGTTCTTCCACTTTTTTAAAAAATTTATTTTCTATATTCTTTGTTTACATTCCAAAGGCTTTCCCCTTTCCCAGTTCCCCCCTCACCATGTGTCCCATAAGTCTCCCCGCCCCTGCGCATTCCCCAATCACCGCCCAACCCTTTCTTTGTTCTGGTACTCTCCTGCAAAACTGGAACCAGTCTTTTCTGGACAGTGTCCTCTGCTTCCTTCTTCTTGGGAATCTTTTGATTTGCTAATTGTGCCTTGAGTATTCAGGGCTTCTGGGCTCATTAATATCCACTTATCAGTGATTGCAATTCATGTGTATTCTTTTGTGATTGGGTTAACTCACTTAGGATGATATTTTCCAGATCCAACCATTTGCCTACAAATTGCATGACCCACCCTTATCTCCTTGTACCAAGATCAACTCCAAGTGGATCAAGGACCTCCACATAAAACCTGACACCCTGAAACTAATAGAAAAGAAACTGGGGAAGACCCTGGAGGACATTGGCACAGGGGGAAAGTTTCTGAACAGAACACCAATAGCTTATGCTCTAAGATCAAGAATTGACAAATGGGAGGGACCTCATAAAATTACAAAGTTTCTGTAAGGCAAAGGATACAGTCAGAAGGACAAAACAGCCATCAACAAATTGGGAAAAGATCTTCACCAACCCTACATCCGACAGGGGGCTAACATCCAATATATACAAAGAACTCAAGAAGTTAGACCCCAAAGAACCAAATAACCCTATCAAAAATGGGATACAGAGCTAAACAAAGAATTTTCACAGAAGAAATTCAGATGGCCGAGAAACACCTTAAGAGATGTTTAACATCATTAGTCATCAGGGAAATGCAAATCAAAACAACCCTGAGATTCCACCTCACACCAGTCAGAATGGCTAAGATTAAAAATTCAACAGACAACAGGTGCTGGCGAGGATGTGGAGAAAGAGGAACACTCCTCCACTGTTCGTGGGATTGCAAAATGGTACAACTGCTCTGGAAATCAGTCTGGCGGTTCCTCAGAAAATTGGGCATGACACTTCCAGAGGACCCTGTCATACCACTCCTGGGCATATACCCAGAGGATTCCCCTGCATACAATAAAGACACATGCTCCACTATGTTCATAACAGCCTTATTTATAATAGACAGAAGTTGGAAGGAGCCCAGATGTCCCTCAAAAGAAGAATGGATACAGAAAATGTGGTATATTTATACAATGGAATACTACTCAGCAATTAAAAATAATGAATTCATGCAATTTGTAGGCAAATGTTTGGGTCTCTTGAGTTTTTAATCTTAGCCATTCTGACTGGTGTGAGGTGGAATCTCAGGGTTGTTTCGATTTGCATTTCCCTGATGACTAATGATGTTGAACATCTCTTAAGGTGCTTCTCAGCCATCCGAATTTCTTCTGGTGAAAATTCCTTGTTTAGCTCTGTACCCCATTTTTTGATAGGGTTATTTGGTTCTTTGGAGTCTAACTTCTTGAGTTCTTTGTATATATTGGATATTAGCCCTCTTTTAGATATGGCGTTGGTGAAGATCTTTTCCCAATTTGTTGGTTGTCGTTTTGTCCTTCTGAGAGTGTCCTTTTCCTTACAGAAACTTTGTAATTTTATGAGGTCCCATTTGTCAATTCTTGATCTTAGAGCATAAGCTATTGGTGTTTCTGTTCAGGAACTTTCTCCCTGTGCCTATGTCCTCCAGGGTCTCCCCAGTTTCTTTTCTATTAGTTTCAGTGTGTCTTGATCCACTTGGTGTTGATCTTAGTATGAGGAGATGAGAGTGGGTCAGTTCGTGTTCTTCTGCATGCTGACCTCCAGTTGAACCAGCACCATTGAGTGTCCATCCTTATCCCACCTGGCAGGCTTGGTTGCATTATCAGATTGAGGTGGGAAACAGTATAACTCTAATTGCATTGGTAATTTAAATTCAGGTTCTTTAAATAGTCTTACCTCATATTGAAATGAGTTGTATTTTTAATGCTGTAGGTATCAGAGTAATGAACTAGTACTCGTCACAATTTTGTTATTTTCATTCTTATTTTTTCCTATTGGAAATTTACGGTAATTTCCAATTATCAAACGTTTCGATTTTATACATTAAGGAAATAAATAATATAAAATACTTTATTGGGGTACAAGTTTAACACACTTAGTTAATTCCTTGGGGTTTGTGGATAAGATATTTGTTTTAGAACCAGCTTTAATCTGAAGATTTTTTTGTTGTTTTGTTTTTATTTTTGTTTTTGTTGTTGTTTTTCAAGATAGGATTTTTCTCTGTAGCTCTGGCTGTCCTGGAACTCAGAGATCAATTTGCCTCTGCCTCCTGGGTGCTGGGATTAAAGGCGTGTAACCTCACCATCCAGCCTGGAGAATAATCTTTAAAAGTGGCCGAACTATAAAATATGTGTAAATATTTCTAAATTTTTAATAGACTTTCAAATTCTAATCTACAGGACTCTGAAAATACAGAACAAAGAATCCAATGTCTCGTGAACTCATTGAAACATATGGTGTATGAGTATATATGCCGATGCCTGTTTAAGGTAAGAAGGATTTATCGGGAAGAAAGTACTGCTCTTCAGTCCTGTCTTATAGAACAAAGGGCATAGCTGCTTATTTACTCAAAAGGTATTCAAATTGACAGATGTGATTTTTTTTCTAGAATACAATTAACCACTGACTATAACTTCTTAACCACATACAAAATGTAGTGGGGAAGAAAAATACCAGGAGAGGAAAGTATAGTAGTCACTGCCTTAGCTCTGAGCAGCCTGTGGCTAACCATGCAGAGTACTGGGTTCCTCATCCTCAGGTCTAGTGTTATCGGGAGACACGTCTTTGTTTGCTGATGGTGACTGTTCAATGCCTGTGAGGGTCTTCACCACCCCCTGCCTCTATCAGATGCTAACATGATACCTTCTCTTTCTCCTCATTTGTGAAAATCAGTTTTCTAAAGATCACCTTGTGTTCCCTGATGTCTTAGTGACTTTTATATTTCTATGAAGAAATGCCATGACCAGGGCAACTCCAAAGAGAAGGTATTTTATTGGGGTGTACAGTTCAGAGGTTGCGAGGAAATGACCGTCATGGTGGGGAGCATGGCAGCAGGCAGCGGCAGGCATGCTGCTGGCACAGTAGCTGAGATCACGTCTGATCCACAAGCAGAGAGCAGACAGAGCTAACAGGGAATGGCTGGTGTGGGCTTTTGGGGAATCTCAAAGCCCAGCCTCAGTGACACACCTCCACCAACAAGGCCACACCTTCTCAAACATTTCCAGAAACTGGGGAATCAAGTATTGTGAAACATATCAGCATATGGGGGCATTCTCATTCAAACTCCTGCAGCTGTGTTACAGTAATCGGTACCCAGTACTGCAATTCCACGGCAAAGAGTTACTGGCTTTTGAATTACAAATTGCAATTTTCTGAAGGTGTCTTTCTCTTAGAAAGGATCCAGAACAGTGGACACTGGGAGATTTTTGAGATTTAGACACATTTAGAGTACCAGAGCTCACTTCAGACTTTTAAAACCAGTACCTTGGAATTAGCTCAAGACATAAAGAGCGCTCACAAAGTCAGATACCTGAGTCAGGAGTCTGACACAGGACAGTCATGAATACTCAGGAAATCCAGAAAACTGCCCCATGTTCGTTGAGGCAGAGTGAACCCTCAATAGACCTAAGTAGCACTCTGTGCAAACATCTCCGTCACCTGAACTTAGAGTTGGGCATTTCTACAAAATTCCGCTTTCAGTAGGAACTATATATTTTCCTTTCAAAGGTCTTATGGCTAATTATGTTTCTAAAACTTCCCTTTTAGACCCCAGCTTTAAGTTGTTTAAGACTGGAAATTATGAGCACATGACCTCAAAGCTACATTGCCCCCAGGTGTTACTCCTGTGTATAAGGATGACCTTTACAGTGGTTTGTTCCATCAGCCTCAGAGCATATCACCCCTGATATCTGTATAAGCATTATCTTCTCTTACACTAAAACATGTATTCCGTGATGAAATCGTGGCTCTAGCAGCATGCCTGCCTGCTGCCGCGCTCCCCGCCGTGACGGTCATGTGCTTGTACCCTCTTACCTTCTTCCTTCAACAGTGAATCACATAGAGAATGCATTGGGGTTTTGTATAGACTAGAATAGTTCCTAACAGAACCCAAACATACTGTGATAAACTGACATTTAACTGAAATGATGGATACTGATCTAATAAGTAAAATAGATGAGAGATTTTAGAAATCTAAAATATTTGCTCAGTTTTGAATGAATTTTGAAAAGTAAAGACATTGTTCAGTTTGATTCCTTCATCTGCCGTCTTCGTGGAACCGGCTTGGGATGATGATTGCAGGCTGCACTCATGCGCTCTCCCCCACACTCGTGGGCTCGTCTCGCTCTTAATCGCAGGTCTTCCTTAGGCCATTCTGGTTCACTATTGTAGCAGGTTCACTCCTACAGCTGGGCAGCCATAAGAATGTGAAGGGATGCTTTCCTCTGACACTTCCACCTTTCAAAAGGATGGAAGGGGATTGCGGTTGGCCTGGCTTAGAGCATGTGTGACCCCTGCCTGCATCAGGATGTGTGACATGTCTGTCATTGTGTGGTTTTTCCGAAAGGCAGAGTGGCAGTGTAACAGAGCGAGAGGGGCTAAGCCCTTACTCCTGCTCACCCCACATTTCCAGCCAGGGCTGGAGGACGCTTTGCTCAGTAATTATTCCTGTTTGCTTATAGATGCCAGTGGGTGATCAGAGGCCATAGACTGGCAGAGGCTTCCTTCTCTTCTGCAGTGTTCTCTCTTAGTGTAAAGGAAAAAAAGAGTAGATAAATAAGTAATGCTGTGAGTTGTATGTGTATAGATAGATATCTGTCCTAGGGATAACACAGTGATAAAGATGACAAGGTCATGTATTTATTGCCTTGTTAATACCATGTTAATTTATGCTCTTAAGAGTCAGTTTGAGCATATGGTTTGCTCAATGTGGATAGTACCTGAAGTTACTTGTTATTACTGACGGAAAATAAGACAATATAGAACCATATCATCCAAACTTTAAGGACAAATTAAGAAAGAGCAAAGTGTAACCCTGTTCCTCTTTGCAGGCTGACCAGTTGATGTTTGCTTTGCATTTTGTTCGAGGCATGCATCCTGAACTTTTTCAAGAAAACGTGAGTAGTATTGGAGGAAGGAAATCCTGAAACCGTGGAGAGATTCAACAACAGACAGGGTTTTTCTTAGGGTAGAGATGACTTTAGGCTATAAGTTGTATAAAAAGTTTCTAATACTTTCTTTTTCAAATTTGTTTATATTTTAATTAATTAATATTTTTTAATTAATTAATTTTTATACTCCATATTTTATCCCCCCATCCACCCTCCAACTCTTCCATATTCCATACCTCCACCCCACCCCCTGTCTCCATGTGGATGTCTCCACCCCCCCACCCTACCTGACCTCTAAATTCCCTGGGGCCTCTAGTTTCTTTCTTTTTTTTTTTTTTTTTTTTTTTTTTTTTTTTTTGGTTTTTCGAGACAGGGTTTCTCTGTGTAGTCCTGGCTGTCCTGGAACTCACTCTGTAGACCAGGCTGGCCTCGAACTCAGAAATCCGCCTGCCTCTGCCTCCCAAGTGCTGGGATTAAAGGCGTGCGCCACCACCGCCCGGCTGGGCCTCTAGTTTCTTGAGTGTTAGGTGCATCATCTCTGAATGAACACAGACCCAGCAGAACTCTATGTGTGTTGAGGGTCTCATATCAGCTGGTGTATGCTACCTGTTTAGTGGTCCAGTGTTTGAGAGATCTCAGGAGTCCAGGTTAATTGAGACTGCTGGACCTCCTATAGGATTGCCCTCCTCCTCAGCGTCTTCCAGCCTTCCCTAATTCAACAGCAGGGGTCAGCAGCTTCTGTGTATCAGGGGTCAGCAGCTTCTGTGTATCAGGGGTCAGCAGCTTCTGTGTATCAGGGGTCAGCAGCTTCTGTGTATCGATTGGGTGCAAACGTCTGCATCTGGCTCAGCTGCTTGTTGGGTCTTCAGAGGGCGGCCCTGCTCGGCCCCTTTCTGTGAGCGCTCGACAGCCTCAGTAACAGTGTCATGCCTTGGGGCCTCTCCTTGAGCCGAATCCCACTTTGGGCCTGTTGCTAGACTTTATTTTCCTCAGGCTCCTCTCCATTTCTATCCTTATAATTCTTTTCGACAGGAATACTTATGGGTCAGCGTTATCATTGTGGGATGCCCCTCCCCCTCACTTGTTGCCCTGTCTTCCTGCTGAAGTTGGGCTCTATGCGTTCTCTCTCCCTACTGTCAGGCATTTCATCTAAGGACCTCCCTTTTAGTCCCTGAGTCTCACCTCCCAGGTCTCTGGTGTATTTTAGAGGTCCTCCCAACCTCCTCTCTCTCGAGGTTGTCTGTTCCATTCTTTCTGCTGGCCCTCAGGCTTCTCCTTTTCCCTCACCCAATACCAGATCAGGCTCTCCTCTCCTCCCCCACACCCTCCTACACCCCTTTCCCTCCTAAATCCCTCCCTCCCTCTTTACTTGGGATTGCTTTGTTCTCCCTCCCAAGTGGGACTGAGGAGTCCACTTGAGCTTGTTGACCTTTTTGAGGTCTGCGGATGGTATCTTGTGTACTCTGTACTTTTTTTTGGCTAATATTTGCTTTTTTTTTTTTTAATTGTAGGGTTGTTTTTTGTTTTTTTGTTTTTTTTTGATTTTCTATATTCCTTGTTTACTTTCAAATGATTTCCCCTTTCCCAGTTCCCCCCTCCCCATAAGTCCCATAAGCCCTTTTCCCTCCACCCGTTCCCCAATCACCCCGTCCACCTTCTCTGTCCTGGTAATCCCCTACAATGCTGCATCAAGCCTTTCCAGGACCAGGGCCCTCTCCTTCCATCTTCTTGGGAATCATTTGATAAGTGAGTTGTGTCTTATTTACTTATCATTGAGTACATACCATGTATGTCCTTTTGGGTTTTAGTTCCCTACTCAGGATGATTATTTTCTAGTTCCATCCATTTGCCTGCAAAACTCAGGATGTCCTCATTCTTTTTTTTTTTTTTTTTTTTTTTTTTTGGTTTTTCAAGCAGGGTTTCTCTGTGTAGTCCTGCCTGTCCTGGAACTCACTCTGTAGACCAGGCCAGCCTTGAACTTAGAAATCTGCCTGCCTCTGCCTCCCAAGTGCTGGGATTAAAGGCGTGCGCCACCACCGCCCGGCAGGATGTCCTCATTCTTAATAGCTGAGTAGTATTCTGTGTAAATGAACCACATTTTCTAAATGACTCGCAAGGCATGTTTTCCAGTTCTTTCTCCTGATGTCTGCCCAGGATTGTGGGTTACAGAGGAAAGGAATCTAAGTACTTTACCAGGGAAGTTTGGTTACTGTGAACCAGGCCCACTTACTGAAGAGGGCAGAAGAGGTAGGCTCCTGACTACTGTTCTGAGCAGTACACCTGAGAGGGGAAAGTGGTAATATGGGTACACAGCTGCGTTGTCTGTCATGACTGCTCTCCTGCCAAGAGGCAGTATAGAACGTTGGAGGGACTGGGAGTTGCACAGTTACCCCAAATGTTTGGAGCCCTTGGGTCATACTGGGTTCTTTGTCCAGCACCTTTGCTTCTGGTCTGTCATAGAACCACATCTAAGACTTACAGTATTCATGGAGCTAGAAGTAAATTATCCTGTCTCTGTTGTGTTTACTCTGGAAGAGAGAATCTTGCTTGCTTGGCTTGCACATGATCGCTTGACTATCATAGAAGGACTCTTGAGCAGCAAAGGCGCTAAGAGAACGGGAGCCCGGCCTCCTCCGTCTGACTCTGCTTGGTCAGATCGTAATTATATTGTGGGTCTTCATTGTAGAGAGTTAACTCTCTACCACAGACCAGTTGCAGCTCTTCCTGTGTGCTTTCTTATTTTCTAATTCCACTTACTATATTTATTTATATTCTCCTGGATGTATTTACGTGGTTCTAATAATTTTATTAACTATTTTTCATACAATTTTTAAAACTGAGTTCAATATATTTTCAGGCCTAATATGCCCTATTGTGCCTTCCTTGAATACCTTTCCTAATTTGACCCAACACAAACAAGTTTTAACCTCCATGGACTTTACTCCATGTGTTTTAGTGTGTAGTAGTTCATTAAAGAACAACATTTAAATGAAGATGAAGAGTGTGCCGTACACAGTATACATAAATTTCTGTCTCAGTATGATTGCCCAGGTAGGTTTCATGCATAGTTTACAGTGGCACATGCTGCCCTAATGCTGCCCTATGTGAACAAGGGCAGGGCTCCCCCGGTTCTGGGGAGGCTGCACTGTAAGCTGGCCTATGGGAAATGTAAGGGAATGCTCAGATTGGCCGGTTGTGTTCTCATGTCCTTTCTGTCCCCATGTCTTATTCCCTAGGAGTGGGACACGTTCACAGGCGTGGTTGTTGGAGACATGCTGCGCAAAGCTGTGAGTTAAAATCTGATTTTTCTCCTGGGGGAAGCGTTCTGCCCGTCGGTTTTATGAAATACAATATGTCCTGTGCTGGCTTGTGCTTCTTTACTACGAAATAGGCTTAATATATTTTTAGACCTCGAACTGACATTGTTGGAGAAAAATATTAAATACTAAGAAATTAACATTGCTTTCTTTCACAGAATTTTTAATTTTTTAAACATTATAGTCTTTAGGAAAGTTAATTCTTCCTTATATAACTGAAACTTAAAAATTACTTTTTAAAATTTGAAAACTCTATTGAAACTACAGCTTTTTAAATTAATTTTGTTTTTGCCTGGTTAATACATTGTCTTCTTGAACTGGTGTCCTGAACATACGTCACCACCTTTGTCACTGTCTCTGCAGTCTCCACGGCTAGCACCCACGCAGCACCCACTGGAGGCAGAAAGGCAGTTCCGCTCAACAAGACTCAGGCGCTGGTGCTGGCTCGCATTCTGGGAGTCTGACCCTGAGCTTATTTTAGGCATATTTAAGCACAGCACTATTTGGCAAAAAAGCTTTTTCAGTAATAATTAAATGTGCATAATAAAGCATCCATGAATCTCCTTGAGGAACAGAGTAATCCTATAAAGATCAGACTTGACTACATTGAAACTCGGTGCAGTGAGTGTGACAACTTCTATAAAGATGGCTTCCATACCCTTATGATGTCCTTCCATGTCTTCATGAAGAGGTTTGGGGGAGAATCTGGCAACACAGGTAGCACAAAGGTCGCCAGGTCACAATGTAGCTTTCTGGGCACACAACACACTGTGCATTCCTGCCCTAAATGAACAACCCTGTGAACTAACAATCCAGGTTTCCCTATGAGCACAATGGGATCTGTGAACACAGTGATCTCTGTGCTCCCTACAGGTCATGTTCTACATGTAAGATGTAGTTAAACACAGTGTAGCTTTAGGATGGCTTCCAGTGACATTTTAAGTTGTCCTTTTTCATGGATAGTTAAGCACAATAAAGAGGAATGCTGTATTTTATCTCACTGGGCTTCCCTCTACATTACATAGAATTCGACCATAGTGTTTTACTAAATATAAAGAAGGAGTATATAGAATGTCTTATTTTCAAAATTGTGTTGATAAAAATAGCTATTCAGTCACTTTTTATTTTTAATTTTGAATTTTACCAAATGAATTTTACCAATTAAGGAAATTGCTTTTACTGAAGGACTCTCAACAAAGAATTCGTGACCAGCTTCCGTCGTGGATAGATCAGGAAAGGAGCTGGGCAGTGGCAACATTGAAGGTATTTTACTTTTTTTAAAAAAAAATAATTTTTAAAAGTAGTTTGTGTATATTTGTTTGTATATTGTATGTCCAAGCACATGTGTGCTGGTACATGTGGAGGTCAGAGGTCAGGGTTGAGTGTCTTAATTTAGTGCTTTCTATCTTCTCTTTGTTTGGTTTTATTTTATTTTATTTATTTACATTCCAGCCATTGCCCCCACTCCGGGTCCCCCTCCCACAGTTCCTTATCTCATTCCTTTTCCTTCTTGCCTTGGAGATGGTGCTGCCCCCACCACACACACACACACACACACACACACACACACACACACCACCAGACCTCCCTACTCTCTGGGGCCTCAGGTCTCTTGAGGAGGCACATCTTCTCCCACTGAGGACAGAGCAGGTAGTCATCTGCTATATATGTGCTGAGACCTCAGACCCGCCCATGTACACTGCCTGGTTGGTGGCTCAGTCTCTGGGGTCCAGGTTAGCTGAGACTGCTGGTCTTGCTATGGGGTCGTCCTCCCCTCCAGCTTCTTCAATCCTTCTCCTAACTCAACCATAGGGATCTCCAACTTGACTCCAGTGGTTGGGTGTAATTATCTGCATCTGTCTCGGCCAGCTGCGGGCAGGGCCTCTCAGAGGACAGCCATGCTTTGCTCTTATCTGTAAGCACACTATAGACTCAATAATACAGTCAGGCTCCCCAGCCCATAGACTGCCTTTCCTCCACTCTCCTCTCCATTTTTCTTCCTGCACTTTTACACAGGAACAATTCTGGGTCAGAAATTTTGACTGTGGGTTGGTAACCCTGTCCTTCCACTTGCGGTTCTGGCTTTCTACTGGAGGTGGAGTCTGAGTTCCCTCTCCCCAATGTTGGACAATTTGGCCAAGGTCACCCCCATTGAGTCCTGAGAGTCTCTCACCTCCTGGGTCTCTGGTACTTTTTAGAGGGTCCTCGCACATCCCACCCCCAGAGGCTGCATATTTCCCTTTATTCTCCTGCCCGTCTGGGCTTCTTCCCCCACCCCCCACCTGATCTTGTTCCCCTTTTTTCCTCCCACTTCCCTCTCCCACCCAGGTTCCTCCCTCCCTCCCTCTGCTTCCCATGATTATTTTGTTCCCCCTTCTAAGCGGGATTAAAGCAGCCTTACTTGGGCCTTCCTGCTTATTAAGCTTCTTATGGTCTATGGGTCGTATCCTAGATATTCTGTATTTTTGGGCTAATATTTACTTATCAGTGAGTACATACCATTCATGTCTTTTAGGTCTAGGTTCCCTCACTCAGGATGATATTTTCTAGTTCCATCCATTTGCCTGAAAAAACCTATGATGTCTGTGTTTTTAATAGCTGAATAGTATTCCCTTGTGTAAAGGAATCACATTTTCTGTTTCCATTGACGAACGTCTGGGTTGTTTCCAGCTTCTGGCTATTACAAATAATGCCGCTATGAACATAGTGGAGCACGTGTCCTTGTGGTATCGTGGGTTATCTTTTGGGTTTATACCCAAGAGGTATAACTAGGTCTTCAGGTAGAACTATTTTCAATTTTCTGAAGAACCACCATATTGATTTCCAGAGTGGATATACCAGTTTCCAATCCCACCAGCAATGGAAGAGTATTCCTCTTTCTCCTTATCCTCGCCAGCATATGCTGTTGCGTGAGTTTTTGATTTTAGGCATTCTGATAGATATAAAGTGGAGTCTCAGGGTTGTTTTGATTTGCATTTTCTTGATGACTAAGGACATTGAACATTACTTTAGGTGCTTCTCAGTTGTCTGAAATTCTTCTGTTGTGAATTCTCTGTTTAGCTCTGTACTCCATTTTTTAATTGGGTTATTTGGTTTTTTGCCTGTTAACTTCTTTTTTTTTTTTATTGGATATATTCTATATTTACAATTCATTTCCCTTTTTCTGGTTCCCCACCCCCAAAGGTCCCACATGCCCTTTTCCCTCCCCCTGCTCCCTCATCCACCCCCTCCCACCTCACTGTTCTTGTACTCCCCCACAATGATGCTTTGGTCCATTCTAGCATCAGTGTCCACTCCTTTCTTCTTGTCAGACATCACTTGGTATGTGATTTATGTCTTTGGTGTTCCAAGATTCTAGGCTAATATCCACTTATCAGTGACTGCATACCATGGGTATTCTTTTGAGACTGGGTCACCTCACTTAGTATGACGTTCTCTAGCTCCATCCATTTCTCTAAGAATTTCATGAATTCATTGTTTCTAATGGCTGAATAGTACTCCATTGTGTATATATACCATATTTTTTGTATCCATTCCTCAGTTGAGGGACATCTGGGTTCTTTTCAGCTTCTGGCTATTATATATAAGGCTGCTATGAACATAGTGGAGCATGTATCCTTATTGCATGCTGGGGAATCTTCTGGGTATATTCCCAGGAGTGGTATGGCTGGGTTGGCTGTTAACTTCTTAAGTTCTTTATATATTTTAGATATTAGCCCTCTGTCAGATGTAGGGTTAGTAAAGATTTTTTTCCCAGTCTGTAGGTTGGCAATGAGACCAGTGTCTTCTATTGAGTCCAGACCCTACCAATTGACTAGACTGAGTTATCAGCAAGGACCAGGGATCCTCCTCTTCTGACACCCAGAGCTAGGAGTAGAGACATATGTCAGCATGCCTGGCTCCTTACATAAGCTCGGGTATTCTGAACTCATGCCTGCAGAGCAGGCACGTTAGCCCATGAGCCATACTCAGTTCCCATTACAAATACTTCTTGTGTCTGAAGAGGGGGCTTAACGGCTAAGGGTAATGACTTCTCTCCAGAGGACCAGTGCTCTAGTCTCAGCACTCACACGGCAGGCTACAACTGCCGGGAACTCCATGACTGACACTTTCACATAGACATATATAGAGAGGCAAAACACCAATTTACATAAAACAAAGGTAAATTAATTAAAGTATTTCTTTTCTGTTTTGAGGGGTATTTTATATTTGTGTGTTTTCATTTTGTTGACATTTTGTATGTGCAACTTACTTAAATTAGTGTTGACATTTCTGCAGTAAGGACATAAAATCTCTCCATTTAAAATGCTAAAGAATTACTGTGGTAGATCCCTCCTATTTTCTTTACAACTATATAGAACCACAGTAGCCACAGAGAAAATGGTAACGTGAATGAACCTGCTGACCCTTCCCTCATGCCTATTTGTGAACCTCACTGTAAAATCTTATTTTACCAAGAACTCAGTGTTCTGCTGTTTGCTCAGAATTCTCCCGTCTTCTTCATCAAATGCTCCATGGTGTCCTATGCCATCTCACTTTGACGTAGTTGAGCGAGTCCTATTGAGTTTGTTTAGCCAGAATCCCCTGTTACCCCTGAAGTATTCTTAGTAATTGTTTATTCACTGACTTCAATTCTACTTCTTGAGTATATATACATTTGTATTTTCTAAGTTGTATTAAGAGTTGAAGTTGTTATATATTGATATCTTCCCATTGCAATAGCTTAGAATTGGATCTGCTTTTACATCTTTATAATGCAGCTGTGGCTTTCTTTAACATCAAATGTGTATCTTATATTCTAAGAAACTCTTTCATGAACAAGTTCACATTGTCAGGAACATACCAGAAATTTGTTATTTGATATGGGTGGTACCTCATAAGATCCATAATCCTGGTTATTTGATTTGATGTCTAACACATAGCCAGAGGACACCATAACTGTGCTATATAGGCCACCGCAGAGTGCTGACTGATAAGGGGACAGTTAAGTACTGCATCATGCAGTGCTGTTGGTAGCAATGGGGCTTATATGCCAGCTGTTACTGAAATCAATGGACACTGTCAGATAATATCCCAAGTCTTACATTTATTAAAACTCGTTAAGTTAAATGTGAATTGTTACATTTTTTTTCTTCTGTTAGTTAGGGTACATAATGAAATATGATCAGTTCAAAGGATTATTTTAGATATGTGTATAAATGGTAAATACAGCATCCTAACATTCTTGATACATGATTCTTTGCATGAAGTTTCTACACTTATAGAAAGGTCTTCCACTGTTTTTTTTTTTTTTTTTTAAAGAGAAAGCATCCTTCTATACAGATTTACACTTCATATGCATATCATAATGATAACACTGGTCATATTGTTCATCATGGAAAAAGTTGGGGAATAGGTAACATTGAGATAGAAGGAATGGATTTATTTGGATAAATTTCTGAGAGGAAAAATTGTTTAAGGCCAAAACTAAGTGGGTTTTCTGGATGTAAGTCCCCAAGAGCTAATTGCAGCTAAAGGTGTAAAGAACTCTGGTTCAACTTACTTTGCATGTTTTTTTGTGAATGTGATCAAAGGTGAGAGGGAGGTACTGGGTGAGAGACTAAGGGTAGGGATGCTTGGTAAGTTGCTGTAGAAGTGTCTTCATAAAACTTCTAGAGAAAGTCTTGGGACGTAAGGTTGAATCTGAAACCAACTGTAACACCCTTAGTAGCATCATAGCAAAGTTTGGCTAAAAAGAGGATACTTATTACATGTTGGAGCATATTCTGGTTATATGCCCAGGAGTGGTATAGCTGGGAGTGCTATGTCCAATTTTCTGAGGAACCGCCAAACTGATTTCCAGAGTGTTTGTACCAGCTTGCAATCCCACCAGCAATGGAAGAGTGTTCCTCTTTCTCCACATCCTGGCTAGCATTTGCTATCCCCTGAGTTTTTGATCTTGGCCATTCTGACTGGTATGAGATAGAATCTCAGGGTTGTTTTGATTTGCATTTCCCTAATGACTAAGGATGTTGATTTTTTTAGGTGATTCTCAGCCATCTTGTATTCCTCAGTTGAAAATTCTTTGTTTAGCTCTGTACCCAATTTCTGATTGGGTTATTTCATTCTCTGCAGTTTAACTTCTTGAGTTCTTTGTATATATTGGATATTAGTCCTCTATTGAATGTAATAAGGACACATGCTCCACTATGTTCACAGCAGCTTTATTTGTAATAGCCAGAAGTTGGAAAGAACCCAGATGTCCCTCAACAGAGGTATGGATACAGAAAAGGTGGCACATATTGTTGTTCCTCCTGCAGGGCTGCAAACCTGTTCAGCTCCTTGGGTCCTTTCTCTAGCTTGTACAGTGGAATACTACTCAGCTATGAAAAACAATGAATTCGTGAAATTCTTAGGCAAATGGATGGAGCTAGAAAATATCCTGAGTGAGGTAACCCAGTCACAAAAGAACACATACAGTATACACTCGCTGATATGTGGATATTAACTCAGAAGCTCGGAACACCGAGATACAACTCACATGTAGCTCAAGAAGAAGGAAGACCAAAGTGTGGATACTTTGATCCTTATTGGAAAGTGGAGCTAAAGAGGTTTGCAGCCCTGCAAGAGGAACAATAATATGTGCCAATCAGTACCCCCAGAGCTCCCAGGGACTAAACCACCAGCCAAAGAGTATACATGGAGGAATCCATGGCTCTAGCTCCATAGGTAGCAGAGGATGGCCATTTCAGACATCAATGAGAGGAGAGACCATGGGTGCCGTGAAGGCTTGATTGCCCAGAATAGGGGAATGCAAGTCAGGAAATTGGGGGAATGGGAAAGGGGATTTTCAGAGGAGTAACCTGGAAAGGGGATACCATTTAAAATGTAAATAAAGCAGATATCTAAAAAAAAAAAAAAAAAAAAAAAAAAAAAAAAAAAATCCTTGTTGCTAGAGATAATTTTGGAATTGAACATGCGCTCAATTGTGCTGTTCCTATGACTTGTCCCTGGTTTTGATGATGGTGGACATACCTAGGTATATAGAAAATATTTCTTACGACTATTGATTGATATAATACTACCTTAGGGGAGTGCTTTACTGGCTCAATCTGGATGAGTTCACCTTACTGACTTACAGAAAATGAGACATACGATCACAGAGTAGGTGACAAGTAATAAGCATCTATAGTATCAGTGCTCCTTCCTCTGGGTTCTTGTCACAGGTTGCCCCTCCTAACATGCTCATTTCTGTTTCAGATTTCTCTCCCTGGTCTCTACCAGACACTCTGCTTTGAAGATGGGGCACTTTGGCGTACTTACTATCATCATTCAATGTGTGAGCAAGAGTTTCCATCAATTCTTGCAAAGAAGGTTTCTTTGTTTCAGCAGGTAAAATTTAATGTTATCCAAGTGCACAAAATCACACTGTGAATTTCTCTTGCCCTCGAGATGCTGTTTAAGTAAAAACTTTGCTTTCAGCTTACTGTATAACTTTCGTCCATATGCATGAGGAAGGGCTTTCTGTCCTGGCCTCCTTATCCAGAGAGAGCCCTGGCAACATTTCTCTGTGGGTTTTACCCTGTAGCTCCTGTCCTTTGCCTTATCTATGTAGGATCCTTAAATAGGAAAAGAGGTCTTTTTAAAAGGAACTAAACTATAAATGGAAAAGTTCTTCATTCACTCATCTTATTTAAGTTGTATCTAAAGAGAGAATTTAATGTGAAGGAAAGGGAACTTTAAAAATTCCATTTCAAAAGAAGTGGTGACATCTCTCTGTGGGCACCTTTAACTTGAGCTGCGCAAATGGTTTTGGTAACTGGTGCCCTGGGAATAGCCCTCTTCTCCAAGCTGTCCATTATGGGAGCTAATTAACTGTGTGTGTGTGTGTGTGTGTGTGTGTGTGTGTGTGTGTATTTGTGTGTATGTGTGTGTATGTGTGTATGTGTATGTGTATGTGTGTGTATGTGTATGTGTGTGTATGTGTGTGTGTGTGTGTGTGTGTGTGTGTGTGTGTGAGCTTGCGCTCGAGAAAGTGTGGTCTCAGCAAATATGTTTAAACCAAACAAAAAACCATCTGAAAAAGAACATTTACACATCAAAGCAATATTATAGATGGACAGGACTCAGCAGACAATAGAATGCAGATGTCCAGCAGGCAACTGCCAGATGCTAAGTGTTTCCTCTGCCGTCTTCACAGACATATCTCATTCACCCTCTGTTTATTACATAACAGCTTTAAGGACATTTTATAGTCTTGGTTCATACCTATTATGACAGTTTCAAGCATGGTAAATACTATGCAACAGTGGTTACTCATATATTTCTGTAAACGTCACTAGTAATCATTGACTATTGTTTAATTAATGCTGCTGAGAAACATCTATTTATAAACGTTTCCATTTTGTTTTAGGTTCTTGTAGTTCAGGCTCTGCGGCCAGACAGACTGCAGAGTGCCATGGCTCTGTTTGCCTGCAAGGCTCTGGGTAAATACAGCACTTTCCAAAGTCTAACCTTTGACCTCATGACTTTGTTAACTTACATTTCATTTCATGCTAAACTTAGTAGAAATGCTTTAGGGTTTTCATTTTTGTTTTTATTATTCATGTGACTTATAATCTCCACTTAGCTAGAATATACCTCTCTCTGTTGGACATAATTATACTCAATGTTTAATTAAATTTAATACATAATTGACATACTGTGGTAAAAATACTGAGCTTTTAAACATTCTTTTCTTGTGGAAGTATTTTTTTTCATTTTTATTTGTTATAAGGATTACAAATAATGGATCAACTATTAATGGCAAATTTGTACTTTATATATATTACCTTAGGTTCAAATGGAAAAATTTCACAACTACAAGAAAATATTTATAGATATTATAGCCTTCAGCAATATAGCCTTCAAAATTAGTAATTTTTAAAAGCATCTAAAACAAAATATTGTCAATTTGCTTGCTTTTCAGATTGTAGTATTTTTTTTCAGCTTTTCAGAGAGTATGATCCAAAAAAATGTTAAAAATCACTTATGTGGAAATAATTGCCTTTCTGTAGGAAAATTTAGTAAAACGTGTTAAGTATGAAAGCAGCTGGGTGTCATGTGCACATACCTGAATCCTTGCCCTAGGAGCCGGGATTCTGGGCTGTTTTCTATGAATGACTAATAGACAACATAAGTTTAGTTCAGTGGAAACATCTTATTTTTCTATCGAAGCATCGAATCGACTGCTCAGATTAAAATTCCCAAATTTACTTCTCTCACCATATCTCCTTTAAAGTTTATTTGCAGATATTTTAAATTCTAACTTCAAAACTTATTTTGAGTTTATTTACTTTATGATGTTAACTTAGTAAATTGCCACCCCAGTCTGCCACTTTAGCTATTCCATAGTATTTCAGAGTCCACTTGTCTCATCCCTCACCCCCTGCCCTTTTCTGAAGTCACCATGGTTTGAGTGAGGTGGCAGTTTTTCTGTCCTCTTCACAGCTTCAGTTGTCCCCACAATAGCTAGAGTAGTCTGGAAATATTGAACCATAGGACTTTTCTTGTAAAGTCCTCTGCTGACATCTCTTGTCCCAAGCACCCTCAGTATATCAGGGGGTGCTTTCTGCCCTCCCCTCAGGTATCAGTGGCCTCTCACATTCTTGTCTAACAATTGATGTGCATCTCTGCACATAGGTGTGGCTCTGTCTGCCCTTGTGCACAAGTGTGCTTCTGTCCGTCCTTGTGCACAAGTGTGCTTCTGTCCGTCCTTGTGCACAGGTGTGCTTCTGTCCGTCCTTGTATACAGGCGTGCTTCTGTCTGTCCTTGTGCACAGGCATGCTTCTGTCTGTCCTTGTGCACAGGCGTGCTTCTGTCCGTCCTTGTGCACAAGTGTGCTTCTGTCCGTCCTTGTGCACAGGTGTGCTTCTGTCCGTCCTTGTATACAGGAGTGCTTCTGTCTGTCCTTGTACACAGGCGTGCTTCTGTCTGTCTTTGTACACAGGCGTGCTTCTGTCCGTCTTTGTACACAGGCGTGCTTCTGTCCATCCTTGTGCACAGGCATGCTTCTGTCCGTCTTTGTACACAGGCGTGCTTCTGTCCATCTTTGTACACAGGCGTGCTTCTGTCTGTCCTTGTGCACAGGCGTGCTTCTGTCTGTCCTTGTGCACAGGCGTGCTTCTGTCTGTCCTTGTGCACAGGTGTGCTTCTGTCCGTCCTTGTGCACAGGCGTGCTTCTGTCTGTCCTTGTACACAGGCATGCTTCTGTCCGTCCTTGTGCACAGGCGTGCTTCTGTCCATCCTTGTGTACAGGCGTGCTTCTGTCTGTCCTTGTGCACAGGCGTGCTTCTGTCTGTCCTTGTGCACAGGCGTGCTTCTGTCTGTCCTTGTGCACAGGCGTGCTTCTGTCTGTCCTTGTGCACAGGTGTGCTTCTGTCTGTCCTTGTGCACAGGCGTGCTTCTGTCTGTCCTTGTGCACAGGCGTGCTTCTGTCTGTCCTTGTGCACAGGTGTGCTTCTGTCCGTCCTTGTGCACAGGTGTGCTTCTGTCCGTCCTTGTGCACAGGCATGCTTCTGTCTGTCCTTGTGCACAGGTGTGCTTCTGTCCTTCCTTGTGTACTGGTGTGCTTCTGTCTGTCCTTGTGTACTGGTGTGCTTCTGTCTGTCCTTGTGCACTGGTGTGGCTCTGTCTGTCCTTGTGCACAGGTGTGCTTCTGTCCTTCCTTGTGTACTGGTGTGCTTCTGTCCTTCCTTGTGCACAGGTGTGCTTCTGTCCGTCCTTGTGCACAGGTGTGCTTCTGTCCTTCCTTGTGCACAGGCATGCTTCTGTCTGTCCTTGTGCATAGGTGTGCTTCTGTCCATCCTTGTGCACAGGTGTGCTTCTGTCCATCCTTGTGTACTGGTGTGCTTCTGTCCTTCCTTGTGCACTGGTATGCTTCTGTCCATCCTTGTGCACAGGCGTGCTTCTGTCTGTCCTTGTGCACAGGTGTGCTTCTGTCTGTCCTTGTGCACAGGTGTGCTTCTGTCCTTCCTTGTGTACTGGTGTGCTTCTGTCTGTCCTTGTGTACTGGTGTGCTTCTGTCTGTCCTTGTGCACTGGTGTGCTTCTGTCCTTCCTTGTGTACTGGTGTGCTTCTGTCTGTCCTTGTGTACTGGTGTGCTTCTGTCTGTCCTTGTGCACTGGTGTGGCTCTGTCTGTCCTTGTGCACAGGTGTGCTTCTGTCCTTCCTTGTGTACTGGTGTGCTTCTGTCCTTCCTTGTGTACTGGTGTGCTTCTGTCCTTCCTTGTGCACAGGTGTGCTTCTGTCCGTCCTTGTGCACAGGTGTGCTTCTGTCCATCCTTGTGCACAGGTGTGGCTCTGTCCATCCTTCTGTCCATCCTTCTGTCCATCCTTGTGCACAGGTGTGGCTCTGTCCATCCTTGGGCATAGGTGTGATGTGGTTTTGTCTATCTTTGTGCACAGGTGTGGTGTTTTTTGCCCTCCTGTGCACAGGTGTGGCTCTGGTATCCCCAGATCTTTGCAGCCTCTGTTCTAGCTAATCACCATCCAACACCCTTATTGCCTTATTTGATTGTTCCATGAAGATTTCTCTCATCATTTTGGAAATAGCATCTCACCATCTTGAGTTTCTTTATCATACTGTTTCTTCTGGAGCTGGGTTAACATCTGGGATTTTGTTATTTGCTTGTTAATTACTTATTTTTCCAGCTACAACATATGCCCCCAGAAAACACAAACTTTAACTAATTTTAAATTATTATTAACTACACAATTTTGAGGGCTAATAATAAAATGTGTACATAAGAAATACATTTGTTTAGTATGAGGATGTAGCTGAGTTGAGACAGAACTTTCTATGCACACATAAAGTTTTAGGTCCTATCACCAGTACACATGCTGTGTAATCAATATCTGTAATCCCAGCACTAGAAAGGTGGAGACAGGAAGATCAAAAATTAAGGTTAATTAAATTGAATAGCAAGTCCTGGGCTATGTGAGACTGTCTGAAAAGGAGAAAGGAGAAACATTTATTTTAACATAATTTCATAAACTCATACATTTTCTAGGAAAACGTCACTAAATTTACTTTTATTTAATAAAAACGATCTTTAAAATGTGCACAATCAATCCTCTGTGACAGCACACCATATCCAGGTGGTGCAGGGAGATAGCTGACCATCCAGGAGTGAGGAGAGGCCAGACAGCACAGCTCTGGACCATCCTCTGCTGCTCAGAGGAAACAGCCCGAAACCCTGAGGATACAAGAGCCTGTATCCATCTGCACCCAGAGCTGATTCTGGGCCACAGAGCTACATACACAAATACTACCACAAGGAGTACCTACATACCTGTGTATGCAGAGAGAATGGGTCTCCTAGGAACACAGATACAGAGACTTACAGGACAGATAAGCCACAGTCAGAGACAGAAACAGCTAAAACCAGAGATAACTAGATAGCAAAAAGCAATGACAAGAACATTACCAACATAAACCAAGGTAACATGGTACCATCCAATCCAAGTTCTCCCACAACAGCAAGTCCTGGATACCCCAACACACTGGAAAAGCAAGATCTGGATTTAAAATAGCATCTCATAATGCTTATAGATAGAGGACTTCAAGAATGACATAAATAACTTCCTTAAAGACATACATGAGTCAACTGGTAGAAGCCCCTTAAAGAGGAAACACAAAAATCCCTTAAAGAGTTACAGGGAAAACATAAACAAACAAGTGAAGGAACTGAACAAAACCATCCAGGATCTAAAAATGGAAGTAGAAACAACAAAGAAATCACAAAGGGAGACAATTCTCAAGATAGAAAGCCTTGGAAAGAAGCCAGGAGTCATAGATGCAAGTATCAACAACAGAATAAAAGAGAAGACTCTCAGGTGCTGAAGATACCATTGTGCTGAAGAATTGACTCAACAGTCAAAGAAAATGCAAACTGCATAAAGCTTGAGACCTAAAAAATCCAGGAAATCCAGGAAACAATGGGAAGACCAAACCTAAGGATTATAGGTATAGAAGAGAGGAAATATTTACAATTTAAAGGCCCAGTAAATATCTTCAACAAAATAATAGAAGAAAACTTCCCTAACCTAACAAGAAGCACAGAACTCCAAACAGACTGGACCAGAAGAGAAATTCCTCCTAGCACATAATAATAAAACCACCAAATGCACTAAACAAGGAATATTAAAAGCAGTCAGGGAAAAAAGGTCATGTAACATATAAAGGCAGACCTATCAGAATTACACCAGACTTCTCACCAGAGACCACAAAAGCTAGAAGATCCTTGGTAGATCTCATATAGACCCTAAGAGAATAAAAATGCCAGCCCATATTACTATACCCAGCACAACTCTCAATCACCATAGATGGAGAAACCAAGATATTCCATGACAAAAACAAATTTACCCAATATCTTTTCACAAATCCAACCATACAAAGGATAATAGATGGAAAATGCCAACACAAGGAGAGGAACTGCACTCTAGAAAAAGCTAGAAACCCAAAAGAAGATAACACAATCATAAAAATAACATCAAAAATAACAGGAAGCAACAATCACTATTCCTTACTATCTCTTAACATCAATGGACTCAATTCCCCTCCAAAAAAGACAGAATAACAGACTGGATATGTAAACAGGACACAGCATTTTGCTGCATAAAGGAAACACACCTCAGTGTCAAAGACACTACCTCAGAGTCAAAGGTTGGAAGCAGTTTTCCAAGGAAATGGTCCTAGGAAACAAGATGGAGTAGTAGCCATTCTACTGTCAGATAAAACTGAATTTCAACCAAAAGTCATCAAAAAAGACATGGAAGGACACTTCATACTCATCAAAGGAAAAATCTACCAAGAAGAACTCTCAATTCTGAACTTCTATGCTCCAAATGCAAGGGCACCCACATTTGTAAAAGAAAGATTACTAAAGCTCAAATCACATGTTTTCTCTCACACAATAATTGTGGGTGACTTAAACAGCCCACTCTCATCAATGGATAGATCAGGGAAACATAAACCACACAGAAACACAATGAAACTAACAGAAGTTATGGACCAAATGGCTTTAACAAATATCTACAGAACATTTCATCCTAAATCAAAAGAATATACTTTCTTTTTCAGCACCTCATAGTACCTTCTGGAAAATTGACAATATACTAGGTCAAAAAAAAAAAACCCAAAAAAAACAAAAAAACAGACCTCAACAGATATAAGATTGAAATAATCCCATGAACCCTATCAGATTACTATGGAGTAAGGGCGGTCTTCAATAGCAACAAAAACAACAGAAAACACACATACACATGGAAGATGAACAATGCTCTACTCAATGATGCCTTGGTCAAGGAAGAAATAAAAAAATTAAAAACATTTTAGAATTTAATAAAAATGAAGACAACATACACAAACTTATGGGCCACAATAAAAGCAGTGATAACAGGAAAACAAATAGCTCTTAGTGCCTCCAAAAAGAAACTGGAGACAGCATACACTAGCAGCTTAACAGCATACCTGAAAACTCTAGAATAAAAAGAAGCTATTATACCCAAGAATAGTAGAAAGCAGGAAATCATCAATCTCAGGGCTGAAATCAACCATGTAGAAACAAAAAGAACTATGCAAAGAATTAACAAAACCACGAGCTGGTTCTTTGAGAAAATCAGCTAGATAGATAAACCCTTAGCCAGACTAACCAGAGGGCACAGAGACAGTATCCACATTAGCAAAATCAGAAATGAAAAGGGAAATGTAACAACAGAAACCGAGGAAATTAAAAAATCATCAGAACCTACTACAAAAGCCTATACTCAATACAACTTGAAAATCTGGATGAAATCAACAATTTTCTATACCAATACCAAATACCAAAGTTGAGTCAAGATCAGATAGACCATCTAAACAGTCCCATAATCCCTAAAGAAATAGAAGGGGTCATAGAAAGTCTTCCAACCACAAAAAGCAGAGAACCAGATGGTTTTAGTGCAGAATTCTCTCAGATCTTCAAAGAAGACCTAACACCAATACTCTTCAAACTATTCCACAAAATAGAAACAGAAGGAACACTACCCAACTCATTCTGTGAAGCCACAATTACACTGATACCAAAACCAGAAAAAGATCCAACAAAGAAAGAGAACTTCAGACCAATTTCCCTTATTAATATTGATGCAAAAATACTCAATAAAATTCTTGCCAACTGAATCCAAGAACACATCGAAATGGTCAATCACCACGATGAAGGAGGCTTCATCTCAGGGATGCAGGGGTGGTTCAATATATAGAAATCTATCAATGTAATCCACTACATAAACAAATTCAAAGAAAAAAAACCATGTGGTCATTTCATTAGATGCTGAAAAAGCATTTGACAGAATGCAGCATCCCTTCATGTTAAATGTCTTGGAAAGCTCAGGAATTTAAGGCCCTTCCCTAAACATAGTAAAAGCAATATACAGCAAACCAGTAGCCAACATCAAACTAAATGGAGCGAAACTTGAAGCAATCCCACTAAAATCAGGGACTGCCCTCTCTCCATATCTATTCAATATAGTGCTTATAGTTCTAGCTAGAGCAATTAGACAACATAAGGAGGTCAAAAGGATACAAATTGGAAAGGAAGAAGTCAAACCATCACTATTTGCAGATAGTACACTTAAGTGGCCCAAAAAACTCCATCAGAGAGCTATAAACAACTATAGCTAATAAACAACTTCAGCAAATTGTCCAGATATAAAATAAGCTCAAACAAATCAGTAGCCTTCCTATACTCAAAGGATAAAAAGGCTGAGAAAGAAGTTAGGAAATTGACACCCTTTACAATACCACAAGCAAACAAACAAAAAGTATTTTGGTGCGACTCTAACCAAACAAATGAAATATCTATATGACAAGAACTTCAAGTCTCTGAAGAAAGACATTGTAGAAGACCTCAGAAGATGGAAAGATCTCCCATACTTTGTGGATTGGCAGGATTAATATAGTACAAATAGCCATTTTGCCAAAAGCAATCTACAGATTCAATGCAATCCCCACCAAAATTCCAACTTAATTGTTCATAGAGTTAGAAAGCAATTCTCAAATTCATCTGGAATAACAAAAACCGCAGGATAGCTAAAACTCTTTTCAACAGTAAAAGAACCTCTGTATCAGTATCTTCGACCTCAAGTAGTACTAAAAAGCAATAGTGTTAAAAAAAAAAAAAACTGCATGGTATTGGTACAGTGACAGGTAAGTAGATCAATGGAATAGAATTGAAGACCTGGAAATGAACCCAGACAGATATGGTCACTTGACCTTTGACAAAGGAAATAAAACCATTCAGTGGAAATAAGACAGCCTTTTCAACTAATGGTGCTGGTTCAACTGGAGGTCAGCATGCAAAAGAATACAAATCGATCCACTCTTATCTCCTTGTACTAAGCTTAACTCCAAATGGATCAAGGACTTCCACATAAAACCAGACACACTGAATCTAATAGAAAAGAAAGTGGCGAAGAGCCTTGAACACATGGGCACAGGGGGAAATTTCCTGAACAGAACACCAATAGCTTATGCTCTAAGATCAAGAATTGACAAATGGGACTTCGTAAAATTACAAAGTTTCTGTAAGGCAACTGACAATATCAATAGGACAAAATGGCAACCAACAAATTGGGAAAAGATCTTTACATCCTACAGAGTGCAAATATCCAATATATACAAAGAACTCAAGAAGTTAGATTCCAGAGAACCTATTATAAATGGGGTACAGAGCTAAGTAAAGAATTTTCCCCTGAGGAATATCAAATGGCTGAGAAGCACCTAATATCCTTAGTCATCAGGGGAATGCAAATCAAAACAACCCTGAGATTTTCCCTCACACAGAATTGCTAAGATCAAAAACTCAAGTGACAGCAGGTACTGGTGAGGATGTGGAGAAAGAGGAACACTCCTCCACTGCTGGTGGAATTGCAAGCTGGTGCAAGCACTCTGGAAATAAGTTTAGCAGTTCTTCAGAAAATTCGGCCTTATAATACAACTGGAAAACCCTGCTATACCACTCATGGGCATATACCCAGAATATTCTCTAACATGTATAAGGACACATGCTCCACTATGGTCATAGCAGCCTTGTTTATAATAGCCAGAAAGTGGAAAGAACTCAGATGTCCCTTGACAGTAATGAATACAGAATATGTGGTGCATTTATGCAACTCAGCCATTAAAAACAATGCATTCATGAAATTCTTAGGCAAATGGATGGAAGCAGAAAAAATCATCCTGAGTGAGGTAACCCAATCACAAAAAATACACTGGTATGTACTCGCTGATAAGTGGATATTAGCCCAAAAGCTTGGAATACCCAAGACACAAGCCACAGATCAAATGAAGCTCAATATGAAGGAAGAACAAAGTATGGATACTGGTCTTTTTTTTAGAAGTGGTAAAAAATACCCACAAGAGGAGATATAGAGACAAAGTGTGGAGTAGAGACTGAGGGAAAGATCATCCAGGGACTGCCCCAACTAGGGATCCATCTCATATACAGTCACAAAACCCAGACACTATTCTGGATGCCAAGAAGTTCTTGGTGATTGGAGCCTGATATAGCTGTCACCTGGGACGCTCTGCCAGTGCCTGACAAATACAGACGGGGACACTCTCAGCCAACCACGTACTAAGCATGGGGTCTCCAATGGAGGAGCTAGAAGGACCCAAGGAGCTCAAGGGGTTTGCAGCACCATAGGAGGAACAACAATCTGAGCCACCCAGCACCCCCAGGGCTCCCAGGGACTAAACGGTCAACCAAAGAGCACACATGGAGGGACCATGGCTCCAGATGCATATGCTACAGAGGATGGCCTTGTTGGACATCAACGTGAGAGGAGGCCCTTGGTCCTGGGAAGGCTAGATGCTGCAGTGTAGGGGAATGCCAGGACAGGGAAATGGGAGTGGACGACTGATGAACAGGGAGAGGAGGGTGGGATTTCGGGGAGGAAACCAGGACAGGGGACAACATTTAAAATGTTAATAAAGAATATATCTAATAAAAAATGAGAAAATGCACAATCTTGACTATCAACTAAAATCTCTGTACTTAAGAAATAATTCAGTTTATGGAACAGAAGCATGTACAAAGATCCCAACTTCGGCTCTTCATATTGTGTAAAAACAGGTAAAATACATCTTTAAAATAATTATCTGGATGAGAATTTCTTATAGCTTTAAAAAGGAATTTAAATTATACATTTTTTTAATAAAAGATAAATTACTGGGAGGAAAAAACCCCTCATTCTTGGGTAAGATAGGCAAGAAAATTCCACATTGTAAAGCGTACACACCTGTGTGCATCAACATTAGAAGGACATCTGTGGACAGTTGTCCACGGCAGAACGGCAGGTGCAGGTGCTTTATCGGCGTTGTTATTGTCACAGCACCATCATCGTCACTATTCCTTTTCTTCCCTCCAACACTTCCCTTTCTCAGCCCCATCTTTGTCCCCCCCACTCTCAAGCTCCTATATGGCCTTTGTGTTTAATTATCATTACACGTGTGTATTTTCAGTGACATATATATGCATATATTCCTATATACATATATATGTACATGCACACACAAACCTGCTGCTAAGTCTATTTTGTTGTTTGTATACATTTGGTTTCAAAGCTGACTACTTTGCATTGGACAACCAGTGAGAGACTCTTTCCTAGGAGAAGCTGACTCTCTTCTTCCAGCCGTTCTGCCGTGGACAACTGTCCACAGATGTCCTTCTAATGTTGATGCACACAGGTGTGTACGCTTTACAATGTGGAATTTTCTTGCCTATCTTACCCAAGAATGAGGGGTTTTTTCCTCCCAGTAGTTTTTTCCTCCATTCAGTAGTTGCCTGTCATTCTGTGTTTAGGAGTGGGACCCCATGAAATTTCCTCCTTTCCACCTTAACGTAGCCATTAGCAGTACCATTCTCTGATCTTGTTTGTACAGCTGTTTCTAGAAGACACTCTTTCTTCCTGGTATTCTAGCTCTTATGATCTACCTGCTAAACCATTGATATAGGAGCTGTGGTGCAGATGTATCAGATGGGACTGGACTTCCCAGTGATCCATTGTTGTCTGCATTGTGTCCAGTTGTGGTGCTGTGGGATGGTGTCCTTTTGCTGTACAGAATGGCGTCTTTGACGATAGCTGGTAGCTATGCTTATCTGGGAAAGGTGGCTTATGCACCTTACATAATTAATAAGTTTTATAATGAATGTAACTTTCCTTAATTTCTGTTACACATGTCTTAGGGTTGAAGGAGTTATCCCCTCTTCCTCTGAACCTCAAACGCTTATACAAGGAGACGCTTGAGATTGAGCCCATTCTGATCATCATCTCTCCGGGCGCCGACCCTTCCCAGGAGCTGCAGGAGCTTGCGAGTGCTGCAAGAAGCAGCGAGTGCTACCACCAGGTGGGGAGGGCCTGTGGCGGGGGGGGGGGGTGTAGGGAGGAAGGGGGTCCTACCTTTCCTGTTCTTCCCACACTACATCCTAGATCTGATCAGGGAAATGGATGTTAAAAATTTTGTGTGAAAAAAAAAATTTTGTGTGGCAAGCCAAAGGTGCCCATACCCAGAACTCAAGCCAGCATAAAGAACCTTGTAGATGTAATGAAGAACCTTGAGGTGGGAAAGCTATTGAGTTACTATCTATCCAGAGAAGTCAAATGAAATCAGAAGAGTGTTTTAAAAGGAAGCAGTCATTGGGTGTGAAGGGTCAGGAGGCAGAAGGCCAGGGGAAGAAATAGGTCATCACCCTGATGTTAGATCAGCACAGCTGCTCACTTGCGAGAGTTCTGAGTTAACTTGAGGTAAGGCTCTAAATACTGTGTTTACTTGTAAGAACACAATAGGAAATAGATACAGTTAATTAAAATTTGGGAATGACTTTAACAATTTTCAATTAGGTGCTTTTATAACAAATGCAGTAATATTTTCCTGAAAGTCCCATAACTTAAAACCAAAGAAATGCATAAATATTTTGAGCAAACTCCACCCAATAGCATACTGTCTGTCTTAAGGAATAAGTTCTGTTCGTTCTCTTCATCTTTCAAGTCAACTTGCATGCAGGTTTGAAGATGAATTTATAATTTATAGTCGGGTTTTGGAAAGTTATTAAATGTTTTTCATTATGAACACAATAATTTAAAAATTCAAATACTTCACACCCATTAAAAAGTAAAATTTAAAAAGTAAAAATTCTACCAGAGCATGTCTGGGTGGCTGCAGGGTTTCCTGACAAGCCCTCGGCTCTCCATGCAGTCATTTGTGAAACAGTATGTATTTATATGTGAGAGTCAGGAGCCCTTTCCACAGTCTCTACCTGTGCTCAGTGACATAGACAAGAAGACAAAGCTACATATTTGAACTGTAAATTGATGTTTTTGCAAAATATGATTAATTCTTGGTATTTGACTTTTCTTAAAAACTTTATTTTAAAGCCAGTTTGGAGGTTTGGAAATTATTATCCTTAATCTCTGACAGTGGTGTATTAGAATGTTTTGACAGACATTGTTTACCAGGGGTTTCTGTTTGTGTAGGTTGCCATGGGTCAAGGTCAAGCTGATTTAGCAATTCAGATGCTAAAAGAATGTGCCCGAAACGGAGACTGGCTGTGTTTGAAGAACTTGCATCTCGTGGTGTCTTGGCTTCCAGTTCTGGAGAAGGTAGTGTTTCAGGGTCTCTGTTGCTATAAAGAGACTCTATGACCACAGCAACAAGGAAACATTTAACGGGGGCTGCCTTACTGTTGAGAGTTCAGTCCTTTGTCAGCATGGCAGGGAGTGTGGCGGCATGCCGGCAGACCTGGTGCTGGAGAAGGAGCTGTGAGGTCCACATCTGGATCAGCAGCACAGCAGGAGTGAGGCACTGAGCCTGGCCTGAGCATAGGAGAACTCAGAGCCCAAGCCTGGTAACACACTTCCTCCAGTGTCTGCACACCTTCTCCAACAGGGCCATACCTCCTAATAGTGCCACATGCTGTGCACCTAGGAGGGCCATTTTATTCAAACCACCACAGTGAGATTGAGATGGGTATGACACAAGTATATGAAATATCTCAATATATAATTTCCAAGCTGCATCAGTGTTCAATTGACATGTGTTGTTACATTTAGAAAGTTAGTATATGGTAAGAAATATTTGAGGCCCATTCATTTTTGAAAAGTACGTGTGTGTCAAACAAAACTGATTTTTTTTTAAAGCAAGAAGTCTAAGGAGTGGATAAGGGAAGCAAAAAAGTTGTTAAGATTGGCAGAAGATCTTAGTGCATTTCTGCAGAAGAAAAATGGGGCATGCTGTGATTGATTGCAAAAATTGGTTTATACCATTACTTTATGCTCATGGTTTGTTACCTGTCAGGAAATTACAGAGGATTTTTTTAGAGTCCTAAGGAACACTGAAGGAAATATAAACTTAAGGAAGTTAAAATGTTAACTTAAGTGGTCCCAAGAGGAAATAATCTTAAGACAGAACAAATTGGTTGTGATATGGTTAAAAGTCTGTTACTCAGTTAAGAAAGATGGTCAGGTCTTGAGAGAGATAACTGCAGGGGGATATGCTCCTGTGTGCTAAGTAGAATGCAGCTAACTGTAGACAGAGAAAATGTACCTGTGTATGTAGCAGTACAAATAGAGACTACCATTGGTGGTGTGCATGCCAGCAGAGGGGTGCAGGGATGTCTCTGACAACAAGGACCACGGATAGGGCAGTGCTGGGGAGTTGATGGAGATGTCTTAGGGCTGGGATACAAGGAGCCGAGGAACAGTCCTTACCAGGGGGGTTTCTAACTACCACACCGGACAGCAGACAGCCCTGCTCCTGCGGCACCGAGAGCCTTAGATGTGTAGTCCTAATAAACTGGCAATACCAGCACTGGTGCAGCATAGATAACTGATACAACTGTGATTTAGGCAATGACTAAGCTGAGGAACTTCTGGTTCTGTTACTTGTAATCAATAGAAGACATAGATTAGGAGCCAAAAGCTGTCTAAATAATATAATAATGTCTATCAAAACCACTAGTATATAAAAAATGATTCATATCTAACAACTCACGTGTAGTTTCAGCTATAAAGGCCAGTAAAGTCCTGATTTCTGGTATAAAAAGTTGACTGAGAGATGCTAAGTCAGCATATTTATAGTTAATACCTTGGAAACAAATCTTAGCTTGAACTCCTTGAAACATTCCGAGCAGATATTCCAAAAGTTGAAAACAATTTTTGATTTCACTTCTTTCCACTTAACAAGTCTGTCTCTAAATTTATAAGAATACTGTAAATCTAGCCAAACCACAAATTAGCATTCCTCTTTAATTTTGTAGTGTAAAATTCTGAAAAACTTTACATTTTAAAGTATGAGGTGTAAATTCATCATACCAGTTTTAATTTTTAGCAAGTACAATGTTCCTAAGGCCATGTTTGTCCTCTTGACTTTACATTTTACATGACCCTGATCATGCATGTTAGAGTTGGGCAAAGATGGGGTTGCATTTTGACTTTTCATTTTCACTGTCTTTTAGAATAGTCAGGACTTGTGGTTGTTTGCTTCGTTTTTGAGAGGGACTCACTGTAGCTCAGACTGCCCTGCAAGTTGTTCACTCAAGTAGTAGATACTTCTTAGATATATGAGGGGGAACCAGACTCGGGTGGGGGCTGGTTACATGCAGGATTTTCACCTGGAGACAAACCACATAATTGCTGGTTGATGAATCTGTACATTCATTAGCATTGGTAAAATCATGGAACTGAGGTAGAAAGGACTGGAGAGGATGTTCTACTTAAACATGGTTCTTAGATTATATGCTAACAAACAGAAGTTTCCAACTTACCAAAAGTGTGTACCAGGAAGGAAGGGTGAACCAAATAAATGACTTAAGCATACAACATGAAGGGCCGCGGAAGGCGAGCTTGTGTGACGCCCTTTCAGACTGACTTTGTAGGGCACTGATAATGTTGCCTACTGTGACAGTGGAAGAGAAACAAGGAGACCATGAGTCCCCCTGGCAGCTTAGGCTTAGTAGTATCTGGACCTGAGGCAGACTTTGTACTACTGTACTTCAGGTCCTGTTTGACATGGTTGCCACAATCCGTGTGGTAGATACTTGCTTAGAGATATTGTGAGGTCTAGATCACAAGAGCACACAGCAAGTGGCAGCGTTTGGATGTCAGCTCAGGGTAACTGCCTTCAGATGCATGTTCCTATTAATTACATTATCTGTCCTTTAATAGAGAAGATAAAACATTAAAGGAAATATAATTCAAATATTTAAGAAACATCAAAATAAGACAGAATCATAAAGTGTGTGTATATGTATATTGAAATACCTTTTTGTTTGTAAAAAGGAATTGAATACTCTTCAGCCTAAAGAAAGCTTTCGTCTGTGGCTCACTGCGGAAGTGCATCCCAACTTTACCCCCATATTACTGCAATCAAGTCTGAAGATAACATATGAGGTAAGAGGTTTCAAAGTCTCATTCTTACGTATAGGAGGACATTAGTATATATATTGCCTTTATCTATTATTCAAAACTATAAAAACATACTTTTAAAACTTATAAGAGAAAGAAAAAAACTTATAAGGGATAGAAATTATGTAATAGCATGAGATATAGAAAAAGATTTTAATATTATTTCCAAAGAATAGAAAAGAAGCCAAATTCCACAGTAGAAAATTTACCATCTTAACTATTTTCTGGATCATGTGTTGATTTTGTTTGTAACACTCTGAAGAGCCATTATGTTGTTTCCCACAACACTTTCATAAACATTATATTCTCATTCACAATGCTATAGTTCTATGCATCTTTGCCAGCATCTATTTTTAATAACCCCATGGTGGTCATCCTGATCGATGTTAGCTAATAAATCTTTGAGAGTTTAATCTGGATTTCCATGATGATGAGTGATATTTATCATTGTCTCATGCTTGTTGAATCTTTGTGGCTATTCTATGGAGAAATGGCTAAGGCATTTTCTTTTCTCCTTGTTGACTGGCTAATTTTGTTGTAGAGAGCTATAACCACATTTATTTATTCATACTCACCAAACTTCAGTCACAGGCAGATCCATCATATACTTCATGTGTAGAGTTATGTTTATTTTTAAAGGATAATCTGTAACTTCTTAGTCATACTAGGTTGAGTTAAAGTTATAAATAACATTAAATGGAAATTTCCATTCATTGTGTACCTCTCTTGTTAGCATTTAGGATCACATTGGTATTACTAATGGCAATTTTAGTTTAATAAACAAGAAAGTTTTAATGATTTTGTGAAATGTACTTGGTTATTTTTAATACATTTGCTGAAATAGTTATTTAATTTTGAAAATATGGATTTGAAAAAATAGGAGTTATTTGGTGCAAGTTCTAAAGTTAGCTTTATATCTGTACACTTTGAAGTAACAGAAAACTACACTGGGCTTTTGGAGAAAATGTTTTTTCATTAAGAAGAAAGTATGTTGATGAAGTTTATTTATAATGTATTAAACAATAAGAAATCTGTTCATATCCTCCTCTTGTAGTCACCTCTGTTCATATCCTCCTCTTGTAGTCACCTCTGTTCATATCCTCCTCTTGTAGTCACCTCTGTTCATATCCTCCTCTTGTAGTCACCTCTGTTCATATCCTCCTCTTGTAGTCACCTCTGTTCATATCCTCCTCTTGTAGTCACCTCTGTTCATATGCTCCTCTTGTAGTCACCTCTGTTCATATGCTCCTCTTGTAGTCACCTCTGTTCATATCCTCCTCTTGTAGTCACCTCTGTTCATATCCTCCTCTTGTAGTCATCTCTGTTCATATGCTCCTCTTGTAGTCACCTCTGTTCACATTCTCCTGTTGTAGTCACCTCTGTTCATATCCTCCTCTTGTAGTCACCTCTGTTCACATTCTCCTCTTGTAATCACCTCTGTTCATATCCTCCTCTTGTAGTCACCTCTGTTCATATCCTCCTCTTGTAGTCACCTCTGTTCATATCCTCCTCTTGTAGTCACCTCTGTTCATATCCTCCTCTTGTAGTCACCTCTGTTCATATCCTCCTCTTGTAGTCACCTCTGTTCACATTCTCCTCTTGTAGTCACCTCTGTTCATATCCTCCTCTTGTAGTCACCTCTGTTCATATCCTCCTCTTGTAGTCACCTCTGTTCATATCCTCCTCTTGTAGTCACCTCTGTTCATATCCTCCTCTTGTAGTCACCTCTGTTCATATCCCCCTCTTGTAGTCACCTCTGTTCACATTCTCCTCTTGTAGTCACCTCCAGGTTTGAAGAAGAATTTGATGCGCACTTATGAGTCTTGGACTCCTGAGCAAATTAGCAAAAGAGATAACATACACCGAGCTCATGCTCTCTTTAGCTTAGCATGGTTTCATGCTGCCTGTCAAGAAAGAAGAAATTATATTCCACAGGTAATTATGAGCATGTTATAATATAACATAAGCTTTACATTTATTAGTATATGTTTATTATTTGGTACTTAAAGGTATGGTCATGTCATAATTTGGTTTATGACTCTTAAGTTTGTTTCTAATTCGGTGTTTTTCTACTAATCTTCCACATTGTGTAATGTATGAGTTACATGCTTCATATGCCATTGAGTTAATGTATGAACGCCAGCATGTGACCCAGTCAGTGAGCATCAGATACCACTCTAGTTCTGGGTCTTAATAGACACGTTGAACTTCAGAACTCAAATCTCCATGACTGTTTCCTTCAGGTCAGCCTTAGTAAAAGGCCTGGGCACCACTCACCTCTCTCAAGCTAGCCTTCTAGGAAGTGTTTTTTTGGTTTTTTTTTTTTTTGGATATATTCTTTATTTACATTTCATTTCCCTTTTCCTGGTTCCCCACCCCCAAAGGTCCCACATGCCCTTTTCCCTCTCCCTGTTCCCCCATCCACCCCTTCCCACTTCCCTGTTCTGGTATTCCCCTACACTGATGCATTGAATTTTTCCAGAACCAGGGTCCACTCCTTCCTTCTGTCAGACATAATTTGGTTTGTGGATTGTGTCTTTGGTGTTCCAAGATTCTAGGCTAATATCCACTTATCAGTGAGTGCATGGGAGCTGAAAACATCCAGTGGAAAAAAGATGGCCTTTTCAACAGATGGTGCTGGCTCAACTGGAGGTTCCCAGAAGTTCTTTTACTGTTGATAATAGTTTTAGCTATACTGGGTGTTTTGTTATTCCAGATGAATTTGAGAATTGCTCTTTCTAACTCTATGAAGAACTGAGTTGGGAAACTGTAGGTCAACATGCAGAAGAATGAGAATTGATCCACTCTTATCTCCTTGTACTAAGCTCAACTCCAAGTGGATCAAGGACCTCCACATAAAACCAGGCACACTAAAACTAATAGAAAGGAAACTTGGGAAGACCCTGGAGGACATTGGCTCAGGAGGAAAGTTCCTGAACAGAACACCAATTGCTTATGCTCTAAGATCAAGAATAGGCAAATGGGACCTCATAAAATTACAAAGTTTCTATAAGGCAAAAGGCACTGTCAAAAGGACAAATCGGCAACCAACAAATTGGGAAAAGATCTTCACCAACCCCACATTCGAAAGAGGGCTAATATCTAATGTATACAAAGAACTCAAGAAGTTAGACCCCAGAAAACCAAATAACCCTATCAAAAACTGGGGTACAGAGCTAAACAAAGACTTTTCACCTGAAGAACTTCGGATGGCTGAGAAGCACCTTAAAAAATGTTCAACTTCATTAGTCATTATAGAAATGCAAATCAAAACAACCCTGAAATCACTTCACACCAGTCAGAATGGCTAAGATTAAAAACTCAGAAAACATCAGGTGTTGGAGAGGATGTGGAGAAAGAGGAACACTCCTCCACTGCTGGTGGGACTGCAAGCTGGTACAACCACTCTGGAAATCAGTCTGGCGGTTCCTCAGAAAACTGGGCATGATACTTCCGGAGGACCCAGCCATACCACTCCTGGGAATATACCCAGAAGATTCCCCAGCATGCAATAAGGATACATGCTCCAATATGTTCATAGCAGCCTTATTTATAATAGCCAGAAGCTGGAAAGAACCCAGATGTCCCTCATTGGAGGAATGGATAAAAAAAATGTGGTATATATACACAATGGAGTACTATTCAGCCATTAGAAACAATGAATTCATGAAATTCTTAGAGAAATGGATGGAGCTGGAAAACATCCTACTAAGTGAGGTAACCCAGTCTCAAAAGAACACCCTAGGAAGTGTTCTTAGTGAACCCTCCAGTCACTTTTCTACTCAATCCATTATCAAGTTCTGTTTTACTTCAAAACATAATTTCAACTTGTGTAGCCTGGAGTTGGTAGGGAGCTTAATTAAAGTATTATGGCTTTAGAGTATTATAATTGTCTCTTGATTACATGATAATCCTTTCCCAATCTGCTATTCTTTCAGGACTGTATTCTGCAGACTTCAAACCATTCTATGGTGTTCTTGTTGGGTGTTTCCATTTGCATTACAGTCTAGTTCCAACAGGTTAATATCTTGCAGAATTTTTCAAATATATTTACTTTCTATCCATTATCTGCTTTACCCATGGACTGATTGTCCTTATCTCCTATATTTGATCTGATCTCTCTAATATATGTAACAAGTATATTTCTTACTGTCAAACTTATGTAGATGAGTTTTACATGTTACCTGTACACTTTCGTGGGAGCTTCATGGAATTAGATTAGTGTTTGGGTTTATTCTTACATGCTTATGATCTTATCTACAATGAACATTTAAAAAATATTTTTAAATTATTTTGTTTATTTACATTTCAAATCTTGTACCCCTTCCCCTCTCCCCTCCACCAACCTCCTTCCCCTTCTCCTTTGCCTCTAAGAGGGTGCTCCCACTCCCAGCACCCCCTTTCCCTGGGGCAACAAGCCTCCCCTCCCACTGACGCCAGATAACAGCATCCTCTGCCACACATGTCGCGGGAGCCACGGGTCCATACATTTATACTCTTTGGTTGGTAGTTTAGTCCCTGAGAGCTCTGTGGAGACCAGTTAGTTGATATTGTTCTTCATATGGGGTTGCAATCTCCTTCAGCTCCTTCATTCCTTCTCCTAACTTCCATTTGGGGTCCCTGGACTCAGTCCAATGGATAGCTCTGAGTACCTGCATCTGACTTAGTTAGGTGCTGGTAGAATCTCTCAGTGGACAGCAATACCTGGTTCCTGTCTGCAAGCACTTTTTGTCATCAGCAATAGTGTAGGGGTTTGGAATCTACAGATGGGATGGATCCCAAGGTGAGATGGTCTCTGGATGGCCTTTCCTTTATCTTTGCTGATTTTTTGTCCCTGTATTTCCTTTAGACAGGAACAAATCCTTTTTTGTTTTTGGATTTTTTTTTTAATTTTATTTTCTATATTCTTTGTTTACATTCCAAAGGCTTTCCCCTTTCCCAGTTCCCCCCTCACCATGTGTCCCATAAGTCCTTCCCCCCCACCCCCCCACCCCCCGGCGCATTCCCCAATCACCCCTCAATCCTTTCTCTGTTCTGGTACTCTCCTGCAAGGCTGGAACCAGTCTTTTCTGGAACAATTCTTGGTTGAAATTTTTGAGATTGGTGGGTGGTCCCAGTCTTCTACTGGGAGCCATGTCTATCTTCTGGAGATAGTCTCTTCAGGTTCTATCTTCCCACTATTGGGTATTTCACCTAATGTCATCCCCATGGGGTCCTGGGAACCTCTCACATCGCTGGCATATGGGACTTCCTACTGGTCCTCCTCACCCCCCATTCCACACTTCCCTACTGCTACTTATTTCTCCTCGTTCTCCTGGACCTCTACACTTCTCTCCTGTCTCTCTCCATTCCTGGTCCTGCCTTCCCTTATTTTTCCCTCCTCCTTCCCTCTCCCATCTAGGTCTCTTATTCTCTCTGCCTCCTGTGATTATCTTGTTCCCTTTTCTAAGTGGGATTGAGGCATCCAAACTTTGGCATTCCTTCTTGTTAGGCTTCTTGAGATCTGTATTGTGGTTGTATCTTGAGTTGTTTCGTTGGTATTCTGAGCTTTGGGGCTAATACCCAATTATCAGTGAGTATGTACCATTTATGTAAATGAAGACAAACTTGAAGCAAACTCACTAAAATCAGGAACAACACAACGCTGCCCACTCTCTCCCTATTTATTGAATATAGTACTTGAAGTTCTAGCTAGAGCAATTAAACAACAAAAAGAGGTCAAAAGGACATAAATTAGAATGGAAGAAGTCAAGGTATCACTATTTGTAGGTGATATGATAGTATACATAATAAATCAAAAAAAATCTACAAGAGAACTCCTACACCTGATAAATACTTTCAGCAAAGTGGCTGGATATGAAATTAACTCTAATGTATCAGTAGCCTTTCTCTACACAAAGGATAAATGTGTTGAGAAAGAAATTAGGGAAACAGCACCCTTCACAGTAGTTACAAATAATATAAAATTTCTTCGTGTAACTCTAACCGAGCAAGTTGTTATGATGAGAACTTCAAGTTGCTGAAGAAAGAAATCAAAGAAGACCTCAGATGGGAAGATCTCCCATGCTCATGGATTGGCAGGTTTAACATAGTAAAAATGACCAACTTGCCTAAAGCAATCTACAGATTCAATGCAATTCCCATCAAAATTCCAACTCACTTCTTCACAGAGATAGAAAGAGTAATTCTGAAATTAATCTGGAATAACAAAAAACCCAGGATAGTGGAAAACTATTCTCAACAATAAGAAAACCATTCTTGTCCTCAAACTATACTACAGGGCAATAGTGATAAAAACTGCATGCTATTGATTCAGAGACAGAAAGTTAGATTAGTGGGATAGAATTGAAGACCCAGAAATAAACCCACATCCCTATGGTCACTTGATCTTTGACAAAGAGGACAAAACCAGAGAGAGAGAGAGAGAGAGAGAGAGAGAGAGAGAGAGAGAGAGAGAGAGAGGAGAGGGGAGAGGGGAGAGGGGAGAGGGGAGAGGGGAGAGGGGAGAGGGGAGAGGGGAGAGGGGAGAGGGGAGAGGGGAGAGGGGAGAGGGGAGAGGAGAGAGGAGAGAGGAGAGAGGAGAGAGGAGAGAGGAGAGAGGAGAGAGGAGAGAGGAGAGAGGAGAGAGGAGAGAGGAGAGAGGAGAGAGAGAGGAGGAGGAGGAGGAGGAGGAGGAGGGGAGGGGAGGAGAGGAGAGAAGAGAAGAGAAGAGAAGAGAAGAGAAGAGAAGAGAAGAGAAGAGAAGAGAAGAGAAGAGAAGAGAAGAGAAGAGAAGAGAGAAGAAAGGAAGGAAGGAAGGAAGGAAGGAAGGAAGGAAGGAAGAGCATTTTCAGCAGATGGTGCTCCTTCACCTGGCAGTCAGCATGCAGAAGGATGCAAATTGGTCCATATTTATCTCCTTGTATCCTTGTACAAAGCTCAAGTCCAAGTGGATCAAGGACCTCCACATAAAACCGGGTACACTGACTCTAATAGAAGAGAAATTGGGAAAGAGCCTTGAACAAATTGGCACAGGAGGAAATTTTGCTGATCAGAACACCAAAGGCTAAGGCTCTAAGATCAAATATAGATAAATGGGACTTCATGAAAGTAGAAAGCTCCCATAAGGCAAAGGACACTGTCAATCGGACAAAACAGCAACCTACAGAATTGCAAAAGATATTTACCCACCCTAGATCTGAAAGATCTCTGAAAGGGGTACAGAGCTAAACAAAGAATTCTTGACTGAGGAATCTCGAATGGCTGAGAAGCACCTAAAGATTTAACATCCTTAGCCATCAGAGAAATCCAAATCAAAATGACCCTGAGATTCCACCTTATACCCATCAGAATGGCTAAGATCAAGAACTCAGGTAACAGCAGATGGTGGTAAGGATGTGGAGGAAGAAGAACACTCTTCCACTGCTGGTGGGACTGCAAGCTGGAACAACCATTTTGAAAATCAATCTGGCAGTTCCTCAGAAAACAAGAAATAATTAGAATTATTAATTATTAGAATTAAAACTAGAAATAATATAGCTGAAGACCCAGCTATTCCACTCCTGGGCATATACCCAAAATATGCTCCAACATATAACAAGGACATATACTCCACTGTGTTCATAGCAGCATCATTTATAATAGCCAGAAGCTGGAAAGAACCCAGATGTCCCTCTTCAGAAGAATTGATACAGAAAATAAGGTTCATTTACACAATGCAATACTACTCAGCTATTAAAAACAAAGGCATCCTGAATTTTGTAGGCAAATGCATAGAACTAGAAAATATCCTGAGTGAAGTAACCTAGACCCAAAATAAATACTTTGTATGATTAATCAATACTGACACATTCCTAAATACTAACTCAATTTTTAAAAATTTAAAGTTATTTTATTATGTAATTAATATAGTTACTGAAAACATCATAGAAATTACTTTAATATTTTATATTGTTTTTGTTTTAGGAATGTTTTTATTTAAACATTGCTGTTTGGTAACTTTTTGGGTATATAATATAAATGAATGTTCAGAAACAACATAATGCTTTTAGGACTTTTTTGGCATTAGTTGTGTTTTCATGTTTGTGGGGAAAATATTTAGTTTTGAAGCATAAAGGTATAAGAGATATATTAATGCACGTATGGTATTCAGATTAAAAAATGTACTACATCAGTTTGTACTCAGACTCTACTGATGTACATTAGTGATAAAGACAAAAGTAGAATTACAAAGTCTTGTTTCTGTGGTCAGTGCATTTATTTTTTAGTATAGTGAATGCTTTTCTTAAATTTAGGAGGTGGTGATATATAGACATCTGCCTTTGATTGCACTGTATCTTACATTTGTTCTAACAGGGTTGGACCAAGTTTTACGAGTTTTCCTTATCCGATCTTCGGGCTGGGTACCATGTCATTGACAGGCTCTTCGACGGTAAGACTGGACTTGCACTACTTACTGCCTGTGATATGCTTTTACACAAGTGCCTTCATTCCTGCCACACATCCTGGGTATCCTCCTCTTTTCTCTACTGTGTGGGTAGCCTAGTGCCCTAGAAGGAGAGATAAGTCCTTATGTCTCAAGGTTCAGAGTAACGTTGCTTTCAGTTCTGGGGCTGTCTCTGAATTTTATAGTGGTGAAATAGAAAAATAAAAGTATATTAAATGAACAGCAGTGGCACATCAGTAATATGGATGAGATTAACTGTTTATTTGAATATAGTTAAATGTTTATTATATTTACTGAGGACCAAGGCTTCGTTCCTCAGGTGTCCTTGCAGCCACGACTACAGCGTGTTCCTGCTGCACCATCCCGCAGTGATGTGGGAAGAGCTCTCTTCCTGTTTGGTCATGTATGTTTGTGCTGTGAGGGGTGGGCTTGCTGCCAGTCATCTGCAGCCCACTCCCAGGCCCCAGTTCTCTCTTCCTAGAGTGCAGGCGATTGCCTGTAGACTATGAGAGATAGAAGGCTACTGTGCCAAGGCCTGCTACAGACTCCCCATTTAACCAGATTATCTCATGAGCTGCTTGTTTCACCAAACACAGGGCCAGTGTGCTCTGTGCCTACCTATTTGTTTAATAAACTACTTTGGACAGCTGTTCTGGAAGAAGTTATATTTGGATCAGGTTTTTCCAAGGGGTTCCAGATTAATCAGGCATGGCTACAGGATGGCCTTGTATTCAGAATGCTGTCTGTATTCCAAATTTGTAGGATTCTATGACTTTCTCATTATGGTGACCCAGATGCCTAGTTCTCAGCTGTCATATTTATAACTTGATTGTTTTGATAAGTTTAAAATCATTGAAAAGAAAATGTGTACTAAACATTTAGAAATTATTTACAGAAATCACTGAGATACGTTAGAATCCATTGCTGTTTCCTAACGATTAGAGTGCAGTGCTGTGATCTGGCCTGGGACCCACAGCAGCTCTTGATACTGCATAACGACAAGCCAGGTAGAATTCCAGCATGGACAGAGTAAATGATCTGCAGGCTGTGCGCCTCATTGTGGGGCTATTGGCAGGTGCGTGGGAAGGAAAGTCATTCTTCCTCGGAGGATATGGCCACTTATAGCATGCCCATGCTCCAGTGGATGGCTCTGTACCCAGGCATACATATGCAGCACTGACTGGACTTAGTAGCTTACCAGAAGGGGAAAAATTAGGGAGGGGCATGCATGTATGGGAAAGATATAATCATAGTTCATTGTATACCTATATGAAATTCTGAATAAAGAAAATCTTTTTAAAAGTAAAATTAGTAAAAGTATCTGTTTTTCTCATAGGTACCAAAGATGTACAGTGGGAATTTGTACATGGCTTACTTGAAAATTCTATTTATGGAGGACGTATAGATAACTATTTTGATCTTAGAGTTCTTCAGTCCTACTTGAAGCAATTTTTTAATTCTTCAATAATTGATGTACTAAACCAAAGGAACAAGAAAAGCATTTTTCCATATTCTATCTCTCTCCCAAACTCATGCAGCATTTTGGTAGGTAAAAGTAGTGATTTCCAATGCATTTCCTTTACCTGAATATGGTCGAAACTTATTTTTGAATGATAAAATTCATGCAAAAATGTGCACATGATGGGCGTATAGGGCAGTGTCTTTTGTCTGTTAAACACATGCTCGTTGTCTCCAAACCACATCTCAGCATCCAGCCAGACGCCCTGGCTCTGCCTCCTCCTAACGAGTCCTTGCCTCACAGCAGAGCTTGCACTGATTTCCAGCAACCATTTGTCTGTAAATGATGAGAGACCCTTTTGTGTCTCTGTGAGGATTTGTTCTTGGGACATGTGACTGCTACTTGCTACTTGGTGAGTCAGTCTGGGAAGTCAAATGCCTCCAACCAGTCTAGATAAAAAGAGATTACATACATGCTGGAATGAATCAAGTGTTTAATTTTCCTGTCTCGATTAGATGCCGTATTTCCCAGGTGGATGATAACATGCCAGTGTGACAGCAAATACATACGTGCTCTTGTGTCTTATAACTGACACTAGAAAGGAACTGGCACTTACTGAGCTAGAGGACAGAGACTGTCAGAACACATCACAGTCCCGGGCTTCTTGTACCCCAGCTGTATACTTCAGGGGCAGCTGCCAAGAACGAGACAGAAAAAAAAGAATTGCTCAGCAGCTAATATGTGATGCACATACATGTATGCATTCGTATAATACCTTAACATGCCTCACCTCTATGAGAAAAGTTTCCAGGGTTGGACCAAGTTGAGTAAAGTATTTCTCTATCTGCCCTCGATTTTCATGTAAAACTAGGGATAGATACGTGTTATGCTGATGTGGCGGAAGCTTCTGAAGTCCCCAGAGGACATGCACTGGGGACTGTCAACACACTCTAACAGAAGACAGGAGTGTGGGCAGACTGCATGGTGACAGACTCCCTTGGCCGGCACAGAGCAGTACACCATGCCTATAGACTGCAGGCTTTCTCTAAGTGGTTACTTTTTACAATATAATAACGAGCATTTGTTCGGATATGTAAGATCTAAAGTCTACATGTGGGTCTTTTGTGTGCTCTAACAAATATGACTCCCTAAACATGTCACACACAATAGGCAGATCTACTGATATGTCAGATTGAACCCACTCAAAGTCTCTATATGTAAGGAGTTGAACAAGAAAATGCAATATCAAATAGTTAATACACAGAAGAATATTAGTGACAGTACTTCCTATAGATGATCAGGAAAACACTGATAGAAAAAATGTGAATGCCTATTTAGTAAATCCTGTCTGCAGTTTGTGATTTTCGTGGTTGTGACTCTGCCTTTGGTGACGGTGCTTTCTCCTCCTGCAGGACTACCGTGCTGTTATTGAGAAGCTCCCTGAGGATGACAAGCCCAGCTTCTTTGGTCTGCCTGCCAACATTGCCCGCTCTGCTCAGCGCATGACCAGTTCTCAGGTGCGACACGCCACTTGCCTGTCAAAAAAAAAGAAATATTGCTCTTGAGTCTGGAGGAAACAGCGCGATTTCATTATCCAGAATGTTACATGCTTTTATTTACAACTTTTATTTCATTTAATACAAACACTTCATTTATACCTTGTTTTAAAGGTGTCAAATGATTTTATCAGTATTTTCCTAAAATGAGTAAAATAACACTCTATACTATCAATTTCATTAGAATATTTGATTCATTCATCAGAAAGATTTTATTATGAACTGAATGTAACTTGTATGAGTGAACACCAAATTTAATATTCTATAATATGCAGGATACAAATACATATTCTTCCTTCCTGTGTTGTCTTATAAAATATAAATATATGATATGAGTTCACGATTGGATATTCTATAACTTTGGTTTTTGAAATCTTGGAGCCAAAGCATGTATCTGAGTGGTAGCTTTCCATCGCCTGGCCGCGACAGACCGCCCAGACTGCAGAGCGGCCAGGTCCCCTGACCTGTCAGTGAGCCCTTCAAGACAGAACGCCTACAGACTGCAGAGAGCAGCCAGGTCCCCTGACCTGTCAGTGAGCCCTTAGCTCTGAGATTAAGCCCTCATACTGAGCCACAGTACATAGAAACAAGGGATCCATAGGTTCTGTGTCGTTGCCACTTGGTGACTTGAGGAGCTGCTGGTTAGTGACCGCACCCTGTGTGAAGCTGTTCTCAGCTGGGCAGTCAGGAGCTCATTTACCATTTAGACTTTCAGGTGAGAGCTGGGACTTTTCCCGTTCAACACACGAGGAAACAGACACTGCGACTTGTTGATTATAAGATCTCTGAGATCAAAGAGGGAGACCTAGAATTTTAACTCAGTCTTTCTGGTTCATTCCTACTTAGACATTTTTCTGGAGTTTTATTTTTGCTTTTAAGATTATGCAGTCAACTTAGGCACAAGTACTGGGAACCAAACCTGGGTCCTCTGCAGCAGGCGGACACTCAGAGCTGCTGAGCTGTTTCACCAACCGTGTAATCTCCACATCTTAAACTTTAATTTTGAGTTATTCTGCACCATATCCTATAGCAGCTGGCCTTCAGGGATGCGTGTGCTACTCAGTAATGCGCCATGGCATATACGCATTGTATGTGATGAGCCCTGTGAGAGGTTCTTTGCAAAGTGTACCCAGAAGGCTCCAACAGCCCTACTCATCATTTACAAGCATTCTTAATTAGGAGGTATTTTATTATTTAAGTCTACAAGCTTATATTGTTGCATATCCAACATTTCTTGAGTTGTTGCTCTTGTCTTTCCGCATGGTCTCTTTGGCAGTGTCAGTGCTCCTTCCCCCATCGTTAGGAACAGTGTGAGCATGCTTCTAAGATTAGCTTCCTCACAAGTGAGTTCTTCTTCTCTGCTGGTGAGAAGAGTCAGCAGTTCCTTTTCGTTTTCTTATTCAAAGTGTCCCTACAGTCAGAGAATGTGTCATCCTCTGTTATATGTCTGCACCCTCCTTATTCCAGCCCATGATTTTTTTTTAGAGGTGTGTGTGTGTGTGTGTGTGTGTGTGCGCGCGCGCGCGCGCGCGTGCGCACATGTATGTATCTGGTTGCTTCTTTCCACTTTCCCATGGTTTTCAGATATCAAACTCAGGTCACTAACCTGCATGGCAAGCTATGTTACCTGCTGAGCGGTCTTGCCTTCCCCGTGTCGTCTTTGTCTGAAGGGCAGCTCTGCTGGCTGTTACAATTTTTCTTAGCATTTGCCATTTTGTGGCCTAGGGCTTCTGCTGGGTAATCTGTTAATGTTATGAGAATATGATTAAATAGGACTCAGCACTTTCTTGAAGATTTAATTATATATAATTAAACATGAAAAGCATCACTATATAATGAAACCCAGTGAACCAATGACCAGGAAAAAGACATTGTAATATCTTACGTGAATTCACATGAGTCTCTTCCTATCCCTCTGCCTCTAGATGAAGAACTCACCGAGCTGTCTCTATTTAAAACATGGTTTATAATTTTATGCTCTTCTATGCATGCAATGTTTTCTGATTTTTCTTTTATATACATGTGTATATGCACACATATACACACATACATATATACATACATCTGCAAACACGTACACTCATGCACATGCACACAGATGTATGCTAGGACTTTTTCCCTCCATAGTTTTCCCCTGATGTCCATCAGCATTGTTGTTGGACAAAGTTTCATTGCTACTGTTACTGTGCAATATTGCCTTATGTAAATGTTAAGCAGTTTATCTTTTTATTTATTAACAAGCATGTAGGCTGCTCCAGAGTTATTGTTATTAAAACAGGGCAACTAAGAACATTCATGAATACTTCTCCTGATATAGACTTACACATACCAGAGTTTTTCTAGATATAGTAGGGAGTTGAAATAATATGCTTGTTTTTAGGCATATTTTTACTCTCATAAGGCAGTACAGTGGCCACCCCCTCGTGACTATTACCTGGACATTTTACATGTCTGTGTTTTTGCTCTCTGGCATGTTAATGGGCCCTTACTCTGTGAGCACTCTTGCATACTGATGATAGTGGAGCTCTTTTCCCAAGTGAAGGACAGCTTGGCCTTTGCAGTGAGGGCAGGACACAGCAGGGAGTCCGGGGGTGTGAGTGGCTCACTGTGGTGCTGTACAGCTTTAGAGAAGAAGAGTCAAGTTAGAAAGCATTTGCAAGCCGAGCGGTGGTGGCGCACGCCTGTAATCCCAGCACTCTGGGAGGCAGAGGCAGGCCTGGTCTACAGAGTGAGTTCCAGGACAGCCAAGGCTATACAGAGAAACCCTGTCTTGAAAAAAAAAAATCCAAAAAACCAAAAACAAAACAAAACAAAAAAAAAAAAGCATTTGCAACAGAATGTGGCTTGGAGTGGCAGCAAGTTTTGAGACATGATTCTCAGCTGTCGAATCCATGCGTAGTTGTAGTCATATAGGTTTTACATGGGTTTCCTAGGAGATTTGTGCTTCTTACAGTAAATCAGTTGCATTCATCAGGTATGGTCAGCACAACTCATCCAGCTTGCCAACAGTTATTAGACTTGTTTAATAACCATGTTTGAGGTCTGAGTATGTACGTGGTATGGGTACATCTTGGGTACACATCTGATGAGCAGATGGACCCGCAGCTCGGGAGCACGCCGAGTCCTTACTACCTCACAGCTCCGGGGCACACCGAGTCCTTACTACCCCACAGCTCGGGGGCACGCCGAGTCCTTACTACCTCACAGCTCGGGGGCACGCCGAGTCCTTACTACCCCACAGCTCGGAAGCACACCGAGTCCTTACTACCCCACAGCTCGGGGGCACACCGAGTCCTTACTACCCCACAGTTCGGGGGCACACCGAGTCCTTACTACCCCACAGCTCGGGGGCACACCGAGTCCTTACTACCCCATAGCTCGGGGACACACCGAGTCCTTACTACCCCACAGCTCGGGGGCACACCGAGTCCTTACTACCCCACAGCTCGGGGGCACGCCGAGTCATTACTACCCCACAGCTCGGGAGCACACCGAGTCCTTACTACCCCACAGCTCGGGAGCACACCGAGTCCTTACTACCCCACAGCTCGGGAGCACACCGAGTCCTTACTACCCCACAGTTCGGGGGGACACCGAGTCCTTACTACCCCACAGCTCGGGGGCACGCCGAGTCATTACTACCCCACAGCTCGGGGGCACGCCGAGTCCTTACTACCCCACAGCTCGGGGGCACGCCGAGTCATTACTACCCCACAGCTCGGGAGCACACCGAGTCCTTACTACCCCACAGTTCGGGGGCACGCCGAGTCCTTACTACCCCACAGCTCGGGGGCACGCCGAGTCATTACTACCCCACAGCTCGGGGGCACGCCGAGTCCTTACTACCCCACAGCTCGGGGGCACGCCGAGTCATTACTACCCCACAGCTCGGGGGCACGCCGAGTCATTACTACCTCGCACCCCCCGAGTGCAGAGCTCAGACTGTGGAGTTCGCTCCTCGCACCACTTGTAGCAGGTCAGACTTTGAGTACTTTGTATGTTGTGAGTTCTAAGACTAAGAGAAATAAGTAGACAGAAGGACATTTTCAGTGTGTTTACTTTGATAATATGGACAGTGATCTATTTATTGCTTTTATCTTTTTGTTGTTGTTGTTTTTGTTTTTGTTTTTCAAGACAGGGTTTCTCTGTATAGTCCTGGCTGTCCTGGAACTCACTCTGTAGACCAGGCTGGCCTCGAACTCAGAAATCCACCTGCCTCTGCCTCCCAAGTGCTGGGATTAAAGATGTGCGTCACCACTGCCCGGCTATTTATTGCTTTTAAATACAAAGAGAAAATAATTCTCTTATAAATCTGATGTTTAAACATTTTATAGATTATCACCTATTAAGGAATTACAATGTCTTATCTTCAAATAGGCATTAAGAAAAGGTATAACTTAACATCTTGCATGGATTTGACTTAATGGTAATGAAAGTAAAGTACATTCGGAATGTAAACAAAGAATATAGAAAATAAAATAAATAATAATCACAGCAAAAAAAAAAAAAAAAGAAAGTAAAGTCTTCTTCATTAAAGTGAACATAATAAAAGCAGAGGGACTGGCACACAGACCAGTACTGAAGAGAACTCTGGTGAAGGGCTCCTCCTGGGGGCGGGGCCTGGCAGAAGTACCTATGCCAGTTCTCTTGGCTGGGAGGCTTTGTAGCAAAGGAGCCTCAGGCACCATGGCCTCCCTCTCGAGTCAGCATTGAGTGTACTTTGCAAAAGCGTTTGTTTAGAAATACAAATGAATCTGAATTCTCTCACACCTTACAACTGACTAACCATAATTGGAGACACAGGAGCAAGTGAGCACACTAAGTGACCGACAGGGCATCTCACTGGATGGCGGAGGAGCGCCATCTTAGGAGGAGAGTGCAGAGGAGAGAGGAAGTGAGACTAGAGAGAGGCCGAGGAAACCACAGAGCCCTGTGACCCTTCTAGGGCTTCATGCCGCTTGAAACAACCAATGGAGATACTTAAGTACATGGTGGGCATTGTATCACAGTACTTGCTTTTTGCATTTGTTAGGGAGAGCAGTGGCTGTGCACTGATGCCCCGGGCGACAGAGTCTAGTAGGGATGAGTAAGGCAAGTTCTGGTAGGCCTTGACGCAGGCGGGCGGGTGGGCGGGCGTGGCTGAGGCCTGCCTTTGTCATTGAAAGTTTCTATAGTGAAGCTGATCTTTAATTTAAAAACCGTGTGCCTTGACACTGTCATTCACACACACACACACACACACACACACACACACACACACACAGAGTTCAATACCTGCCTTCCTCTGTGAGTATTAGCCAAAGACAACATGTCTTCACAATTGGAGGCCACACATGACAGACTCACCCTCAGTATGAATCAAGAAACAGTTTCTATTCTTCTTTGGAAGGCAGTGGCACCAAATCTAACCCGATGAATGGGGAATTAGTGCTTTCTGAGGGGTGGCGGTAGAGCAATAAAGAGACAGGATTATAAAGGCCAAGTGAAAACATTTGAGGGATGTGGAAGCAGTAGTTAGAAATGTTAACACAGTAGAGCGTTCCAGTTCCTACATCCTTCCCGAGATCCAGAGCCAAGGCTTGTGGTGACAGAAGCAGCACATCTGTGGAGGAGCTGCAGCAATCCTGCGCCCGCCCGTGTGACAGATCTCAGAGGTGGCACGTCACTGTGCGAGGGGCTTGAGATGGAAGGCGCTGTGGCACAGACAGCTGCATCCTCTCTTCCATCCTTCCTGGCGGGCCAGGCTGTGCAGGTTCTTTCACAGATGAAGCTAGCAACCCCTCCCCCTCCTCCCTGCAGCTCAGTCAGTGCTCATGAGAGGAGGCCATGCTCTCAGGACCTAAGCCTTTCTGAGGGTATGGATATACACAAACCTTTAACAGTTTCTTTTTTCACACCAGAATAACAAATATTTTAAACTGGCACTATATCTTTGTTGTAACTATCTTAGACAAATATTCCAAAAGCTGCCTGACCTTAGTAAGTACTTTTCTCACTTTCTAAAACTTGACTAGGGTTATTTCGGCATTTATTACAGACATAATGTTTATATTGTATAGATGATGCACTTTGACCTATTTCCACTTGAGACCATCACCATGTCTAAACAGCGATCACATTTCTCTTGTCCCAATTTCCTTTACATGTTATACTCCATCCCCTGTCCCTGTGAACCACTCAGTTTCCTTTTGATTAATCTGAATTAGTTCACATTTTCTAGACTATTTTATAAAAATATACTAGTTAAAACTACAGTGCTTTATTAGGTTCCCTGTTCCTATGTGTACAGTAGTTGCTTCCTTTGAAGTGCTGAGGAGTATTCCACTGTTGGGCCATGCCCCAGTTTCTTCATCAAGCCATGGAGTGAGTTTAGAATGTTTCTACTTTGAGGCTCCTAAAATTAGCTGCCACACAATCCCAACAAAGTAGATTTGGTACATATCTATACACTACTTCACCTCATAACCCAGCTGTGAAATGGGTGAATAAAATAATAGGCTCATTCCAAAGTGTTTTCAAATATGATTCTTTAAAAAAAGGTATTAGGATGGCTGAGGTATTATGTCTAAGTATTTAAATCTCTAGCAGTGGTCAGGGTTCCGTAAAGAAAGAAAATTGATAGGATGCATACAGAGATATATAAAGAGAAATTATTAGAGTGGCTTACAGGCTGTAGGTAGCGCCAACAATGGCTGTCTCCTGACAGAAAGGCAAGATGGTAGCTGTTCAGTTCATGAGGCTGGCTGCTTCAGTTTCCCTTCAGTCGACACTGGAGTCCTGAATAAGTAGGGTCTAACACCACCCGTGGTTTGCCTCAGTGACAGAGCAGATAAACTTGCTAGCATGAGCACAAAGAGCAAGCAGGCCAAGAAGCAAATCTGTGGCCCAGATTAAGGTGGGTCTTCCAGTCTCAAATGATCCAATCAGGGAAATCACTCCAGCTGTGCCCATTTGCTAAGGTCTCAGCTGAGTCCAGGTACAGTCAAGGTGACAACAGGAGATATATATACCCAAGATAGTAAAAGTGTAGGACCTGCCTGACTAGTCCACTCATTTATTAAAAAGGTGTGGTGTCTCTTGAACAAAATGCCTGGGAAGCCCACCACTTATCCACAGTGAAACAGAAGAACACAATGACATCTCCTCATGGCCCAGGAAGCATTCTGTGTCATTAAGTGATTGACATCAGGTCTTAATTCCTTAGCATTTACCAGAATGAAGCACAAAATGTTTGATTCCATAATGTATAATGAGCAGTCAACCTATTATTTAGGTAATGAAACCTAGGCTTGGAAATTAGCTTATTCATTAGCCTTAGTATGAATTTAAACATCTTTTGAGGAGAGGTTTAGTTTTTACATTTGCTGTACTAAAATCATGAAAGCTGTACATCTTTTGATCTTGGATGAAATATCTCCAAAATAACCAATATCTTCATGTAGATTTGCATGTGACTCCCATTTTGAGAGACATGGGCATAATAAAAATTAATCCCTTCATTTGTATATTCTAACATTCAAACATCAAATCTCTAGATATTTTTGTGTATATACTTTTAGCTTTTGCATGTATAGAAAGATTAATGCACTGTGACATCACCTTGAGGAAACTTTTAAAGAAAAGATTTTAACTAGATTGAAGCATCTTTGCTAAATATTTTATCTGAACTTTATAAAGAAAATAAAAGCATATTATATTATAGAGCTAGTAGATGAGATACTATTACAGCTATTCCCGTGCTCTTTAACAGAAATATCTTTGTTTGAATGCCCTTGTTTATTGTTCTCTACTTACAAGAGAATCATCACAGCATTTCTATATGTGTGTGTCATGGTATCTTTCTAGAACAGAAAACATAACCCTATGTGGGGGTGGGGGAACGCAGGCCAACATTTCTTTTAAATAGTTTAAAATTTTTATTTGTCCTTTTTTCTTTTTTTTTCTTTACATTCTTGGTTCCTTTTGTCTTAATAAATCTAAAACACAAATAAGTGATTGCAAGTGTTACCAGAGATAGAATGCCATGTGCCCTGACTGCCAGTTAGGGGCAGTTTGTAGTCAGGCGATGCAGACAGATGAAGTGCTGTGGAGAGTTCAGCTTCAGCAAATGGAAATGGCTCATCCAAGAGCCAAAGGCGGCCAAGGACTGACTCTCCACAGTGCTTCCCGACAGGAAATCAACCAAAAGCTCTGGGAGGCGAATCAGCAGTGTGATCACATATTGTAGCAATTAAGTTGTGCTTTCATTCAGAAAGATTTATAGTCCTTATTTTATAACAGGTTTACTAAAGTAAGAGTATACTCTTATTAAGAGTAACTTAGTAAAGTAAATGTGCTACCAAAAAAAAAAAATAATAAAAAATACCAGCTTGCATCTCTTAAAAAAGGTGAGGGTAGTTAGCAGGCTGCAGGCGTTGACAGTTTAAGAGGCTGCCCTGTGAGACACCACCTGGGTTTCTTGGACTCACTTTGTTTATGTTAGATAAGCCGGATGATGACAGAGTTTTACTGGTTGGCTGGAATATTACAAGGCAGCATTACTGACTAGCCCAGTACCATGCCCATGGTACCGTATTGGTCATGTTCTGGGTCATCTTTAGCAAACATTAAGGAGACAAATGTTTCTAAAATAGGACCCAATCGACATGATTTCATTTAGGAAAGAAAATGTAAGTGATTGATTGTGATGAGTGCAGCAAAGAAGCGAATCACGCGGAAGCCGTAGCAGCCGCACAAGGCCAGCAGGGAGGGGCTGTGTAGCTCCACTCTCCTTAGCTGATCAGTCTTTGGGTGTTTGTGTGGATGGAATATTAAGATGAAAACTGAAAATTAAGCATTAGGAATCTACGTAACTTCTTCTTCAGCTAGGAGCCACTTGATCTTCATTTATCCCGTGCTGTGTTTTTAGATACACTGTCAGCATTTTGAAGTGATAAGATTTAAATCAATTGAACTGAAAAGCATTGTAGATTTTAAAGTGAACAAGAAGAGAGACCAGGAAGGTATTAATAATGGCACAGCGTGCGCTTCCTGCATGAAGAAGCAGCTTTCACACAACCGTCTCAGTGTTCAGTCTTGGACTGCTTTCCGTCAGCCTCTCAGGTTTAGTCTTTTTACCTATTTGAATGAATCTAGATGTTCAATCACAATGTTAGAGACACACGGATTACACCGTTTAGACTTGCTTCGGCTGTTACAGACTGTGTGGCCCTGCGCGGTGCTGTGTCCCTGCTGGAACTTAGTGACATGTTACTGTACATGACTCACGGTGACATGTTACTGTACATGACTCACGGTGACATGTTACTGTACATGACTCACGGTGACATGTTACTGTACATGACTCACGGTGACATGTTACTGTACATGACTCACGGTGACATGTTACTGTACATGACTCACGGTGACATGTTACTGTACATGACTCACGGTGACATGTTACTGTACATGACTCACGGTGACATGTTACTGTACATGACTCACGGTGACATGTTACTGTACATGACTCACGGTGACATGTTACTGTACATGACTCACGGTGACATGTTACTGTACATGACTCACGGTGACATGTTACTGTACATGACTCACGGTGACATGTTACTGTACATGACTCACGGTGACATGTTACTGTACATGACTCACGGTGACATGTTACTGTACATGACTCACGGTGACATGTTACTGTACATGACTCACGGTGACATGTTACTGTACATGACTCACGGTGACATGTTACTGTACATGACTCACGGTGACATGTTACTGTACATGACTCACGGTGACATGTTACTGTACATGACTCACGGTGACATGTTACTGTACATGACTCACGGTGACATGTTACTGTACATGACTCACGGTGACATGTTACTGTACATGACTCACGGTGACATGTTACTGTACATGACTCACGGTGACATGTTACTGTACATGACTCACGGTGACATGTTACTGTACATGACTCACGGTGACATGTTACTGTACATGACTCACGGTGACATGTTACTGTACATGACTCACGGTGACATGTTACTGTACATGACTCACGGTGACATGTTACTGTACATGACTCACGGTGACATGTTACTGTACATGACTCACGGTGACATGTTACTGTACATGACTCACGGTGACATGTTACTGTACATGACTCACGGTGACATGTTACTGTACATGACTCACGGTGACATGTTACTGTACATGACTCACGGTGACATGTTACTGTACATGACTCACGGTGACATGTGCTCTTCACTCAGGTCATCTCCCAGCTCAGGATCCTGGGAAGATCAGTCACAGCCGGGTGCAAATTTGACAGAGAAATCTGGTCTAATGAACTTTCTCCTGTTCTCAATCTTTGGAAGAAGCTGAACCAGGTTTGTCATGGAAGGATTGAAATGTATACCTTTTCCTTCTACTTTCTCTAGGTCCTGGGGCTGTTCTGTTCTGCCCAACTTACACAGATGTCCATGGCCTGCTTATCCCGTGTCATACACATGTTTAGGTCGCATTGCAACCCAAATCGAGGCCCTGCTTGTCCTGAGCAGAGAGACAGGCACAGCAGACATTGCTCCCAAGTCCCCCGGTCAGTGACAGTGTTTGCTCTCCTGCTTTCTTCCAGGTCACACTGGAGCTAGTCTTCTTTATTCTTTGTTGTAACCCAATTTACACAAATTTAACCGAATGATTAGCAAATCATTTTGTGATTTTATAATGTATATGGTATTAACCATGTGTGTAAATGGTTTACCTCGTTACATTTTTCAAATCAAAATTCACTTATTAAAGGTCATAATAAACTTTGAGCAAATGGACTAGGTAAAGCAGAAAGATTCTACTAACAAAATAACTGAGATAGGCGACACAGTGAGAAGAGCAGTTTCATTTAAGCACTTTTTTGCATAGGCTGTGTACTTGTGGTATATATGCATGTGTGTGCCTGGCAACATATGTGTTGACATTGTAAGTGCATGTGAGAGCCTGACATGAACTTTGGGTGGTGTCTTCCTTTTCTCTCCACCGTGCGGCTGTCTGTCACTGAGTGTGGGTGTCCTCTGGCTAGTCCAGGGCCTCCTGGTCTGCTTCCCATGGGCTGCTGTCATTGACTAGGCTCCATGCCAGCGCAGCTTCTGCGTGGCATTGGGAGTGCACTGAGCCACACCCACCCTTGAAGGTGTCCCTCCTTCTCTTCTCTAGCAATGTTTGCCATTGTGTATATCACAAAGCCACACTAGCCATGTAACACAAAGTGTTGCTAAGAGGACAAAAGGCAGGTATCCTCCCGCTGATGTTCAGTGTATGCAGTATTACAGTGGAGCATGGGATGCATTGTCGGCATTAATCTGTACTCCAGACTGGCTCTGCCCATCTTAATTCATCTCCATTTGCCTATTTTCTGTCTAGTGAAATAGAGGAGATCATAGACTGCCAGAACAGCTAGTCCAGTTAGTTCTTGTGATGCCTACACCAGGCTGAGGACTTGAATACTAGCTATTTCTAGTACAGAGTTTAAAATCATTAGGGTGACATTGTTCTTGGGTGTCTGTGTCCTGGACCCATTGGTCATTCCTTGATAAGTAGAAAATGTATAAAAGTAGCATTTTTTAGTATTTATTTTAAAGATGAAATTAACAAAGGAGCTTATCCTACAAAGAGAAAGAAGATAGGTCTACAGAATGCATCCAGATTAGCAGGCTCAGCCACCTCTGATGCCGCTCTGCTGCACATTGAGTTTGCAAGCCCTAGGAATCAAATTAACTTAGCAGAGGTACTTCTGGGGATAATGCTGACCATAGCTTTCAATGAGCGGCTAATAGGAGAGTTCTGGCTATACTCGGAAATAAGTTTAGCAGAGTTAATAGTAATGCTTAGGCCCCTAGCATGGCTAGGACTCTTAGCCACATCAGGCTTGGAACATTTGAGAAGCTTGATACACTGTATTTTGAGCATATTGGCCACCCCATTGTTCTCTCCACCCCTCTTCTATATCCATGAAGCTTGTGTCTTTTTTTTTTTTTTTTTTTTTTTTTTTAAATCCCTGTGGTCCACTATGCATGCACAGATACTCTCGGGAGTGTGGGCCATCTGCTGGAGAGTGGTTTACCTACCAGAGGCTGCACTTCACAGAAATCTAACTCTGCCTCTTCTTAGCTAACACTGGCTCCTCAGCTAGGGCAGGAATGTGCGGCCTCCCACACCCCTGCTGGGGTGTTGTCTAGCTGTGAGTTCATGCATGCAAGTTTTAAGTAGAGGCATAAAAGCCAAATAAATACAGTCTGGACATTGCTATAATGCAGAAATGAACAGCATGTGGGTCTCTTAATGTTTTCTCTGCGCTGTGAAATCTCAGTCATGGAGAGGAAAGATCAGGTGGTGTCTGGCTGGGAGGGAGTAACCTCTCCTGCTCAAAGCCTTTCCCAAGCATTCCAACTGCTCTCTGTACAGCACCATCTCTTCGCTCCTGAGAACATCTTTGCTGCATCATCATGTGTAACTAATTGACAAAAAGCATGGATGCACATCCATTTTAAGCATTCAGTTATTTTTCTTCAACTCTTGGGAAAAAAATGTTGATATTTGTATTGGTGCTTGCTAATTTGATTGTTACTCTTTTGAGGATGATTGGGTTCTTTTTCCTCTTGTATATTATGCCTCTACTATCCAACTTCACTGTGATTTGTGTGAGTATAAGTTGTGTGTGTGTGTGTGTGTGTGTGTGTGTGTGTTTATTCTATCTGCTTGATACTCAAAAGTTTCCATACGCACGTGAACTTCATCCACTTAAGTACACACACTGTGAGACACCAAGTACCTCACTAGCTATGGGTGCTTAATAATTGCTTCTTTAAAGAACCATATCCATTTAAGGGCATATAAAAATAAAATTCTACAGGTAAGACCTCTCCCTGGGGTGCTGGAGGGGTGGCTCAACCGTGAAAGCACGAGCTGCTCTGGCAAACCTAGGCTTGGCTCCCAGCCCACCACTGTTCTTAACTTCAGTTCTGCGAGGTCTGTTGCCCCTTTTGACATTTATATTCACTGTACACACATGGTGCACAGACACACATGGATAAAACTCTCATACACATCAAATCAAATCAAATTAATAAATCTCTTTTTAAAAATGAAAAACCTCTCTCCATAATATATCTAGGTCCAGCTGTGCAGTGCACTGTCCTCTGCCTCCATACAGATGCTCAAACACCACCTGTCTCCTTCACACTTTTCATTCTCACACCATCTCTTGGGTTCAGAGTTTTCTTGTTTTGTCAAACTCAGGAATCTGAAGTATAGCAGATAATTTGATATTTTGTCTACAAACCAGTATACCTTTGTAAGCTCCATTTTAGTTGTTATCTGTAAAACAAATGTTAATTATTTATTATTTAAATATTGGATAGGATATCCATTTTAAATCTTGGATAGGATATCATGTAGCCTAGGCTGGCCTCACAATCACTATGTATTCAAGAGTGGCCGTGCACTCCTTGATCTTCCTGCTCCACTTCCTGAGCTCTGAGGCTGCAGGCATAAGCCTTCGTGCCCAGTGTGCTCACGTTAGGTTGCTAGTAGCCAAGTCTCAGATCTGCCATGTCTTGTACCTGTCCTGCCATTCTGTCCCATTGCCTCCCAGAAACCATTACTATTATTTACATTTTGTTCTTCCTGTTATGAATCATTGCACAAAGTTCCAGATTTGTTTCTACTATGCACCTGTTTTTCAAGCCATCCTTACTAAATTAATTTTCTGGAAGAAACCCCGTAAGTGGCTGTATAGCCTCTTCCAGAGTAGAGCAAACCTCAGTATCAGATGAGTAGATCATGGTAGAGTCTGTTTCTGGAACTTCTAAATTCTCTCTCTCCTCAGTCCCCAGCTTAGCCAACCCTGTAGAAACTCAGGAAAGCCCTATTTCTCCCCAGTGCCATCTGGCTTGCTGCTAATTTCCTTTCTCATGTGTCAGTCCTTTTGGGTTATAACTTAGCCATTTTCTTAAAACTTTATTTTTAGACAATATTTTTATTGAAAATAGATTTTTTCTCATATAATAAATCCTGATTTCAGTTTCCCTTCCTTTACATCTCTCACTTCCTTCCCACCTTGCCTCCAATCCAGATCCACTCCCTATCTGTCTCATTCGGAAACAAACTGGCCTCTAAGGGATAGTGATATATGATATATGATATGATATGATATGATATGATATATGATATGATATGATATGATATATGATGAAATGTAATATGATAAAGCAAAAACTAACACATTGGAATTGGACAAAACAAACAGAAGGCACAAGAAACAGAGGCCTACTCTTTGCCACACTCAAGCAGTCCATAAACATACTAAACTGGAAGCCATAACACATGTACAAAGGACCTGCTGCAGCCTGTGTAGGTAGGTCTTGTTGATGCTGCCTTAGTCTCTGTATTTTAAGCTTGGGTCCTTTTATTCAGGGTCTTTGTTTCCTTGGTGTCCTCCATCCCCTCTGGCTCTTAGGCTTTTTCTGCCTCCTCTCTCCAGGGTTCTTCGGGGCCGGATGGAGGGATACAATGGAGATATCCCATGTAGGGCTGAGTGTTCCAAGGTCTCTCTGTATGTTGTCTGGCTGTGTCTCTGTATTTGTTCCCATCTTCTGCAGGAGGAAGCCTCTCTAATGATGGCTGAGCAAGGCACTGATCTATGAGTGTAGTGGATGTCGCTAGCTAGCTAGTTAGTGTGTTTGTTTGTTTTAATAAAACTTTTGATTTAACTCTAGGTAACTGGGCTAACTACTCTCAGGTTCTTGGTTACCCAAGTAATATCAGGCAAAGGTTCCACTCTGTGGAATGGACCTTAAATCAAATCAGATATTGGTTGTTTATTCCCACAAGCTTTGAATGATAACCAAGCTATAATCTGTAGAACCACAGACATTGGATATAATTTTAATAGCAGAGATAGACAGATCTCCCTAGGAAAAGTTAAGTAGAATAGCTAGTTCTGGATAGAGTTGGGGCTGGATTGGGAGGAGCTTAGACTATTGCCGAGGCTGATGATAAGGGCCTCCTTGTTTAAGACCTGCGTGTCTCATTGAACATGGAGAAGTCAAGCTTGTGCCTCCATCAAGCCTTCCTCTTTATGTCTTTGGTACTGGACGGTCCTCTGCATGTTAACAATGGAGAAATGTGAGCACCAACCCGACCACAAACTTTTTTATTTGTAAAGGTATCTTCCATATAAAATATTAAACTATATTTTAAATGATGCAAGTTAAATATGAGTCTTGAATCCATATGAATTTTTTTGTTAAACAATGAATCGTTGTTTACATTACATTAGTATACACATCAATATATTTGTACACTAAGGAGTTATCCCAGTTCATATCTCATTAGGTAATTTCAGAATCACTCCAGAACTTTTTTTATAAGAAAATTGAAGATTTACATGGAAAATATTTCTGATAAAATAGAAGAGATATATAGCAAAACACATTAAAATTGACAATTTTCATGGAAAATTAAAGAGTAAAGTGGTAGACATAAAAATTGCTATATTAATTAAAAAATAAAATAGAAACATTTTATGATAGAATTGAGGATTTACATGGAAAATATTTCTGATAAAATTGAAGAAATATATAGAAAACATGTTAAAATTGAAGATTATCATGGAGATTATACAGATAAAATGATAGGCATAAAAATAATAGTAAGTTGACTGAAAGTGGAATTATAAACATTTTCAGGTAAAATTGAAGATTTACATGGAAAATATTTCTGATAAAATTCAAGAAATATAGACAAACACGTTAAAATTGAATATTTCATGGAAAATTTTACAGATAAAAGGTAGATATAAAAAACCTTTCTAAGTTAATTTAAGGTGGAATTAAAAACATTTTGTGATAAAACCAGAGATTTACATTGAAAACATTTCTGATAAAATAGAAGAAATATATAGAAAAACATTAAAATTGAGGATTATCATGAAAAATAATCCAGATAAAATGGTAGACATAAAAAAATTTCTAAATTAATTGAAAGAGGAATTACAAACATTTTCTGATAAAGTTGAAGATTTACATGAAAAATATTTCTGTTATCCTATGTCTTTTTATTGGGTCAATTGAGTCCATTGATGTTAAGAGATATTAAGGACTAGTGATTGTTGCTTCCTGTTATTTTTTATGTTATTTTTATGTTTGTGTGGTTATCTTCTTTTGGGTTTGTTGACAGAAGATTACTTTCTTGCTTTTTCTAGGGTGTAGTTTCTCTCCTTGTGTTGGTATTTTCCATCTATTTTCCTTTGTAGGGCTGGATTTGTGGACAGATATTATCTAAATTTGGTTTTATCATGGAATGTCTTGGTTTCTCCATCTATGATGATTGAGAGTTTTGCTGGGTATAGTAGCCTGGGCTGGCATTTGTGTTCCCTTAGGGTCTGTATGAGATCTGCCCAGGATCTTCTAGCTTTCATCTTCTCTGGTGGGAAGTCTGGTGTAATTTTGACAGGTCTGCCTTTATAAATTACTTGCCCTTTTTCCCTTACTCTTTTAATATTCTTTCTTTGTTTAGTGAATTTGGTGTTTTGATGGTTATGTGCCAGGAGTACTTTCTGGTCTGGTCCAGTCTGTTTGGAGTTCTGTAGGCTTCTAGTATGTTCATGGACACCTCTTTCTTTAGGTTAGGGAAGTTTTCTTCTATAATTTTGTTGAAGACATTTACTGGCTCTTTTTTTTTTTAATTTTTATTTTCTATATTCTATGTTTACATTCCAAAGGCTTTCCCCTTTCCCAGTTCCCCCCCCCATGTCCCATAATTCCTCCCCCCCCAACTATTCCCCAATCATCCCCCCTCCCCCCACAGTTTCTCTACAAAACTGGATCCAATCTTTCCAGGCCCAGGGTCCTCTCCTTTCTTCTTGGGAATCATTTGACTTGCTAATTGTGCCTTGAGTATTTAGGGCTTCTGCCTTGAGTATTTAGGGCTTCTGTACTGGCTCTTTAAGTTATAAATCTTCGCTCTCTTCTATACCTATAATCCTTAGGTTTGGTCTTCTCATTGTGTCCTGGATGTCCTGGATGTTTTGGGTTACCAGCTTTATGCATTTTGAATTTTCTTTGACTATTGAGTCAATGTTTTCTATGGTATCTTCAGCACCTGAGGTCCTTTCTTTTATCTCTTGTATTCTGTTGTTGATGCTTGCACCTATGACTCCTGAATTCTTTCCAAGGTTTTCTATCTCCAGAGATGTCTCCCTTTGTGATTTCTTTATTGTTTCTACTTCCACTTTTAGATCCTGGATGGTTTTGTTTAGTTCCTTCACTTGATTGTTTGTGTTTTCCTATAATTCTTTAAGGGATTCTTGTGTTTCCTCTTTAAGGACTTCTACCTGTTAACCCATGATCTCCTGTATTTCCTTAAGGGATTTTTGTGTTTCCTCTTTAATGTTGACTGATGTTCTCCTGTATTTCTTTAAGGGAGTTACTTAAGTCCTTCTTGAAGCCCTCTATCAGCATCATGAGATACAATTTTAGATCCAACTCTTGCTTTTCCAGTTTGTTGGGGGATCCGAGACTTGCTGTGGTGGGAGAACTGGGCTCTGATGTTGCCAAGTACCCTTGGTTTCTGTTGGTAGGGTTCTTGTGCTTGCCTTTTGCCATCTGATTATCTCTGGTGCTAGTTGGTCTTGCTGTCTCTGGCTGGAGCTTGTTCCTCCTGTGGGCCTGTAAGCCTGGTGTCCTTACTTTTGGGAGACTAACTTTCTTCTGTCAGGGTCTGTGCACAGAAGGCTCTGGAGCTCCTGGCTCCCTGGTGCAAATGGCAGCAGATGACTTCTGTCCCAGCTGTTCCACTGATCTTATGCCCTGTGTGCTCCTAGCTGTTCCCCTCCAGAGAAGGTAGAGATCTCACACACAGAAGCACAGAAGTGAAAGCACTGCAGGGAAATCACTCTCTCCTGGCAGGCCTTGCACAGAAGGCTGTGGAGCTGCCCGGCTCCCTGGTCCAATTGGCAGAGGGAAGGCTTCCATCGCAGCTGCTCCACTGATCTTATGCCCTGTGACTTCAGAACTTTCCCTAGCTCTGTCCTTCATGGTTGGCATGGATGGAAGGTCTGCTGTAGGGTAGAGGCCATGTTAAGGGCTCGTGACAAGACAATTGTTGGACACACGGTCAAGTTACTTCCATGTTCTTTATTCAAAGTCAAATGACTGAATTACTCTGTTCAGAGGAAAGCCAAGATTGCTTTTTGGATTTTCTACGTTGATGTGTTAAGTAAAGAATTCTTGGTGGTGTCAAGGGGATGGTATTCTAGAGAGAAGAGCCGATTTGCCATCTTTGTTCGGAAGACCAGCTTGGAAGAGACTTAATGTCATATACTACAGGGGTTACATGTTATTCTTAGATAAGATGAATTCAGTGAACTAATGAGACAGAGAGGTAATAAAGAGTGATTTGTGTTTTATAGAGGCCAAATTGATATATTGTAAAGAATCAATTCAATTAAAAAGCTAGTCAGAGCTTAAACTGAATTAAGTTATGTTGTAGAAACACTTTTCTGGGGGCTTTATCAAGAGTTCTACTTATGTGAATGCAGAATACACATCAACAGATACTCAGAGATAGAACTCATCTTCACAGCAGTATTGGGGGTAACTAATGAAGATCAGGTTATAGGCTCAAACATGTTTTGAACATTATTTATCTTTCTTTACAGCTTTGTGAATTTTTAGATTGGCATGCATGTTAGCGACTATAACTTTTTAAAGGAAATTATATTATAAATAGTTATACATCTTAATACTACATTCGTTGATTGTTACTCAGAGGCTCTGCTCCCATGTGACACAGGCACACTGAGAGGTCAGATTGTATTTTACATTTTTATTTCATAAGAGCTTCACCCTTGGAACTTGTAGTACCTGGCTGATGACAACAATTACTGACTTCCTGGTCAACTTGCACCTTCTCCAGCTCCAGCACTTCCATTACTTCTCATTTAAATTATTCAAGTGGCTGGAGAGATGGCTCAGAGGATAAGAGCACTGACTGCTCTTCCAGAGGTCCTGAGTTCAAGTCCCAGCAACCACACGGTGGCTCACAACCATCTGTAATGGGATCTGATGCCCTCTTCTGGAGTGTCTGAAGAGAGCCACAGTGTGCTTACATATAATAAATAAATGAGACCTTTAATTATTCAAGTGACACAGGTGTACATGAAACATGCTCCTTTGACTCTTAAAGTGCATTATGAGAAACACACATGGCAAACCTTTTTTCCTGAACATGAGTTAAACCAGAAATGATGTTTTAGCTAAACTGATAAATAGATTTGTGCATCTAATCAAAATTATAGGTTAAGTAGACTAACTTCAAAAGAATGAATTGATGTTAAATAGAATAACAATCTACAGTGATAAAATAATTAAGAGAAAACATTTTTCTAATATTTTTATACTTAAAAAATTCTTTTAAATTGGCCATTTTTTCTTTCTGAGCATTGTCCAGCTTCTTTTAGGTGAAATATGACAGCTGAGCCTGTGTCTGGAGTCCTCCAGGCCAAGAATATGATGAGGGTATGGCCTGGGTGGACAGAGCCTTCTCTGTTGTCCTCGCAGTGTTCATTGTGTTTTACACAACTTCTGCAGCTCAGCTAGCATTGCCCCTGGCCCAGCAAGTCCCTAGTGAGTCAGTCCCAACAAAGGTCTACACCCTTCCCATCGCAGGACACTCACGTTAATCAAGTGACTTGCTTTCTGTTTGTAAGATTCCATTCAGCAAATCAAAAAACATAGCAGGCATTTTAACCAGGTGGTTAAAATGTTTGAATATGTGGTTATTTTTGGTGGCACTGGGAAGGATTTGGAGTTGTGTCCTTGCTGGAGGAGGTATGTCACTGGGGACAGGGTTTGAGATTTCGAAAAGATGTGGGTCATTCCTAGTTAGTTTTCTCTCTCTTTCTGCCTCATTGGGTCTCAAGATATAAGTTCTCAGGTAAGCTTCCGCAGCATGCCTGCCTGCCACCATGCTCCACCGTGATGGCCATAGACCTTACCCCTCTGAAATCATATCCAAATAACACCCTTCCTCTGTAAGTTGCCTTGCTAATGGTATCTTATCACAACAGTGAAAACATAGTTAAGATACCACGTGTAAGTAATTGGTCATGTGAGTGGTGAGGAGATGGACCAGCCGAAAAGTGACAGGACGAGTTCAGACACTGCAGGACAAACCACCTGAGCTAGCCCGACCATTTGAGGGAATTGGAACATAGAAATGTGGAGAAGGGCTGTGAAGTTAATCAGACCCTTCCCCCTCAGGAAGAGCTGTAGTCTGAGGGCTGAGGTATATCCTCGCTGGTGCCCACGGTGCCAAGTCAGCTTTTACCTGGAGCTCCATGCTGTGCATCTGCCTAGGGCTGGTCCTGGGAACTGGCAAACACCAGGAGATTAGGTTCTCCTAGGGAGAGACACCAGGCTGGATGACACCAGGCTGGATGGATCCCCTGGAAGTGGTCTTCACCTTGGTGTGTGCCTCCGGCTCACTGCTGTGTGTCCGCTCTCAGGAGACTCCCACTCGGCCTGTGTCTGCCTTCTGTTTCCATTCTTCAGCACGTCCAACTGAGATTACTGCTTACCACATACTTGTCTTGATACTCATTACTCCAGTTATAGTTTAATTTTAGCTAAGCTAGAGAAAAAACATAAAATTATGACTGCTTTTGTTTTTGTTTAATTATACCTTCAGTAATTTGGTAAAACCAGTAAATTGATGTGAAAGGAATACTTGTTGCCAAGTGTAAAGGGGTCACCTTTGCAAGCCATATTTGTCCCCATGTCTGGGTGTAGTAAATCGGAACGCCAGGGTAGCCAGCTGTTCTGTAAGGCAGGTTCCCTTTCTCTCTGCCTTCCTCATGCACTGACCTCACATACACATGACTGTCCTTGGTGAGTCCTCATACACTGACCTCACATACACATGACTGTCCTTGGTGAGTCCTGTTTCGCTCGTCTGTTTCCACCTCACAGACCACTACAAACTGGTAAAGTCCAGAAACCTGTGTTCGTAGACTCAGTTCTCCCATTCATAAAATACAGTATTGAGAAACGTGAACTTATGGGTGATTTTTGACCTCTTATATATTTTGGTATGCTGTTGATGCTACTCCTTATTAACTGTGACATGACCTTGTTCCTCTAGAATTCAAACCTCATTCATCAAAAAGTTTCCCCTCCGAGTGATCGCCAAGGATCTCCGATCCTGTCGTTCATCATTCTCGAGCAGTTCAACGCCATCCGCTTGGTGCAGAGTGTGCACCAGTCGCTCGCTGCGCTCAGCAAAGTCATCAGGGGAACCACGCTACTGAGCTCAGAAGTGCAGAAGCTCGCAAGTGCTCTATTGAACCAGAAGGTAAGCCAGTCACAGGGCTTCTTGCGTGATCTCCTTTTGTGGAATGTGTTTACCAGGGATCTTGTAGTTAATAGCAACAGAAAACTAAAGTTGAGCTGTGACTAACAGTGAGTCCAGTGAAAGCATTAAATCAGCTTGATGGAAGTTTATAGTTCTCTAGGATCTCAGCCCACACTCTCCTCTGTGGCCATCTCTTCAGAACATGTGCAATGAAATCCATTTTTATTTTACCCTGAGACAGGTTTTCTATAACATGTTGGTAACCTACCAGACCAAATCTTTGACCCTTTAAGTTGTTTCCTAGCAACTTAAACAAAAATCATGGCTTCTACTTTGCTTCAAGCCAATTGGGTTATGAGTGTGCCTGTGCCCAACCCCCTCTGCAGGCGGCAGGTGGCCCTCGGGTCGATGAGGACTTCAGCCAAATGCTTATGAGGAGGTCAGTGTGCACAGTGAGGCCAAGAGAAAGATGGCTCTAGTGAAACACGGGGACATAGCCATCCGAAAAAGCCAAGAGCACCTCTCATTACGTAATCGGACCACTTTAGAAAATAATAAAATCCATGCAGCTCACATCACTTGCACAGAAACAAAGGGGAGATGACCTGCCTCCTCAGTAGGCTGTCATGTCCGTTTAGGCTCCTAAGTGCTTTTCCATACGTGGATGGCTAGGCCTTCCCTGAGACATGGGGGTCTCCTCCTTCCTTGTCATCTCTTGGTGTTTATCTCTCATATACCTTGCATTCTTGTGTAGTCTCTTTGTTGAAACAAATGATCTATTTTGTCTTCAGTTCCTGACATTCTTTCCTGGAAGCTGGCTAGATTTCGACTCTCTGAGTCTTGCCAGGTTTTTTTGTTTGTTTGTTTGTTTTTTGCTTTATTGAGCTTTTCACTTTCAAGATTGCTATTCTTTTTTTTTTTCTTCAGAATCTCAATCTCTTTCTTTCTTTCTTTTTTTTTTTTTTTTTTTAGACAGGGTTTCTCTGTATAGCCCTGGCTGTCCTGGAACTCACTCTGTAGACCAGGCTGGCCTCGAACTCAGAAATCCACCTGCCTCTGCCTCCCAAGTGCTGGGATTACAGGCGTGCGCCACCACCGTCCAGCTCAATCTCTTTTTTTCTGAGCATCTCATCTAAATACCTTGCTTTCTCAACCAGATCTCAAATGGACTTGTGTCCTTCACATCCTTGTGTGAATCCTCTTTGAGATCACTAAGTATTTTTAAAATTAAACCTTTACATTCTTAGTCTAGTGTCATTTGAATTCTTTTAGGTTTCATTTGGTCCAGTTATTGAGGAGTTAAATGAGGTTTTGGAGGCACCATCTTGGCTTACATGTATGTTTGTATATGTGTGTGTCTGTATATGTAGTGTCTATATGTATGTATATACATGTGTATGTATACATGTATGTGTATATATATATGCCTGTGTGTATATATACATGTATGTACATATATATGTGTGTGTGTGTATTTATATTGTTTCTGTGATATAATTTGCTTCTATTGTTTGATTTCTTTTCCTGTCTTATGTGAGGATCTTATAAGTAGTCAGCCTACTCTGTGTCTTAAAGGAGAAAAGCACAGTGCAGAAATAGTCAAAATTCAAAAGCAGACCACATGTGTAAGCATGCTGAAAGCAACCTGTAGGTATCAATTCTAACATTAATAAGGATCAAAGAGCAAGATACTTAAAGGCTGAGCTAGGAGTTAGTGCTACAGTCAACTGGATTTATTAGTAATTGAAGGAAAGGGAACTGTCGAAGGAAGAAAACTAAGCATGACAATACACAAGCCATGTGGATGAAGGCGTACAGGATAACAGTGAAAGGTCATCCAGTAAAATAAACGCAGGTGACCTCGCACAGTCAGGAAAAAAAGGACCAGAAAAGTCCCGGTGTCACTTAAGCTAGGGAATGGACATGTTCCACTAATTTGTGCCATGTCTGCGTGAGGGAGGAGGGGGCCCTTCATTTCTCTTTGAAACCCAGTCTTGTTAGAGCAGAAGGGTATTTGCAGGCAGCCCTGCCCTGCCCTACCTTTGCCCCTGAAGTGCCTCTTTAGCCCTGCAGTGTTTGCCGGATCCAGGCTTGGCAGTAAGGACAGGGCCTCACTGGAAATGCTCCTGCCAGCGGAGCCCGAACATGTCTGGGACTGGCGCTTCTCTTGAGCGTACTCTGACACAACTCATGGCCTAAGAAATACCAGAGTGGGTGACCTTTCTACCAAGTTTCTCTGGGGCTCTAAGTGCAGAAAGCCCAAACTCTTGAGTAGTCATTGGTGCCTTGGCCAGTTTGCTCTGGCTGGCCCACCCTCTGATGCATAGCTTCTCTCTTCGCAGAGGCGGGGATGCAGACCCACCTGGAGATAGCCTTTGATTCCCTCAGACTGGGTTCTTCCCTTCCACCAATTGGACAAACCCATAAATGTAGGTCGCACCCAGTTTCCAGAACCCACAGATTCTCAGAGTGGTCATTTGTTTAGCCAGTTGATACAGGGAGGCCTTTGGTACTTAGGACAATTCTTTCAATTTCTGTCTTCTTTCTTTTCTCCCCAGCTAAGTGGACTAACTGTAAGATGGCTGTTTTTGTGATTCACTGTCACAGCAACAGCAGGATTCAGCAAGTGCCTGGGCTCCTATGCTATGGACATGCTGTGCTTGGGATGGACTATGCAGCATCCAGAATTTCTTCTGGAATTGCTTTTTTAAAGTGAGGCAGATAGTATGCATATGCAGGTTACTAGGACTTTTGCTTTCCTTTTATTCAAAGTTTTTGAGGGACATATGCACCCTTTTCCGTATGATTTTGCTGAGCACCAGATTAGACTGCACTGGCTCTTCCCCAATCCCAAGTTCAGACTGTGTAGAGGTCACGTGGTCTCTGTGTTCCTCACTTTTCTACTACAGGGCATCTGCACATCACCCCTCTCCCTGCAGCCACAGCTCTGATGTCCTCTTTCAGATCCCTGGAGCTTCAGGAATGTTCTGAATACTCCTAACATGCACATGCATACATGTGTATGCACATACACATCCATGTCCACATAGACATGCAACACATTCTCACATGCACAACTGGACTGCTTCTTTTGCTTCTGTTAATCATTTTGGACACATGGCATAATCAACTAAAAAAATAATGAGTAGCTCCAAATCGTTTTCTATGATGACAGTCCATACTCTTCTTTTAGTTAACTTTTGAAGATAAAGTTTCTAAAGGGTTAATTATATAAAACCCTTTCCTTGATTAAGACTATTTTATAAATGACTCACAAATTTTTAATTCTTTATAATATCATTACATTTTCCCTAATGTCTGTTCAGTGTTTCTTCATTTGACAAATCAATAGTCATAGAAAATGAAACAGATGGCTAAATTCTTAATTAAAATATGTGATGCAAAAAGGATCATAACATCTGTGACTATTCCGTAATATCTATGACTAATGGGTCTCAATAAAAATACCATTGATGGTTTAAAAAAATATGATTCAGATATGACATATAAGTAATATTCTGCATTAGACTTTGACAGCTCTTTTGGTAAAGGAATTAACATAGAAATATGAGAACCCACGTTTTACCCATGTGAAAACCAGAGACAGCAGCACACATCTGTAACTCCAGCTCTAAGGGCAGGTGACCAATGCATCACTGAAGCTCACCAGTACCCATTTCAGCCAGGTGACGAGCTCCGTGTTCACTGGAGAGCAGCAGACCCCTGCCAGACTCACACACACACACACACACACACACACACACACACACTCACATATACTCACAGACACACACATAGACACACATAGACACATATACACACATACACACATATACAAACAGACACACATACATATACATACACATATACACACACAGACACACACATATATACACACACAGACACACACACATAGACACATAGACACACATACACACATATACACACAGACACACACATATATATACACACAGATACACACACATTAGACACACATAGACACATATACACACATACACACATAGACACACATAGACACATATACACACATACACACATATACACACAGACACATACATATATATATACACACACATATACACACACAGACACAGACACATACACACACAGACACACACATAGACACACATATACACACACAGACACACATATACATACACAGACACACACACATATATACACAGACACATATATACTCAGTGACACATTTATATACACACAGACACACACATATATACACACAGATACACGCACACATATACACACAGACATATATATATACACACATACATATATACAGACACACACACATATACACACAGACACATATACACACAGTGATACATTTATATACACACACATACACACATGATCAACTATAGCCTCAGGGTGGGTATGTATCACTGCACTTATTTTCATTATTTACATGAGAATGGACTTGATAAAAACCTTCCAAAACTATGTTTTACAAAGCACACTTAAATTATGTGATTGGAGATAGCTCTGTGGTGTTTGAAATTCAAGTGAGAGGCCAGTTTTGACCAAGACAAAAGCATTGTTTTAATAAAATTAAAAAATATACTACCCCATGTATTTCAAAGTAAGTTAATTTTTATTACATTTAAATGTTGCAATTTCTGTGATATGTGATATTACTTTATATAATTTAGAATCGCACTTGATATTTTCACCTGATATACCTGGGATAGTTTCAGCAGGAATTGTCCAGACAAGGCTTGGGACTTATAAGCTTATTTGACAATTACTGGTGATGCCTAAAGCTTTGCTGCTTTTATTTCATAAGAAGACACATTAATAAACATGTCATTAGTACTACTATTCGCTCTTATGTGTAAGAACACACTTTACATCACTTCTAAGATATAATTATGTCAAAATGAAGCCAACATATTTCCTTATCATTCGTACTAAATATTCATGAGTGTATCACTTTATTAGAAATTAATATATTACATCGCTTTTTAAAAATCATTTTAATTGAGCTCTGTATAGAACCAGTTTTCCAGATTATCTTAATAATCTGGTGGCACTAAATGCCTTTTCAATCAGTTAAAACTGGAAATGGCAAACATGCAGACTGTGGATCATCCTACGGTGGGCGGGAAGTGGTCAGTGCAGATGCAGCGCTGTGCAGCACAGTGGTGCAGCTCGGCAGCGCGGAGACAGACACTCGCCCCCTCCCTCCCTCCCTCCCTCGCTCGCTCACCTTCCCTGTGCATAGTCTGGACGTACAGGGTAATGACTGAGCACAGGTTTACAGTGGGTAATATCCAGGTCCATGGAGTTAGTGTATGTCTCATTATACACTGTGTCCAGGAACTTTCAAGCTCTTTCCAGTGTGTGTGTGTGTGTGTGTGTGTGTGTGTGTGTGTATGTATTAACCTATATATATATATATGCAGGAATAGAGCACAGTAGTGCTAGGTAGAGGTAAGGAGAGAAGGGGGAACTGTGGAGGTTACATTGTGAGGCCTGAGGGGACCATGGAGGGGTTTCTCATAGCTCAGTAGTGCTGCTGGCCTGTTGTTTTCTGGAAAGCATTTGATTATTATTATCACTGTGATCATCATCACTACCATCATCATCACCACCGTTGTCATTATCATCACCGTCAACATCATTACTGCTACTGCTACCCCACTCAGCTTTATTAATTATTTCTGGTTTAATAATGTTTTCTACCATTGAATTTTAAAAGGTCTGATTACATTTATGTGTGTGATCACATGTGTGCATGGAGGTCCAAGGTCACCTTCAGAAGTAGATATTTTTGCTTCCAGTATGTGGGACCAGATCCTCAGGTCTAATAGTGCCTTCACCCACTGAAACATCTCACAAGCGCCAGGTTTGAGAGGACCAAGAGTGGAACCTTTTCTAGGATAGTTTGTTTGCACATTCTTGTGTATATTAACGCTCTTGAATGATATTCACATTTTTGTGAACTCTCCTTTATCACCTCTGACTTTAAGTCTTTTGTTTGTTGTCGGCTGTCTGATGTTGACCATTACTATGTTTTGTTCTGTTTCGTGTGTTTCAACTGTGCTGTGTTTATTTTGTCTTTCCTTGGTTTGGCCTTGGTTTTTCTCATGCCTTCACATATGTCTTCAGGTAGATATTTATGTTTAAAGACCAGATGTGTTTTCATCATTATCCTAGCTCTTACTCCTAATAATGCTTTGATTACTCCAAAGTATTTGATATCATCTAAGTTCCCTTTCTACATGTTTCTGGTTTTCTGTACATGATGATTGATACAAATTACCCTGCCGTATTTTTTCACTTAACGACCCTGAGGCATCACATGTTGTTACCATACTTAAGATAATAGAGCTTGTTGATATTTACTAACTGTAGTGACAGTCCTGCAAGCCCTTCCAGACGTGTTGCAGTGCATGCACATGTGCTTACTGAGTACTTGTACATGCACACTCGCACGTGTGCATTAGTGCACACTAACAGTGGGCCGTCTGGTAAGAACGATTCGCGTGCACAGTTCGGTTAACCTGTTCTCTTCGCCCAGCAGACCTGGAGCACCTTTATGGGTAAAATCTGTGTGCTACACAGCTTGAAAAAAGTCTTTAGAGACCACAACCTTTTTTATTTTTAAACAATTTTTAAATGAACTTAAAGTTTTACTTTGATTTCATGCTGTATCAAATCTCACATCAAGAAAGCGTGTCTGGCCGGCTTCACAGAGAGCAAGTAGCAGATACACTTGTGCCTTAAGACATTTTCATGTAATGAGCCCATTTTAACTCTGTCAGTCTCCCCCACACTGATGCTGACGTCTGTGTGTAAGCTGACTGTTCTCCTTTACTCTGCAGTGTCCTCTCACATGGCAGAGCAGGTGGGAAGGCCCCGAGGACCCCCTCCAGTACCTGCGTGGCCTCGTAGCCCGAACCCTTGCGATTCAGGTGAGAATAGACTACTTCGCAGCTGAGCCTGTGGCGCTGACTATGGTGTGTAGATTTACCTATAGAAATATCCTTAGTAGCAAGAACAATGGGACTTTTTCATCTTTATGTCCTTTCAGATGTTTATATCACACTCTTTAAAATGTCTGTCCATGGTTTATTTGTTTTTGTTGTTGTTTAAAAAAACATTGATAATGTGGAGAAAAATGTACAGTTGTCCAGCTAGATTGTACAGATAGTGACTTGGGCAGCAACAGAAGCCCAGTGAGGACTGGGATCTGACTGCTTTAAAGAGTGTTCCTCCTGTGCAGAAACACTGCTTATTTTCCTACTGATAGCTTTTCCCCACAGCTAACCAGATGTCTGCAGTACAATAACTCAGTCTGCATTTTAATGTAGTATTCTTGATGCACCTTTGGTAGTCTCTGTAACGACTCATTTATCTAACTGTCTTGTCTCTTCCGCTACACATGCACACTGTCTCTGACAGCAGTCACAGCCACTACAGAGAGAAACCTAGGCCATGGGTTGTAGGTACTTGAAAATGCCTGCCTTTTCTTCTCACCTACAGACAAGTTTGTCTGAGCCCCTTCCGGCCAGTTTTCATGCTAACCTAGAAGTTGCCCTGCGGCTGTAGACTCACCCTGTACCTGTGTGGCCCATTCCCTGGCTTTTCTCTCTAGAAATCCCATCATGCCGTGTGGAATGGTATGCATCTTTTGGTGCTGTCTTTTCATCTTTTCCTTAACTTCCCTTCCTACAGGATTGGGACCCATATCAATTTTTGTTTGGTTTCTGTTAAAACCAACCTGCCATTGTGGGATTATTCAAGAAAACATACTGTAATGAAAACAGCATTTGATTGACAGGGGAAAACACAAAAAGACACTGACTGACTCACTCCATCTGCTCTGGAGGTTGCTGGACATGATCTGTGAATAAGTGTTAAAGAGTAGGGAGGAGGGAGAGAGAAGGGAGAGATGGGAGGAAGGAAGGGATAGAAAGAGAAGGTGTTGTCTGTAGTCCTCTTTAAAAGTGTCGGAGTGCTCACATGTCTCTGCTCAAGCTGCCGACTTGGTAACCACTCTGACTATGTAGTTAGTGTCATTGACTTTACTTATTTCTTACAAAGACAGAGCTTTTTTTTGCTTCAAAACTGTTCAAATAACCTTAATTATCTTCTGCTGTTGTAATATTTTGATGATACTAAAATTAATCTTTGAAGATAATTCTACATGAACAATTGTAAATTTGAGCATGATTACTTATTTTCCAACTGGTGGCTTTTCTCCACAGCTAACCAGATAGGTACCCTAGGAAAATAAACCAAGTTACCAGGTAACAGTGAGCGGGAGTGTCCTGTTTAGTAGCATGATCTTCACCCATAGTCTGTTGAACACTAGCCATCAAACTGTGTTACCTCTATATGACTGTCTTTAAACTGTATAAGAAGGCCTGACTCAAGGTAAAAGCTTTTAGACTTAATCATACTTTCTTTCTAACCAATAAACACTTCTCACTATGACTACTAAGGTTTTTGTTTTGTTTCATTGTTTTTTATATCTTTTTTTTTACATCTTTTTTTAATAGCTTGATATTTTTTCCACTTGTAAGTGTGCAAAGTTGCACATGTCCCTGAAATGATATTTACTGTCTAGGATTTCAGTTATTTTTGTGGTTGTCTCCTATGTTTTACTTCCAGAGCAGCTCGTGATGGTAAGACGACGACACAGCCCCTGGTTGAATAAAGGAACATAGACCTGGGCAGGCAGGCAGGACCAGAGATTATCTGTAGGAATCACCAACAGTAAAAGCTTATAGCTTCTTATAAAAATGTGTCGTCTTACAAATGTGTCTCTAACTGAATACAAAGACCTAGCCATAGTCTCAGCTCCCAGGGTTTTACATTTGGAGTCCAGCCCAAGAGACAAGCCAGTGGCTGCTGAGGGTGTCACAGAGTGCTGGTTCATTGTGGTATGATGTGTGCAACTGATGTAAGAGTGATGAGAGATGGGATGGTGTTTATTTGTTGAAAAATATCATAAACAGCTGTTGAATGCCAGGGACCATGTGAAGTACTGGTGATGTAATGATTAGTAAATAGAGTTCGCTTCTGCCTCACAAAAATTTATATACATATAAATCTCTGCCTGTTTCTGCCTCCCAAGTGCTGGGATTAAGGTCATGTGCCACCATCACCCAGCTAAAATGTATATTATATATATATATATATATATATATATATATATATATATATTCATTTTAGCAATTAAAATTCATCAATGTAATTACTGTTTTCCTGGTGCCATATGTTGTGAGATTGCTTAATGTAGAGAGCGCATCTGACGTGTAGGCTTGAGTGAGAGAACAGTGACAGTGTTGAGAACAGAGCTGTGGGAAGAGTACGACACACAAGCCATCAGGGGCTCAGAGCTTGGGCTGGCAAGGGGACATATTTCCTCCACAGAAGCAGGTGTAAACATCGCAGCTTCATACACACTGTGTGTTGACGTGTGAGTGACTGCAGCAGGACTGGCGGGTAAAGTAGCAGGGGCGAAGAGACTGCTTTACAACCTTTTGGAGAGACTCAGTTCTTCTTGGCCATTGTCCAGTGTGTTGCTGAGAGGAGAGGGTCCTCAGGATTCAGGATTTGCAGCTGTGTATCCAGTTACATGAGCAAACATCACTATTTTCTGGTGAGGGACCAACCCCAACTGCCACGTACTACCTGAACTATTCCATTTTAAACTTTATTTTGAACAGATTTACACAATGAAGATACAAGGAGACTTACTTATGGTGGGGAGATCACTACATCAAGCTTTTGTAAGGCAGAATGAAAGTCTCGTTATTTTCTAGACACTATTTGAAAGCAATTGGAAAATGACTATATAGCAGTCTGGTTGAGAGTGGCTTGTGTATAACTGTACATCTGTGTCTTTCCTTTTCCTTCTTCCTCTAGAATTGGGTAGAGAAAGCTGAAAAGCAGGCTCTTCTCGCTGACACACTTGACCTATCTGAACTCTTCCATCCAGACACATTCCTTAATGCTCTTCGCCAGGAAACTGCAAGGTAGTCACAATGAATACTTTTTCTCCTCTGGGCAATTATGTTCTGTTTATTCACTTCTAGTCTCTCTATTTGCATTGTCTTGATTGTCAAGAATAAATTTATTCTTGAAACCTATATGGGTTTGTTATTCCTCCTAACAGCTGGCCTTTAACAACAGTCAACTTTTACTTTTGATATCATTACTTTATTAAAATCTGAAAAAAAATCCTAAATTTGGTCATTTTTAAACCCTGATTTGCACTATCCACAATAGTCACTGGTCTATGTACACATAAGCTGTATAGACTAACGGATGTGCTTCCGTAGGCACGTCAGCCGAGCTCACGGTGTTCGATAACCACAGGTGGCTGAAGGTCACCAACTAAAAGTTCCTGAAAACATTTGCACAATCCTTTAGGAGGCTGCTCTGGATAAATCTGTGGTGAATAGAGCTCATATTTATGGTCAAGCTTGTCTTTGTGCCAGTGTCAGATTACTGCATGTATATAGGTACTATTTATAAATAAGGCAGAACATAAGGAGGATTTCTAAAATATTTTGAGGAAGAAAAAGAAGTTTAGTTCTGGGGCCTGTCAGAACATTTTTTGTTCATTCAATAAAAATTTTCTGAATATCTTTTATGTACTAAAATTTGAGGGCTGTGATCAAAATGTAAGGTGTAAACTATCAAATGCCCTCCACCTATGAAACTTGTAATCTCAAAGGAAAACTGACATTTAGGCAACTAATGTTAAAAATATTAGGTATTATACTTAAATTGGTAGCTTATATTTGCACATTGTAAATATTTGTATTTAAAATCAGCCATTGAAAATGTATATATTGCTAGTTTATTTCCTAAGGACATTCTTTTATGGTGTCGGTCGGGGTCTGGTTCTAGAGATTGCCTCCTGAGTTTTCTGCCCGCGGAGCTCATATTCCATTGCTGGACTTGCGTGTGTGAGAGAGTTATTTATTTATCATGACCCTTGACTGTTTGCTTTTATAGGGCAACGGGCTGCTCTGTGGATAGCCTTAAATTTGTAGCATCCTGGAAAGGCCGACTTCAAGAAGCAAAGCTACAGATTAAGGTACTGACTTGAGGTATTTAAATTTAGAATGCATCACTGAGGTGAAATGTGCATTTCTAACTCATAGACACCTATCCTTATAATGTAAGATCAACAGCGCACAACCATAGAGCTAATTATGAAAGATTGACATGAAAGACCTTATAATAAGATGTATGTGATCTAATATAAACCTTTAAGTATATTTTGAAAAAGCAAAATTCAGTAAGTGTTAATTTTAAATGTGTTTTTAAATCGTGACCACACATATAATGGTCACACATATACTGGCTCAAGAGTGAGTTCCTCTACCTGGGTCAGGTCCATTCACAGGTCACTGCTGGCCTTACTCTCTTGTCTTAGCTAGGGCTTATTCGATGGGAAGAGGCGCCATGACCAAAGCAAGGCAACTCTTACAAAAGACAGCATTTAACTGTGACTGGCTTACAGTTCAGAGGTTCAGTCCATTGTCATCATAGTAGGAATCATGGCAGTGTCTAGGTAGACAGGTACTGGAAAATGAGCTGAGAGTTCTCCATCTTGATCCTAAGGCAGCCAAGAGAAGACTACCTTCCTCAGACAGCTGGGAGTGGGGTCTGGTTCCAAAGTGAGGGGAGCTTGAGCACTAGAAGACCCCAGAGACCACCCCCACAGTAACCTATTTCCTCCAACAAGGCCACACCTCCTATTAGTGCCACTCCTCAAGAGCCAAGCATTGAACACATGAGTCTCTAGAGCCAAACCTGTTCAAACCACTGCACTCACTGTCCCCAGCGACTGCTGGCTGTGCCCTAAGTCTCTTCATCTCATGCCCCTGAAGACTTTCTTTACCACGTGGTATCAGTATAGCATTGTTAAAAGTCTTATTATCAATAACAGGCCAAAGCAAGTAACAAGCTGAGCCTAAGTTCAGGCACTGGAGAAGAAATCAACTCCTTATTGGAACAACTTTAGTATAATCCTCACTAGGCAGTGCAACTGAGATATGATAGGCTCCCACTATCTGAAAAGACTGATGGAAGGTAGTAAATAATATCCCGTATCCAGTACAGGCCCATTCCTGCAGAGAAATAAGTACAGAGCGTTGTCACCTACAAACTGCATCCAAGAACTGCTCAATCAAGGAGTGGAAGAGTAAAGTGTGTGTGTGTGTGTGTGTGTGTGTGTGTGTGTGTGTGTGTGTCCTCTCATTTCTTTTAATGCTTTTAGGCTATGACTGGTATCATTTTCTCCCTCCTCCTTCTCCTTTCCCATCCTTTTCCTTCCGTTATTTTGGCTTTGGTGCTGTGGAATGAGCTAAGGACCTTCTTAACCTTCCATGTTAAGAAGTGCTCTACCACTGAACTACATCTCCAGCCCAAGTATATTAGTCAGAGGTCTCTAGAGTCACAGAACGTATGGAAGGGAATTTATTGTAATGACTTAAAGTCTACAGTCCAACTAACCCCAAAATGGGCAGCTATGAATGGGAAGTCCAAATAATTGCTCAGCCCCACAAGCCTAGTTGTTTCAGCTGTTTTCTGTATAAGCTGGAATCCTGAAGATGTAGGTTACAACAGATATGCTGGCCAGTAAGTGCAAGTAGGCAAAAAAGAGTGAGTCTTCCTCCTTCTAGCATCCTTATGTCGGCGTCCAGCAGAAGGTGTGGCCCAGATTAAAGGTGTGTACCACCACTCCTGGATCTGGAACTTGCTTTGTCCCAAGCTGGCCTTGAACTCGGAGATCTGCTTGCCTCAGTCTCCCGATATTAAAGGCATGTAATACCTTGCCTGAGCCTAAACTTTTCATGGCCACTATGCCTTAAGATTCCCATGTCAAGATACAGGTCAGAAACCTGTCTCTTCCAGCCTCAAGGTCTGTATCACAGGTGTGCCCTCCATTTCTGGATTGTAGTTCATTCCAGATGTCGTCAAGCTGAAAACCAGGACTAGCCATCACACCATGTATTGTATTCCAATATAGCATTGGGGTTTTGTTGTGTAGACTTAATTCTAAGGTTATTGAGCTGACAAAACACAAATTAACTCTTTTCTAGGAAGTGAGAGAGAGAGGCCTAATCAGAGAATGACCATGTGGTTCCTACATATCTTCTAACACTTATTAATGTGTTATAGCTTAGTTTCCTCCTCTTTTTCATAGAATGTTAGCTAAAAAGTAAGAACTGTCTAAAGAAAATTCACAATGAACAAGTTCAGAATTTGTGTGTTCTCCAAATAAAAGTCCCTAATCTATTTTCACAGTATTTGGGGCACTGAGGCTTTGATCCTGACCTGCAACACTGTATGCCTGGTGCTTCGTAACGTAGTTTGTATTGTGACGCTCTCTTCCTTGTGTGCAGATCAGTGGCCTATTACTAGAAGGGTGCAGTTTTGATGGCAATCGCCTTTCAGAGAACCAGCACGATTCTCCTAGCGTGTCATCAGTTCTTCCTTGTTACATGGGCTGGACTCCACAGGTAAGCCTTTGGATACACAGCTTCCAATCCCACTGGTTCACTCTTGGACTTTACTTTTCTGCAGGATATCATGGCTTGTATGGCTTTGGTTTGCTGCCCCATTTTACCTGCACTTTAACAAATTTGTAGTCAAAGTATTTTACTTTTAAAGAGGTAAAGATTTATTAAACCACTTTGTTTTGGAAACAGTTTTCTTTTTTTTTTTATTACACCAGATTTTATTAATGGTAAATGTTTGCATTTATTTTTAAAAACTTAGTTTTTACTAAGCTTTTTTCAATAAACAAAAGCTAATAAGCAAGAATCATTTTTCCATACGGAAACTTTACCCATAAACAAGACTTAAATTTATTCCAACACTGAAAGCTAAAAAGAACTGGAAAAATTACAAAACACAAAACATTTGAGTCGACCTTTTTTCTACCATTTGAATATACTGTACTTAGAATGGCAGACACATACTGAAGGAGACAGAAAAACATGCATTTAGTCTACAGATCAGCATTAAGAATGACATGCAATTCATGATTTCCTTTCAATTAATTATTTAACTGAACCACTTAAACAAAGGGTTTGGCTTGGTTTGGTTTCCACTTGAGAGGAAGATGATCTGTTTTTTGAACTGATCTTCCTTTCGTACTAGATACAAAGTATAGTTTTCTTAAAAAACAAACAAACAAAAACAATGTATATGATTAGAGCCACCCCTTGAGCTTAAGAACTGGGTGACAGTGTTCCATGAGCCTTCCTGTGCATGCCTCTTAGACATGAATTTTCTATGGTTTCAAGTAAGTCTCGTGAGCCACACAGGCCAAGGCCTTTGCATAGTCAGTGCCACTGAAAGTACCCAGGCATGGCACTGAAATGAGGATGTGGACTGCCATTTGCTGGTGATGCTTGAAGAGGCTCGAGGACTGTGGGCTTCTGGAGGACTCCGTCACTGGGGGTGGGCTCTGAGGCTCCAAAGCCAGCTGCCGCCCTCAGTTTGTACTCTGCTTCCTGCTACAGTTCCAGACGTAAGTCCTCAGCCTCCACCTCTCGCTTCCATGTCTCCATTCTGCCATCAGGGACTTGTACTGTTCTACAACCATCGGCCCAAATAAAGCCTTCTTTCTATAACTTGCCTGGGTCACAGTATTTATCTTGGCAGTAAGAAAGTAACTCATACTTTAGGCCAGAGTAATACATGTCAGAGGCCTGGCCTCACGCATAAGAGCAGCTTCAGTGACTGAGACTGTTTTCTTCAGTAGTGGAACCTAGAGGCATACCTGTGCCTTTAAAATAGGATGCAGTTTTAGATGAGGCATGTACCTTCTTAACTCTGAAGCTTAAGACTGAAAATGCATGCATAAATAGACTGTAATCCTCCCTCCACTGAGCAGCAGAACTGTTGTTCACTATAGGAAAAATACATTTTCTTATTAGGAAATGCCACATTGAGGTTTTCGCTTATTTGATTTTGAACTAAGATCAAGAGCACCTGGGTGTTAGAGCTCTAGCAGTAACTAGCTGCCACTATTCAAGGGACAAAGGAGCACGATCCTGAGAGGCTCCTCCCACCCATGCAGATTCATTCCCTCCAGTGTTGCAATGACTTTCAGATAAAGAAATAAGATCAAAAGAATATTTGTCTTTTTTCAGAAATTTATTGGTATATGGTTATCTTAGGCTGTTAATGACTCTCAAAGTTGTGCCCTCTCTACAGATGGGTTAGGCCAAAGCTTTCCACATGGGAGCTACATCCTGGGTACCCAGGTAGGGCTAGCACCCTCATTGGGGGTCTGGTAAAAAAGGAGACAGGACAACCCTGAAGAAGGCTGCAGAAGTTGAGAAGATAGAGAGGAAAACTTGAAAAAATATAATGAAAGAGGTCTCTCGAAGCCAGGGGTACAGGACATTCGTCCTCTCTGGGAGTCTCCAGAAGAACAAGGCCTGCTTGCCCCAGGGTCAGGACTTGGACAGTTGGTCAGTTCTTTCTCTCTTTTTTTAAGTTAGATATATTCTTTATTTACATTTCAAATGATTTCCCCTTTCCTGGTCCCCCCTCTCCCCGAAAGTCTCCCCCTGTTCCCCAATCAACCCCCTCCCGCTTCCCAGTCCTGGTATTCCCCTACACTGCTGCATTGAGCCTTACCAGGACCCAGGGCCTCTCTTCCTTCTTTCTTCTTCTTGTACATCATTTGATATGTGAATTGTGTCTTGGGTATTCCAAGTTTCTGGGCCAATATCCACTTATCGGTGAGTGCATGTGGTCAGTTCTCTTAAGACATTAAATTCCTGGTTCCTTCCGTTCTGAGCCGGTACCCTAAGCAGACCTTGGACTCTAGCTCTGCACCCAGTCCCACAACATCCAGAAGAAACTCAACTCCCAGGTGCTTTAACACACCCAGGATTAGAGGATCTCAGGAACTTGGTCACACCAGAATTTCAGGATCCCAGAGGCAGCTTGACTCCCAGGAACTCTGACACACCCAGGATCTCAGGATCACAGAATTACAGAATCACAGAATCACATAGAAAGCTAGATTCTGAAGAGTTCTGACATAACCAGGATCACAGGAGGAACAGGATCTAGTCAGAGACAGTGAGGGCAAGTAGCACTAGAGATAACCAGATGGTGAGAAGCAATCATAAGAATATAAGCAATACAAATAAAGGTTACTTGGCATCATCAGAACCCAGTTCTCCCACCATAGCAATTCCTGGATACAACATCACACCAGAAAAAGCAAGAATCAGATCTAAAAATCACTTCTTATGATGATGATTGAGGATTTTAAGAAGGATATAAATAATTCCCTTAAAAATACAGAACAGGTAAACAGATAGAAGCCCTTAAAGAGGAAACAGGAAATTCCCTTAAAGAATTACAGGAAAACACAAACAGGCAAAGGAAATGAACAAAACCATCTAGGATCTAACAATGGAACTAGAAACAATAAAGAAAACACAAAGGCAGACAACCCTAAAGCTAGAAAACCTAGGAAAGAGATCAGGAGTCATAAAGAGATATGAGAGAATCTCAGGTGCAAAATATATCATAGAAAACATTGGCACAACAGTCAAAGAAAAGGCAAATAGCAAAAGCTCCTAAACCAAAACATCCAGGACACAAAGGGAAAACACACAGTATAGCAGAGAGTGAAGATTCCCAACTTAAAGAGCCAGTAATATCTGCAACAAAATTATAGGAGAAAATTTCCTTAACTTAAAGAGATGCACATAAACATATCAGAAGTCTACAGAACTCCAAATAGATTGGATCAGAACAGAAATTCCTCCTGTCACATAATAAAACACCAAATTCACGAAACAAAGAAAGAATACTAAAAGCATTATGGGAAAAGGGTCAAGTAACATACAAAGGCAGACCTATCTGAATTATACCAGACTTCTTGCTAGAAATTATGAAAGCCAGAAGATCATGGGCAGATGTCATACAGACCCTAAGACGGAGAAACCAAGATATTCCATGAAAAGATGAAATTTACACAATATCTTTCCACAAATTTAGCCCTTCAAAGGATAATAGACGGAAATCTCTGACACAAGAAGGGAAACTACACCCTGGAAAAAGCAAGAAAGTAATCTTTCAATAAACCCCAAAGAAGATAGCCACAAATGCATAAGTCCACCTCTAACAACAAAAATACCAGGAAGCAACAATCACTTTTCCTTAATATCTCTTAATATCAGTGGACTCGAATCCCAGATAAAAAGACATAGACTAACAGACTGGTTATGTAAACAGAACCCAGCATTTTGCCACATATAGGAAATGTACCTCAGTAACAAAGAGTAAAAGGCTGGAAAACAATTTTTCAAGCAAATCGTCCAAAGAAACAAGCTGGAGTAGCCATTCTAATATTGAATAAAACCGCTTTTCAACCAAAAGTTACCCCAAAAGATAAGGAAGAACACTTCATACTTCTCAAAGGAAAAATCTACCAAGATGAGCTGTCAATTCTGAACACCTATGCTCCAAATGCAAGCGCACCCACATTCATAAGAGAAACTTTACTAAAGCTCAAAGCACATATTGCAGCCCACGCAATAATAGTGGAAGATTTCAACATCCCACTCCCATCAATGGAGAGATCTTGGAAACTGAAACTAAAGAGAGACACAGTGAAACTAACAGAAGTTATGAACCAAGATGATTTACTAGATATCTATAGAACATTTATTCCTAAAGCAAAAGAATATACCTTCTTCTCAGTACCTCATGATACCTTCTCCAAAATTGACCAAAGGATCAGCCATAAAACAGGTCTCAACAGATCAAGAATATTGAAATAATCCCATGCATCCTATCAGATTACCACAAATTAAGGCTGGTCTTCAACAATAATGACGGAAAGCCCACATACACATGGAAGCTGAGCAGTGCTCTACTCAATGTCAACTTGGTCAAGGAAGAAATAAAGAAATTAAAGACTTTTTAGAATTCAATAAAAATAAAGGCACAACATGCCCAAAGAATCAACAAAACTGGGAACTGGTTCTGAGAGAATCAACAAGATAGATGAACCGTTAGCCAGACTAACCAGAGGGCACAGTATCCAAATCAACAAAATCAGAAATGAAAAGGGAGATATATTCACGGAGACTGAGGAAATTCAAAAAGTCATCAGATCCTACTACAAAAGCATATACTCAGCACAGCTGGAGAATCTGGAGAAAATGGACAATTTCCTAGACAGATACTAAATACCAAAATTAAATTAGGATCAAATAGATCATCTAAACAGTCCCATAACCCCTGAAGAAATAGAAGGGGTCATTGAAAGTCTTCCAACCAAAAAAAGCCCAGGACCAGATAGGTTTAGTGCAGAATTCTATCAAACCTTCAAATAAGACCTAATGCCAATACTCCTCAAACTGTTCCACTAAATAGAAACAGAAGGAACACTACCCAATTCATTCTATGAAGCTACAATTACACTTACACCTAAACCACACAGAGACCCAACAAAGAAAGAGAACTTCAGACCAGGGATACAATGTGGAAAGGAAGAAGTCAAAATATCACAATTTGCAGATGATATGATAGTATACTTAAGTGACCAAAAAAACTCAACCAGAGAACTCCTACAGATGATGAACAACTTCAGCAAAGTGGCTGGTTATAAAATCAACTCAAGCAAATCAGGAAAGCCTTCCTATACTCAAAGGATAAACAGGCTGAGAAAGAAATTAGGGAAACAACACCCTTCACAATAGCCACAAACAATATAAAGTATCTTGGTGTGACTCTAACCAAACAAGTGAAAGATCTGTATGACAAGAACTTCAAGTCTCTGAAGAAAGAAATCAAAGATGATCTAAGAAGATGGAATGATCTCGCATGCTCAGGGATTGGCAGGATTATTATAATAAAAATGGCCATCTTGCCTAAAGTGATTCTTAGATTCATTGCAGTCTCCATCAAAATTCCAATCCAATTCCCCATTGAGTTATAAAGAGCAATTCTCAAATTCATTTGGAATAACAAAAAACCCAGCATGGCCAAAACTATTCTCAGCAATAAAAGAACTTCAATGGGAATCACTATCCCTGACCTCAAGCTGTATTACAGAGAAATAGTGATTAAAAAAAATGCATGGTGTTAATACAGAGACAGACAGGTAGATCAGTGGAATAGAATTGAAGAAATGAACTCACACACTATGGTTACTTGATCGTTGACAAAGGAGTTAAATATACTGGGCTCAGAATACCCAAAACACAACTCGCATATCAAATCATTCTCAAAAAGGAAGGAGAGGGCCCGGGTCCTAGAAAGGCTTGACACAGCATAGTAGCCAGGAGAGAGGAGGAGAGGGGGTTGATTGGAGGGAAGAAGACTTATGGGACTTAGGGGGAGGGGGGAACCAGGAAAGTGAAAATCATCTGGTATGTAAACACAAAATATAGAAAGTAAAAAAAAAATTAAAAATTAAAAAAAGAAAGTTAAAAAAAAAGTTAAAACCATCCAGTGGAAAAAAAGACCGTATTTTCAACAAATGGTGTTGGTTCAACTGGCAGTCAGCATGTAGAAAAATGCAAACCAACCCATTCCTATCACTTTGTACAAAGCTCAAGTTACAAAACCCAGACACTATTGTGGATGCCACAAGTGCTTGCTGAGAGTGTCCTGATATGCCTGTCTCCTGAAGGCTCTGCAAATGCAGAGGGCCGCGCTCACAGCCAACCATTGGGCTGAGCACAGGGTCCCCCATGGAGGAGCTAGAGACAGGACCAAAGGAGCTGAAGGGGTTTGCAGCCCCATAGGAGGAACAACAATATGAACCAACCAGTACCTCCAGAGCTCCCAGGGACTAAGCCACCAACCAAAGAGTACCCATGGCTCCAGCTACATATGTAGCAGAGGATGGCCTTGTCAGACATCTGTGGGAGGAGAGGCCCTTGGGTCCTATAAAGACTCGATGGATGCCCTAGTGTAGGGGAATGCCAGACAGGGAAGCAGAAGTAGGTGGGTTGGTGAGCAGGGGGAGGGGGAATGGGATAGGGGGGTTTTCAGAGGGGAAACCAGGAAAGGGGTTAGCATTTGAAATGTAAATAAAGAAATTATCTAATAAAAATAAAGGAACAAAAATAAAAACAAAATTTTTAATTTAAAAAGAGGACACTAAATTCTTGTCATTTTCCCAAGTAACAGGAAGAAATGTGTGCAAACTGTTATACAGCTGCTTAAGCATTATAAAATGTGTACAGAACAATTTTAAAATATCCAGAGATATTTTAGAGAAACTATTGTTTCTGTGAAACTGAAGTAGTATTAAAATACAGATTACCATATGCTAACGGATTTTGAAAACCCCTCCCCTCTTAATCCGTCTCCCTGCCTCTGTACTGTAGTCCCTGCCCTCAGCAGTGGCTGGAACATCCCTTTCAAATGTGAAGTTACTTTATTTTTTGGCTCAGAAGCCTCCAGTGAGCACCTGAAAAATCCCAAGTCCCAACCTCTTCCTCCGTAGCACACGGAGAGGGGGGGAAGAACTAGGCACCGGAGTGTCCTGTGAGGTCCAACCTCATCCTCCGTAGCACACGGAGAGGGGAGGGAGAAGAACTAGACACCACAGTGTCCTGTGAGGTCCAACCTCATCCTCCGTAGCACATGGAGAGGGGCGGGGGAGAAGAACTAGGCACCGCAGTGTCCTGTGAGGTCCAGCCTCATCCTCCGTAGCACACGGGGGTGGGGGGTGGGGGGAGAAGAACTAGACACCGCAGTGTCCTGTGAGGTCCAACCTCATCCTCCGTAGCACATGGAGAGGGGCGGGGGAGAAGAACTAGGCACCGCAGTGTCCTGTGAGGTCCAACCTCATCCTCCGTAGCACACAGGGGGGGGGGGAAGAACTAGACACCGCAGTGTCCTGTGAGGTGTCCTGCCATTGGCGTATTGCTCAGACTTGTGTGCTTTTAACTCACTTTGCTTAAAGCATCAGAGCTGCGTTAGTCAGCAGGTAGACTAGAGGAGCAGGAAAGGCCGGCAGTGTGCTTGCTCACCAGGGCAGAGCAGAACGCGTGAACGGTAGCTGGCCCAGGCCAGTGCCACATTTTAGACTTGAGCTGCAGTACTGAGCTTAGCCAAAGACTAGTTTCTGTTTATTGTAACTGTAATGCAGTCACAATATATAGGTTCTAATTATTGCATTTTATTTGCGTAATATTTTTTATGTAGTATCATGAAGTATTTGCAGTCTTCATGTATCTCATTTTTGTTAAATGGGCAGTATATTTGTTAATAGTTTTCATAACATTTTAATTTTATACAAATACCTTAGCCTAGCTAGTCTGATTCTTTGGCCTAATAAAATAAACATATTAAAGAGGGAACTGGGTCATCAGTATTTAACACAGCTACACAGCACGCCCAAGGCTCCATAGCTTCTTCCTGTTGGCCACACCATTGGCTCTGCCTAGGCTTGCATCGTTTAATCTCAGGGACCGAGAGCAGGTCCATTCGGCTTTCCCAAAAGTCAGGAGCCTGAGAAATGCTGAGCAGAATGTCAAGAGCCACCGTGGCCCTTGGTTAGAGTGCTGTGTGGCTCGGGAGGAGGATGTGTGAGCTGCCAGTGAATACCCAGCATCCGAGGGTTCTGTCCTGGTATCTGTTGGCAGCCTTGCCCGGTGCTGCCGGGGCTTAGGTTCCCACAGACGTCAGCTGCTGAGAGAACTGACCTTCTCCAGCAGGAAGCTGTACACCACCACAGTCCACCAAATGTGTGATGTCTGCCTGTTCTTTGTAAAGACTGTGGTAGCATCTCAGTGGGAGAAGGCTTGCACTTGATGCTCTGAGTTCTTAATCCTAAGCAGAGTTAGAGAAGAGAGCCACATCAGTGGCAGGAGCCTCGGGCTCTCTTTACACCACTCCCCACACCGTGCAAGCCGTCCACCTAAGAACTCACTTCTCGTAAGCACTTCTCGTAAGCCTCATTAGGATGACCGCCACTCCCCACACTGTGCAAGCCGTCCACCTAAGAACTCACTTCTCGTAAGCCTCATTAGGATGACCGCCACTCCCCACACCGTGCAAGCCGTCCACCTAAGAACTCACTTCTCGTAAGCCTCATTAGGATGACAGCCCAGAAGACTTTATCTTAGTACTCTTTACTAAAAGTTATCGTCTAGATATTTGATGTGTGTGTATGTCCTAGCTGAGTTGTAAGCTACACTGAAGGACATCCTTGCCATCTGCATGCAGCCTCTGACATGGGTGCACCATGAGCACACACAGCACTGTCATATGGTAGGCTGGACAACCCACCACAGTCACACAAACTAGAGACAGCCAGGAAGACCCTGGAAAGGTGGCTGCATTCTTTAGGGGAAATGACTGTATAAAGTGCAAGTTTTACTGTATGTACAGTAGGTTAAAATTCAGAGATGTCAAATAGACTGAAGTGACTTACATCAAAGACATGAGGATCTCAGCAGAACCCTCATGGTGGAAAAGAGAAACGTTCATGTAATGCCTACTTAAGAGTTAAATATTTCCCTGAGAGAAAACTACTTTATTTATCTTTGCCACAGCATCATCCACTACCAGCAGAAGGTGTGGAAGGGATGAATTTTCTAGTTGATTTAGGAATTGGTAGAAATAGCAGTCCAAAAGTAAAGCGTGCACGTGAATAAGGCTCCAGCTTCCCGTCGCAGAGGCAGAGGTCACATGTCCTCTTGCCCAGGAGAACAAAATACTTGGCTTCTAAGTGTTCAATATCCTAAAACCATGCATTTCCATAAATGACTGCTTCTATTTTAAAGATAATAAGTGAGCTTATCATGGGGCATCCTTACTATGTATGCTTCTAATCCATTTCAGTAATCTTCTAGAATAGCCCTTTTTAAATTCCACCCCAGCTCTAAAATACTAATAATTCAGTGATTGAATGAGATCATAAGTTCAGACCAAACACCAATGTTAGATTTTAGTTGGAAGCACCATTACAAATTTCATTGAAGATTCTTTATTTTTTTTAAATTGCCTATTTCTGAGATCCAAAAGAATCTAGATGAAGAGAAAAGTTCTAGATGTAACATGGCTAGCCATTCCTAGCCCCCAAATGATGATCTTTGATGATCTTCTCTTGAAAGAAGCCAAGGATTATCACAGTAGTTGTTCATTTTACGCCTATGGGAGAAATTGAATGCGAGCTTGCAACTCACTGACACACAGACACAGTGAGCATATGACAGACAGCAAGGGCAGCAAAGGCAGCAGGAAGCGTGGATGGCTCCGGGTGGCGGTGGACAAGGGCAGCACCCGCAAGACACTTGTGCTCAGCTATGCAGAGCCGCCCGAGTCCGCCTGCTCGCTCAGAGAAGCAGCAGCTCTGGGGGGACCGAGACATGCCCAGTGTCAAACACAAAAGGGGGTTACAGCGCTGCATTCAATACGTCCCTTCTAAATTTGACTTTACGGTAGTAATAAATGAGAAATGTAAGTTTTTTGTAGGCATATTCCTGCTTAGAAATATATTTTTTGTGTTTATAGAAATTTATAGGTAAAATTAAATGTTTAATTGTCAAAATATTCTAGTATTTGGGGCTAAAGGAAAGTTTGAGAGAGAGAGAGAGAGAGAGAGAGAGAGAGAGAGAGAGAGAGAGAGAGAGAGAGACTGACTGTGGGAGGGACGGAGGGACGGGAAGAGGAGAGGGAGAGCACAGACAGTCAAACAGTTGGGCACACTGTGAGTCAGAGACAGCTGCCAGTGCTCTTCCTCACCTTTGAGGCGGGTCCTTGCTGTTAAGCCCCACTGCACACACCAGCTAGGTGGCCAGTGAGCTCTCCTGTCTCAGCCTCAAATCTCCCTGGGAACAGTGGGACTAGAGTTGCCCATACTGTGTGTCTGGCTTCTATGTAATTATTAAGAACTTGAACTGAGGTCCTCATGTTTGCCAGTGAGCTCTTTTCCCAGTTCTTAGGCAAATGATTGGGTATTTGTGAACTGATGTGGGATATGGGAGCTTATTATAGTAATCTTTTAGTTGCAATGTCTAATATCTACTGCAGCATAAGAATTGGAAGGTGTGAATTTGTTGCTGTATTTTTAGACTGTTCTTTTCTTTTGAACAGGGTTCATATGGTCCATATTCCCCTGATGAATGCATCTCTTTGCCTGTTTATACAAGTGCTGAGAGGGATCGTGTGGTGACCAACATTGATGTTCCCTGCGGTGGCAACCAGGACCAGTGGATTCAGTGTGGGGCAGCGCTGTTTCTTAAAAATCAGTAAATCGGGAGGACTTAGCAAAGTGACAGTGACTGCAATGCTCCACACAGACCATGTAGTCAGTCTACATTAGACACATTAGTTCAGTGTATCTGCTGTTAGCTGTTCTTGTTGACGGTCTCCTTGTGCTTCTATTTTAATAAATGAGTAACAGCAGTGCTGTGTGCCTAAAGAAGTTCATATGACTTCTTTAGGGTGTCTGGGTATTTGGTGGTGGCATTAAATATTTTTATAAGGAAGTTTACTTTTCAGTAATTTAAATATTTACAGTTTAAAGTTCTATATTTAAGAAATCAATATTTTGGTTTCAAATAATTGCATATAAAGTTATTTTATTCTACAGTTTTAAATATGTGTACACACTGCTTTTAAGCATTGAACAATGTACAAGGGTATACTGAATGAATTATTTTAACAATTAAACCTTATGTCATTTCTTTGTGAACATTAAATGATGTAATACATACTAATATCCTAAAAGTAAAGAAGTCACCTGAGAATGTAGATAATATAGATAATGAGACATAAATTCTGGTCATAGGATGTAGAGTCACCTTCTTTCTATGAGCGTTGGAACTTGTATTTGAGCTCTGCAAGACTCCCTGAAATCCAAGAGTGCAGTGGTGTTGCCACTGAGTGACTCCTTAGGAGCCTGGAGTATGTCCAGCTGTGTGTCCATGGGAGGGTTGAGATGCGCGCTGCTGCCAGGCATGTGCAGTAGCCTCTCTCAGCCTCTGTGTGTGTCCACACTCGGCCAGTGCTGCTGGGGGGTTGTTGTTCTGTTTTGCACTTCCCCGGTATCAGGACTGAAGGTAGGGAAGCACTGTGTGACTGAGATACACCCCACACGTGGCATTTATCACCAAAGAACAGTCTCGTACTCAGGAGAAATAACAGCTGAAATCAAAGGAAAAAGAGACTCGGAATTAAGGATCTCACAGTGACACTCAGAAAATAGAGATACTAGCCAGAAACCAGAGCAAGGAGTAAAGACAGAAAGCAGGGTCAAACAGTAAACAGTAGGATCCTGTACATCTGAGTCCTTGCCATCTGTTTCTAAGAAACAGTGAAATAATGGCTAAAAGCTTAAATGAATGTGTAATTTTGAAATTTCTGGAAAATAGGAAAAGCTCAAAAAATAACCCATTTTATTTGTGTTATTTATATCTGCTTAGTTCTGACAGAGACAATAGTCATAGCCCACACTGATTTGAACAGGGCAGGCTTGAACTGTTACAGTTCTGAAGGGAAAGGTGTCAGGAGCCCAGGAAACCACAAAGCTAATGCCCACCACAGACCTCAAGCAAAAGATTTGTTGGGAGAAAAAATCCCAGGAGAGTGGCTGCCTGCCTTTGATCATCTGGGCAGCAGCAGGGAACTGAGCAGAAGACAGGATTTATAGAGGGTCTCTTGGGGTGGAGGGCTTTCCACGGTAGAGATTGGTGGGATTTCGATTCTTGAGCTTGGACTTTCTACTCTGTAGGGTGGGGGCTGGGTCCAGCTGTTAGAGGAGTTAGTGTTCTGTGGGTACATTCCCTCCTGTTTTGTTTATTATTGATGAGCAATCAGGTTATTAGATGCAGGGGTGAGAGGGGGCTCCGAGGCCTTCAGGAACATTTGCTCTTTGCGGTCAGCGTGGAGCTGAGTGGCGCAGCCTCGGGATCCCCAGCTAGGGATCAGGGCTCCTGTAACAGCACCTGATTGAAGTGCAGTGCCACCTGCGCGGTGAGAGAGGCCCAGGAGGGCGTAGAGAAGTTGCGAGGCTTCCAGGATAGAGTCAGGAGGGACAAGACTGCAGCAGCCCAGAAGAGCTTAGGAATTTTGGTACTTGGCAGACAGCTCCTAGAGAGAGGAGGCAGAGAAACGAGGAAGTTTGTTCCAATTGAGGGAGAGAAGCAAGTGTCCTGACACCTAGAGACTCCCAGGTAGGGGTCTCTAGAGTGTATATCAGGCTCCAGGAGCCAGAGTAAGGAGACCGAGCTGACTGAGCAGGTGGAGGGAAGGGGTGGGATGACGGGAGGCAGACTTGAGAATGTGGAACCAGTTCTAGTGGCAGAAGCCAGCAGAAGCAAATATCCCTTAAGAGAGTCAAACCAGCAACTGTGAGTTTGAAAATGTTGAGATGTAGGCATGGCTAAAAGGTAAGTGTGCATCCTCTACCAAGGGAGCGGTGGTTGCTGATCCTTGTATGTTAGCAGGTAGGAGGTGGTAAGGAGAGAAGACATTAATCGGTGACCCAAAGGTTTACCAACTTCTTTGATTTGCATATAAGAAATTTGTCTATGGCCAGAGGTAAATTCTTGTATATGAGTTAATGGAGTTGTAGCTTTAATATCTTATTAAACAAGCATTGTCTTAATATCCTATCTTTCATAAACTTAATCCAGCAACGAGAAAGCCCAGAGATAAATCCTGAGCTCTAGCCATCAGAGCAGCCATAGCAAGCAGTGTCAACAGTGGTGGCTGGCAGCTAGCAGTGTCAGAGAAAGAAAAGTCAAGCCAATAAACACAGAACACAGAGCTCACACACTCAAAGACCAGTCAGAAACAAAACGTGGTGGCCACCATCATTCATACATTCAACTGAGGCTGACTGATTTCTACCTTGTCTCCCATGTTTTCATGAAACTTGTGGGAAAACAGTCCAACCTGCAAACAGAAAACAGACAAAACTTTCCAAACAACCAGAGTCAGGTGGGCAGGCTGCTACATCTCACCTTTTCCCCTGGACAGGAAAGGGTTTTGTAGTTGGACTAGAGGGGTATGATGCTTGGCTATAGAGGGCTTCAGGATCCAGCAAGGGAAAGAAAGGAAAGGAAAGGGTGTATCAGACTGCAGTATAGAGGAGGTATAGGGTGGGGATGGCTGGCAAACCTTGAGTCAGATGGAGGGAGCAAGAGAAATAGAGGCTCCCATTTTAGTTAGGCGGTCCCTTGCCAGCAAAGGCGTGACACCACTAAGAATGAGTGATTGAAGGGAGTACCCCTTAAAATACTGCGTGGTGGTGTTTGGTCAGACTGGTAAGGCTGCCCTCCTACTTTGAAAAATAGAGGAAGAGGAAAGTAGAGTCTCACTCCATCAGGATCAAAAAAGTTCTCCCAGTGTCCAGAAGGAAAGAGGTAAGTCAACCTGATACTGTAATGACTACCCAAGGCCCCCTGCCAGAGACGACAGTGGTTAGACCAAGGGAGCCCAGGCCCCTCAAGACATTTATGGCCAGACCTAACAGGTTGACTGGATGGCGATTTGGTTTTGATGTCCTTATGCCATGAAAGACATTGGGACAGTCAAGGCCCTATGTATGTCCAGGTGACACTGCACATGGAGGTAATGGCCTTTGAAGGTTTGGATAGATCAGAGCCCAGTGACTCTCCTTACCATGTCTGAAACAGAAATCCAGAGATTCTCAAGAGTCTGGGCAGCTGCTATGGCCCACTTTGAGGCATTAGCCTGCATCAGATTTTTTTTTGGGGGGGGCAGGGGAGCTTTTTCCAGAGTTACCTATACCAGTATTTTTATGCATATGGGCATAATTACCAGACTATACTTTTTAGAAATAATACAAGCTTTTTTTAATAATTTATAATATGATCAAGTTATATATAATTTTAACATAGTTCATTTACAACTACTTGCTGGAGGCCCAACATGTGCTCAGTATAGAAGTTCTAGGATTGTTAAAATTACATAAACTAATGTTTAACTTTATTTCAAAAGAATACTATAACTTATTGTATATTTTCAGTGCTGAAAATATAAAAAGAAGTGGTTGTGGAAGTATATTTGCTTCCATATAAAACAAAACAAAAATAAATCATGGTGTGAAGTCTATTGCTCTCTCTCTCTCTCTCTCTCTCTCTGTGTGTGTGTGTAGAAAGAATAAAGCCAAATGATCCACTAATAAAATCAGGTATACAACTTTTAAGTTCTTAGTGTAGGCCAACATCAGCCCAAGAATTATCCCCCAATCATGTTTCAGATCTGATTATTTAATTTCTAAATGTAACCTCCAACCCCTTTCAAGTTCTTCTTTCAGACAAGATTCAAGCATTTGAAACCTAAAAAAGCAAAAGCAGAGACAGGCAAGTAGAGTATATCAAACTCCAGCACTATGGCAGTGGTGCACACTTGAAATCACAGCATCCAGAAGTTAGGAGTAAAGTTCCAGATTCAAGGCTACACAGAAAAACGTTCTCAATCAAAGCAAACAAAACCCTACCAGCCAAACAACAACAACAACAAAAAAACAAAACAAAATGTTTCAACCAAATCCTTAACCCCTTTTAGAAATGGATTATTCATTAGGAAAAATAATGCAAGGTGAGAACTAAGGAGATGGCTTTGTCAGAAAAGTACTTCCATACAAGTATGAAGATTCAAGTCATCACCCAGCATCCATGCAGAGTTCAGGAGCAGTGCTGTCTGTCTGTAATCCCAGCATGGGACTCACACACACAAAGAGCTCTGGCTTGCTGGCCAGCGAGTCTAGCTAAATTAGGGAGCTCCAGGGTCAAGAATAGTCCTTCATCTCAAGAAATAAGGCCGAGAGAATTTAAGACTTATGGTAATAGCCGCCAGCACCCTTGGGACCACAACAGTGTCTGAGAGACCCACTGAGACTTTGCAGAAAGATGTGGAGTCTGAGGATGAACCTGCAGAACTCACAATACCTCTGGAGCAACGAAAAAGAATGTAAGTCTTATGGGAAGATGATTTTAAAAGTGGTTTCATAGAATTGGTAAAAAAAAAAAAATGGTAGAATGAAGTGGTATGTCCATGGGACACAGAGGTAGTGACAGAGATGGGCGCAGGGCTGCAGTGGACAGTGGAGAACGTCCGTGATGCAGGTCCTGCCCCTGACATGCCGCCCAGCCACACAACCCCCTCGACTCTGGACAAGGCGGAGGAGATTAAGTATGGTTCACTTTTCTGAATTAAGTCTCCGTGAAAGCGTTGATGTCCGTGGTCTCTGATGCCACTGGGGGTCATGTTGATGTCCGTGGTCTCTGATGCCACCAGAACTAATGTGGAACTCCATAATCCATGCTGCCACAAGCCGTGGGCAAGGAAGGAAGCAGTAGTATCAATGACTGCAGACTCAAAACTGAGAATGAGAGGCATTGATAGTTTCTGTGACAACCACCACCAAAAAAGACAGGGTTAAAGCCATCGAAAAGAATCCATAATGGGATAAAGATGCGGAGTGCAGCTTTTCACAGTTAATGGCAGGGGCAGGAGGGGCAGCTCCGTTTTCTCTAAAGGGCTGGCCACTGGGATTCTCTCTAAAGGGCTGGCCACTGGGATTCTCTCTAAAGGGCTGGCCACTGGGATTCTCTCTAAAGGGCTGGCCACTGGGATTCTCTCTAAAGGGCTGGCCACTGGGATTCTCTTTAAAGGGCTGGCCACTGGGGGTTTGGCTATGCTCTAGTGAATATATGGGCAACACTAACTAGACACGGTGGGTTTGAGGGTTGCAGTATGAGGGTGAAAGTGTAAACCTGGGAGGAATGGGAAGCCAGGATGATCAGGATGCATTGTATGAAATTCCCAAATAATAAAAATATGTTGAGGAAAAATTTAAAGGAATGTTTATTGAAAACAATAAGGCAGAGAGAGATTAGAGATGTTATTATACTGAACTTTGAAGTTGCATCTATACCTGAGTGCAACGATATGTAGTAGAAATGTTTTTTATTTTCTTTAAAGCATGATTTCATGTTAGCTTTGAACTTGCTATGTAGCCACAGGTTATTTTGAACTTTTGATCTTCCTCCACCACCCCTAAGTGCTAGGATGACACATGAGTGCCAACATTTCTGTCTGCTGGCTTACTTTTGACTATCAAATGACTACTATGCACGAAGGGCAGTGAGCCTGCATTTTAGATTACTAAAAGCTGTGTACTATTATCTTCAGTAGTGGGGTAATTTTTAAAAGACCATTTTGTGACATCCCCACCATGGGAACCCCCATTAGACAGAAGCCAGAGGCTGATGGTGGCTCTAACTTAGGTTCCTCCTCTTGTTTGAATATGTAGCTCTAGTCCATGTTTTTGTGGGAAGGGACTATCTGGACATAGCTCACTAGTGTGTGCTGTTCCATCCATTCAAGGCTGCAAAACATCTGCGGTCAGATGAGGCCAGAGGAGGTATCTAACATACCAAGTCCAAGAGGTTCAGGACCAAGGTGTCAGTGTGCTTGTAGGGAGGAGAATAACAGAAGAGAGAAAGTAAAGAGAAGATTCGCCATGGACCAGAATCATTACATCAGATCTGGAGCTGCGTATGGATCTTGTGGTCATATTCTTTTGTCCAAAAGAGAGCCATGGGTATAACTTATAGAGATCATGAATCCAGTATTAGAGTTCTGATTTTGAACATGCCTCAGTCAGTGAATTCAGTGTTGTAGTACAGGAGCAATATAGGAACTTAGGGAGCTAATCTCCAAGGCAAGTGGTTGTAATTTCTAACACAAAGATCTGTGCTTTACAATATACAGCAAACCAGTAGTCAACATCAAACTAAGTGGAGAGAAACTAGAAGCAATTCCACTATAATCAGGGACTGGACAAGGCTGGCCCCTCTCTCCATATCTATTCAATTTAGTACTTGCAGTTCTAGCTAGAGTAATTAGACAACAAAAGGAGGGCAAAGGGATACAAATTGGAAAGGAAGAAGTCAAATTATCAAGATTTGCAGATGATATGATAGTCTACTTAAGTGACCCAAAAACACCACCAGAGAATTCCTATAGCTTATAAACAACTTCAGCAAAGTGGCTAGATATAAAATTAAACAAATCAGTAGCCTTCCTATACTCAAAGGATAAACAGGCTGATAAATTAGGGAAACAACACCCTTCATAATAGTCACAAACAATATAAAGTATCTTGGTATGACTCTAACCAAACAAGTGAAAGATCTGTATGACAAGAACTTCAAGTCTCTGAAGAAAGAAATCAAAGAAGACCTCAGAAAATGGAAAGATCTCCCATGCTCATGAATTGGCAGGATTAATATAGTAAAAATGGCCATCTTGCCAAAAGCAATATACAGATTCAATGCAATCTCCATCAAAGTCCCAACTCAATTCTTCAGAGTTAGAAAAAGCAATTCTCAAATTCACCTGGAATAACAAAAAACCCAGGATAGCAAAAACAATTCTTAACAGTAAAATAACTTCTGGGGGAATCAGTATCCTGGACCTCAAGCAGTACTACAGAGCAATAGTGTTAAAAACTGTATGATATTGGTACAGTGACAGGTGGGTAGATCAATGTAATAGAAATGAAGACCCAGAAATAAACTCACATCTTTGTCACTTGATCTTTGACAAAGGAGCTAAAACCATCCAGTGGGAAAAAGATAGCCTTTTCAACAAAGGGTTCAACTGGTGGCTAGCATGCAGAAGAATGCAAATCAATCCATTCTTATCTTCTTGTACTAAGCTCAAGTCCAAGTGGATCAAAGACCTCCACATAAAACCAGACACACTGAAACTAATGGAAAAGAAACTGGGGAAGAGCCTTGAGCACATGGGCACAGGGGAAATTTTCCTGAACAGAACACCAATAGCTCATGCTCTAAGATTGACATAAATTAAATTAAATTAAATCTCAAATTAAGTTGACAAATGGGACTTCATAAACTTACAAAGTTTCTGTAAGGCAAAAGAAACTGTCAATAGGACAAAATGGCAACCAACAAATTGGGAAAAGATCTTTACCAACCCAACATCCTACAAAGGACTAATATACAATATATACAAAGAACTCAAGAAGTTAGACTCCAGAAAGCGAAATAACCCTATTAAGAAATGGGGTACAGAACTAAACAAAAAATTTTCACCTAAGGAATATCGAATGGCTGAGAAGCACCTAAAGAAATGTTCAACATCTTTAGTCATCAGGGAAATGCAAATCAAAACAACCCTGAGATTTCACCTCACACCAGTCAGAATGGCTAAGATCAAAAACTCAGGAGACAGCAGGTGATGACAAGGATGTGGAGAAAGAAGAACACTCCACTGCTGGTGGGATTGCAAGCTGGTACAACCACTCTGGAAATCAGTTTGGCTGTTCCTCAGAAAACTGGTCACAATACTCCCGGAAGACTCTGTTATAGCACTCCTGGGCATATACTCAGAGGATTCCCCAACATATAATAATAATATGAACTCCACTATGTTCATATCAGCCTTATTTATAATAGCCAGAAGCTGGAAAGAACCCAATCAACTGATGCTCAAGAAGAAGGAAGAACAAAGTACGGATACTCTGGTCTGTCTTAGAAGGGGTAACAACATACCCACAGAAGGAGATACAGAGGCAAATTTTAGAGCAGAGACTGACCAGAGACTACCCCACCTAGTGACCCATCCCATATACAGTTACAAAACCTAGACACTATTATCAATGCCTACAAGTACTGGAACTGGATATAGCTTTCACCTGGGAGGTTCTGCTAGTACATGACAAATACAAAAGGGGACACTCTCAGCCAACCATTGTACTAAGCATGGGGTCCCCAATGAGGGAGCTAGAGAAAGGACCCAAGGAGCTAAAGGGGCTTGCAGTGCCATAGGAAGAACAACGATAGGAGCCACCCAGTACTCCCAGAGCTACCAGGGTCAAAAACATCAACCAGATAGTACACATGGTCTTACCCATGGCTCCAGGCGCATAGGCAGCAGAGGATGGCCTTGATGGACATGAAAGGGAGGAGAGATCCCTGGTCCTGGAAAGGCTTGATGCAGCAGTATAGGGGAATACCAGGACAGGGAAGTGGGAGAGGGTTGATTGGAGAATGGGGGTCAGGGGTGAGATGGCTTATGAGACTTTAGCGGGAACCAGGAAAGGGGAAATCATTTGAAATGTAAATAAAGAATATATCTAATAAAAAAAGATTTTGCTTTATAAATGCATGTCCGTCCTTGAGGGTTGGGACCCATGTATTTAGAAATATAAAGACAATCTTGCTAAGTATACTATTGTAAGCAGAATGATCTATGGTTAAATAATAAGCTAACTTCTAAAATATGTAAGCATCACTGACTTTAATAATTCAAATTTACAGTAGGCTATAGATTCCATTATTATTTCCAAATGGTTTATGTTGGTATTTTCAGTGTCCTCTGATGTGCATAGCCTGCACATTTTCACTGAAGAGTCATCTGATAAAATCCAGGAGAAGTTTTAAAAAGTGTTTTGATGATGAACTTAGCTCTCAAAAATGCCACGCAAAGCTTCCATTACTCCCAGCGCTGCTGCACAGCACTGCTCTGGGGCTGTGGCAGCTCTCATGGACACATTCTGTCATGTATCAAAGGAAAGATGAAGTCAAAACCACTTTTCATCTTCCTCATCTCTCATAAAGAGCACTAAAATATTTCAGACAAGTGTGAACATGCATTTGCAGCATAAAGATGTTGGGGAGAGAGCTTTCCTGGCCAGTTCTGTTGCTGTGTAAGCTCCCATACAGCTGTTAGGTACAACCCCCACCCACTACTGAGGCCATGGTTACTGTGACTTTATGTAATTCCCTCATTGTTGATACTTTTATGTATTAAATGACAGAGATAAAAGATGGCCAGACAGCTGCTACATACTTGTGTTTCTAAGAGTGTGACAAAAAAGATTTATTTGAGTCAGAAAACTGGATAAGAAGATCACCCTTCACCAACAGGCAGAGTTATGATTCTGAGCATGATATTAACTCTGCTTCCCAGGAGACCCCAAAGACAGGTGAGATCCTCATGGGCTTTATGAGTGTGAGTGGAATTCCTTTATTATTTACTTTTCTTGTTTATTGAGAAAAGTGGACAAAACAGTACAAGACATGCATGTGCAATCTTATATTCTCTGTTTTTGTATAAAATATAATTTGGAGCTTCAGAGATTGCATAGTCCATGACTGTTCTTCCAAGGGATGTAGGTTCGATTCCCAGCACCTGCACAACACCTGTTTCAGGAGATGCCCTCTGCTGGCTTCCAGGGGCACAAATACACAACACACACACACACACACACACACACACACACACACACACGAATGCAAAATCCTTATATACATGAAAAAACTTTAAAACCCATAGTTTGAATGACTTATACAACTACTTGCTTGATTTCATTTCTTTCAAATGAATCATGATGCAATCACTTTGGAAATTCTCACAACGGGGTTAATTGATCTTATAATTCTACTCCATAAAAAATGTTATACAAATATTCATAGTAACCAGGAGGTATTGAAAGAAGATGAGTAGATAGGTGGCTTTTTAGAATATTATTTTGCAGTAAAGAAGGAATCAAGTACTGACACAAGGCTGAAGGGATCAGAACAGCTGCTGCTCCTGCCAAGGGCCCAGGCCCCCTTCCCAGCACCCACAGGGAGACTCACAGTCTCCCATAACTCCGGGGGATCTGATGCTCCCTTCTTGCCTCCGTGATCACATACATGCTAGGTTTTTGGGGATTTTTTGTTTGTTTTGTCAACTTGACACAGCCTAGAGTCATTTAGAAGAACCTCAATTGAGAAAATGCCTCCCTCAGCTTGCCTATAGGAAAGTATGTAGGGCATTTTCTTGATTAATGACTGATGATGGATGTGGGTAGACCAGCCCACGGGGGTGGTGCCACCTGTAGTCAGGTGGTCTAGAGATGGAATAAAGCAGGCAAGCAAACGATGCGGAAGGAGCCAGTAAGCATCACTCCGTGATGGCCGCGGCTTCAGTTCTTGCCTCCAGGTTCCTGCCCTCAGTGATGGAGTGTAATGTTGTAACATGAAATTAACCCTTTCCACCCCAAGTTGCTATTGGCACGGTGTTTTATCACAGCTATAGATACCCAAGGCAATATACCCACAGACAAAACAGTCACATAATAATAAATCTTTTATTATTATGCTGACATAAGTGCTAACATACATGAAGTAAAAGAAGACAGCCTCTGTTGCGGGAAATATTAAAAAAAAAAAAAAAGAGTGCCAGCACGTTCCTGTGCTGGTGCTGGCAAGACAACCAGTGAGTCACGGAGCTCACACTGGGCCACAGGGCTCCTGCCCTGTGCATCTCACTCGATGGTCTCACTGCTAGCCATCTCTCCAGTGACCAACCTCCAAATTCATCCCGCTACCACACAATACCTCACATACCCCATGGTCCGCCTCCTTACCACCTCATTCCCCGGTAGAATCAAGACTCTTAATGTTTAATTAACCAATCAGATTTATGTATAAATAATATTACAATGTACAAGATGTCAATACAATAATTTTAAAGCCAGTTGATAAAAGCTTTATCCCAATATTTCTAAGCTTATAAAAACATAGCGATTTGTGGCTAGTAAATGCCACTCAGTCCGCGTCTGAAGCCATCTTGGTTCTTCCCCTTCTCCTGCGACCTCTCTGTCTTCCCAACTCCTAGCTCCTCCTCCCTTTTCCTGTCCAGTAACAGGCCTTCCTGCTCTAATATGATTGGACATGGAAAATCCTACAACAAGCCTCAAAAGCCCTCAAGGGCTCTATCTATACCAACTGTCCTGAACCAGCAAAGCCTCATGCTACATCGGAGGTTTATAGATTGACCCATAATCCTCTATGTGAGGTGGGATTTCGGCAGTTATTAGATATTAAAGGCAAACCATCACAATTAGGGTTAATATCCATATAAAGAAGCTCCAGTAAGCCAAACTTTAACACAGCTAAAAGATGTCATCTGTGAACCAGGGAAGTACCTTCACCAGAGTCCAAATACACTGGTGCCTTGATCTTGGACTCTCAGACTCTGATACTGTGTCAGATAACCCTATATTATTATAATCTACCCAGCATATGATATTTTTGTTATAGCAGGACAGACAGACACAGCACTAGAGGTAGAAAATAAATCAGCAGTTGCCAGGTATGTGTGTATGTGTGTGTGTGTGTGTGTGTGTGTGTGTGTGTGTGTGTATTGACGAAGTAATATAGAGTGCTAAGGAGCTAATTAAAAATATGATTATTATGGTGTGGTCATGGAAATGTATTAATTCTTCTATAATAGCTGATATAGCATCTTATAAGCTTAGCTGGAAAGAACAATGTCAGGTATATAGGGGTTAGTCTATAAATTAACTTTGACAAAGTTATGTAATAATTTTACTAATTTCTCATTGAGAAAGACAGAGGTGAAGTCATTGGCTAAAAACTAGTTTAGGCAGGTTTAAATCATTCCTTTTTATTTTACTTTAACATGGATAATGTGGTAGTTTGTGTATGCTCATCACGGGTAGTGACACTATTAGGAGGTGTGGTCTTATTAAAATAGGTGTGGAGGAAGTTTATCACTGTGGGTGTGGGCTTTGAGACCCTTGGCCTAGCTGCCTGGAAGTTAATCTTCTTCTAGCTCCCTTCTGAACAAGAGGTAGAGCTCTCACCTCCTCCAGGACTGCCTTCCTGGATGCTGCCATGCTCCTCCCTTGATGATAATGGACTGAATCTTGGAACCTGTAAGCTGGCCCCAATTAAATGTCCTTTATAAAAGTTGCCTTGGTCATGTGTCTGTTCATAGCCATAAAACCCTAACCAAGACAGATAGGTTCTCTAAATGAGTGATAGCATAAAATGCCACAGACCACCCCAGCTGGGTGTGGGGGTCCCTGGGATGAGGGTTCTCGAAATCCAGGTGGGTAAGGATTCAGCAGTGACAAACAGAAACAAACACAGAGGCAGTTTGAATTTAAATGTATTTTGCAGCTCTGAAGCAGGGGATTTTATACATTAAACCAAACATGACACAACTCTTAGAAACCATGTCCAGTGATAAATCGTGAATACCAACAAGAATCATTTGGCACAGTAAAATACAAAAATCAGCTAAGCATTACGACTCTGAACAACGTGTTCAGTGAATCACAAACAGACCAGGTAATGTCATCATCAAAAATATAACAATTCTGAAAGAATATGTTCAATAGGGCAATCACTCAAGGCTAGTGGCATATTCCCGAGGACAGGTTAGTAAATCTTTATGGTCAGTGCTCTTAACCACTGAACTAACTTTCCAGCCCCTATGGTTAATTATTGCTTAACATCTAATACCTGATTTTTAATAAATCTTCATAGCATAAATTTTAAACTATTTTAATTCTTTCTAATTTAGGCTTTCTTTACAAATATTCTAAAACCACCTCCAATGACACATGTGTAGCCATATGAAATTTTATTGTTGGGAAACTTTTTATCTATCATTCTAATTTTGTAAATGATTTGAAAAGTAAAGCCTTGGTTTCCCTGGAGACAAGTACATATTAGTGACCCCATCTCAAGGGGTGGTTTTGTACCCATTATTCTTGCTTAAGATCCTAGTCTAGGCTACCCTGGAACCTGTTGGTAAGGAAAGGAATGAAAGAGACCAAAAAAGAAAAATTACCATGAGAACTACAGCTCAATATGTTTGTTCTGGCCAAGAGTTCCACAACCAGTTCCAGGAGCCCTCCTTCTTTTGAAGTCTAACGCCTCAGTCTGTGGGGCTTGTCACACAGACTCTACTGGGGTTGGTGTGACAATAAAGGACAATTGTAAAGCCATTCTAGTATGATTGATTGGAATTCTACTTCTCTTTTAGAGGCAAAGCTTCTTAAATTATAAAGTTTATGATAAGAACAGCTGTTAATGAAATAAATGAGCCTATGGAAGATACTGTGTTACAAGTGGTGTAAGCATTTTGGAAACAAAAGTAATGTCACGACATTTCTGAAAGTCTAAGAAATTGTTGGGGATGAATATTATGTGTATCCCCAGAAATATAATAGTGAAGTGAGCTTTTGTGTGTTAGAAGGTGGGGATATGGAGAGTAACCACTAATGGACACAGGACCTCTATGGGAAAGTTGTAGAGACAGCTGCACAAGGCCTGTCCTAAATCACCAACTGAACACCTCTGAGGCTATGTGAATCACATTACCAATAAAGATGTTAAGGATGCATGTAGATGTTTCACAGGCCATTAAGTATACAGCATTCATTTCCATAACTGCAAACTGGCATCCTGCAGCTCTTATATAATGTAATTAAATTTATTTTTATAATAACTGCATTTAGAGTTTTTATTATAAGTAGTCCTCCAATAAAATACTACCATAGGTTAGTGGAATTTAAAAATATTTAGGGTAAATAATCGCAACTAAAGGTTGACCTAAATCGTGTATTTCGTGTACTTCATTATGAAAGGTGCTTCCACTGGAAGGGCCTGGAGTTCTCTCCAGCACCAGCAGTGGATGAAGCCTGATCGCTCCCATGTCCCCAATCTCCACAGCCCTGGCTATAATCTGACTGTTTCAAATCATGATCCATTGCTGTTTTAATTCCCATCTTTAAAATCTTTAGTCAGATTTAAGACATTTCCTGTTTGTTTGTTTTTTAACCAGGTATTTGCTTTTTTTCTGTACCTTTTCTAATACTTAAGATTTTCACACTGAACTTTTACAGTATATTTTTCTTTTATATCTTTTGGGCTAGTGTGAAACATTGCCTATCATTAAGGAGTAGCACTATTTGAAAAGATTAGGAGGTTGGTCTTGTTGGGTTAGAAGAAGTGTGTCACTGGGTATGGGCTTCGGGATTTCAAAGTGTCTCTGTCTTCCTGCTGCCTGTGTGTCTTGATGTAGAACTCTCAGCAACTTTCCTCTCTATCACCATGTCTGCTTGTCTGCTGCCATGTGTCCTGACACTCTAACAATGGACTAAACCTCTGAAAGTCTAAGTAAACCCCAGGTAAGTTCTTTCCTTTATAACAGTTGTGGTGGTCATGGTGTCTCTTGACAGCAATAGAACACTGACCAAGACACCATCTTAACCTCCAGGGATATGTTAATAGAAAAATTATACTACTTCCATTTTACATAACTAGATCTTTAATCTTGATTATTTGTACATAACAAAGGACAGCTAGGTTTTTCCTGATGAATAAACAACTTCCCAGAAGCCTTTGTGTTCTCTTCTTGGACCTCTTTTCCATGTAACTAATTAATTCTTTTCTGTTCTATCTTCACTCAGAATCTCCTCATCTCACTTGGCTCAGCGTCTTGAATGTTGATAAAGCTGCTGTCTTATGAAGCTGTTGTCTTGTGAAGCTGTTGTCTGAGCTAACCTACTACTCAGTGGTTTGTGAATAAAAATGTCTTCCTCAACATTCAGGAGCTCAGGACTTCAGGGTGAAAAGGTCTATAGATTTGTTTCCTTGAAATAGAAGGCCTCCTTGCTGATTGACAGAGAACCCACTGTGTCTTTCACATGGTTGAAGGGACAAGGGGCAGGGGCTTCTCCTCTAATACCAAATTATCTCCTGATAGCCCTACCTCCAAATATCATCACTATGTTACTAGAACTTCAACACTTGATAGATAAGACTCAGAAATACCGTCTATGCCATGTCCAAGCCCACTCTTGTTTGTGGAAGATGGGCCCATAGCTCTAGAAGCAGTCTCTCCTTTATTGGCTCTCCACTCAGTTCTTGCAGTGGTAAAACACCAGAGGCGCGATCACCTGCCTAAGGATGGGACACATATGCCTTTGCTCTTGCTAGGGTCACCCTGGAAACCACTGTTTTGTGGCAGGGAAGGTAATTTCCAATGCTGTTGGCTTTGAAAGGATCTTCCAGTACACACTTCCCCCAGCACTACTTTTAGTCCTATTGTGTTCCTTCATAAGCTTAATCCATATGAAATATGATGTTTGGCTATGACTTAAAAATAGAATTGTTTTAGCATTTTCTTTTCTGTTTTTTTTAATTAGGCATATTCTTTATTTACATTTCAAATGTTGGCTCCTTTCCTGGTTCCTCACCCCCAAGTCTCATAACCAATCTCCCTACCCCCTGTTCCCTAATCAACCCTCCCCTGCTTTCCTGTCCTGGTATTCCCCTACACTGTGGCATTGAGCCTTTCTAGGACCAAGTGCCTCTCCTCCTTCCAATGTCCAACAAGGCCATCCTCTGTTGCCTATGTGTCTGGAGCCATGGGTAACTCCATGTGCACTCTCTGATTATGTTCATGCTATCCCTATTTATAATAGCCAGAGGCTGGAAAGTACCCAGATGTCCCTCAATGGAGGAATGGATACAGAAAATGTGGTATATATACACAATGGAGTACTACTCAGCTGTTAAAAGCAATGAATTCATGAAATTCTTAGGCAAATGGGTGGAACTGGAAAATATCATTCTGAGTGAGGTAATCCAATCATAAAATAACACATATGGTATGCACTCACTGATAAGTGGATATTAGCCCAGAAGCTTGGAATACCCAAGACACAATTCATATATCAAATGATGCCCAAGAAGAAGGAAGAACAAAGTATGGATACTCTGGTCCTTCTTAGAAGGGGAAACAAAATATCCACAGAAGGAGATACAGAGACAAAGTGTGAGCAGAGACTGAGGGAAAGACCATCCAGAGACTCCACACCTAGTGATCCATTCCATATACAGTTGCAAAACCCAGACACTATTATTGATGCCCACAAGTTCTTGCTGACTGGAGCTGGATATGGCTGTCACCTGGGAGGCTCTGCTGGTGCATGAGAAATTCAGAGGGGAACACTCTCAGCCAGCCATTGAACTGAGCACAGGGTCCTGAGAAAGGACTCAAGGAGCTGAAGAGGTTTGCAGCACCATAGGAGGAACAACAAGATGAGTCACCCAGTACTCCCAGAGCTCCCAGGGACAAAAATAGAAATTTTATAGGATGCTGAGTTATCACTACTGGATAAAACATCATGTTCAAAGCATCTTTGGTAGGAAAACATTTAGTTGGCTTATGTTTTCATATCACAGTTCATCATCAAAGGAACTTGACAGGAAAAACTATCAAATAGGGCAGGAGCCTGGAGGCCAGAGCCAATGCGGAGGCTATGGAGTGCTGCTTACTGACTTGATCCCAATGGCTTACTCAATCTGCTCTGCGTAAAATTATTTTGGTTGTTTACATTCCAGCTGTTGTCCCCCATACCTCCTCCCACAGTCCCTCACCCCATTCCTCCTCCCCCTTGGCTGTGAGAGGGTGATCTCCTCCCACTGCTAGGCTTGCCCCTGCCTGGGCCCTCAGTTAGGCTCATCTTCTCCTGCTGAGGCCAAACCAGGCAGTTCTCTACTTCATGTGTGCAGGGTGGGGGATGGGTGGGCCTCAGACCAGCCCATGCACGCTGCCAAGTGGGTGACTCAGTGTCTGGGAGCTCCCACAGGTCCAGGTTAGTTGAGACTGCTGGTCTTTCTATGGGGTTGCTCTACTTCCGCTTCTTCAATCCTTCTGCTAATTCAGCCATAGGGGTTCCTGGCTTCAGTCCAATGGTTGGATGTAAGTATCTGCATTTGTCCCAGTCAACTGGTGGTAGAACCTCTCAGAGGACAGCCATGCTAATCTCCTGTCTGTAAGCACACCATAGATCAGTAATAGTGTCAGTCCATGGTGCCCTCTTCATCAGATAGATCCCAAGTTGGGCTGGTCATTAGACCACCTTTCCTTCAGTCTCTTCTCCATTTTTGTCTCTGAAGTTCTTTTACACAGGAACACTTGTGGGTCAGAAATTTTGACTGTGGGTTGGTAACCCTGTCCTTCCACTTGAGGCTCTCTCTGTCTTTCTACTGGAGGTGGACTCTGTGTTCCCTCTCCTGACTTATGGGCATTTTGGCTAAGGTAACCTGAATTGAATCCTGAGACTCTGACCTCCCAGATCTCTGGTACTGTCTAGAGGGTCCCCACACTTCCCATCTCCTGAGGCTGCATATTTCTCTTTATTCTCCTACCCATCTGAGCTTCTCTCCTGTCTGCACCCCACCCCATACCTGATCCTGTCCCTCTTTTCTCCCCCTCCTTCCCTCTGCCTCCCATGATTATTTTGGTCCCCCCTTTAAGTGGGATTGTAGCATCCTTACTTGGACCTTCCTGCTTATTAAACTTCTTATGGTCTGTGTATTGTATCCTAGGTATTCTGTATTTTTTGGCTAATATTACTTATCAGTGAGTACATACCACTCATGTCCTTTTAGGTCTGGGTTACCTCACTCCGGATATTTTCTAGTTCCATCTATTTGCCTGCAAATTCATGATGTCCTCATTTCTAACAGTTCAATAGTATTCCAGTGTGTAAATGAACCACATTTTCTGTTTCCATTGACAGACATCTGGGTTCTTCCCAGCTTCTGGCTATTACAAACAAGGCTGCTATGAACATAGCGCAGCACGTGTCCCTGTGGCATGGTGGAGCATCTTCTGGGTGTATGCCCAGGAGTGGTATAGCTGGGTCTTCAGGTAGAACTATTTCCAGTTCATTGAGGAACCACCAGATTGATTTTCAGAGTTTGCAGTCCTACCAGCAATGGAGGAGTCTTCCTCTTTCTCCACATCCTCACCAGCATGTGTTGTCCCTTGAGTTTTTGCTCTTGGTCACTCTGATTGGTGTAAGGTAGAATATCAAGGTGATTTTGATTTACATTTCCCTGATGATGAAGGACTTTGAACATTTAAGTACTTCTTAGTCATTTGAGATTCTTCTTTTGTGAATTCTCTGTTTACCTCTGTATCCTATTTTTGAATTTGGTTATTTGGGATTTTGGGAGGTTAATTTCTCTCTCTCTCTCTCTCTCTCTCTCTCTCTCTCTCTCTCTCTCTCAAATATATATATATATATATATATATATATATATACACACACACATATATATACATATGTATATATATAGTTTCAACTTTTTCACCATTTTTTCTTTTTTGGATATTTTCTTTATTTACATTTCAAATGTTATCCCCTTTCCTGGTCCCACCCCCAGACCCCTTATACCATCCCCCTCCCCTGCTTCTATGAAGGTGTTCCCCCACCCACCCCTCCTCCTCACCCTGGAACTTCTTGAGTTCTTTATTTATTTTGGATATTAGCCCTCTATCAGATGTAGGGTTAGTGAAGATTTTTCCCCCAATCTGTGGTCAACCTGATTTCTTATAGAACACAGGACCCTCAGCCAAGGGGTGGCACCACCATAATGGGCTGGGCCAACCCCATCAATCATTAATTAAGAGAACTCTCTCCACTGTCTACAGGCTTGCCTATCTAGATCTTATGGAGGCATTGTCTCCATTAAGGTCCCTTCCTCTCAGGTGACTTCATCTTGTGTCAAGTTGACATAAAACTACCCAGCACAGATGCTAACGAGGGACATCTGTGAAATTTGTGGAGACCCATGCAAAACTAGAATGGAGTCTCAGACTGGGGAAGTAACTCAGTAGGTAACATACTTGTGACAAAAGTGTTGGGCCCCGAGTTCAGACCCTAGAACCTGTATGAAGAGCCAGGCATGATGACAGACTCCTGCAGCCCCAGAAACAGGAAGGAAGGACAGGAGGGCTTGGGCATTCTCTGGCTAGCCAGAAGGAGAGGCCCAGGCTCAGTGAGAGTCTCTGTCTCTAAAAGGAATGAGAACAGCAAGGAAAAACATTTAGTATTGACTCCTGGCTTCATCAAGCGCCTGTGTGGGCAGAAGCACCTACATACATGCCATGAAAATTCAACCCATGCAATTCTGAGTGTGGGAAGCCATGTGACTTCTAAGCAGTGTTTCTTTGAAGTTAGCTTTGCTTCAAACAAGCAAGGTTTAACAAACCTAACCACCCCCTCCTCTGGAGAGTCCAGTGTGGTGGCCTCATGTACTGGTGCGGGCTGTCAACTCTCCCACTTTACTGTTTCGGTTTTTAAATACCTATCTAAGTCAGTCTTTTTAAAAAATAAGTGATGCCTTTTTCCTGAGCACACATGGTGGCACCCTCTTACTTTGAAGTAGTCATATGGCTTCTTAGGCCAGCAGTTGTATAACTAGGGACCTGTCTGTTAAGATGATAGAGTTCTGGCTTTTAGGAACACCTGGAAAAGTCTGTTTCTCAAAATCCAAACAAAACAAAACAAAAAACAAAACAAACAAACAAAACAAACAAACACAGGCAAGAACCATGAGAACTGAAGGCTCAGACTCTAGTAACTGCTTAGACTGTCTTTTCTATAGAGATTGCTCAGTTTGCATGAACGTAGGAATATCACCTTCCTATACTTGAGAAAAGCTAGTACCAGCATAGACCACTTTAGATCAATGGACTGTTAGATGTCTGCGGTTTACAGGGCCAGAATGTAATATTTGATTTGGCTTTTGGAGAGAAAGCTTATTTCCAGAGCACTCCTTGGGTTGTGTTGGTGGCTAAACACTCAGACATGCTGGCTGGCAGTCTGTGCAAGCCGACATCAGTCACAGCCAGCTGAGCTCTAGTCGCCGATTGTTGGCAGGACAGAGAGAATGCACTTACGTTCTAGCCAATTCCATGCATTCACATTGCCTGAAGCAATAGAGTTAATGTCGTGGAGGTTAAAATGAGGCCACTCAAAACCCGTGAACACAAATATGCATGGGCATGACTTCTACACGTATGCGGTGGGGAAGAGTTACTTTTATCTCATTAGAACATACACTAATGCAAATTAGAAAAATAGAAGTTATAATCCTTAAAGACAATCCTGCTTCTGAGTAACTTGCTGGGACAGAACGTATTACACAATCTTTCTAAAACTGCAAATTATATCTAGTTTGAACTTTATTTGAAACTGACGAAAGTGAGAAGACCCTGAGCTTCCCATTAAACATGTGTCTTAAATGAGAGTCCAGCACTTGGGAGACAGCTGACCGATAACGCTGCACCTCACGGAGGCCTGTGCGGGTACACCAGGCACTTACAGCTCCGCTCAGCTGCCGGCTCCTGACGCACTCACTGAGCCCACAGAGAGTCTCCAAGACAGAAGATTCTCAGGTCGAGAACTCACTTATGCTTGCCTTGGTGCCCCAGAGAGATTAGCAGATGTCCTATTTCCATACCCAACTAACTGGGCCAGTTTGAAGCCTTGCACGAGATGGCACGAATCTGTGCTCTCTCCTGTCACTGGCTCTTGTCCCAGCAGAACTGGCAAGGCTGTCACTGAGGTTATCGGAGTCAAATGGTTCAGGGAGAGATATTTTGCTACATGCTGTATGACAGGAGATAAGCATGAGTCTACTCCTGGTGCTTAGGGCCTTGGGTCTGTCTACCAGTAAGTCACAATTCTCTTCTCTGTCTTGGTTACTGGTGTCCTTTCTGGGAAGCATGGACTCAGCACCAGACACCCTGGCTCTTGAGTTAAAGGTACAAATCTGGGACCTTTAGAGAGAAGTTGCAAGGTCAACTCTGTAGAATTTAATTCTACACAAACATCCTCATATCACACTGAAGATTATTCTTCCAGTCCCATACCTCTAGAATTATTAACGCCATTTTACAAGGAAAAACAATAACATATTTATTCATGCTTCCAAAGTCACCTGCAGCTGAAGGTAGCTCTGTTTAATGCTCAGGTGTAGAGTCTTACCACTGGCTTCTGGTGCAATGGGAGTGACCTAGGGTGGAAGTGACTGCCTTAGTAAGACAGCCTTCCCTCTGCTTTTGCTCTTGGTGGGGTTCACACAGGACAGTAAACTCTTTTGAGTTTCTGCTCATTGTGGTGCCTTGTTTAAGCATCCCTCTAATCCCAGCATGTGCTAGGCAGAGGCAAGCAAGTTTAAGGCTAACCTAGTCTACAGAGTGAGGTCCCGTACAGCCAAGGCTGTGCAGGGAGCCCTGTCTTAAAAAATCAAAACAAAACAAAATCAAAGAAAGGTCTATGTTACAAATTCTTAAAGCCAATTATAGAAGTTATGTCTGGTTCTTCCTCCCCCCCCAGACCTATTTTCCCAGACATAAGATTCAAACTCAAAATATATTTACAAACATGTTAGCTGTATAGCTAGGCTCTACTCTGCATAGATCATAACTTAAAATACCCAATTTATTCTAATCTGCATTCTGCCACGTGGCTGGCTCCCTGTGTTCAGGCTCCACATGTCCTTCTCATCACATCTTCCCAGGTGAATCTCCCCAACCTGTCTCTATCCCAGAATTCTTTCTGCCTCCCAAATGTCCCACTTCCTACTCTACCCTTTCCTATAGGCCATAGTTTTTTTTTTTTTAATTTATAGGTGGTGCACCCATACAATACACAGATTTTCATTCCCTCTATAGCCAACAGCACAGTTTAGTGGTCTGGGGGCATGCGGAGATATTCCTTCTAAGGTAAAGGATAAGTTATTGCACCTGGCCCCTCCCACCATCAAGAAAGAAGCACAGTGTTACTTATTTTGATTGTGGAGACAGCACATTCCTCACTTGGGTATGTTACTTCCAGGCAAATTCCAAGTGACTCAGATAGCTGATAGCTTTAGGTGGGGCCTGGAACAGGAGAAGGCTCATTAACAGGTTCTGACTGTTGTGCAGTCTACTCTACTACTTACGCCATATGATCCAATGGAGCAATTGTACTTCAGGTGTCAGTGGTAGATAGGAATATTGTTTGCAGCCTTTAGCAGGCCCCTATAGGTGAATCACAGATAAGACCTTTGGGATTTAGTGTACTACTCAACCATCATCTGCAAACAGCTATTCTCCCTTTAAAACATAGCTCTTGGCTTGCTATTGGGCCTTCATGGAACTGAACATTTGACAATGGGCTACCAAGTTAACTGAGCTACTCATCCTGATCTGGGTGTTATCTGATCCATCAAGTCATAAAACAGGACATGTACAGCATTGACTCATTATCAAGTGGAAGTGTTCTATCAGGCCTGAGCAGATCCTGGAGAGACAAGTTACATGAAGAAGTTGACCAAATTCCTATGGATTTTACTCCTCTTATAACAGCTATCTGCCGCTAAGTATAGTTTCATAAGCTGTGCCTTGATTGGCTGACTGAGGAAGAGAAGACTAGGGTCTCATTTATGGATTTACCTGAACCTTATACTGGTACCATCCAGAAGTGGACATCTACTACATGGCAATACCTTTCTGGGACAACCCTGAAAGACACTGGCAAAAAGAAATTTTCATGGTGTATAAGACTCTGAGCAATATGTATGCTAATACATTTTGTTTGGAAGAAGAAATGGCTAGATATTCAAATAGTCACTGACTCATGGGCTGTGGCCAGTGGATAGGCTAGATGGTCAGAAACTTGGAAAAGGACATGATTGGAAATTGTGGAGAAAGACAATCTGTGAAAGAAGTATGTGGATAGATTTCTCCAAATGGATGAAGGATGTGAAGATACTTGTGCCCCATATAAATGCTCATCACAAGGTGACTTCAGCTGAGAAGGAAATCCACACAGATTTCCTTCAGATCTAGGAATTCACTTCCTAGCCAAAGAAGTCCAACAGTAGGCCCACAATCGTGGGATCTGTGGCCTTACCACATTCAGCTGGCCTGATAGAAAGACAGAATTACAATGCCAATTAGGTGGCATCAGCCTGGAGAACTGGGAGAGAATTCTCTAAAAGGTGAGATATGCTTTGAATCAGCATCCAATATATGGTAAGGTTTCTTCCATAGCTAGGATCATGGGTCCCAGAATCAAGGAGTAGCAATGGAAAATTCCACTCACTATCACCCCTAGTGACCTGCTAGGAAAAGTTTTGCTCCTTGTTCCCAAGACTGTAAATTCTGCTGGCCTAGAAGTTTTGGTTCTAGAAGGGGAGTACTCCTTCCAGGAATTACAGCAGACATTGCATTGAACTAGAAAATTAGAAGTCCCTCTGGTTACTTTGAGCTTCGGTTGTCCTTAAGCCATCAGACTAAGAAAAAAAAGAGTTAGGAGGCATGATTGATCTAGATTACCATGGGGAAACTGGATTGCTTCTTCACCATGGAGATAAGAAAGATTAGTCTGGAGTGCAAGAGGTTCTTTATGGCACCTCTTAGTGCTACCATACTGTGATTAAAGTTAACGTCAAACTACAGCAGCCTAATCTAGGCATAACAAAGGACACAGACCCTCAGGAATGAAGCTATGGATTATTCAAACTGGAAATGAAACAAGGTCTGCTGATGTTCTTGCCTAGGGTAGAGAACATACAGAATTAGTAGTCATGGCAGGTTTTTATAAATATCAGCTAACATCACCTCAACAGTTACAGAAACAAGGATTATAATTGACATGAGTGTTTCTGTTGTATTTTAATACATGTTTCTACATATATTTATGTTTTCTTTCCTAAATTTTTCATCATGTGATATAACATCTATTAAGAGAATATTAATGTTTATCATATTTAAGTTGGAGATACTAAAACAATGTCACTCAAGGGACATTGCTACCAATTAATTTTTTTAATTATTTAATTTATATGAGTACACTGCAGCTGTTCAGATACACCAGAAGAAGACATAGGATCCCACCACAGATGTTTGTGAGCCACCATGTGGTTTCTGGGAACTGAACTGAGGACCTTTTGATGATCAGTGAGTGCTCTCAACCACTGTCTATCTCTCCAGCCCCCAATGCTAACTATTTTAAATTTACAGTGTGTTTGGAGTTCTACAAGGGCTAGATATATCATGTAATATGTAATTATGACCTGGATAAATATATAGTGTGTTACAATTGCTCATGGAGTAGTTATAACATGTTTACATATTAGAGTTATTATGACAGGTTATTTTTTTCATTTGGAAACCAATCATGACATAAGGAGATATGATTGCATGTCAAGTTGACAAGAAGTAGACTTGTGATAGCTTTTCTTGGCTATCAACTTGACTACAACTGGAATTATCTAAAACCTAAAATTGAAGGGCACAGCTGTGAGGGATTTCTTTTCTTGATTTGAAGCAGAACAATATACTTCAAAGTGGGATCTTTGAGATTGGAATACACATTTTTAATCAAGATCATTTGATCTGGGAAAACTCAACTCTAATCTGTATCAGATCTTTTGTTGGGAGCTATGGAAGGCTATGGAAGATGAAAGCATTGACCCTTTGCCTGGTTGCTTTCTCCTTGCTCGCTTTGGGATTTCAGCATTTACTAAAGCCCAACTGTGACATCCAGCCTTGTATACTGATCAACTACTAAATTCTTTGTGTGTGTGTGTGTGTGTGTGTGTGTGTGTGTGTTTGAGAGAGATGGAGGGAGGGAGAAAGGGAGGGAGAGAGAGACAGAGAGAGAGAGAGAGAGAGAGAGAGAGAGAGAGAGAGAATTTGTTCTATAAGTTCCATTACTCTAGAGAACCTTGACTAACATATATCTATGTATATATTAGAGTGGCTTATATGCTGTCATCCATGTAGTATAATAATAATTGTCTCCCCTATGGAAAAGATTCAGCAGTTGTCCAGTCTATGAGATTGAATAATTTGATGCTGTAGTTCGATAGAACTGCTGGCCTTCAGTCAACACTGGAATCCTGAATAAGTAGATTCTAACACCAGCAAAGGATTGCCCCAGTAATGAGACAGATGAATTCGCAAACATAAATGAGGGCAAGTAAGCAAAATTCAAATGCTCCTTCTTCCATGTCCTTTGATGTAGACTTACGGTATGACCCAGATTAAGGTGAGTCTTCCCACCTCAAATGATTGAAGAAAAACCCCTCATAGGTATGCCCAACTGCACTGGTTTTAATTTGACCCAGCTATAGTCAAGGTGATGCCCACTAACCTTCAGAATGGTTTTCTTCTAAAATGCTCTCGGGGATCTATCAAGAGCTGACCTAAACCAACCCAGCCAGGAGCAGACAAAAAGTTAGTTATGGCTTCTCAGATGAGCCAGGACATGGAGGCACCATCACAGTCCACAAAACAGAATAAACGAACTACTTATATATGTCTGAGAGGACAGGGCACTGACAGGATGTTGCCATGGTGTCTGGAGGCAGCAAGAAGATATTTCAGTAGGGAGGGGAGAATGTCTCTGTGACCATGACTTTACTAAGATGCATACGTGCTGGTGGCTTGAATATGCTTAGCACTATTTGGAGCTATGGCTTTGTTAGAGGAAGTGTGTCACTGTGGGCATAGGCTTTAATACCCTTGTCCCAGCTGCCTGGAAGCCCGTCTTCTCCTAGTGACCTTCAGCTGAAGATGTAGAATTCTCAGCTCTTCTTGTACCATGCCTGCCTGAACACTGTCATGCTCCCTTCTTGATGATAATGGACTGAACCCCTGAACCTGTAAGACAACCCTAATTAAATGTCTTTATACGAGTTGTCTTGGTCATGGTGTCTGTTCACAGCAGTAATACACTAAGACAGAAGTGGTCCTGCATTCTGCCTTTCTGCCAGGAGTGTCAGGATGTGTCTGGCATGACAGTCTGGAGAAGACAGAGCAAAGGCCAGAATGGAGAGTCCAAAGCCCATGTTTCCCTTCAGGGCATCAGAGGAGAAAAAAACCTGCCTTTTTTGGGTGTCTTAGGTGTGGCTTCTTTAGGTGAAGCCCTTCCTGTGTCCATCTTTAATGAAGCAGTTCTCTGAGATGTTCCTTGCTTGTCCATATTGCTTTATTGGGGGTAGATATAAGCATATACACTTTATTTGAGGTGAACTAGGGAATATATATCTCTTGGGGAAAGGGTGTGAGAATATCCAGATAGGGAAGGTCATCGGCTGAAGGCTAAGGCTATGTAGATACCTCATTAGCATGGAGAAGAATTCCAGATGCTTTGCTACAAGACTGAGTGCCTGTGGTTCTCTCTGGTTATGTGCCACATGCCAGAGCAGGTAGAGACAGGTAGTAAGCAGCTCTTCTCCTGTCATTATCAAATCTCTGAGATTCCTAGGGCTTGAGCTCACTCACCAACACCAGTTATTATGACCATCTGGTAGCATAGCCCACCTGCCCTACACATAGATGTGATCTCCCAAAGGAGATCAGCTCCCTGAGGGAACTGGTGATTGACTGGTTTACAGTAAGCGCATGCTGGTGGGTGGGGCCTGTGACTGGGATAACCTATTAGGCTCATCAAGTCAGCAAATGTAGACCTGTTGTGTTTTGGTGTTTGGGATAAAGAGCCAGTGGGCTCTTATTATAAATAATACCACAGGGAAAGGGAAAGGACTTTGTTTAGTTTTGGATCTTATGTGTCTGGGGCTGGCCTTACTCTCAATTTATCTGAGGGAGACCTTGAACTCCTGATCCTTCTGCCTCCAGCTCTCAAGTCCTGGGATTACTGATGTCTGGCTGTGTGATGTTAGGGACCAAAGCCAGAACTTTGTGCATGCCAGGTAAGCACGCATGTGGAGCTTACCTCCTGCCTAGGAGGGGAAATTTTAACTACCAAAGGTGATTGGGAGCAACTTTATAATACTGTCGTTTGCTCTTTCATCCTCTCCCAGACTCCAACACACACACAGGAGAGCTGAGTCTCTGCACAGCAGAAGGCTTGCAGACAGTAAAGCTCTCCTACCTGCCCTTCCAGACTGGGTGTGCCAGCCCATTTCGCACCAGGGGACTGATCTGAGAGCATGTTACAGCTCTTGCCCCATGTGGAAGGCAGCACACAGACGGTTCTGAATCTATCGCATATACCTGGAGGGAGAGAGAAGCAGATGCCACTTGAAAGGGGCCTGATTAGAGAACATGCTCACTGACAGGATACTGATTGGCATCCAGGGCATTGAGGCCTCACCATCTGTTTCTATGGATGCAGCCTCAAGGGTGGTACATAATGAGGTTGGGGTCAGGTGGATTTAGGGAGTCTGTGTGGCATCTGCGTGCTGCCTCCAGGTAGGTGGGTGGTTGGGGGTGGGACATGGCCATGACTACAATGTAGAGAAAACTTCCTAGATGTCAGAAATAAGGGGGGCAGTAAAGAGCTCTGCTTGTGTTCCTCTGGGAACATCAGAAGCTTGGATGAAGGCAGAGCTGGAGGGGCAGACAGGCACAGATAAGGGGCAAGTACTTAAAGGGGCATAAAAGAACATTAAAAATGAGAGAAAACTCGGAGGGACCTGCAGGGTGCGCCTGTTTTGGCTCCAGGGTGAGTCTCCCTGCTCCCTCCCACTGCTGTCTAGCCTGGAGTTTGGCAGCCTATAGACACTACTACACTCTCACAAGCACTGGCCTCCCAGTGCTCATTTTACCTTTCCTTAGGACCCTGCAGTCCTTGCCTTATGCTCAAGTCCAGACAAGACTTCTAGTGTAATTAAACAATCTCTCTACCAAAGAACTGGAAAATGTTAGCTTTCAGCAGATATGTTCACAGACTACAAACCACTCTCTCGACCTTACCCAACCCATGGCCCTTACCCAATGCATGTGGCCCAACACAATCTGTAAACTTATGTAAAATATTAAGATGTCCTTGTGACCGCTTTCTTTCCTGGTAACTTGATTGCACAGTTCTCAGGGGAGAACTTTGTAGATAATGACATTGTGTCACAGTTTCAAAAAGTTTGGCTGCAGCTGAGTTTTCATACTGTATCTTACATAGACTTAGCCAAGACTAAATTTTATGGAACTCTGAGGCTAAGTGACTGCTGTCTGTATCAGATTTATATGGTGTGCTGCTGCAGTATTTCTTGGCAGTTCACATCTAATACCTTCTGACCAATGTAAAGTTTACCCTCCATAGGGTTACTTGAAAATTTAAGTCAGTTCAATAATGTCCCTGACAGCATGGCCCAAAGAAGAAAGCTTTTGTGTGTACATTTGCAATTCATGTCCTATGCTTGAGTCTGAGGATCTGATTGGCTGAGTCTTGAATGAGAACCAGTGTGTCTGTGAGACAGACTATGATCATGGGTGTACTTTTAACAGTGTTGTTGTTAGAATATGCTATACCAGGTTATGCCTTTATAGTTAGATAGCTATTGTCTCTTTCTATACACCTGTGATCCTATTTTGAGATTAAAATTTGTTTGTATTCCTCATAGTAGGCAAGGCTGAAGGAGGTTTACCCTATTGAAGTACTCCATTAAACAGCAGATTTGGAGAGCTATTGACTGATCTTCTGAACTGATGCTTTGGTTGTAAAGTGGTTCCTCTCTCCTCCCTAAAACAGACCTGAAACATCTGCTGCAGGGAACCTCAGAGTTGTGTCATGACACTCCAAGACTGTGTTCTCAACACAATGGAGATCTATTTGCCCCAGAGGAAATAAGGGCAGGGAACAAAACAAAGGCAGGAGATGGAGGATGGATGGGAAGGGAAGGGAAGATGGGGAGAGAAGACACAGAGGTTTGTAGGCAAATGATGGTCTATAAAGATAAAGAGAAAGCCCCTAGTTGGGATGAGGTGTTTACATTTAATTGGGCATATTAATTAGGTGCACCAAAGGGGGATTTTGATTGCTAGGCTGTCACCCTTTGATAGCTGGACCTTGGCAGTCAGCCTCAGGAGAAGGAAGTGGACAAATAAGGGAATAGACCTTGATGGCTATCTTTAGGAATACAATCTAACAGTTTTTAGCAAGGCAGAGGGAACCAGGGAGAAGGGCAAAGTCTGCCAGAGCCACGTTTGCCGTGCTCCGACTGGCTAGAGCCCCTCACCTGCCCTTCCACACACTGCACACCGATGCCCATCGCCTGTTTCCAAAATTAGAACTTCAGTTGAGGACCTTAGGGTATCACATGTGTAGCTGCGCATCTATATTTATCAGTGCTTGTGTGGGAATCTGGACACCACATTGTCCTTTGCCTTTATTGTTTTATAGATATAAATGCTAGCATCATAAAATAGCAGGTTTCTAAACTCAACTAAATTGAGGCAATCCCTAGATGGGCAGAGGCAAAGACTCTTTACCGACAACTAGATGTTAATGGACTAAACTGGCTAACTATAGATTATGGAGAAAAATACAAAATTAAAAATTATAATTCTGTATTGTAGACTACTTAGATTTGAGTTTAGTATAATATTTGAGTTTCTTGTAAATGGACACCAATACTTGTGTGTGTGTGTGTGTGTGTGTGTGTGTGTGTCTTTGACAATTTTCTTTGAAAGTTTGAAAGTTTATTTTCAAAGATTCAGATGTTTTAGGTTGTTGTTATTTTAGTTTGGTTTTGGTTTTTCAAGATTGGGTTTTTCTGTGTAGCCCAGGATATCCTGGAACTCACTCTGTAGACCAGGCTGGCCATGAGCTCAGAAATTCATCTACCTCTGCCTCCTGAGTGCTAGAATTAAACGTGTATGCCACCAATGCTGAAGCCAGGTTTTATATTTTAATAGCACATTGCAAAAAATAAGAATGGTTCATGTAGTTTTCTTTATAATTGTGTCATAAGAATTACAATGGAATGATGGGTAGGAGACCCATGTATATAGATACATACATACATACATACATACATGCATACATACATGCATATGGGCATGGTATGTCTATTACACAACTCACAGCACCTGTAGTTGATTATATAGAATCTGCACAAGTTATACCATTTAAGCATTCAGTCACAGATTGGGGAAGAGACTCATGGAAGATACAATAGAGGATCACGGGGAGAGGATCCCTAAGATATAGCAGTGAGCTATTCCCTAAGATACGGCTGAGTTATTCATGCTCCAGTGGATATCTCCATACCCATGCCAAAGCAGGTGGTCCTGGATAAATGACATGGGTCATAAAATCAACCCAAAAAACAGGAATGGGAGACTTGGAGGAGATAACAGAGGGTAGAGGGTGAATATGACCAGAATATATTATATACATATATGAAATAGTCAGAAATTAAGAAAAAGGATCAAAATTAAAATTAAAACCAAACAGACAAAAATGGGGCCAACCGTGAAGGCTGTAGTGGTCCAGTGGGTTGGAGTGATGAGCAAGAACAGTGGGCTGGGCTTCCTTCATCTTCTCAGATCAGAGGGCTGAGGGTCAGTGCATCCGTGGGTCAAGTGTGGAATGACAGTGTCTGGCCTCACAGGCAGCAGACTGTTCTAGAACATGGTCATCAGAGACTAACAGCCACATTAACTTTGTGCTTTGCCAAGGTGTTTCTATCTGGAGGGTTGACCACACTGTGACTTTCTGCCAACTCTTGTCTCTTCCATTTCATACTCTCACTCTGTTCCAGTTTTAAAGGGTAGTAGATACTATGCTTGAAGCTTATGATTTTATAGAAATAATTTTCAGGATTGATTTTTTTAATTGAACTAAACTAAAAACTTGAATATTGAGCTGGAAGAGAAAGACTGCTCAAAGCAGCACATTGTGTAAATTATAAAGGATTTGTAAATCAGAAAAAGCCACATGATTTTTTATAATTGTAACCAAATCTAAAGCTCTTCTGAGTATCCTCAATGAAATCATTTGTATCTAAAACCGACAAAATGCTAAGGGCGCTGATTAATTGACTCCATTTTACAAGCCAGTCAGAGATAGTGAAGATTTTCATTCATAATTTACAAAAAGATTATAGAAAGAAACCCACTCGATACCATAGCAGAGGTTCTGACTAAAGCTGTGTTTTCATTGTTTTTTGTTTTTAAGTATAAACCTCTTTATTTGATTAGAAGATAGTAACTTTATATACATGTTTAACTTACATACTACATTTCCATTAACATGTAAAATTACTATATCTAATAGAAAGTAAGTCCAACAAACTTATTTAAATATAGTGAGAAAATTTTTTAGAAAGTATAGTGCTGTGGATAGCCCTGGGCTTGTATTTTGATGCTAATTCCACTCCTCAGAGGGGCTGCAGATGAGGAGTTGCCTTGTGAACCTTCTCCCACCTTAACTTTTCAAATAAAGGCTTGAGCCAATGATTGGGCAGGAAGAAGGGGGAGGAGCTGAGAGTTTAGGGGAGGAGCCATGGGAGATCAACAGGAGGGGGAGGAGCTACGAGGGATTGACGGAGAGGCTGCAGAGAGAGAAGCTTGTGGCCTGGAGAAACTGCAAGTTATATGGAATAATATAGATGGGAATAGAGTAGTGTAGTGGGAGATCTGCCCAATCTAGGCTTATAGCTTGTTTTGTTAACTGATTGAGTTGAGATTTCTTTTACTGGGGAATTGAGTTGGAAGCTGCTACAGACCACACTCTCTCGGGGTTGGGGCTAGGATTCTTTCACAAAGCAGGAAAGCACTGGTTCCAGGCGGAGTGACAAACAGAAGATAGGTTGGGGTCTGAATGTATTTTGCTGCAGTCAGCCAGGGGATTTTAAACATGAGATCTTTACATATCAAAGAATGTATCCAGTACAGCAGGCACAAAAGACAATTGGGAAAGACCATTTGCCAAGAGGAAATGTAGAATCAACCAGGTAGAAAACGTTTCTGTGTGACATCTGTAAAGGGGACAGTAAACCGGACCCCCTAGGTCTTAATGAGATTCTGTGAGTAACCTAATTATCACCTGGCTCTCTCTGAGGGAACCTGAGATCATAGTGTTAAGTTAAAGTTGTGTAAATGTCAGAGCCACTCTCATCAGCATAGCCATAAAAATTTACATTTTGTTGGGAGATCAAAGTAATTATGTAAACTACTAAGCAAAGTGATGCCTCCTAGAACTGAGCTATTTTGGCCAGTTCTGTAGTTCAAAGAATGAGCCTTTAATTAACATTCTTGCCTGGTTGCATATAGCTCAGGCTACCAGAAATTCCTGCGAAATAGATCAAAGGAAAGTCACAAAGGCAAGGCTGCCCTGAGATTAGAGCTCAGAATCCTCTCAGGCCAGGGAATCCAGCAGTGATTTCCTGGAGGACAGCATCAGTTTGACTCGAGGACAGCCTTATTGTACAAGGCCTGTGGAAATTATCCCACAGTGTCCACTGAGATCCTGCGCTTTACCTGTGGAAATTTACACAGTGTCCACTGAGGATCGTGCGGCAGGAGACAAAGTAGCAACAATATAATATTATTTAAGATAATTAATTTCATTATTTATATTTATACTTTTAAATGTTTTTCTCTCAAATATTACTTTCTTAATACGATGGAATTGCTGTAAGTTTCTCTCCATTTAGGTTGACGTTGGCTACCATCTTGCTGTGTATTGTCTTTATTATGTTCAGGTATCTGTAATCTATCCAAGACTTTTATAATGAAGGGATGTTGGATTTTGTCAAAGGTTTTTTTTTTTACCTCTTATGAGATGACTATGAAGCTTTTTTTTCTTTCAGTTTGCTTATACGGTGGATTATATTGTCAGTTTTTCATATGTTGAACCGTTGCTGCATCTCTAGGGTGAAGCCTACTTGCTCTTGGTAGGTCATCTTTTTTGAAATGTTCTTGGATTTTTTGCAAGTGTCTTATTGAGTACTTTTATATTAACGCTCATGGGGAATTTGGACTGTAATTCTTTATGTGTTCAGAGTGTCAGGTGACTGTGGCCTCATAAAGTGCATTTGGCAACATCCCTTTTGTTTCTGTTTTGTGGAATAATTTGAGGACTATTGGTATTGGGTCTTTTTTGAAAGTCTGGTAAAATTCTGTGCTAAAATCATCTGGACCTGGGCTTTTTTTGGTTGGGAGAATTTTAAGGACTGCTTCTGTGTCTGTACTGGTAACACTGGTAAATGGTATCTACCAAGAAAAATGTCCATTTCTTTAAATTTCCCAATTTTGTAAAGTACAGGTTTTTGAAGTATGACCTAATGAATCTCTGTGTTTCCTTAGTGTCTGCTACTATGCCCACCTGTTTTTCTGTTTTTGATAATTTGATATTCTTTCTGTCTTCTTTAGTTAGGTTGGATAAGGGTTTGTGAATCTTGGTTATTTTTCTCAAAGAATCAGCTCTTCGTTTCATTGATTCTTTGTATTGTTCTGTATCTATTTTACTGAGTTCGGTCCTCAGTTTGATTATTTCCTTCCTTTTACTCCGCTTGGGTGTGTTTGCTTCTTTTTGTTCTAGAGTTTTCAGGTATACTATTAAGTTGCTAGTATGAGAGCTCTCCAATTTCTTTTTGAAGGCACTTAGTGCTATGAACTTTCCTCTTAGCACTGCTTACATTGTATTTCATGAATTTGGGTATGTTGTGCATTCATTTTTATTGAATTCTAGGAAATCTTTTATTTCTTTATTTGTGCCTTGACCTTGAAGTTGTTCAATAGAGAGTGGTTCAGTTTCCATGAGTTTATAGGTTTTCATGTTGTTGTTGTTGTTGTTGTTGTTGATTAAGGCTAGATATCACAGAAACAAGAAAATTGAAATAACCCCTGTCCTATCAGACAATTTTTTTGTTTCTGTGAGACTTTCTTTGTGACTTTGTGGTAACGTTTGGAGAATGTTATGTGATGTGCTGAAAAGAAGGTGTATTCTTTTGTGTTTGGATAAAAAAGCCTATAGATACCCGTTAGGTCCATTTGATCCATAATGTCTGTTAGCTCCATTATTTCTCTGTTTAGTTTTTGCCTGGATGCCCTGACCATGGTGAGAGTGGGGTATTGAAGTCTCTTCACTATGTGTGAAGTACGATATGTGATTTAAGGTTAGTGCTGCTTCTTCTACAAATCTGGGTGCCCTTGCCTTTGGGTTGTTAAATGTCATCATGGTGGGGTTTTCCTTTGATGAGGATGAAGTGTCATTCCCCATCTCTTTTGATTAATTTTGGTTTGAAATTTATTTTTTCAGATATTAGAATGGCTATACAAGCTTGCTTCTTGGGTCCATTTGTTTAGAAAATCTTTTTCTAATCCTTTACCTTGAGGTAATGTCTATCTTTGTTGCTGAGGTTTGTTTCTTGTATGCAGCAGAAGAATGAATGTTATTTTCACATCTATTTGGTTAGTCTGTGTGTTTTTACTGGGGAATTGAGTCCATTGATATAGAGAGTATTAATTACCCATGATGTTAATTCCTGTTATTTTGTTGTTGCTGATAGGGTGTGTGTGTGTGTGTGTGTGTGTGTGTGTGTGTGTGTGTGGTGTGTGTGTGTGTGTGTGTGTGTGTGTGTGTGTGGTGTGTGTGTGTGTGGTGTGTGTGTGTGGTGTGTGTGTGGTGTGTGTGTGTGTGTGTGTTTGTGTGTGTGTGTATGTGTGTGTGTGTGTGTGTGTGTGTGTGTCTCCATTCTTTTGGTTTTGCTGGTGTGAGATTATTTATTTCCTATGTTTTCTTAGCTATAGTTTTCCTTCTAATATATTCTATAGGGCTGGATTTGTGGGTACATATTGTTTAAATTTGACTTTGTCATAAAATATCTTGTTTTCTCCATCGATGGTGATTGAAAGTTTTGCTCAGTAAAGTAGTCTGGGCTGGCATCCACGTTCTCTTAGAGTTTGCAAGATATTGTCCAGACACCTTTGGCATTTGTGGTCTCCATTGAAAATTTGGGTGTAATCTGTCTCTCTTTCTCTCTCTCTCTCTCTCTCTCTCTCTCTCTCTCTCTCTCTCTCCCCTCCCTCCCTCCCTCCCTCTCCGTTTCCTCCCTCCCTCCCTCCCTCCCTCTCCGTTTCCTCCCTCTCTCCCTCCCTTCCTCTCCCTCCCTCCCTCTCTCCCTCCCTCCCTCCCTCTCCCTTCCCTCCCTCTCTCCCTTCCTTCCTCCCTTCCTTTTCCCTTCCTTCCTTCTTTTTTATTTTTTCACTTTACATCCTGGTCCCTGCCTGCCTCCTGGTCATCCTCTCTCATAATCCTTCCCCTATATCCCCTTCCCCTTCTTAATCAGTGGGTAGAGAATCCCCTGGTCACCCTCCCACCCTGGCACTTTAAGTCTCTGCAGAGCTAGGCACATCCTCTTCCACTGAGGCCAAACAAGGCACTCCAGCTAGAAGAACATATGCCACAGACAGGCAACAGTTTTTGGGTTAGCTTTCAATCCAGTTGTTCAAATACTACATAAAGACAAAGCTGTGTATCTGCTACATATATGCAGGGAGGCCTAGGTCCAGCCCATGTATGTTCTTTGATTGGTGGTTCAATCTCTGAGAGCTTCAAGAGTTCAGGTTAGTTGACTCTGTATATTTTCCTGTGGAGTTCCTATCCACTTTGGGGCCCTCAATCCTTCCCCCTGTTCTTCCGTAAGAGTTGTCAAGGTCCACCCACTGTTTGGCTGTGGGTGTCTGAATTCTTCTGAGTAAACTGCTGGATGGAGCCTTTCAGAGAACAGCCATGCTAAACTCCTATCTGCAAGCATAACAAAGTATCATTAATAGTGTCATGGATTAGTGCTTGCCCATGAATAGGTCTCAAGTTGGGCTGGTTATTGGTTGGCCACTCCCTCAGTCTCTGTTCCATCACCAGTCCCTGCATTTTTTGTAAACAGGATACATTTTGGGTCAAAAGTTTTGTTGGCCAGTTAGTGTCCCTATTGCTCCACTGGGGTTTCTTTCTGGGCTGCAGGAGGTGGCTTCTTCAGGTTCTATACCCCCAATGCTGTGAGTGACAGGTAAGGTCACCCCTATTGATTCTTGGGCATCTGCCTTATCTCAAATTTCTGACATATCCAGAGTTGTCCTCCACCTCTCTAGCTCTATCAGTTGAAGATTTCCATTCATTTTCATGGTCTTCTGGCTATCTCTCCTGCCCCTCTTCATACCTAATCCTGAGTATCCCTTTGCCATCCCCTCTCCCACCCAGTTCCCTCCCTCCATTTGCCTCTCATGACTGCTTTATTCACCCTTCTAAGTGAAATTGAAGTACCCTCACATGTGCCTTCCTTCTTGTTCAGCTTATTTGGGTCTAAGGGCTAGATTCTGGGTGTCCTGTATTTTATGGTTAATATCCACTTATAAGTAGTATATTCCATGCTCATGGGACTGGGTTACTTCATTTTGGATGATGTTCTGGAGTTTCATACATTTGGAAGCATAATTCATGATGTCTTTGTTTTTAATAGTTGAATAGTATTCCATTGTATAGATGTACATTTTTTTTATCTGTTCTTCAGATGAGGGACATCTAGGTTGTTTCCAGTTTCTAGCTATTACAAATAAAGCTGCTATGAGCATAGTTGAGAAAGTGTCCCTGTGGTATAGTGGGACATCTTGGACATATACTCAGGAGTGGTTTAGCTGGGTCTTGAGGTAGAACTATTCCCAATTTGTTTTCCAAAGTGGTTATACAGCTTTGCACTCCACCAGCAATGAAGGAATGCTCCCCTTCCTCCATATCCTAGCCAGCATGAGCTATCATTTGAGTTTTTTAATCTTAGCCATTTTGATGGGTATAAGATGGAATCTCGTTATTTTGATTTACATTTCCCTGATGACTTAGGACTTTGAACATTTCTTTAAGTGTTTCTCAGCTAGTTGAAATTCCTTTGTTAAGAATTATCTGTTTAGCTCTGTACTACATTTTTAAAATTAGGTTACTGGTTTGTTGGTGTTTAACTTCTTGAGTTCTAAAATAGCCCTCTGTCAGATGTAAGGCTGGTGAAGATCCTTTAACAAGCTATAGGCTGCAGTTTTGTCCTATTTACAGTGTCCTTTGCCTTATGGAAGCTTTTCAGTTTCATGAGGTCCCATTTGTCAATTGCTGATCTTAGAGCTTGGGCCATTGGTGTTTTGTTCAGGAAATTGTTTCCTGTCCCAATGCATTCAAGAATATTTCCAACTTTCTCTTCTATAAGATTTGTATCCAATTTTATATTGAAGTCCTTGATCCACTTGGACTTGTGTTTTGTGAAGGGCAATACATATGGGTCTATTTTTGTTCTACAAGTATACATTCAGTTAGACCAGTACCATTTGTTGAAGATGCTTTCTTTTCTCCATTTGGCATCTTTATCAAAAATCAAGTGTACATATGTGTATGGGTTTATTTCCAGGTGTTCAATTAGATTCCATTGATCAACACTTCTGTTTCTGTACCAATACCACGCAGTTTTTTTTTTTAAATCATCATTGTTCTGTAGTACAGATTGAGGTAAGGGATGGTGATTCCTCCTAAAGTTCTTTTATTGTTCAGAATTGTTTTGGCTATCCTGGGTTGAGTGTTTTTTGTTTTTCCATATAAAGGGGAGAATTGCTCTTTCAAGTCTATAAAAAATCATGTTGTTTTGCATTTCCCTGATGACTAAGGATGTTGAACATTTCTTTAAGTGCTTCTCAGCCATTTCAGATTCCTCAGTTGATAATTCTCTGTTTAACTCTGTACCCAATGTTTTAATAGGGTTATTTGATTCTCTGGAGTCTAACTTCTTGAGTTCTTTGTATATTTTGAATATGAACCCTCAATCAGATGTAGGGCTGGTAAAGATCTTTTTCTAATCTGTGGATTGTCATTTTGTCCTATTGACAGAAGCTTTTCAATTTTATGAGGTCCCATTGTCGATAGTTGATCTTAGACCCTGGGCCATTGGTGTTCTGTGCATGAACTTTTCCCCTGTGGCAATAAGTTCAAGGTTCTTTCCCACTTTCTCTTCTCTTAGATTCATCTTATCTGGTTTTATGTGGAGGTCCTTGATCCACTTGGACTTGAGTTTTGTATAAGGAGATAAGAATGGATCAATTGGCATTCTTCTACACATTGACTGCCTCTAGAGCCACCACCATTTGTTGAAAGTGCTCAAATTGACCTCCTTTCTGGTAGCATTTTGACCATTAAAAGGGTTTTACCGCCCCGCCCCGCCCCCCAGTTGTGCTGGAATTTTGATGAGAATTGCAGTGAATCTGTAGATCACTTTTGGTAAGATGGCAATTTTTGATATGTTAATTCTACATATCCATGCGCATGGAAGATCTTTTCATCTTCAAATTTCTTTAATTTATTTCTCCGGGTACTTAAAATTCTTATCATATCAATCTTTCACTTGCTCGGTTTGAATTACACCAAGATATTTTATATTATTTATGGCTATTGTAAAGGGTTTTGTTTTTCTAATTTCCTTCTTGCCTCCTTTATCCTTTGTATAAAAGAAGGCTACTATTTGTTTGAGTTACTTACATATCCAGCCACTTTGTTGAAGTTGTTTATCGGTTCTCTGTTGTAGAAGTTCTGTGGTAGAATTTTTGGGGTAGCTTAGGTATACTATCATATCAACTGCAGATAGTGATACCTTGACTCCTTCTTTCCCAATTTGTATCCCCTTGATCTTCTATTATTGTCTTATTGCTCTAGCTAGAACTTGAGTACTATATTGAATAGATAGACAGAGAGAGGGCAGCCTCGTCGTACCCTTGATTTTAGTGGGATTGCTTCAAGTATCTCTCTATTTAGTTTAATATTGACTGTTAGTTTGCTGTATATTGCTTTTATTATGCTTAGGTATAGGCCTTGAATTCCTGATTGCTCCAATACTATTAATATGAAGGGGTGTGGTATTTTGTTAAAGGCTTTTACAGCATTTAATGAGATGATCATGTGATTCTTTTCTTTTGGTTTGTTTATTTAGTGAATTACATTAGTAGGTAAGCTGTAATTCATTTTCATTGAATTCTAGGAAGTCTTTAATTTCTTTCTTTATTTCTTGCCTGACTAAGTTATCATTGAGTAGAAAGTTGTTCAGTTTCTACTGTATGTAGGCTTTTTGTTGCTTTTGTTGTTATTAGAGTCTAGCCTTAGTCTGTGGTGATCTGATAGGATGCATGGGATTATTTCAATCTTCTTATATCTGTTGAGGCTTGTTTTGTCACCAATTATATGGGTAGTTTTGGAGAAGATACCATAAAGTGCTGAGAAGAAGGTATATTCTTTTGTTTTAGGGTGAAATTTTCTGTATATATCTCAAATATATTTAGTTCATAATCTCTATTTAGTCCACTGTGTCTCTAGTTTCTATTTCAATGACCTATCCATTGGTGAGAGTGGGGTGTTGAAGTCTCTCACTCATATTGTGTGGAGTTCAATGCATGTTTTGCACTTTAGTAAAGTTTCTTTCATGAATGTGGGTGCCCTTGCATTTACAGCATAGATGTTCAGAGTTGAAACTTTCTCTTGGTGGAATATTCCTTTGATGAATATGAAGTGTCCTTCCTTATCTCACTGATAACTTTTGTTTGAAAGTCTATTTTATTAGATATTAGAGTGGCAACTCCTGCTTGTTTCTTGGGACTGTTTCCTTGGAAGACTTTTTTTCCCAGCCTTTTACTTTGAGGTAGTGTCTGTCCTTGTCATTGAGGTGTGTTTCTTGTATGCAGCAAAATGCTGCATCCTGTTTTCATATCCAGTCTCTTAGCATATGTCTTTTTATTTGGGAATGAGTCTGCTGATATTGAGAGATATTAAAGCCATATGATTGTTAGTTCCTGTTATGTTTGTTGTTGTAGGTAGCATTACATGTACATGATTCTCTCCTTTTGGTTTTGTTGTGAGATGATTAATTTCTTCTAGAGGCTCTCTCCCTTTGTGAGGACTCTGCTCTCCTGTTAACCCCTGTCCAGAGACATCATCACCAGCTATGTATAAGATTGCTGAGCTCAGCCAATCTTCCATATGTTGGAGAGAATGGGGTCCAGGTAAGCACATTCATTTTTAAATTCATTTTATAGCCTTGTTATGGGATAGCATAAAAGTAACTCACCAAATTAGATTTTTGAAAGAAAACATAATTAAATGTGTCCCCTCACTGCAGTGTGCAGGCAGAAGGGGGTTAGCTATGAGCAAGAATAATGAGTGGTGGGGACCCTAAGCAGTATACTAATGACGGAGTCCTAGAGAAGGAGTAAAGAAGCAAGGTGGCTGGGGACTTGCTATTCATTTGGTATTATTGGGAAAGATTAGAGCACTTGATATAATGATAAGATGTTTGTTGTAGCTTACAGATTCCAAAGTAAGAGCTTTAGAAAAAAGAAGGAATGGGAGGAAGGACAGAATTGAGAAGAGAGTGAAAGAGGACAGAAGGAGAGACAGGAAAAAGGAAAATTGTTTGCTTCCAACTGCTACAAGGGAAATGTAAATATGCAGCCCCACTTGGAAGTTTGGACCTTCTGATTATGTCCACCTGTAATCCAAAAGTAGATTTTCTATGCTCCTACCCCAGTGACTGCCGCCTTTACTGTATCAAGGGTGAGTATTTTCCTTATCCCAGAATCATAGAAAAGCCATTAGCAAGAACAGCTTCTTTCTACTACAGAAAAAAAAAATCACAGGGCATTGGCTCTGGTCTTTGGGGCACAGGCTTTCCCTCACTTTCACTCAACAAACATTTATTTATTGTAAGTATGACTAATCTAGTAGAAAAAAAAAAGCAATGTATCGTTGACCCTCATGGAGGAGGGTTGGAGACAGAAGAGGCAGAATCTTATAGGCCATACTAAGGACCCTTGGTATGATCTATAGTTACCCTTCCATGTTCACATCTACTCTTATTGCCACAAATATATTCTGTTGTCCTGATATTGTACCTCTGAGATAACATGGGCCATAGGTTGGAGTACTGAAGGATAAATCTGTGCAACTGGAACTGATTATGAAAAGAATGTTCTAGAAACAGTGTAGTGGCTGGGTAAGAGCAGAGCAGTAGAAGTAAAGACAAGTTGTGTCAGTGGCCAACCAAGAAGGACAAGAAGGAATAGCCTGAACTTGTGGGCATGTCCAACTTGTAGTCCACAGACCACATGTGACCAAGGATAGCTACCAATGTCGCCTATAAGATCAAATGATAAACTTACTCAAAGTACTATGGAATTTGTTTTATGAAGTTTTTTTTCTTCTTATAATTCAAGTATATGGTTCCTGTTTGAGAACTTTATAGATGACACTGTTGTGTTATGACATCAAAAGTTACGACATCCCTCAGCTCTAAAGCAAGATGGTACCAAATATACATACATGTGTATATTATTATATAATATATAATGATATGAATATGGAATATTAACAAAATAGGAACATGTAATAATATTCATAATGTATAAGAATATATATTCATGCATACACATGGATGTTTGTTATCTTGGACATTCAGACTGAAAAGGAGGAAAAGACAATGACAATTTTGAAATTTGTAACCAGACAGGCTATGTCTGTCAAATCAGATTTGCCTCTTCTCAGTGGCCAAACATCTTGCTTTGCATCCTCCTGTTATTGGTTGAACACCAGCCCCAGGTCTACAGAAGGTACTTCAGCAGGAGGGCATGGCTGGAGATAGAAGGGTGTACTTTGCGACTCAGTTCACCTGTCTTGAGTTTGTTTACTGCAGCGATGAAGAACTCTGATGGGCTAGAGCTCCACTTGATTTATTCAGTGGTTCAGGGGAGTCATTGAGAATGTAGGTTGAATTTATGGTCAAAACAAAACTAAAGTCTATCTGCTATTTGCATATTTCATTCTTAACTGTTTCACCTGGAAGTTGGACATGTTTATGTGTTGTAGGGCTATGCACCAGAGAAGACTTCTTTGACATGGGTTTAAGCTAGTAGAAAGACTTTATTAGCCAACTGTTTGGGAACCTAGTATAGTACTACGTCTTTCTCAGGGTGAGCTTTTAAGCACAAAAACCATGTTCATACTTAAGTTAAAAAGAACTTTCAGCTAGAAGCAGAATTATGAAAGCTAAGAAGCAAGGTTAGTTTATTTCGAGACTTTCCCAGAACTTTAGTGATTTAGGCCTTTGTTTTAGTTTTGGTAGGTAGTGCTGTCTACATGCTGAGTTTTACAACCTGAATGGTACTTCCATCATGGAGTCAGTTGTGCTAAGGCCTGGGCCCCTGTTGCATAGGTCAAAGTTCTCCTGCAATCCTGATGGTGGCCGAATAGTTCTCTGTGATGGTTTAGATTGTCAACTTGACAGGACCTTGAAGCACTGAGGAAAAAAGTGTGTGGGGTGCTTGCCTGTGGGACACTGCTTGGATTAGGTAAACTGAGGCAGAAGACTCCCCCTGAATATGAATTGGATAGTGTCCAGGACTGAATACAAAAGAGAAGGGGGAACAGATCAGGAAAACATCACTCTGCTTTGTGAGTTTGGAGGTGATGTGACCAGCCTACCTCCTGCTCCTACCTCTATGGCCTACCTGCTTGCTTCCCCTCCACGATGAAATGACTCCCTTGAACTATAGACAAGAAGAACTGTTTCTCATTTAAGCTGCTACTGTTAGGAAATTTTATCACAGCAACAGTAAAACTGATATAGACTTGTATGAGTGATTATCTTGGACATTTAAAAAAATACTGGAGACCTGATAACACAGATGGTAAAAGACCTAACCATGTTTACTGGACAAGCCAAGTCCCTGCCCTGAGGGCTAACTACTTACCAAGTAGAGGAACTAGAACAAATATCCCACTATTTTGCAATTTTGAAACCTAATTTTATTTTAATAAAATAATCATGCTATACACAACTTACATAATATCTGATACATGAAATACAATTTAAATATTTAATTTCATTCTACTTCAGAGTATTACTATTTCTGAAAACACGTTTGATTATTAAAATCTCCACTTCTTAACACTGTAAACACTTAAAATCACTTTTCTCTGCATTTACTCATCTTGAGTGCTAGAGACAAGCATATTAAATTAAAAGAGATATTTTTCTATTTTAATTTTTACCTGATTTCAGTTTTACCTGGCTCATATAATTGAAAATGAAGATGGGAGCTCTGCCCTGTGGGAGACTCTGCAAGCCGCACTCCCCACTCCCCGCGGCCAACCCTGGCATCCTTGCAGCTGTCTGAACTAAGCCAGCTGAACCAGGTACCCATAATATCCAGAATTTGGGATCTCTGGGGACTCAAACTTGCCAGGCAGCGATCCAGGCAGAGCAGCGGTTCCTGGGCCCCAATGAGGAGTGGGCTCTGTGCCCTGAGGGGAACCCTGCACTCTGCTCACCCGTGGCCATCTTGGTGGCGAGTGCTTAGATTGAGTGGTTGAGGACTCAGGCCACTAGCCAGTCATCTAAGAATGGGAGGGTTCGCTGCCTTGTGTGAAACCCCACACTCCACACTCCCCACTCCCTGCAGCCACCACCAGCATCCTTGCTGCTGACTAGACTAAGCAAGCAGAACCAGAGAAGACAAGCAGCATCAGGTCCACAGAGATAACTGAATATAACATTGCTTGGAGCAAGATACACCAGGGGTCCAACAGCACCCAAGAGGAGAACAACACATCAGCAATCTGTGCCAGGGGAAACCCAGTCATCCAGTGGTGGGGAATAGACTTACTAGGCCACAGGAAGTTCAAGCACCAGCGAGTGACTACAGGGCCAACTAAGGCAAGAGATAACCAGATGGCAAAAGGCAAACATAGAAACGGTTACTAACAGAAATCAAGGCAATATGGCAGCATCCGAACCCAGTTCCCTGACAGCAGTAAGTCCCGGATACCCTAACACACCAGAAAAACAAGATTTGGATCTAAAATCACTGGTTAGGATGCTGATAGTGGAACACAAAGATAAATCTCTTAAAGAAATACAGGAGAAAATGGATCAAAAATTAGAAGACCTTACAAGGCAAACACAAAAATCAGTTAAAGAATTTCAGGAGAATATGGATCAAAAAATAGAAGCCAATAAGGAGGAATTACAAAAATCACTTAAAGAAATACAGGAGAACGTGGATCAACAAGCAGAAGTCATGAAAGAGGAAACACAAAAGTCTCTTAAAGAAATACATGAAAATACAAACAAGCAAGCGGAAGATCTGAGCAAAACCATCCAGGATCTAAAAACAGAAGTAGAAACAACTAAGAAATCACAAAGGGAGACAACTTTGGAGATAGAAAATCTTGGGAAGAAATCAGGGGCCATAGATGCAAATATCAACAATAGAATACAAGAGATAGAAGACAGAATCTCAGATGCCGAAGATACCATAGAAGCCAACAATCCAAGAAAATGCAAAATGCAAAAAACTTGTAACTCAAAACATCCAGGAAATCCAGGACACAATGAGAAGATCAAACCTAAGGGTTATAGGCATAGATGAGAGGGAAGATATACAGCTTAAAGGGCCAGCAAATATCTTCTACAAAATTATGGAAGAAAACTTCCCCAACCTAAAGAGAGAGATGCCCATGAATATACAAGAAGCCTACAGAACTCCAAACAGACTCGACCAGAACAGAAATACCTCCTGTCACATAATAATCAAAACCCCAAATGTACTAAACAAAGAAAGAATATTAAAGGCAGTAAGAGAAAAAGGCCAAGTAACATATAAAGGAAGACCTATCAGGATTACACCAGACTTCTCACCTGAGACCATGAAAGCTAGAAGATCCTGGGCAGATCTCATGCAGACTCTAAGAGAACACAAACTTCAGCCAAATCTACTATATCCAACAAAACTCTCAATCTCCATAGATGGGGAAACCAAGGTATTCTATGACAAAACCAAATTTGCACGATATCTATCCACAAACCCAGCCCTACAAAGGATAATAGGGGAAAAACACCAACACAAGGGGGGAAACCACACCCCAGAAGAAGCAAGATAGAAACCCCTCTCTCAAACCCAAAAGAAGATAACCACTCAAATATAAAAAATAACGCCCAAAATGTCAGGAAGTAATAATTACTATTCCTTAATATCTCTTAACATCAATGGACTCAATTTCCCAATAAAAAGACACAGACTAACAGACTGGATACGGAAACAGGACCCTACATTTTGCTGCATACAGGTACCACATCTCAGTGTCAAAGACAAACACTACCTTAGAGTAAAAGGCTGGAAGACAACTTTACAAGCTAATGGTCTCAGGAAACAAGCCAGAGTAGCCATTCTAATATCAGATAAAATTGACTTTCAACCTAAAGTCATCAAAAGAGACACAGAAGGTTACTTCTTACTGATCAAAGGAAAAATTCACCAAGAAGAACTCTCAATACTGAACATCTATGCTATCATTATTTGCAGATGATATGATAGTATACTTAAGCGACCCAAAAAAACTCCACTAGAGAACTCCTACAACTGGTAAACAACTTCAGCAAAGTGGCTGGTTATAAAATCAACTCAAGCAAATCAGTAGCCTTTCTGTACTCAAAGGACAAGCAGGCTGAGAAAGAAGTTAGGGAAATAACACCCTTCACAATAGCCACAAACAATATAAAGTATCTTGGCATGACTGTAACCAAACAAGTGATAGATCTGTATAATAGCCAGAATTTGGAAAGAGCCCAGATGTCCTTCAAATGAGGAATGGATACAGAAAATGTGGTATATTTATACAATGGAATACTACTCAGCAATTTCAAATAATGAATTCATGCAATTTGTAGGCAAATGGTTGGATCTGGAAAATATCATCCTAAGTGAGTTAACCCAATCACAAAAGAAAAGACATGAATTGCAATCACTGATAAGTGCATATTAATGAGACCAGAAGCTCTGAATACTCAAGCCACAATTAGCAAATCAAAAGATTCCCAAGAAGAAGGAAGGAGAGGACCCTGGTCCAGAAAAGACTGGTTCCAGTTTTGCAGGAGAGTACCAGAACAGAGAAAGGGTTGGGGGGTGATTGGGGAATGGGCGGGGGCAGGTGGAAGAGGACTTATGGGACACATGGTGAAAGGGGAACTGGGAAAGGGGAAAGCCTTTGGAATGTAAACAAAGAATATAGAAAATAAAAATAAAAATAAAAATAAAAATAAAATAAAATAAAAGAAAAGAAAAGAAAAGAAAAGAAAAGAAAAGAAAAGAAAAGAAAATGAAGATGGACAAGCCATACCTCTGAACCAGACTCTCACTATAGATTAACTTCTTGGCCTTGGTTTTTATTATGTAAGTTCATATCTCAGAGAAGGAAAAATAAGTGTGGCGAATGTTCTAGGAGATATAAAACTTAGTGACATCTGGAACAACAGCCACCAAGGAAGCAATTCTCAAATGTTTGCTCACTTTTCTAATGGGTCTTAAGTTTTCTTGTTTTAATGGAAAAAAAATACCAAAGAAACAAAACAAAACAAAGAAACCCTGAGACATTTTAAGCTCTGCATGGTGTGAAGCTAAGTGTAGAGTGCTTGCGCAGCACAGCATGGTGAACTGGCAAGAGGCAGTACATGGGAGCTCCGTGTTTCTTGGTATGAGGATCCTTTGAAACCATTTGACTCTTTGGCATCTGCTGATATGATTCAGAACGTTTGCTTTGACTCTTCTATTTTCTTTGGATAATGCTTCCATTTTTAAGTACATGGAATAAAGACCAACAGCTAGGCTTGGCACAAGTTTAAAAGAAAAGAAAGCATTTTACTTTGGAAAGTTGGATCTCTCCAGGAGGTGTGGATTCAGATCATACTTCAGACACTGTGTTAAGACAAAGCCACCTTGCTTCATTCCAAGCACCAAATTAGTTCCAGATAAAATTTAAATTTGCACAGAGATTACATGATTACAGGAAATTTGTTTTAAAAGATTTTTTTAAACTTTTAATTATGTGTATGTGCAGTAGGAGCTTATGTGCACATGGGTAAACAGTTGTCCTTGGAGACCAGAAGAGGCTGTTTGGTTTTTTGAATCTCGATTATGTAGATGGTTATGAACCATCAGATGTGGGTGCTGGGAAACAAACCTGGGTCCCTTGAAAGTCCTTACTTTGAAGTTCTGGACCATCTCTAGCCTCAAGAGCAATAATTAGATGATGTGATTATTATATACAATTACTTCATTAATGCTTTCTATTTATTAATTCAATTACCTCAGTAGCTAAAGGCATGATTTGAAAATTACAAAACTGCCTTCTGGGCTCCATCTGCACTCAGGAGCTGTGCTGCTCCACAGCCATTTGTACACCAGAACTGCCAAGGGAGAACTGGTCTCCAGGGAATGGTTTGACTCACAGGTTTGGAGGTGAGATCACCATTTTTTTTTCCTGTGATTGTCCAAGGTGAGTACAGCCAGGAGCACAGGGAGCACATGAGTGACTGAGTGGATGGGACAGGGTCCTTCTGAGCTCCATCTGCACCCAGGAGCTGGATGCCACACAGCCCCCTGTGCCAGGGGAGAGCTGGTCTCCCAGGGGGTGCTGAGACTGGCTTGCAGGTTCATAGGAGGGACAAACTCCAACTAGAGACAGCAGGCTCAACTGACACCAGAGATAGCCAGGTGACAAAAGGCAAATCAAGAACATTACCAATAGAAACCATGGCAATATGGCATCATCTGAACCCAGTTCTCCCACAACAGCAAGTCCTGAATACCCCAAAACACCAGAAAAGCAAGATTTGGATTTAAAATCATAGCTAATGATGATGATACAGCACTTCAAGAAGGACATAAATAACACTCTTAAAGAAATACAGGAGAACACATGTAAACTGTTAGAATCCCTTAAAGAGCAAACACAAAAGCCCCTTAAAAATTACAGGAAAACACAACAAAACAGATGAAGGAATTGAACAAAACCATCCAAAATATAAAAATGGAAGTAGAAACAATAAATAAATCACAAAGGAAAACAACTCTGGAGATACAAAACCTAGGAAAGAAATCAGGAGTCATAGATGCAAGCATCAAAAAACAGAATACAAGAGATAGAAGAGAGAATCTCAGGTACAGAAGATACCATAAAAAACATTGACTCAGCAATCAAAGAAAATGCAAAATGCAAAAATCTCCTAACTCAAAACATCCAGGACACAATGAGAAGACCAAACCTAAGGATTATAGGTATAGAAGAGAGCGAAGGTTTCCAGCTTAAACGGTCAGTAAATGTCTTCAAGAAAATTATAGAAGAAAACTTCCCAAACCTAAAGAAAGAGACGCCCATGAACATTCAAGAAGCCTACAGAACTCAAAATAGATTGGACCAGAAAAGAAATTCCTCTTCTCACATTATAATCAAAACACCAAAATACACTAAACAAAGAAAGAGTATTAAAAGCAGTTAGGGACAAAGGTCAAGTAAGATATAAAAACAGAAGTATCAGAATTACACCAGACTTCTCACCAGAGACTATGAAGCCGGAAGATCCTGAGCAGATGTTATACAGATCCAAAGACAACACAGTGCCAACCCAGGCTACCCTACCCAGCAAAACTCTCAATTACCGTAGATGGAGAAACCAAGGTATTCCATGACCAAAACAAACTTACACAATATCTTTCCACAAATCCAGCCCTTCAAATGATATTAAATGGAAAACACCAATAAAATGAGGGAAACTATACCCTAGAAAGAGCAAGAAAATAATCTTATTTTAACAAACCAAAGAGAAGCACATAAACATAATTCCACCTCTAATAATAAAAATAACAGGAAGTAACAATCACTTTTCCTTAATATCTCTTAACATCCATGGACGCAGTTCCCCAATAAGTAGACATAGACTAATAGACTGGGTATGTAAACAGGACCCAGCATTTTGCTGCATATAGAAAACTCACCTCAGGCACAAAGACAAACACTACCTCAGAGTGAAAGGCTGGAAAACAGTTTTCCAAGCAAATGGTTCCAAGAAACAAGCTGGAGTAGCCATTCTAATATCAAATAAAATCAACTTTTAACCTAAAGTTATCAAAAAAGGTAAGGAAGGACACTTTATACTCATCAAAGGAAAAGTCTACCAAGTTGAACTCTTAATTCTGAACATCTATGCTCCAAATGCAAGGGCACCCACATTCATAAAGGGAACTTTACTAAAGCTCAAGGCACATATTGCACCTCATACAATAATAGTGGGAGACTTTAACACCCCACTCTCAGCAATGGACAGATCATGGAAACAGAAACTAAACAGATACACAATGAAACTAACAGAAGTTATGAAGCAAATGGATTTAACAGATATCTATAGAACATTTTACCCAAAAGCAAAAGAATATACCTTTCTCTCAACACTTCATGGTATCTTCTCCAAAACTGATCAAATAATTGTTCACAAATCAGACCTCAACAGATATGAGGAGATTGAAATAATACCATGCACCCTATCAGATCACCATGAACTAAAGTTGGTCTTCAGTAACAACAAAAGCAACAGAAAGTCCACATACAGGTGGAAACCTCAAACACTCTACTCAGTGATAGTTTGGTCAAGGAAGAAATAGGGAAAGAAATTAAAGACATTTTAGAATTTAATGAAAATGAAGGCACAACATACCCAAACTTTTGGAACACAATGAAAGCAGTGCTAAGAGGAAAACTCATAGCTCTGAGTGCCTCCAAAAAGAAACTGAAAAGAGCACACACTAACAGCTTGACAGGACATTTGAAGTCTCTAGAACAAAAGGAAGCAATTACAACAAAGAGGAGTAGACAGCAGGAAATCATCAAACTCAGCACTGAAATCAACCAAGTAGAAATAAAAAGAACTATACAAAGAATCAACCAAACCAGGAACTAGTTCTTTGAAAAAACTAACAAGATAGATATACCCTTAGACAAAATAATCAGAGGGTACAAAGACAGGATCCAAATCAACAAAATCAGAAATAAAAAGGGAGACATAACAACAGATACTGAGGAAATGCAAAAAGAAAACAAAACAAAACAAAAAAAAACAAAAAAACCATCAGATCCTACTACAAAAGCCTATACTCAACAAAACTGGAAAATCTAGATGAAATGGACAATTTTCTAGACAAATATCAGCTACCAAAGTTAAATTAGGATCAGATAAATGATCTAAACAGTCCCATAATCACTAAAGAAATAGAAGCAGTCATTAATAGTCTCCCAACCAAAAAAAGCCCAGGACCAGATGGGTTCAATGCAGATTTCTATCAGACCTTCAAAGACCTAATACCAATACTCTTCAAACTGTTCTACAAAATAGAAACAGAAGGAACACTACACATTTTGTTCTATGAAGCCACAATTATGCTTATCCCTAAACAACACAAAGACCAAACAAAGAAAGAGAATCTCAGACCAATTTTCCTTATGAATATCAATGCAAAAATACTAAATAAAACTCTTGCCAACCAAATCCAAGAACACATCAAAATGATCAACCACCATGGTCAAGTAGGCTTCATTCCAGGGATGCAGGGATGGTTCAATATATGGAATTCCATCAATGTAATCCCGTATATAAACAAACTCAAAGGAAAAAAATGATCATTTCATAAGATGCTGAAAAAGCATTTGACAAAATTCAGTATTTCATCATGTTAAACATCTTGGAAAAATCAGGAATTCAATGTCCATACCTAAATATAGTAAAAGCAATATACAGCAAACCAGTAGCCAACATCAAACTAAATCAAGAGAAACTTGAAGCAATCCCACTAAAATCAGGGACCAGACAAGGCTGCGCATTCTCTCTCTATCTATTAATATAGTTCTTGAAGTACTACCTAGAGCAATTAGACAACAAAAGGAGGTTAAAGGGATACAAGTTGGAATGGAAGAATTCAAAATATCACTATCTGCAGATAACATTATAGTATTCTTAAGTGACCTCAAAAATTCCACCAAAGAACTCCTAAAGCAGATAAACAACTTCAACAAAGTGGCTGGATATAAAATTAACTCAAACAAATCAGTAGCCTTCCTCTACTCAAAGGATAAACAGGCTGAGAAAGAAATTAGGGAAACACCACCTTTCACAATAGTCTCAAATAATATTACATGCCTTGGCGTGACTCTAACTAAGTGAAAGATCTTTATGACAAGAATTTCAAGTGTCTGGAGAAAGAAATTGAAGATCTCAGAAGATGGAAAGATGTTACATGCTCATGAATTGGCAGGGTTAATAGAGTAAAAATGACCATCTTGCCAAATCAGTCTATAGATTCAATGCAATCCCCATCAAAATTCCAAATCAATTCTTCATAGAGTTACCAAGAGCAACTTGCAAATTCATTTGGCATATCAAAAATCCCAGGATAAAGAAAACTATTCTCAATAATAAAAGAACTTCTGGGAGCATCACCATCTGTGACCTCAAGCTGTATTACAGAGAATAGTGATAAAAACTGTATGATATTTGTACAGAGACAGGCAGGTAGATCAATGGAATAGAATCAAATATCCAGAAATGAACCCACACACCTCTGGTCACTTGATATTTGACAAAGGAGATAAACTATCCAGTAGAAAAAAAAAGACAGCATTTTTAAGAAATGGTGCTAGTTCAAATGGTGCTAGTCAGCATGTAGAAAAATACAAATTGACCCATTCCCATCTCCTTGTACAAAGTTCAAATCCAAGTGGATCAAGAACCTCCACATAAATCCACATATACTGAAACTAACAGAGGATAAAGTGGTGAATAACCTTGAACACATGGTCACATGTGAAAATTTCCTGAATGAAGCACCAATGGTTTATGCTCAAATATCAAGAATTAACAAATTGGACCTCATAAAATTGCAAAGCCTCTGTAAGGCAAAGGATAGTGTCAATAGGACAAAATAGCAACCAATCCATAGGGAAAAGATCTTTACCAATCCTATATCCTATAGAGGATGAATATCCAATATATACAAAGAACTTTTGAAATTATGCTCCAGAGAATCAAATAACACTATTAAAAATGGGGTACAGCTGGGCGGTGGTGGCACACGCCTTTAATCCCAGCAATTGGGAGGCAGAGACAGGTGGATTTCTGAGTTCGAGGCCAACCTGGTCTACAGAGTGAGTTCCAGGACAGCCAGGGCTACACAGAGAAACCCTGTCTTGAAAAATCCAAAAAAAAAAAAAAAATGGGGTACAGAGCTAAACAATGAATTTTCAACTGAGGAATATTGACTGGCCAAGAAGCACCTAAAGAAATGTTCAATATCCTTATTTATCAGGGAAATTCAAATCAAAACAACCCTGAGATTCCATCTCACACCAGTCAGAATGGTTAAAATAAAAAACTCAGGTGACAGCAGATGCTGGTGAGGATGTGGATAAAGAGGAACACTCATCCATTGCTGGTTGGATGCAAGCTGGTACAACTAGTCTAAAAATTTTGCGGTTCCTCAGAAAATTGGACATAGCACTACCTGAGGACCCAGGTATACCACTCCTGGGCATATACCCAGATGATGCTTCAACATGTAAGAAGGACACATGCTTCCCTGTGTTCATAACAGCCTTATTTATAATAGACAGAAGCTGGAAATAACCCAGATTCCCTTCAACAGAGGAATGGATATAGAAAATATTGTATATTTACACAATGGAGTACTACCCAGCTATTAAAAATGATGAATTTAAGAAATTTTTATGCCCATGGATGGACCTAGAAAATATCTTCCTGAGTGAGGTAACCCAATCATAAAAGGATACACATGGTATACACTCACTGATAAGTGGATATTATCCCAAAAGCTTGGAATACCCAAGATACAATTCACAGACCATATAAAGCTCAAGAAAAAGGAAGTCCAAAGTGTGGATGCTTTGGTTTTTCTTAGAAGGGGAGCATAATACTTACAAGAACAAATATGGAGATAAAGTATAGAGCAGAGACTGAAGGAAAGACCATCCAGAGAGTGTCCTCCCTGGGGATTCATTCCATATACAGTCACCAAACCCCAGCACTATTGTGGATGCCAAGAAATGCTTGCTGAAAGGAGCCTCATATGGCGGTCTCCTCAGAGGCCCTGCCAGAGCAGAGGTGGATGCTAGCAGCCAACCATTGGACTGAACACGGGGACCCCAATGGAGGAGTCAGAGGAAGGACTGAAGGAGCTTAAGGGTCTTGCAACCTCATAGGAAGAACAGCACTATCAACCAACCATCCCCCCTGAGCTCCCAGGGACTAAGCCTTCAACCAAGAAGTACACATGACTCTGACTGCATATGCAGCAGAGGATGGCCTTGTCAGGTATCAATGGGAAGAGAAGTCCTTGGTCATATGAAGGCTTGGTAGATGCCCCAGTGAAGGGGAATTGAGGGCAGGTAGGTGGGAGTGGAGTGGGTAGAAGAACCCACTCATAGAAGCAGGGGGAGGGAGGACAGGAGGGGAGAAATCAGGAAACGGGATAACATTTGAAATGTAAATAAAGAAAATATCCAATAAAAAAGAGCATTGCTTTAGGATCACACAGTATTGCACTGGTCAGAGAAGATTGTAACCTTGGCCACCATAGAAACAAGCCTCAGTCAATCCTGCTCAGATCTCTGGTATTAAAAGTCACAACAGAGTTGTCCCTGTATTAAAATGAGGAGGCTAAACTGTGTGTATCTGCATAAGCCAGTTTTGAGCCCTTTGGATATGCCTGAGCCTTTGTGACTAAAAGGGAACAAGTTACTGTTTTTGCTTTCCAAGTGTGACTGAAATCCACCAAATTGGAATGGTGTGAAGTGGAGCCAAACTGTCTTCCCATGGTGCACTCTTCATAAATCACTTAAATAGTTATTAAAAGGGAAAAAAACATACCCACAAACCATGACATTCACAATAAAGGCAGACAACTCTGAGTGTGTGCAGAGACTGTAATCCTCAGAACTCCTTAGAGAAAGGTGGATGTGCAGCTTCTTTGGAGAACAGTGTGTACTTCTCAACTCTAAAACCAGGTGGTGCCCTCCTCTTCTCCATTTCTTTTGCAAACTTTGTATTATATGACTCTTTGTATATAAAATATTGTTATTTGTCATTTTTATTGCTGTGATCAAATACCTGATGAATATCAAAATAAGAGAAGAAGGTTTATTTTTCACTCAAAATTCCAGTGTCCAGCAAGCACAGTGGTGGAGAAGTGATGGCGGCAGAGAGGTGAGGGGATTATTAAACTGAGTTTGTACTAAGGAAAGAGATGAGTTTGGGTGCTTTGCTTGCTTTCTTTTCTTATTCAGTCTGGGATCCCAGTCCATAGAACAGTGTTACCCCTGGGTAAGGTGGGTCTTTCCTTGTGGGACCGTGAGAGGCAGTCTGTTCTGGTTGAGTGAGGCTTAACCTCTGGAGACTCAGTAGATATTCTACAAGGGACAGACCCATTGGCCGTGCTCCCAGGCACTAGACTTTTGACATGAGGCCCTCAACTCCATAATCCTGTGGCCCTCGGTTACATAGGACAATTCTCTAAGCCCCTAGTATTCTGTCTGGACTCTGCCCCATAAGTTACCTGGCTACAGCCAGTTAGGCCCAGCCCACAATAAAAGGGGATGTTTGGCCCCTTCTCCCTCTCTTGCTCCCCTCTCTCTTCTCTTTTTTACTCTCTTGTTCTCTCTCTTACCCCCTGCTCCCCCTCTCTCCCCATTTCCTTTCCTCTTCTCTCCACGTGGCCAAGGCCATCCTCTACTTTCCCAGCTTCTCCCTCTCTACTTCTCTACAATAAAAGCTAAAACCATCGACTGCCTCTTGTCATCTGGACTGGCCATACTGGAACAATGGGGCAGGGCTTCCCCTAAATAGCCCTGCAACCAGTTTCCTGCTGGAAGGCCTCCCTGTGTTCCCAGCCACAATTGCCACCAACCCAAGCCGCCCTCTGACCAAGCCAAGGACACTCTTGACTCTGTGGGACCCAGGCGGTGCTCACCCCTGCCCCTTTCCCTTTGGTTCCAGGCCAGAGCCCAGCCCCTCAAGCCCGAGCCCAACCCCTCAGGTCAGAGCCCAGCCCCTCTGGCCCAAGCCCAGCCCCTCAGGCCCGAGCCCAGCCCCTCAGGCTCACACTTTGTTCTCAGCTCTTCCTTGACATCCAGTGGTGTCTGTGGTGTCCAAGACTTCAAACCTGTTGCCCTCAAGCTCCACCCTGCCAGCTCTCTGGGTGACCAGAGGACTGCCCTTTCCCACCCCCAGAAAGGGGATCTTTGGCTTCTCAAAGCCCGATGGCCATCTGGCAGTTCCGTGGGAATGTGCACAGTCTAACTACCCGCATCTGTCTTGCCCAGCGGCTGAGCTCTGGGCAGGATGCCAGACCTCACCCCTTAGACCCACATTCCTTTCTAGAAGGGCCCTCAGACATGCTCAGAGTTTGTTCCTTCAGGGTTTCTAAAATCAGTCACATGGACAGTATAAAGTAACCTTGACCAACATCAAGGGTGGTTTTAGTTACCTACACTGCCACATGGTTGATATAGTCTACACTAATAACAGGATCACATCTCTTCTTCAGTGGAAATAACTCACTTAGTTCTGGGTGTTATATATCGATGAGATCAGAAATTTGAAGACACACAAATGATAGTTGTCACCATGCTAATGAGAAAATTGAAGTCAAGATGGTCGGCACAAACGAAAAGCAAGTGACCAAATGTATGAAGAACCGAAGGCCTGCTTTCAAGAATTTCAATCTCCTTGTGCAGAAGAACTCTTCTATTTGAAGGAATAGGACCAAGCAAGAAAAAGATTACAATGGGAGTGTTGCCTTGTTGGTTACTGAGCTGCCATCAGAGAAGGAAGAGTTACAGCAGAAGAGCATGACCCGCGGTGGGAAACTCATGGGAGAGGCTGAGGGGTGGAATGTGTGAATGCCAAGTCAGAAGTTCTCAAAGTGCAATCAGTCGCAATAGAATAAACCGTGAAGTCGAGCTGCCATGTCAAAGCAGATGGATTTAGTGCTAACATGTAGACTTCAGTAGATTCACCTACAAATCTGAACCCTTCCTCTCCTTGGAGAGAATAGATCAGGGTGTATGGTACCAATGTGACTGCATTCTCTTCAGGTGGCAATTGGGGATGATTGACAGGACTATGTTCTTCCCTTAGGCCAGGCAAACAACCTGCTATTTGCCACAGCAGCAGCCTTTGTTTGGGCTTTAGCACACATCTGTTATCCATGGCACCTGTCAGGAATCTTCATTTTGCTGTGTTTAGATCTCAAATCCAAGACTGCCTTGTTCCTTCATGCTAGGGCTTAATGACATGTTGAAATGCTCTGTGAGGGGCCTTCCAGTTAGAGGCTTGTACTTACTTCCCTAAGCAAGCTTTGGGTGTGAGGTATTGACGATAGCTTTTTGGTAACTTACAAGTGAGACCTTTGGGTACTTAAGTTCACAGGTCTCACAGAGAGGAGGAACCTTTAGATATTTGTTAGATATTTATTTGACTGTTAATGGTACATCTGACAAAGTGATCAATTCTATTGTAGCCTAGAAACAGCATTTTCAACACATAAGAAAAGCCTGTTTGCTTTCATTTTAAACTGCAAAGTTTATTTTTGAAATTTAATTGCATTTTCCTCAAGAATTCCAGAATCTTGAAACAAGCATGAAAGAATAATTGGACTTTTAGACAAGGGAAATCCATCCTGTTATTTTAGCAGTTCTTATCAGAAGGAATCTTTATCATGCACTGAACTGTATTTGTCCCACTCACTGAGAATATAACATATAAGACTGCTTCTTCATTCCCAATGTCTACAGTTTACATTTTGAGTTTAGAATTGCAAATAATTTTTAAAAAGATTTTCCTGGATATTATTATTGTTTTTCCTTTTAATGAGACAGAGTTTCACTCAGTTGCCCACTCTGGCCTCAAATTCACAATGATCTTCAACTTTGTAAGCCCTGGCATCATAGGTATACATGACAATACCTACCTTAGACATTCGTTTTTTGGATTATAAACATTTTGGAAGAGTACAGAAGGCAGCTATAATTGTTTGATACCTTTTATCTAGCCCAAATAGTGATAATAGCAATATTTACTGCTTAGTAAGACATCAGCATATTGACCATGTTTTGTTGTAAAATATATTCCTAAAATACTAGTTTCCTGAAATGTCTCCTAAAACATCTCATCTAAAAAATATTACATAGCAGTATACTCAGAATAAACAGGAAAATAATATATTTGAAAATATAGACAATTTTTTTAAGTTGCAAGATTCTGTTTTCAAAACAGTTCTCACAGTTCTCAGCTGTGCTTCTGTTTCCTTGCACAGGGAAACATTTCACTTCAAACTGCAGCTATAGTTAAGAGAAAAAAGAAATGCTTTGAGGTCTAGAAAATTGTTGATACCCTGTATTTACCACACAAAGAATATCCTATGCAGTGTGCTCCCCAGTGTGGGCAATGAAGTTTGAGCTGGGTCTTCACACTGTAGGCTTTCAGAGGCTCTCCTGTGGCAGTGTTGGAGGGCCTAAACTAAAACTTATAAAGGGGAGGACTGAACAATCTGGAGCAAACTTCTCTAAGAGCACAGTGAGGCCCTAGTGTCATGATCATGGGAAGAGAAAGTTGTGCTCACAGCACATGCAGGGGTAGCCAAGAACATAATGATAACGTGAACCAGGAAACAGAAGTGGAAAATTTGACTTGTGGACTTTCAAGATGATAGTGGAATAGCAAATCAGAATGGGATTTAGCTAGTCACATATATGCTCAGGAGTCCCTTGGCAATGGCTCTATAGCACTTTCATATACCTCCTACAGCTTGATTCCTTGTGTATGCCACTGATTAAAGATGCAGAAATTGCAATTGTTTATGTGCTGTGTGTGCTTACATATGTGTGTGTGGTACAATGGGTATATGTGTAAAGTTTGTGTGTGTGTGTGTGTGTGTGTGTGTGTGAGAGAGAGAGAGAGAGAGAGAGAGAGAGAGAGAGAGAGAGAGAGAGATCAGGAATCTTCTTTGGTCACTCTCCACCTTGTTATTTTGTGACAGATTAGGCTAGGCTGGCAGGGCAATGATCTCCAGGAATCTACTTTTCCCTGCCCTGCCAGTGCAGGTGTTACAGATGTGCATCACTGCAGAACTTTTGCCTGGCTTCTGGGGATCCAAACTCAGCTTCCTTATGCTTATGTGAAAGGCGCTTTACTGAACAAGTCGTCTTTCTACATCCATTGCCTCAATTCCCAAACAAACAGTATCAATGAAGAGTGAAGTATTTGATTGAAGGTAATTCAATATAAAAGCTGGCCAGTAACTGTTTACCATTACATAAAATCCAAAAGTATTTACAAATTTAACCATTTTATTCCAAACAACTCCAAAGAAAGAAGAAACCACAGGGAATTATAAAATGTATATTCAGTTAAAGTGAAAGGTAAGACCTTATGGTCTATAACTGAAGCAATACTTAGATAAGAAGCTACTAATCCACAGACTCACACTGGTGAAGTGACGGTCTCAAATTAACAACCCAAGGTTAGGAAACTTAAGAAAACAAACAAAATCCAAAATATACAAAAGGATAAACATGCACACACATGCTGAGTCCTGCATAGCCATGGAAGGGATGTCGTGACAGGGCTTCCTGCCCCTGGAGCAGAGCCATCAGGACATGATAGAGAGCCAGCAGACCTCCAGGAGTGCATGGGGCCATGTGCATGGGGCTTGTTTGTATAATAATGTATATATTTTCATCTTCCCCATTTGGTGAATGCTCCCCCTGTTAAGGTGACTTACTCCATGATGATTAGAAACAGTGAGTCCAGAGGGTGAGACTGTGTTCCTGAGCAAGGTGGTGAACGCTGTGACATTCAGAACAGCCCTTAAGGTTGTGGCAAGAGTTCAAGATTGTGTAATTTTTCAACTATACAAAAAAAAAGGATGCAATATGAACTGTCTGGAGCAGAGGCTTCTCAGACCTAAAGAACAAAGGCAGCTGCACTAATTAGGTAGCTTGTCAGAAAGATAAAAAGGCAGGCAGATTTCCGAGTTCATTTGCTATGTTAAAAACGTACTTGCTGTCTCTTTTTAAGAATCAAAGGGCTAAGATGATAAAATGCTGATTCATGGGATCATCAAAAGGGAACCTGGAATAATAATTGAATTGATATGTAAATAAAAGACTGTGATTTGGTCTGCAAGAGCTGAGCTACCTAAACAGACTGGTCTGGAGAACAGTTTGCACACACCAAAGTGTCACCTTGTACCCACGATTGACTCTGTGAGTCACTGCTCTCAAATACCCCTTTCTCCAAACCCTTCTCCATGCCGCGGTTGGTTCTTGGCACATGCATGTGTGTTTGTTGTGTGATTGTGCATGCACACACAATCTGATCAGAAATCAATGAAACAATCTAAAGGTAGAAAACTAGTGAATTCAAATATTGTTTCTCAGAAAATGTTAGCAAAGTTTATCATCCTCTAGATAGTTAGACTAAGAAACCGAAAGGCACTGAAAGAATGAGAAATACAGCCTAACTCCCCAGTGCCTAACTCTCCAATGACTCCAAGAAGTCAGTTTAGGAATGCTATCTCACTCCTAAGAAGCCCTAAATACCTCAGATTCCAGACCCTGCTCTCTACCAGTAAATAGGTAAAAGGTCACATTTCTTGAGCCTGCTCTCTGTATGAAACTAGGTGAAGGGCATAAGATAGGCCCTGAAGTACATGATCCTGGCCTAGTAAGATAACAGGAAATGAGCTGACTAACCGCTTATCTAGCTTCTGTAAACTGCTTGTGCCATAGAAGGAAAGCCCTTGTGACCTATTTTAACTACAATCTATCACCCCCACCCCCAGCCCGTGGTGGACTTCTGAGACTATAGGAAACTGATTTGTCCACGGAGCACTGGCTTGGATGATTTGAAATGACTGGCCTAGATGCTATGGAGTGGTACAAATCGATTGGCCTGCACTGCACAGGCTCTCAATGCCAAGGAATGATTGGTTGGTGATGCTCGGGCTTTGTTGTAAACCCTATAAAAGCTGTCCCAATTCTGCACTCGGGGTCTGCAGTCCTCCACCCCTGCATGGTGTATGACTGTAAGCCCCAGCGCACTTGGAATAAAAATCCTATTGCTGTTTGCATCAAGACTGTTTCTCATGAGTAATTTGGGGTGTCGCCTCCCTTTGAGGGTCTTTCAGCACAAATTTTTTAATAGGAAGTCAGGTTCAGCTGGCTTTGCAGAATTGAAAAACCTTATAAAAGGTGCCCTGAGGGGGGACACTGCACTCCCTGCAGCCTCCGCCATCTTCAAGGCTGTTTGCACCTAGTAGGCTGAACCAGGTACCCGAGATATCTGAGATATCCTGAGTTTAAGACCTCTGGGTACTCAGGCAGTCAGACAGCAATCTGTGAGTAGGAGCCTCACAGAGCAGCGGTTCAGGTGCCCCAGTCAGGAGTGGGCTCTGTGCCCTGTGAGGGGATCCTACACTCCCTGCAGTCTCCACCATCTTCGCGGCTGTTTGGACCTAGCAGGCCAAACCAGGTACCCGAGATATCATGAGTTTAAGACCTCTGGGGACTCAGGCCGCCAGACAGCAGAGACACACAGAGCAGCAGTTCAGATGTCCTAGTCATGGGGAAATAGCCTTAAGAGCCCACAGGAGGTTCAAGCACCAGCTAGTAACTACAGGACCAACTAACACCAGAGATAACTAGATGGCAAAAGGCAAATGTAAGATCACTACTAACAGAAATCAAGGCAATATGGCAGCATCCAAACCCAGTTCCCTGACAGCAATAAGTCTCGGATATCCCAACACACCAGAAAAACAAGATTCAGCTCTAAAATCACTGGTCAGGATGCTGATAGAGGAACACATAGATAAATCTCTTAAAGTAATACAGAAGAAAATGAATCAAAAGTTAGAAGCCCTTACAAGGCAAACACAAAAATCATTTAAAGAAATTCTGGAGAATATGTATCAAAAAATAAAAGCCAATAAGGAGGAAATACAAAAATCGCTTAAAGAAATACAGGAGAACATGGGTCAACAAGTAGAAGTCATGAAAGAGGAAACACAAAAATCTCTTAAAGAATTACTTGAAAACACAAACAAGCAAGCGAAAGATCTGAGCAAAACCATCCAGAATCTAAAAACAGAATTAGAAACAACTAAGAAATCGCAAAGGGAGACAACTTTGGAGATAGGAAACCTTGGGAAGAAATCAGGGGTCATAGATGCAAATATCAACAATAGAATACAAGAGATAGAAGAAAAAAATCTCAGATGCTGAAGATATCATACGAACCATGGACTCAGCAATTAAAGAAAATGCAAAATGCAAAAAAACGGGTAACCCAAAACATCCAGGAAATACAGGACACAATGAGAATACCAAACCTAAGGATTATAGGTATAGATGAGAGTGAAGATCTACAACTTAAAGTGCCAGCAAATATCTTCTACAAAATTATGGAAGGAAACTTCCCCAACCTAAAGAGAGAGATGCCCATGAATATTCGAGAAGCCTATAGAACTCCAAACAGACTGGACCAGAACAGAAATACCTCCTGTCACATAATAATCAAAACTCCAAATGTACTAAACAAAGATTGAATATTAAAGGCAGTAAGATAAAAAGGCCAAGTAACATATAAAGGAAGACCTATCAGAATAACACCAGACTTCTCACCTGAGACCATGAAAGCTAGAAGATCCTGGGCAGATCTCATGCAGACTCTAAGAGAGCACAAATTTCAGCCAAAACTACTATACCAGCAAAACTCTCAATTGCCATAGATGGGGAAACCAAGGTATTCTACCACACGAATCTCATAGACACTGTATGATTCCCACAGCTAAATCTCGGTGGAAACTGTGTGGCATTTACAGGTAAAAGCCTTGTTTATGACAAAGCTGTCTATTTTGAGGAAATCACTGTGGGCCTCCTTGGCCAGAGATAGTGCTGAGCTGAATTTCTCATGGCAAGCTTTGTCTGTGTGACCCTTCTCTGACTTGTATTTTTACTTACGAGATGTTCTTGTTAGCAGGAGATGCGACTATCCAGGCGAAAGAGTTCATCAAGAGTTCACCCCTTGAACTATAGCACTGGCCATGATTTATCTTCTAAAGATCCATTGCTTTGCCTTTTGATCAGTTATACAATTATTACTTAAATACATTGGTATATTAACCTCCCAACAATATATATATATATATATATATATATATATATATATATATATATATATATATATATATATATATATATATTTGTATGGCTGCAACTGTGTGGGTAATGCTGGCTTTGACACTCTGGCATGGAAAGCACCAGCTATAGCTTTAAAGTGTGGCGGAAGAGTCTCACAAGAAGGAAGCTAGATAATAGATAAGGACCACAGATGGATAGTCACTCACTGGTTTTACGACCTAGAGACCTTCACCAAATATTCCCAATAACTTTTAAACTTTTAAACCTCCAAAAGGTCATCTTTAATTACAGATGTTCTGATCAAGGGATGTGATGCTCTGTACCTGATCTCCGATGCTTTTGCCTGATTGATTTTGTATTTCCCTGTGCCAGAAGCTCATGTTAAACATTCTTTGTAATCATTTCAGTGGACATTTGTCTGTATAAAACTGCCTACCTTAGGACAGTAAAAGCGCATTCAGATCCACCCTGCTTCTGGTGTGTCTGTTTGTCACCTCATGCCATATGCTCTGTGCCGTCCTGCATACCAAAGACCCTGGTTTCCCCACGGGTGTGTGTTCCGATTGAGTTGGTCCGTGGCAGTATTCTGTGACAAAACCAAATTTGCACAATATCTTTCCACAAAAACCAGCCCTACAAAGGATAATAGGGGAAAAACACCAACACAGGGAGGAAACCACACCCCAGAAGAAGCAAGATAGAAACCCCCTCTCACCAAAAGAAGATAACCACTCAAATATAAAAAATAACACCCAAAATGTCAGGAAGTAATAATTACTATTCCTTAATATCTCTTGATATCAATGGACTCAATTCCCCAATAAAAAGGCATAGACTAACATACTGGATATGGAAACAGGATCCTACATTTTGCTGCATACAGGAAACACATCTCAGTGTCAAAGACAAACACTACCTTAGAGTAAAAGGCTGGAAGACAATTTTACAAGCAAATGGTCTCAGGAAACAAGCTGGAGTAGCCATTCTAATTTCAGATAAAATTGACTTTCAACATAAAGTCATCAAAAGAGACACAGAAGGTCATGTCTTGCAGGTCAAAGGGAAAATCCACCAAGAAGAGCTCTCAATACTGAACATCTATGCTCCAAATGCAAGGACACCATCATTTGTAAAAGAAACTTTACTAAAACTTAAAGCACACATTGCACCTAACACAATGATTGTAGGTGACTTCAACACTCCACTCTCCTCAATGAACAGATCACGAAAACCAGAAACGAAACAGGGACATAGTGAAACTAATTGAAGCTTTGGACCTATTGGCTTTAATGTGTATATATATATATATATATATATATATATATATATATATATATATATAACATTTCATCCTAAAGCAAAAGAATATACCTTTTTCTCAACACCGCATGGATCCTTCTCCAAAATCGATCGATAATTGGTCACAAGACAGACCTCAACAAATACAAAAAGATTGAACTAATCCCATTCCTCCTATCAGATCACTATGGAGTAAAAGTGATCTTCAATAGCAAGAAAAACAACAGAAAGCCCACATATACATGGAAACTGAACAATACTCTACTCAATGACACCTTGGTCAAGGAAGAAATAAAGAAAGAAATCAAAGACTTTTTAGAATTCAATGAAAATGAAGGTACGACCTACCCAAATCTATGGGACACAATGAAAGCAGTGCTAAGAGGAAAACTCATAGCCCTGAGTGCCACCAAAAAGAGACTGGAGAGAGTATACACTAGCAACTTATCAGCACACCTGAAAGCCCTGGAACAGAAAGAAGCTAATTCACCCAGGAGGAGTTGAAGACAGGAAATCATCAAAGTAAGGGCTGAGAACAATCAAGTAGAAACAAAGCAAACCATACAAAGAATAAACAAAACCAGGAGCTGGTTCTTTGAGAAATCAACAAGATAGATAAACCCTTAGCCACATTAACCAAAGGGCATAGAAACAGTCTCCATATTAACAAAATTAGAAATGAAAAGGGGGGACATAACAACAGAAACCGAGGAAATTCAAAAGATCATCAGATCTTACTACAAAAGCCTATACTCAGCACAACTGGAGAATCTGGAGGAAATGGACAATTTCCTAGACAGATACCCAATACCAAAATTAAATCAGGATAAATTATATCAGCTAAACAGTCCCATAACCCCTAGAGAAATAGAAGGGGTTATAGAAAGACTCCCAACCAAAAAAAGTACAGGACCAGATGGTTTTAGTGCAGAATTCTATCAGATCTTCAAAGAAGACTTAACACCAATACTCCTCAAACTATTCCACAAAATAGAAACAGAAGGAACACTGCCCAACGGCTTCTATGAAGCCACAATTACACTGATACCAAAACCATAGAAAGGTTCTACAAAGAAAGAGAACTACAGGCTAATTTCCCTTATGAATATTGATGCAAAAATACTAAATAAAATTCTTGCCAACAGAATCCAAGAGCACATCAAAATGATCATTCACCATGATCAAGTAGGCTTCATCCCAGGGATGCAGGGATGATTCAGTATATGGAAATCCAGCAATGTAATCCACTACATAAACAACCTAAAAGAAAATAAACCACATGATCATCTCATTAGATGCTGAAAAAATATTTGACAAAATTCAGCATACTTTCATGGTAAAAGTCCTGGAAAGAACAGGTATTCAATGCCCATACCTAAATATAGTAAAAGCAATATACAGCAAACCAGTAGCCAACATCAAACTAAATGGAGAGAAACTTGAAGCAATCCCACTAAAATCAGGGACTAGACAAGGCTGCCCTCTCTCTCCATATCTTTTCAATATAGTACTTGAAGTTATAGCGAGAGCAATTAGACAACATAAGGAAGTCAAAGGGATACAAATTGGAAAGGAAGAAGTCAAACTATCACTATTTGCAGATGATATGATAGTATATTTAAGCGACCCAAAAAACTCCACCAGAGAACTCCTACATCTGATAAACAACTTCAGCAAAGTGGCCGATTATAAAATCAACTCAAACAAATCAGTAGCCTTCCTATACTCAAAGGACAAGCAGGCTGAGAAAGAAGTCAGGGAAATGACAGCCTTCACAATAGCCACAAACAATATAAAGTATCTTAGCGTGACTCTAACAAAATAAGTGAAAGATCTGTATGACAGAAACTTCAAGTCCTTGAAGAAATAAATCAAAGAAAACCTCAGAAGATGGAAAAATATTTCATGCTCTTGGATTGGTAGGATCAATATAGTAAAAATGGCCATCTTGTCAAAAGCAATCTACAGATTCAATGCAATTCCCATCAAAATCCCAAATCAATTCTTTGTAGATCTAGAAAGAGTAATTCTCAAATTTATCTGGAGTAACAAAAAACCCAGAATAGCTAAAACTATTCTCAACAATAAAAGGACTTCTGGGTGAATCAATATCCCTGACCTCAAGCAGTACTACAGAGCAATTGTATTAAAAACTGCATGGTATTTGTACAGCGACAGGCAAGTAGATCAATGGAATAGGATTGAAGACCCAGAAATGAACCCACAGACTTACGGTCCCTTGATCTTTGATAAAGGAGCTACAACCATCCAGTGGAAAAAAGATAGCCTTTTCAACAAATGGTGCTGGTTCAACTGGAGGTCAGCATGCAGAAGGATGTGAATTGACCCACTCTTATCTTCTTGTACTAAGATCAATTCCAAGTGGATCAAGGACATCCACATAAAACCAGACACACTGAAACTAATAGAAAAGAAACTGGGGAAGACCCTGGAGGACATGGGCACAGGGGGAAAGTTTCTGAACAGAACAACAATAGCTTATTTTCTAAGATCAAGAATTGACAAATGGGACCTCATAAAATTACAAAATTTCTATAAGGCAAAGGACACTGTCAGAAGGACAAAACAGCAAGCAACAAATTTGGAATAGATCTTCACCAACCCCACATCCAACAGAGGGCTAATATCCAATATATACAAAGAACACAAGAAGTTAGACCCCAAAGAACCAAATAATCCTATCAAAAAAGGGGATACAGCGCTAAACAAAGAATTTTCACGAGAAGAATTTCGGATGGCTGAGAAGCACCTTAAGAGATGTTCAACATCATCAGTCATCAGGGAAATGCAAATCAAAACAACCCTGAGATTCCACCTCACACTAGAATGGCTAAGATTAAAAACTCAAGAGACAGGAGGTGCTGGCGAAGATGTGGAGAAAGAGGAACACTCCTCCACTGTTGTTGGGATTGCAAGATGGTACGACCGCTCTGGAAATCAGTCTGGCGGTTCCTCAGAGAATTGGGCATGACACTACCAGAGGACCCTGTCATACCACTCCTGGGCATATACCCAGAGGATTCCCCTGCATACAATAAAGACACATGCTCCACTATATTCATAGCACCCTTATTTATAATAGCCAGAATTTGGAAGGAGCCCAGATGTCCCTCAAAGGAGGAATGGATACAGAAAATGTGGTATATTTATACAATGGAATACTACTCAGCAATTTCAAATAATGAATTCATGCAATTTGTAGGCAAATGGTTGGATCTGGAAAATATCATCTTAAGTGAGTTAACCCAATCACAAAAGAATACACATGAAATGCAATCACTGGTAATTGGATATTAATGAGCCCAGAAGCTCCGAATACTCAAGGTACAATTAGCAAATGAAAAGATTCCCAAGAAGAAGGAAGGAGAGGACCCTGCTCCAGAAAAGACTGGATCCAGTTTTGTAAGAGAGTACCAGAACAGAGAAATGGTTGGGGGGGGGTGATTGGGGAATGGGGCGGGGAGAGGACTTATGGGACATATGGTGAGGGGGGAACTGGGAAAGGGGAAAGCCTTTGGAATGTAAACAAAGAATATAGAAAATAAAAAATAAAAAAGAAATAAAAAAGAAAAACCTTATCAAAGAATGTCAAAAATTAGCCCAAATATCCCTCAAAGGAGGAATGGATACAGAAAATGTGGTATATTTATACAATGGAATACTACTCAGCAATTAAAAATAATGAATTCATGCAATTTGTAGGTAAATGGTTAGACCTGGAAAATATCATCCTGAGTGAGCTAACCCAATTACAAAAGAATACACATGAAATGCAATCACTGATAAGTGGATATTAATGAGCCCAGAAGTCCTAAATACTCAAGGCACAATTAACAAGTCAAATGATTCCCAAGAAGTAGAAAGGAGAGGACCCTGGGCCTGTAAAGATTGGATCCAGTTTTGTAGAGAAACCGTGGGGGCAGGGGAAATGATTGGGGAATAGTTGGGGGTGGAGAGGAATTATGGGACGTAGGGAGGGGGGAACTGGGAAAGGGGAAAGCCTTTGGAATGTAAACATAGAATATAGAAAATAAAAATTAAAAAAAAAAGAATGTCAAAAATTGCTTTCTACCAATACATTTGACAACTTAGATGAAACAGAAAAATTCCCAGAAATAACAAGTTATTGACATGGATTAAAATTCATGGAAACAGAAAGGGTCTATAAATAATAACTAGTTGAAGGCAGGCAATTGGGTGCATGTTCAACACCTCAGTGCTGAGAAAGACAGCCAGTTTGAGTGAATTTGAAAGACTATGCTTCAAAAATAAAGAAACTTAAAGGAAAAGAGTTACTTAGTGCAGACACTCTGGCAAAGCTGAGGTCAGATCCAGGTGGTGTTTCCATTGTGAATTATATCACAACCTTAAAAATATATCATACCAATCAGTTACAAGTTCTACAAAAATAGAAATATTTACCAATTCTTTGAGGCCAGCATTACCCTGATAACTATTTCAAACAAGACAGCACAGGAAAACTGCAGAAATATCACCAGAAGACAGATAAGAAAACATTGGAAAAAATATTTAAGGCATGCCTTTAAACCTAGCACTCAGGAGGCAGAGGCAGGCAAATCTTGGATTTCAAGTGCAGCCTGGTCTACAGGCTGAGTTCCAGGATTTCCAGGGTTGACTCACTGATAAACCCATGAGTGGAAGAATAGCAAATTAGTTATCTAATTCTACATGATAAGATTGCTATAGAACTACTATCTTGAAACCTCTTAAGCTTATTTTTAACTCATAGATTGTGCAGGCCAGAGGTGAAGGCCCAGATCAAAGGTCTTTAGCTTAGCATGGAGCAAAGCTATAGAAAATATCCCCTAGGGTTGCAGTTTTCTTTGGGATGATCTTCCCATAAACTCATTCAGGGGTTCGGCAGTTCCTTAGAGTTGTAAGACTGAGAGTGATGGGCATTTAATGATTGATAGTTGCAAGCCACCTTTAGCTGCTAGAGGCTGGATGCATCTCTTTGCCTCATGCCCCAAGCTAATAAAAGATAGAGACACTCCAGAAAGACATGGATTGCAAACTTGGGGCTGCAGCATGTGATCATAAACTCTATGTGTGATATATCTATTAAAAGCAATTCATATACTTTCACCATAATCAAGGGATGTGGGGCTGATGAGAACATGTTAGTATTCTATCCCTGAGGGCAAACAAATTGGCTCAGCCCTTGTATGCTTCCTGAGGTCATTTCAGATTTAACTAGAATTTGATGTCTTTGATGGAGAATCCTGTGAGGAATCCCCCGCCTCTAATCTAAGAATCTGAGGTTAAGATGCTACAGCTAACTTATCTTCTTTTGTTAAACTGCTTGCTTGGATCACACATCCATTAGGATGTGGTTTTTGTTTCGTTTTCTTTTTCTTTTTTCTTTTTTGTTTTCTGTCTATTTTTCTTTTGCCTTTCAAACCCCTTACCCTAAACAATAGGGCTACCCTTGGGTCCTGAACACTTGAATGTAGTGCCAGCTGGTTGGAATTAAATGCTTTTAATTGGTTATAAGCTGTGTCTGAGTGGTCACCCTCGGAGGGCTCCCTCTAATATTTGTCCTTGGCATTTCCCATTATTCCTTCATGGGTTGAAGGTGACAGCAGGTACAGTTGACTAGACTTTGCATTTGAAAATGTAATAAGGACTGTCTACTGAAGAGCAAGAGAAATAGAGTCTGCATGCCAGTTTAAGGAGAATTATCTTAGTGTATTTTCTAATGTGGAGATGGAGATCTTTCATTCCCATCAGCAATGTTTTATAACCTGCTTGACTTGCTTCATTTTTTGACATAGGACTTTTACCATTTGCCTAGATTGGTCTCAAACTATAGGTAAAATGCCAATCCTAGCCATTCCAGAAATACTGTCTAATACTCATTTCCAACTGGATAAAACTAGGTCTGGCTATTTTTAGCAGCAAAGACATCTGGGAAACGTAGTTCCTAGGTGAGTGTATTGGCTAGTAGGAGGCAATTAGAGAATAACTATTAAATGGGCTTATGTAGCATGGATTCCACGATTGGCCATGTCACTGAACCACAAAGAACAGCTATGAGTCACACTACAAATCCTGAAGGCTAAAATCATTATTTAGGACAAAGTGAACCCACTATGTATTGTATTAATGGAAACATTTATTCACTTTATTTTCTGTTTGTTTAATGGAATATCTGGACCAGTTCCTGCTATAGCAGTCTGGGCTTGGAATGCTTTAAATTGTCAGATTTTAAATTAATCCTGCTTTTGAAACATTTCATACAATGAATATAAATCAGAATGAAAACCTCTGGGGTATAAAAAGCTTCACAATTTCTTTACAAAACAGCAATGCACCGCTAGCCACAGAGTAATAATGAAAAATTAGAGTAGTATATCACAAGAGGAGAAATAATGGAAGCCATTAGAGACTCAGAGTGTAAAGGCACCGAGAGAAACCAGTGGCCTCACTGATTTTATCAGTTCCCTGAAAACATACACTATTCTACCAGGTAATAAACCACTTAGTGAAATTACTCAAACCAATTAAACCTCACAAGAAATGGAGTGTTTGTTTCTTGACTACTGAATCCAAATCCAGCAGTAGGAGCGAAGCTGTCACCAAGGAGAACCTTGAAAGGTACCTGCAACACATTTTTCAGAATGAAGTAATGTCCCTACAGGTTGCATACCCCACATCAAAACCTGATTGACTTCACAGCCTTAAGAAATCCCTACAGTCATTGTAATAGGTAATCTGTGACATTTCAGAAAAATGAGAATGAAGAATCCATCCCTCTCTATCTTGCAAGTAGACTTGTGGATGGAAGTGTTCAGCACTTTCATGGCACTGGTCAAACTCATAGGCTGTTAGCACAAGTCCTAGCTATGAAGGGGATGGAGGCTAGGCGGAGCTAGAGATGTGGCCTTTTCTGTTCAAAACAGCAATCCGTGGCTCTACCTTGGGCATGAGAAACATTGTTACTGGTTATAGCAGAGTTCCCAGGGAGGAGAAGCTGCCAGACTCTAGCTGTGGGTCAGATGACCAACTTCTTCCTGCTCATCTGACAGCAAGCCACACTTCAGTCCAACTCTTGTTCTCCATATCTGGGAAGATAGGGTATCCTAACTTGAGGAAGGAGCAGAAGTGCTGTGTGTTGAAGTGCTGCTTTGGGGAAAGGGTTTTAATTGCCCATGGGAGACTTGTGATGCTCTTGTGTTTTGGGAGGTAACAGTGGGTTGTGGAGATAGTTTGCCTTTCAGTCTGTCATAGGGTGGCTACAGGACAAGAGAACTCCTGATGATCTACAATGTCCAAAGTGCATGGGGATTAACTCTCTTTTGTAGAAGGCCTGGGAGGGGGATGTTTGTTATAGTTATGTCTATCCTGACTGATACACGCCAGAAGAAGTCAGCTTAATTACTTACAATACTATTGATATCCATAATCTCTTCTGTGTTCATGGATTCTTTGTTGTCAGTTCTTAAAATTTAAACTATATCTGGGTAGGAATCCTACGTCTTATTCTTTGGCCTATTACTTAGAGCCTGACACATAATCTGAGTGATAACCAATAATCAGTGTATTTGCAAAATAAATGAACATGACCTTTTAATGAGAAAAAATTCCTTTAACTAAGAAAGTAGCCATCCCTTAAATGTTCTTTTCCCCTGCCCCAGTACACAACATCTGATATGCTAACATTCATCAGTTGTGTGACATCAAAGGCTGTCACTTTATCTTTTTATATTTGGTGTCTGAGTATCCTTTGATACTCCTGAGAACTTTTGGTTCTCTTTACCGTGAACTGCCCGAACACAGCTGCAGCACTGGAAAAACTTGTTTCCTTTCTTTCTCCAGGGCAAAATAAGAAGGGTCAACCACTTGTCAAAGCAAAGATGTTGTAGGATAGACAGAAAGAACACACAATCAAGTATACACATACATATACACACACTCTGAAGATGATTGATCTCTTTAGGAATTTAAGCATATTAGAACCTACTTGGGATGGTGGTAGTGAAAAGCAATATTTTAATTTAAAAAGTAATTTATTACAAGTCCTTAAAATTGTACTTTATTTCAGCCCATCTACTAAATTATTTATTTTATATGCAATTATGTGTATGAGTGTATTCATGAGGAGAGCACACACTCCTGTGTGTATGTATCTGTTTGTTGAGGCCAGAGATGAACATCAGGTGTTGGTCTCAGATCCTAATCTCTACCATAATTTTTGTATCTCTCATAGCCTGCCCTGGGGTTTACAAATTAGGCCAAACTTGCCAGCTTGGGAGTCTCAGGAGGCCACCAATCATCACCTCCAGGATTTAGCATCACAAACGTGGGAAACCAAACTGCTCTTTTAAAATGTGGATTCTGGGGACCACAGTCCTATTGCTTGTGTGATAAGGACTTTATGAAGCTATACTCCTCTCTTGTATATTGTTAGTCTATTTAATTTATTTTTCCTGGTTGACTGTGTGTGTGTCTGCAGACTGTGTGTACACACATCTTCATGTGAGACTACACCTTTTTCTCACTACTGTGTTTAATTCCATGCTGAAGGAGATGGTGATTTAACTCATTGTAATAATGCAAACCTGACCACACTTCTTATTGTATTCTTGCTCCATCCATCCATCCATCTTAGAAATTATACCAGAGTATTGTTAAATACTAGGTCCTGTCTAAGTGTAGAAAATAAAAAGATAAAAACGTTGTCCCTAATGTTAAGGGTATTAGGATCTAGAGAAATACAGCACAACCCCTTAACGGTTAACCAGTGCAAACAGGCATGCCCAGATGTGAACTTTGTGATATGACTTTCTTATCTACAAAGTTCACATGAGAAACATGCCACAGACTTACATACACATGAACACACATACACACACACACACACACACACACACACACATACGGAGACATAAAGGAGAGAGAGAATTTGAGTGTGTGTGTGTGTGTGTGAGAGAGAGAGAGAGAGAGAGAGAGAGAGAGAGAGAGAGAGAGAGAGAGAGAGAGAGAGAGAGGTGAAATATCATAATGTTTAAAGTAAGTTCCTGATTTTGTGTTTTGTGTCAGGTCACCTTCATAGCTCCTGGGTGACATAGAGCCACATATATGTGACTTATGGGCCATGGGTTGATACATCTGACAGGAAGACTCATTAATTAATACATAGAAAAGGTTTTGCCCAAGAAGTCAGACCAGACACAGAATGCATTATTATTAAGTTGTATTTTGTTATTATCACGCAGTGACCATGTATATTTGAGTATAAGTGCATACAGGCTACCGCATACGTTGAGTCAGAGGACAATGTTCATGACTCAGTTCACTCCTTCCACCATGGGTTCTGGGGATAGAACTCGGGTTAAATGTAGTAAATTCTTTTACTCTCTGGCCCATCTCCTCCCTCCAGATGAAATATGTTCTAAAGAAGCAATTCCCATCAGTATTCCAACACAGTTCTTCATAGAGATAAAAAGAGCAATTTTCAAATTCATTTGGAAGAACAAAAAACTCAGGATAGCAAAAACTCTTCTAAACAATATAATAACTTCTGAGGGAATCACCATCCCTGACCTCAAGCTGTATTACAGAGCAATAGTGATTAAAAACTGCGTGGTATTATTACAGAGACAGGTAGGTAGATCAATGGAATTGAATTGCAGACCCAGAAATGAACCCACACACCTATGGTCACTTGATCTTTGACAAAAAGCCAAAGCCATCCAGTGGAAAAAAGCTGGCTCAAGTGGTGGTCAGCATGTAGATGAATGCAAATCTATTCATTCTTATCTCCTTGTACAATGTTTGCATCCAAGTGGATCAAGGATACACTGAAACTAATAAAAGAGAAAGTGGGAAACAGCCTCAAACACATCATCAGCACAGGGGAAAATATCCTGAACAGAACACCCATGGCCCAGGCTCTAAGATCAACTATAGACAAATGGGACCTCATAAAACTGAAAAGCTTCTGTAAGGCAATGGACAGTGCCAATAGGACAAAACGCCAATCAACAAATTGGGAAAAGATCTTTACCAACTCTACATCTGACAGAGGGTTAATATCAAATATATACAAAGAACTCAAGTAGTTAGACTCCAGAGAACCAAATAACCCTATTAAAAATGGGGTACAGAGCTAAACAAGGAATTTTCACCTGAGTAACAGCGAATGGCTGAGAAGCACCTAAAGAACTGTTCAATATCATTAGTCATCAGGGAAATGCAAATCAAAACAACTCAGATTTCACCTCACACCCGTCAGAATGACTCAGATCAAAAACTCAGGAGATAGCAAGTGTTGGCAAGGATGTGGAGAAAGAGGAACACTCCTCCACTGCTGGTGGGATTGCAAGCTGGTACAAACACTCTGGAAATCAGTCTGGCAGTTCCTCAGAAAACTGGGTATGATACTACTAGAGGACCCTATTATAACACTCCTGGGCATATACCCAGAGGATTCCCCACCATGTAATAAGGACATATGCTCCACTATTTTTATAGCAGCCCTATTTATAATAGCCAGAAGCTGGAAAGAACCCAGATGTCCCTCAACAGAGGAACGGATACAGAAAATGTGGTTTATTTACACAATCTAATACTACTCAGCTATTAAAAACAATGAATTCATGAAATTCTTAAACAAATGGAAGGAACTGGAAAATATCATCCTGAGTGAGGTAACCCAATCACAAAAGAACACACACTCACTGATAAGTGGATGTTAGCCCAGAAGCTTGGAATACTCAAGACACATTTTACATATCAAATGATGCCCAAGGAAGAGGAAGAACAAAGTATGGACACTATGGTTCTTCATAGCAGGGGGAACAAAATTTCCACAGAAGGAGATACAGAGACAAAGAATGGAACAGAGTTTGAGGGAAAGACCACCCAGAGACTACCCCACCTAGTGATCCATCCCATATACAGTTACAAAACCCAGACACTATTATCGATGCCCACAAATGCTTGCTGACCAGAGCCAGATATAGCTGTCACCTGGGAGGCTCTGCTAGTACATGAGAAATACAGAGGGGCGAACACTCTCAGCTGGCTATTGAACTGAGCACAGGGTCCCCAATGGAGGAGCTAGAGAAAGGACCCAAGGAGCTGAAGGGGTTTGCAGAGCCATAGGAGGAACAATATGAGTCACTCAGTACTTGACTCCCAGGGACAAAACCATCAACCAAAGAGTACCCATGGCTCCAGACACAGGCAGCAGAGGATGGCCTTATTAGACACCAAACAGAGGAGAGGCCCTTAGTTCTGGAAAGGCTCAATGCCGCAGTGTAAGGGAATACCAGGACAGGGAAGCAGGAGAGGGTTGATTGGGGAACAGGGGGAGAGGAGATGGCTTATGGGATTTTGGGGGCAGGGACAAGGAAATGGGACAATATTTGAAATGTAAGTAAAAATATATCTAATAAAAAAAGAGGAACATTCCACCATTGCTGGTGAGATTGCAAACTGGTAAAACCACTCTGGAAATCAGTCTGGCAGTTCCTCTGAAAATTGGACAGAGTATTACCTGACAACCCTGCTTTATCACTCCTGGGCATATACTCAAAAGATGCTCCAACATATAACAAGGACACATGCTCCACTATGTTCATAGCAGTCTTATTTATAATAGCTAGAAGCTGGAAAGAGCCTAGATGTCCTTCAACAGAGGAATGGATACGGAAAATGTGGGCACATTTACACAGTGGAGTACTACTCAGCTATTAAAAACAATGAGTTGATGAAATTTTCAGGCAAATGGAATGGAACAAGATAATATCATCCTGAGTGAGGCCACCCAGCAACAAAAGGACACACATGGTATGCACTCACTGATAAGTGGATATTAGGCAAAAGGCTCAGAATACAGCCCACAGACCACATGAACTTCAAAAAAGGAAGAAGTGTGGAGGCTTCAGTACTACTTTGGAGAGGGAACAAAATAATCACTCTTTAGTGATAGAGGGAGGAACCTGGGAGGGAGAAAGGAGGGGGAGGGGAAAGGGGGGCAGGAATAGATGTGGGAGGAGGTGGAGGAGATGTACAGAGGTTCAGGAAATTGAACAGAGGTGTGTAGCAGTGGGGGATGGGGAACTGTGGGTAGCCACCAGAAAGTCCCAGATGCCACAAAAGCAAGGGGCTCCCAGACCCAATGGCGATAACATTAGCTAACGTACCCAACAAGCGGGAGATAGAATGTGAAGAGACCATATCTAGAGCTTAGACCTGGCCCCCAGTTGAGGGATGGGGCCAACTGCCCACCTAAAAAAATTTAACTCAGAGTTGCTCCTGTCTAAAGGAAATACAGGGACAAAGAGTAGAGCAGAGGCTGAAGGAAAGGCCATCCAGAGAGTGCCGCACCTGAGGATCCATCCCATATTCAGCCACCAGACACTATTGCTGATGCCAAGAAGTGCTTGCTGACAGGTGCCTGGTATAGCTATCTCCTGAGAGGCTCTGCCAGAGCCTGAGCAATAAATACAGACCCAGAGGCTTGCATCAGACTGAGCAAAGGGAGCCCAATGGGGGAGTTAGGGGAAAGACTAAAAGAGCTGAAGGGGTTTGCAACCCCATGGGAAGAACCACAATATCAACCATTCAGACCCCTCAGAGCTCTCAAGGACTTAAACCACTAACCAAAGAGTAAACATGGAGGTACCCATGGCTCCAGTCACATGTGTATCAGAGGATGACCTTATCTGGCATCAATGGGAGGGGATGCCCTTAGTTGTGTGAGGTCTAAATGCCCCCAGTGTAGGGGAATGCTAGGGTGGTAAGGCAGGAGTGGGTGGATGGGTAGATGAGCACCCTCATGGAAGCAGGGGGAGGGGGAATGAGATAGTGGGTATGTAGAGGGGAAACTGGGAAGGAGGATAGCATTTGAAATACAAATAAATAAAATAACCAGTAAAAAAATTAAAATTAAAAAACAAAAAATTAAAAAAATAGAAGCAAACATTTAAGTGAGTCTTCAAGTGTTCAGCCAACAGAAAACATTTCAAGGAGGGGGTCAGAATTCCAGCGAGTTCAGTGTGGTAGAAAAGGAGACGAGACCACACTGTGAGTGAACATCTGTGGGGATGACTGAAGCACAAAGATAACAGACTTTGTATCTGAGTATTTGTATATAACAGACTCAGTATCTGAGTCTACCCTGAGAAGAGGAGTCCTGTAGACAAACTGGTCAAAGGGATAGGTGTGTGTGCGTGTGTGTGTGTGTGTGTGTGTGTGTGTGTGTGTGTGTGCACGTGTGTTTCTCCCAATAAGAATGCAAAGAAAAGATCAGAAGACAGCTTAGAAGAAAAAGTGGGGAGTTTGGAAACAATCAGGGAAACTGAGTTTGAGGAAAGTAAGGTGGGGGGTGGGACACTGGTGGGAGGTGCAGGAGACTCACAGAGGGAGAAACAAGTGATGAGATCCTATGGGATATGGCCTTTTCAGAGGCTAGGGAATGATTTGGCATGCAATGGAGAAGGCCGTGTCAATAGATCTCTTTTTGGAGATACATGGTGCAATTTACTAAGAAGGAAAGCAGGAGTGAGTGATGGAACTCAAATGCTTGTCTTAAGGAATAAAAAGCACAACAGAGACAATCTTTCACATCCTTGCTCCCCTTTCCTTCCTTGTTTATCATTCTTTGTGTCTTTCTTTAGTCATTTCTAATGGAAAAGCTCAAGTGAGGTCCAAGGCTAGGTTAACATCCTTTGTGTGTGTGTGTGGGGGGAACAGGAAACAGCCCACCTGGAAGTGCTGTTATAAGTTAGATAAGCATGAGGATTGTTGGTTAACAGGAGTAATTAAGAGTTTATTTGGGGACATGAATGCCAACTTCTCAGTTAAATTGTGTTCACATTCTGCAGATAGAAGCTTTGGCCTTCATTTTCTCTTAGAAACTCCCAGGAAGGCTTAGCAAATTCAGCAACTGAAATACAATATAAGCAGTGGATTAGTGAGTAGAATTCTTATTTGACATTTAAGCTCGGCTTATTACTCAGAATTCAGTTTTCTGTAATGCTCTGGGGTCCATGATTTTATGGACTTTACAATGGTTTCTCAATAAAGAGATTTTTCATTCTAAAATGTCTAGCTGCCTCATGTTTTATGTGCTTTTTTTTGTGTGTGTGTTAAGGGCTGGGATATGTTTATGTAAATATTAGAAAAAATGGGCTCTCTTCTTCCCAATATGTTTCTTCAGTTCTCAGGATATAGTTGAAAGTTCTTGATTGGTTTAAGGTGACACTGATATCGATTGTTGGGTAATAAGATGCAAGGAAATAAGAGTGGATCAATTCTCATTCTTCTGCATGTTGACCTCCAGTTGAGCCAGCACCATTTGTTGAAAAGGTTATCTTTTTTCCCCTGAATGTTTTCAGCTCCTTTATCGAGATCAATTGGCCATAGATGTGTGGGTTCAGTTCTGGGTCTTCAATCCTATTCCATTGATCCACCTCCCTGCCACTGTACCAATACCATGCAGTTTTTAACACTACTGCTCTGTAGTATTGCTTGAGGTCCGGGATACTGATTCCCCCAGAAGTTCTTTTACTGTTGATAATAGTGTTAGCTATACTGGGTTTTTTGTTATTTCAGATGAATTTGAGAATTGCTCTTTCTAACTCTATGAAGAACTGAGTTGGGAAACTGTAGGTCAACATGCAGAAGAATGAGAATTGATCCACTCTTATCTCCTTGTACTAAGCTCAACTCCAGGTGGATCAAGGACCTCCACATAAAACCAGACACACTAAAACTAATAGAAAAGAAACTGGGGAAGGACATCTAGGTTCCTTCCAACTTCTGGCTATTATAAATAAGGCTGCTATGAACATAGTGGAGCATGTATCTTTATTGTATGCAGGGGAATTCTCTGGGTATATGCCCAGAAGTGGTATGACAGGGTCCTCCGGAAGTATCGTGTCCAGTTTTCTGAGGAACTGCCAGACTGACTTCCAGAGTGGTTGTACCATCTTGCACTCCAACCAATGGTGGAGGAGTGTTCCTCTTTCTCCACATCCTCGCCAGCACCTCTTGTCTCTTGAGTTTTTAATCTTAGCCATTCTGACTGGTGTGAGGTGGAATCTCAGGGTTGTTTTGATTTGCATTTCCCTGATGACTAATGATGTTGAACCTCTCTTAAGGCGCTTCTCAGCTATCCGAAATTCTTCTGGTGAAAATTCTTTGTTTAGCTCTGTATCTCATTTTTTAATAGGGTTATTTGGTTCTTTGGGGTCTAACTTCTTGAATTCTTTGTATATATTGGATATTAGCCCTCTGTTGGATGTGCGGTTGGTGAAGATCTTTTTCCAATTTGTTGATTGCCGTTTTTGTCCTTCTGACCGTGTCCTTTGCCTTACAGAAACCTTGTAATTTTATGAGGTCCCATTCGTCAATTCTTGATCTTAGAGCTTAAGCTATTGGTGTTCTGTTCAGGAATTTTCCCCCTGAGCCAATGTCCTCAAGGGTCTTCCCCAGTTTCTTTTCTATTAGTTTCAGTGTGTCTGGTTTTATGTGGAGGTCCTTGATCTACATGGAGTTGATCTTAGATGTCCCGCAAAGGAGGAATGGATACAGAAAATGTGGTATATTTATACAATGGAAAACTACTCAGCAATTCATGCAATTCGTAGGCAAATGGTTGGATCTGGATAGCATCCTAAGTGAGTTAACCAAATCACAAAAGAATACACATGAAATGCAATCACTGATAAGTGGATATTAATGAGCCCAGAAGTGCTGAATACTCAAGGCACAATTAGCAAATCAAAAGATTCCCAAGAATCTGTATAGGTGTTGCCTTCAGCAATGGGGCCTTGCTGTCAGTTTCTCAAGAGCAATTTGCAATATTGACAACAGCCTGGATTATTTGTGGATTTCCATGAGACCCCTTTGGTGAATAGCTCAATTCGACATAACCCAATCCTAGGATGGCAACCTTTGTTTGATAACTAGAGATGCCCAGTTGGGACACAGTCTCCCCCACTGTTTGGTGATTTTATTTGTTACCTTCATATATGTGTATATTTTAGGAAGTTTCTACTGTATGTTTCCACATTACCCTTCAGATGGTCCTTAATTTTTTCTGTCACTCTCCCTATTCCATGGCTCATCTTCCCCCTCTTTCCTTCTCCCAACTTGACCCTCCCATTCCACTTTTCCCCGTCTATCTCTAAGTAGCTATTCTATTTCTTATGCCCCATTGCTGAAGGCAACACCTATACACCTCATTGAACATGGAGAAATGCCTACATAGGACCTTTGCCCTGCATTCTAGAAACTCTGGTACAGAAAGGTACTCTGCATGCTACCAGAGGCGCACTCTGTAGGCTGGAACCAATATCCGACAGGGACTGTTAGGGTAGCAAGAACCAGAGACTAGATAGGCCAGAGACCCAGGGTAGAACCAAACTACTGCTCTTTAAAAATACAGCAATAAAATGGCTCATAATCTATGACTGATTTATGAGTATAGTCTGTTCTACTTATAGATCAGTGCCTTGCTCAGACATCTTTGGAGAGGCCTCCTTCTGAAGCCAATAGGAAAAAATTCAGAGAACCACAGAAAGACATTATGTAGAGAATGAAAGACCTTGGAATGGTTAACCCTGAACTGGATATTTCCATCAAATTCTTCCTCTCAGGTCACAGAGAGCCCTATGGAAGAGGAAGTGGAAGTGAAGAGAAGAGTATTTAAGAGCCAGAGGGACAGAGGACACCATGAAAATAAGGCCCTGAAACCAGCATGGTCAAGGCTCAGATGAGCTCCCAGAAACTGTGGCAACATGAACAAGACCTGCATGAGTCTGCAGCATGTCCTTTGTGTTTATGTAATGTAATGTAATGTAATGTAATGTAATGTTTTATGTTATGTTATGTTATGTTATGTTATGTTATGTTATGTTATGTTTGTTATGTTATGTTATGTTTGTTATGTTATGTTATGATTTCCAGTTTAGTGCTTTTATGGGATTCCTGAGTGTTCGCATGAGTGGGTCTCTGAGTTTAGGGCCTTCTCTTGGGTTCTTTCCCTCCTGTTTGTTTGTTTTCTTCAATTCCAATATGTTTATTTTTGCTTTATCTTACTGTACTTTATTATTGTCCTTTAGAAGTCTGTTTGTTTTCTAATGAAGTACAAAAAAATGGGTATATCTGGTTGGGAGGGAAGGTAGAGAAGAACTATGGGGAAAACTAGGAGAGGAAACCGCAATCAGGATATATTATTTGACAAAATTGTATTTTTTAGCAAAATGAGACAAAAAGATTTTCATAGAAACAGAACAGGATCCCCCTAGACTCTCCACTGTTTGTGACTCGACGTATTATCAAGCTCATTTCTCTGGGACTGTGCTGTCTAAGGATCATATTGCTTCACTAATTACCAGACGGTGTGGAAACCTTTCATCTGGGAGAGCAAGGTGGCCTTTGGGAGTGTAGAGTGATGGAGGGGGCAGCCCAGTGCACCAGCCACCATGCGAAGCCTGTGACCTGCCTACCCCCCTAAGCTTCAGCAGAAGCAGTAGGACAAGGAACGGAGCCTAAGGTGGTTTACCTGTGTGAGTGATGAGCTCTGAGAACAGTGTTCCCTACTGAGGTGAGAGTCTAGGCTTCATGGCTTCTCTAACAACTCAGAAGGACCTGATGCCAATGTTACCGAGTGGAAGCTACAGCTCTCACTCTGGTGCTCGGCCATTGTGGTGTTTCTTATTGTCCTAGTACATCTCTTAAAGGTCTCTGGTAGCACTAGTCCATCAGGGGTGACATTGGTCATGCCTTCCCATAACTTAGGCCTGTCACCTCATTTGCATTGCTCGGAGTCCCAGAGGATTCACAGACCCTTCATCTTCTTTTCTCAGATGCTGTTCACTTACCCAAGAGATGTGTTAAATGCTAACACATTTCGTTCCTGCCAAAGCACAGGCCAGAAAAAAAGTGGCATCACAGGAATCTGCAGTCGCTTTGAAAACAATAATGTGGTTCATTAGAATTCAGAAGTGGGAAATGGAATTCTCTGTTTGTGCTCAGTTATCAGAGCTGACAAGAGGTCTGCCTGTAACAGAGGAAGATGTGGCTTCTGAATCATTTCCAAGTGTAAAAATGCAGTGCAGAGCACCATCTCCTAATTAATACTGATTGTACATCCTGCAGCACATTCCCTCGGTACATCTAGCCCTCGGATGGATTTATTACCATCTTGTTGGGAAGGAAGGCAGTGATTGACAATGGCTTTCTTTACCAATCCCAAGTGGTGTATAATTTGGTTTTCTAATTGTGCGTGTCTGCACAGTGTGCTTCCTCCTCCATCTGGATGGCAGAGTGAAGTGCTCATCAGTAATGGCTTAGATCTGCTCTGTGCTTCCAGGAGGGACACGTTTGCACATTCTCGGCCTTAACAGAAGTTTTAGGATCCAAACATCATGGAGGAAACTCAGAGAAGCAAAGCTTCAGAGTTTCCCTCATAAAGCTATGCAGATAGGCAATAAAACTTCCTTTGAAAAAGACTTATCTTATAATTTGTGTGTGTGTGTGTGTGTGTGTGTGTGTGTGTGTGTGTGTGTGTGTACTCACTGTGGCAGGAAAGGAGTTCTGGAGCTGGAGTTGTAGGGCAGCATGAGGTACCTAACATGGTTCTGGGAATTACAGCAATCCTCTAGAGGAACAGTCAGTGCTCTTAACTGTTGAGCCATCTCTCCAGCCTGAAGAGTCCTTTCTTCAGAGATGACTTACCCATCTCTGCATGCGGAAATTTTCATGTCTCATGAGAATAACCCAGAGTCACAGGTTCTGTGGCAGTGGGAGGACAGTTGCAAGCTGATGGAATTATCTTAAAAGTCAACACAGGAGTTAAGTATTGAAGGACAAAGGAGTTTGACAAGCCAGGGAATGGGGAGAAAGGCAGCTTAAACAGCACAAACCAGAAGGCCCAATTGGGAAACCGTGGTGATGTCATGTATGTTGTTGTTGTTATTATTATTATTATTATTATTATTATTATTATTATGTCATTTTCTTCCTACTTTGGAGCCTTTTGTTCCTTAAGTCATTCACAATTGAATGCTTTTATTTCAGTCCTGATTGTTTCCTGAGACTCATTTCCAAGGAAATGCCAAAAGGCAGATGAAGAGTAGGAAGTACCTTCTGTGGAGAGTGAGTTTGAGGAAGTCTTCTCTCCTTGTTTTGAGGACCAGTATTCCCTTTGCATACAAAATCATCTTGTGTTCTCCATTCGAAGAGAACTGATGAGTGTCTGTGAACTGGTTCTGTGGTCAGGGAGTGAATTCTCTTCCCTGGGGATATCAGCTATTTTTCTGGAGGTTGTGGCCAAACACATAAGAGGAAGCAATTGAATGGAGGATAAGTTTATTTTGGTTCTGAGTTTTAGGGCATTTGGCTGACCATGTTTGTGAAGGTTTGGTGGCAGGTGCATCATGTCAGACCCTTGACTGATGCTTAATTGGAAACCTGAGAGAAGACAAGGAGTGGGACTAAGCTAGAAGATCTCAATGTCTGCCTCCTATAATCCACTTCTTCCAGCGAAACTCCTAAAATTTCAAAAACCTTCTAAAATAGTAGAACTGACAGGGACCAAGTGTTCAAGACCTTGAGCCCGTGGAGGACATTCTACATTAAGACTTTGAATCTTGGGATCACGGATGTCTCCAGGGCAGAGAGAGGTGTCAGGAAATGACTCCCAAGACCTCTCAATGTACAGGTCCCACAGCATTTGCATGTACTTTTGAGGAGACACTGACATGAATATCTCAAGGCTTTGGAGAAATAAAATATACCTCTCACTGAGATGTTGGCCATCCCACTTGTTAAGATACCTAGATCTCCTCAGAGATCTAGGACATGCAGTATTGTACTCAGAAGACTGGCACTCTGACTCTAGAGAGGAAAGCCTTGCCCCCAAATACTGGCTTATTCCAGCATCTTTCATAGTAATAATCTATGAGCAGGACAAGATAGTCCCTCTGTTGCCTAGCAATTTCCTCTCAGTCAATACATTCCACCACCAGGGCCACTCCTTAAGGCACAGGGTGCTCTAAAGAAAGGTGAAACATTCCCTCCTGAAAGAATGCTCCTTAAAACTGAATTTTTTAAGTAACTGGATAGCTCAGGGGATTCAGGACGTCCCTGAAACTGACCAGATACATCAGGCCCCTCTCTTTCAACGTTTATCTAAGCAATAAGGACTGCTGAGAAACATGCTCAGACCACTCTGGAAAGCCAGCTGCATTGCTTAGAAGAGGCAGAGACCACAGCTACAATGCCTAAAAGACGAACGAGCTGAACTGCCTAGAAACCCGAGAGCAGCTGACATGCCTCCGTGAAGATCCGACAACCTGCGATCCCTGGAAGAGACTTTCTTCAAGCTCTAGGGTTTCAGCTTCTGTAAACCATCACATCCTGGGCTGAGATTTTTGGTGATGCATCTGTCTTTCACTTATTTTTGTTCTGGCAAGCAAACCTTTATCTATGCTTCTGTAAATAACCTCAATAAAACACACAAGGACAAAGAAAAACAAAATGTTTGTTCCTGTGCCTTCTCCTGCTTATTTTCTCTCAATTGTCAGTTTGTCACGTTAAATTTACTGTCTCAACTGAATCAGAACATCCTAGTAGGCTGTTAATGACCTCCATAAATCTAGTAAATTAGTTATATTTTTTCTTACCATTTTTCTTCTTCAATGATTTTATGATCAATTTATGCTGTCTCTCATCCAAGAGACAGAGAGAGAGTAGGGTCTCTGATTATTCTGAATGAAAGGTTAATGGAGGCCCCAGGGCTCCCTCGCCCAGCAGTTGTTCAGCCCTTCCTGAGCCTCATGGCTCCCTCAGTCTAGGATGACAACCATCCACAGTGCCTTAAGAACCAGGAAACAAATGAAGACTTCCTCTGAGTGTTGAGTCTTGGGCTGTCTTCTTTACAACATGCAAGCCTTGCCAGGTGGAGTAGGCAGGCAGGAGGAAGAAGGACAAACCTCTCTGCCGAGACCAGGAGCCAGCGCCAGAACAAAGTGCTGTGTCTTCACTTCCAGGCTCACTTACAGCCATCACCATGACCAACACACACCGAATATCCAGCACTGTTCCAAGTGCTCTTTATTCATTCACAAACTAATTTTACTTATAAAGTCCTTATTATGCCCAGTTTAAAGATCAGATAAACCTTGGACCAGTGCTCAGGCAGTGCCACTAAGTGTAATGACTTAAGTATGACTCCTGAGTTTGTTTTTTTTTTTTTTTTTTTTCGAGACAGGGTTTCTCTGTGTAGCCCTGGCTGTCCTGGAACTCACTCTGCAGACCAGGCTGGCCTCGAACTCAGAAATCCACCTGCCTCTGCCTCCCAAGTGCTGGGATTAAAGGCATGCACCACCACCGCCCGGATGACTCCTGAGTTCTATAGGGTGGGAGGACAAATTGACTCTTGCAAATTGTCTTCTTACTCTACAGGGGCACTGTGGCACAGACCCAACAGATAAGTATATAATAGATAAAATGAAAAAGACAGAGTCACATAGCAGCTAGCAAACTTACCCAATATTGGAGAATGTCTGTTTCAGTGCCAGCTCTTGGTTTTGTATTTATAACAAACCCAACAATCGTGACCTTAAACTTAAAAAAAAATCCCTTTAAATCATTACTAGTTTGTATGTTTACAAAAGCATTGAAAAAAATCAATGTTGTCATTACTTTCTTTGGTGATTAAACCCACATTACAAACAGCTTTGTATTCTAATCTTCAGATATATATATATAAATGTTTTCACATAAAATTTGACAAAGATCCTTAAAGATGATCATATGGAGCTGGAAATCATTGGGATAATTGAAATGCATTTTATACAAAGTAGCTTTGAAATACATAGAGCAGAAAGGATGAATTGAAGATACAGAGGGATGCATGACTCAGGGTAAGCCGAGGACATGGAGACAAGAATGACTTAAAGTGGCAGTAGTGACACCGAGGACTATAAAAGCACCGAATGTGTGTGTCATGAGCATAGAATTATGTTAAAGACATACAGATGATCTACATTCCTACAATAACCAAAATACTTCTCATCATTGCGGTCTGACAAGTTAAAAACTAGAAATGCCACTAATGTGGCTAAGACCTCAAGAGCTTTTTACCTACTGGGCCATCTGGTCAATCCAGGGTAATAATTCTGAAAGCAAGATGCTATTTGAAGTGTAGATTCTTATACTCAAAAAGTCTTCAAAGTAGATGCATATAAATGTCATATATACAAACAATAAGATTCCAACTTTCATCTTGAATGAAAAGGGATCTACTTTAGACTGGGTAGAGAGACTTCTCTTAATAATTATAAAATTCTTGGCATGTCTGAATTCCAGTTTAGCCTTTCAAAATAATAGAGGTCATTTGATCTTTTTTTATTAGATATATTCTTTATTTGCATCTCAAATGTTGTCCCCTTTTCTGGTTCTTCCCCAATCCCATAACTCCCTAACCCATTCTTCCTTCCCATGTTCATCAGTCCACCCACTCCTGTTTCCCTGTCCCGGCATTTCCCTATACTGGGGCATTGAGCATTCTCAGGACAAAGGGCTTCTCCTCCTATTAATGTCCAATAAGGACATTCTCTGCTACACATGCAGCTGGAGCCATAGGTCCCTCCATGTGTACTCTTTGTTTGATGGTTTAGTTCCTGGGAGATCTGGGGGTACTGGGTGGTTCATATTATTGTTCCTCCTATGGGGCTACAAACTCCTTCAGCTCCTTCTTGTTTCTACTTCCATTTTTAGATTCTGGATGGTTTTGTTCAATTCCTTCACCTGTTTGGTTGTGTTTTTCCTGTAATTCTTTAGGTTGTGTGTGTGTGTGTGTGTGTGTGTGTGTGTATGTGTGTGTGTGTGTTTCCTCTTTAAGGGCTTCTACCTGTTTACCTGTGTTCTCCTGTATTTCATTTTTTTTCTTTTTTTGTTTTTTTTTCCGAGATAGGGTTTCTCTGTGTAGCCCTGGCTGTCATGGAACTCACTCTGTAGACCAGACTGGCCTCGAACTCAGAAATCTGCCTGCCTCTGCCTCCCAAGTGCTGGGATTAAAGGTGTGTGCCACCATTGCCCAGCTTCTCCTGTATTTCTTTAAGGGAGTTATTTATGTCCTTCTTAAAGTCCTCTATCATCATCATGAGTTGTTATTTTAAATCAGAGTCTTACTTCTCTGGTGTGTTGGGGTAACCAGGGCTTGCTGTGGTGGGAGAACTGGGTTCTGATGATGCCAAGTAGACATGGTGTCTGTTGATTGTGTTCTTGTGCTTGCCTTTAGCCATCTGATTATCTCTGGTTTTTGCTGGTCTTGCTGTCTTTGACTGTGGCTTGTCTGTCCTGCAAGCCTGTGAGTCAGTACTCCTGGGAGACCAGTTCTCTCCCTGAGGAGTTTACAGGTACAGGGTCCTGTGCTCGCAGGTATGTAGGCACTCCTGGGAGACCAGCTCTCTTTTGGCGGTATTCGTGTAGCTCTGTGGCCCAGCATCAGCTCTGGGCACAGACAGAAATCAGAAGCCTCCAGTCCCAGGCCTTCCATGGGTTCCTGTGTCCTGAGGGTTCAGGGCAGATTCCTGTGAGCAGCAAGGATGTTCCTACCTGCCTCACAGGCCTGTCTGCACTCCTGGGAGGCTAGCTATCTCCTTGCTCCAGGTAGGTATGGAGTCCTGTGGCAGAGGATCTTCTCAAGCTGCAGACAGAAACTGCAAGGCTCATGTTTGACCTCTCTTGAATGTGAAAACTCTTCACATATTTGTCAAGACATCTTTCCTAGTTTACCAGCATTTTTAGCTAATTATATATATATATATATATATATATATATGATTTATTTATTTGATGTATTTGAGTGCAGTGTCACTCTCTTCAGACACATCAGAAAAGAATGTCGGATCACATTACAGATTGGTCGTGAGTCACCATGTGATTGCTGGGAACTGAAGTCAGGACCTCTGGAAGAACAGCCAATGCTCTTTATCACTGAGCCATCTCTACAGTCTACATTGTCTTTTCTTAAAGTTAATCAAAGGTTTCTTAAAACTCTCTTCTTGCCTGACGCACAAGAGCCAACTTCCTCCAGAGATGTTCAGTGTCCCAGACGGACACAGTCTCATTCATTTCTCAGTGAAAAACAGGGACTGGGCAAGGACAAAATATCTCTTGGTTAATTTTCTCTTTATAAGGCAGGCTGTAGGATTATGATAAATATTTGTCTAAACTGTGCAGTTGATCCATATGCAAATTTGTATAATGGCCCTTCAGGTGAGGGGCTGGGCTGAATGTTAATTATGTAACTATTATAACTCCATACAATTGGAATTTAGAAATACAGTTATCATTGGATACACTGTCAACAAGCCAGGAACCTGCCACTTGTCTCTCTGGCACTTTAAATGGCATTTAAAAGGAAGAAGTGGCAAGCAGTCTCTCTCTCTCTCTCTCTCTCTCTCTCTCTCTCTCTCTCTCTCTGTGTGTGTGTGTGTGTGTGTGTGTGTGTGTGTGTGTGATTTTTTCCAAGTTCAAGCAAAATGTTTGATTTCAAATCATTTCCACATCCCAAGCTCCTAACTATGATTTCTGAGCACAGCCAATTTATTTTACAATATATATCATTAAAGACTTGAGATAGGACAGCATGATGAATGAGTAGCTTGGTTGCAGATCCTGCCTCTTTCACCAAATGGCATCAAAATGTGATGATAGTAAGAGTCAGAGGGCTACCTCACCCACATGTGCAACCATGAGACCGGGCACCCTTACCCACATGTGCACCCACGAGATGAAGTTCCCTTACCCATGTATGCACCAATGAGATGGGGCTCCCTCACCCAAATGTGCAACCATGAGATGAGGTTCCCATACCTATGTGTGCACCCATGAGACAGGGCTACCTTACCCATGTGTGCACTCATGAGAGAAAATAACCTCTTCTTTGGGGAACTTGAAGCCTGATGGTGAAATCTCCCCAACTGTTTTAGATCTCACAGTGTGCCTGTACCCAAGCAGCCTATGTCAGGGTTCCCAGCTCCATTTGCATAATGAGCATCACATAGGAGGTCTTCAGTTATCAAAAACAGTAGCCTTTCTCTGTCCCACAGTGGTGTGGTTTATGGTTTTCTGTTCCATTTGTCTATCAATAGTATGTCGTGTTTGTTCCTTGTCAGATCCTAATTTATATTCTTTAGATATATTATGCCTTAATAAATATTATGAACATATTAAATGGAACATGTTGCCGCCAACCAGAGAGAAAGGAACTGAGATATAAAGCAATTAATAATCTTTGCAGGCATACAGTGAGAATAAATGCGGAATGGTGAGTTCAAGTGGTTGGTATTTCAAGTCAGTGTGCTTCGTTCTTGCACCGATTGTGCCTCACAAATGGAGTTTTAAGCCTCAGTGGTGGGGAGTGATAAAGAGCATTGCTGCCAATAAGAAAATGTAAGGTCTGAATGTGCTGGCTACTCCCATCCAGTGACTGGTGCTGAACATGCTCCTGCCTCATGCTGCCATCATGGCTGACGTAGAAACTTAACAGTTCTTTGGAAAGTTGCTTGGACAGGGTTTTGCTGGGGCAAACACTTGAAGGAACATTTTGTTAAAGTGGACACAAGTGTGAAAGGCTAAAGCAGACACATAATGAAATGTTTCACTGAAGCAGACATAGAGAAGATGTTCTGCTAAGGCAAGGACATGAAAGGACACGTGATGAAAGATTCTTTGCTAATGACAGGCTTGTATTGGTTCGCCTTACATTGCATAGTTGAACTGAATTTGTTGGGACTCCAGAGAGAGAACTGCACCAAAAACTTCTGGTGGTGTACTGCAGTTTGTTACCACTTCCAAAGACTTGGGCTGATTGGATATATGTGCTGAGACGAGACATTTGTTAAGACACATAGCAGACACATGATGTTTAGAGGGCATAAATAGGACTCCACAGTATGACAGAGACAGAGCTTGGCTTGCTAGTACAGCTAGCTGTGCAACACTTGTGGGTCTCATGTCTTCACTGATTTTCATTTCCCTGAGAGAGGCACAACAGAGAGCTTCTGGTGTTCCTGTTGAGCTGAGGCTGAGGCCTAGCTAGGTTGTATCACCTTTATAGCTAACCAGACTCTACCAAACTGGTGTGTATCCATGAGGTGTTTGTGAGTGCATCAAGCTGCTGCTCTCTGCTAACCTGTGAACTAAACTGATAATTTCCAGGCAATGCATAAGGGAGTTGCTCCATAGAACCTTTCTAAACACGTCCACTTTTCCCTTTTCCTTTCTTTTCCACCACCTCTAATGGGTAACAAGGAAGGTTAATGCGTTTAAGAATCATCATTAAAAATAGGATTAGAAAACAACTAAAGTTACAATGGACCTACTGATCTTTCAGTAACGGTCAGAATTCAGAATGTTAAAAGCCTGCTCTACTCACTTTAAGATGCTACAACTAATAAAACCTTTTAAGTTTAACTTAAATTTTAACTCAATAGAAGCTACTTGTGGTTCCTAAGACACTATTCTGTGATGTGGGTTGAGAGGTGGTAACAGCATTGCAGCCCCCCAGGCCAACCTCTGAAGCTACACTTTGATTCATATGCACATCTTAATATATCTTATTAAGTCACACATCTCTTGTGCCTCAGTTTGGAGAAGTAGGGCTCATGACATAAATGAGAGTACCTGTCTGCAATTACTGTAGGAAGCAAATGAATTAATATGAACTCCAGAATGAGGCCTAGTACATGCACACATTTTATTAGCAAGCAGTGTTACATCTTTCTGTTCTCCCTCCTGACACAGAAGCCATCACACACAGTGAACACGGAGCTTGCTTCACACTGGCTGGAAACAATGTCTTGTGTGACCTCCAAGTGACTACCATTGAAAATATTTTCAGTATATTCTATTTTAATTTACCAAAGGCAGGCAATAGAAATTATTTGCTTATGTAGTTGCTTCTTGGAGGCACTCAGAGATATGTTTTCCTCTTAGCACTGCTTTCATTATATCCCATAAGTTTGAGTATTGTTCTCTCTTCATTTTCTTTGAATTCCAAAAAGACTTTAATTTTTTTTTATTTCTTCCTTGACCAAGTTGTCATTGAGTAGAGAATTGTTCAACTTCCATGTGTATATGGACTTTCTATTGTTTTTGTTGTTATTGAAGACCAGCCTTAGTTTGTGGCAAACTGATGGGATGCATAGGATTATCTCCATCTTCTAGTATCTGTTGAGGCCTGTTTTGTGATTGATTATATGGTCAATTTTGGAGAAGGTACCATGAGATGCTGAGAAGATGGTATATTATTTTGTTTTAGGATGAAATGTTCTATAGATATCTGTTAAATCCATTTGGTTCATAACTCATGTTAGTTTCACTGTGTCTCTGTTTAGTTTCTGTTTTCATGATCTGTCCTTTGGTGGAGGTAGGGTGTTTAAGTCTCCCACTTTTATTGTGTGAGGTATAATATATGTTTTGAGCATATATTGTAAAGTTTCTTTTATGAATGTGCGTGCCCTTGCATTTGGAACATAAATGTTCAGAACTGAAAGTTCATCTTGGTAGACTTTTCCTTTGATGAGTATGAAGTGTCCTTCCATATCTTTTTTGATAATTTTTTATTGAAAGTTGACTTTATTCCATATTAGAATGGCTACTCCAACTTCTTTCTTGGGACCATTTGCTTGAACAATTGTTTTCCAGCCTTTTACCCTGAGGTAGTGTTGTCTGTTTTTGACACTGAGGTGCATTTCCTGTATGCAGCAAAGTGCTGGGTCCTTATTATGTATTCAGTCTGGTAGTCTATATCTTTTTATTGGGGAATGGAGTCCATTGATGTTAATAAATATTAAGAAATAGTGATTGTTGCTTCTTCTTATTTTTATTGTTAAAGGTAGAATTATGTTTGTGTGACCATCTTCTTTTGGGTTGGTTGAAAAAAAGATTACTTTCTTGCTTTTTCTATTGTGTAGTTTCCCTCCTTGATTTAGAGTTTAGACAAATTATCTTTTGTTGGGCTGGATTTGTGGAAAGATATTGTGTACATTTGGTTTTGCATTGGAATATCCTGGTTTCTCCATCTATAGTAATTGAGAGTATTGCTGGGTATAGCAGTCTGGGCTGGCATTTGTATTCTCTTAAGGTCCATATGAGATCTGCCCAGGATCTTCTGGCTTATAGTCTCTTTTGAGAAGTCTGGTGTAATTATGGTAGGTCTGCCTTTACATGTTACTTGACCTTTTTCCCTTACTGCTTTTAATATTCTTTCTTTCTTTTGTGCATTTGGTGTTTTGACTATTATGTGACAGGAGGAATTTCTTCTCTGGTCCAGTCTATTTAAATGTACTATCAGTGCAACAGAAACTCTTGTCATTGGCTTAGTGAAAACTTCTGTCTTCAATTTAGACAAACTTGTCACATGACATTGTACTTGATATATTGCTTTGTAAAGCTTTAAAAATTATACATGCTTATTACATGCTGGGGAATCCTCTGGGTATATGGCCAGGAGTGGTATAACAGGATCCTCCAGGAGTATCATGCCCAGTTTTCTGAGGAACCGCCAGACTGATTTCCAGAGTGGTTGTACTATCTTGCAATCTCACCAGAAGTGGAGGAGTGTTCTTCTTTCTCCATATCCTCACCAGCTCCTGCTATCACCTGAGTTTTTGATCTTAGCCATTCTGACCAGTATGAGGTTGTTTTGATTTGCATTTCCTTATTACTAAGGACATTGAATATTTCTTTAGGTGCTTCTCAGCCATTCGATATTATTTAGGTGAAAATTCTTTGTTTAGCTCTGTACCCTATTTTTTAATAGGGTTATTTGGCTCTCTGGAGTCTAACTTCTTGAGTTCTTTGTATATATTGGATATTAGCCCTCTGTCGGATGTAGGGTTGGTAAAGATTTTTTTCCAATTTGTTGGGTGCCATTTTGTCCTATTGACAGTGTCCTTTGCCTTACAGAAACTTAGTAATTTTATGAAGTCCCATTTGTCAATTATTGATCTTAGAACATAAGCTATTGGTATTCCCCAGTGCCCATATGCTCTTCCCAAGTTTCTTTCTATTAGTTTCAGTGTGTCTGGTGTATGTGCAGAGCCATAGGAGGAATGAAGATATGAGCCACCCAGTATTCCCAGAGCTCCCAGGGGCATCAACCAAAACCAGATAGTGCACATGGAGTTACCCACGGCTCCAGATGCATAGGCAGCAGAGGATGACCTTGCAATTGAGATTGCAGACACAAAAGGGAGGAGAGGCCCCTAGTCCTGGAAAGGCTCGATTCAGCAGTGTAGGGGAATACCAGAACAGGGGAGCGAGAGGGGATTGATTGGGGAACAGAGGGAGGGGAGATGGCTTATGGGACTTTCAGGGGGAACCAGGTTAGGGGAAATCATTTGAAATGTAAATAAAGAATATATCTAATAAAAAACTATACATACTAAATGTTGCCCCAAAGGATCTGTCCATTATACTATCTATACATCTGGAAAAGGAAACTGTGGACTTTCTTACTTAATCATATATTTCTATACTTGAGATGACAATAAATTTTTGTCTCAACTTTTGTCTATGTACTTGAGAAATAGTACTTAGAGTCATGATTTATTTAATTCAAGGGGATGAAATTGTTCTGCATAAATGGTAGAGCAGTGACCTACTATCTCAAGGCAAGGCTGCAGTAAGACTAGTGTGAGTTGCTGCCCCAAGCATTTTCACTATCTCTTTTCTGTGCTCTTATAACTGTGCTAACAGAAGACAAGATGTTCTTTTGTGAGATGCTTGACCATCTGGCTATTGAAACAATGGACCGGAAGAAATTAAAATTACTCAAGCAATCTTCTGCTGGAGGGGAAGGAGAGGCTGAGGCTCTAGTTCCAGGCTGAAGAGGAACTTTGTACCCAGGAAGAAATTGCATACAGTTCTGAGGACTTACTGAACTGCTTTGCAAAAGAGACTAGAGCAGAGACAACTAGTTATTACTAAGCAGGAACACACTATGACGAGGACTTCTGAATCATGTTTACTTCTTGCCCTTTATTGAAACCATTCTTGCAGGTCGTTGGATTTCTCTTCTCCATGTGGCCCCACTGAAGACATATTTCATTTCTGCATTTTACTATTATCTGTCTTTTTAACTGGCATATTGGGACAGGTGGCTGAGTCTTGCTTGCTGGGATAGTGAGAACTCAAGGTTTGATCCTGAAAATGTAGCAACACTCTGAGTTACTTTTATTTCCTTTAGATCCATTAATGCCTATAAAAATACATTAGAATTTTGAATAAGAATGGAATGAATTCTCTGATTTATGTCCACTCAGATGAAGAAGGAATTAGTGATATTAGCACAGCCAGGGGAAGCAATCTAGTAAGCAACATCCCTCCATGCCTTTTGCATCAGATTTTGCCTCCAGGTTCTTACCCTGTTTGAGTTCTAGTCCTGACTTCCTCTGGTGATGAACAGCAGCATGGAAGTGTAAGCTGAATAAATCCTTTCCTCCCCATGTTGCTTCTTGGTCATGATGTTTTGTGCACGAATAGAAACCCTAAGACAGAGGTTGTGGTGCTATCCATGTTATTCCTATTGGATCAAAGAAAAAGGCACTGTGATAATTGTGTTAGAACAGAGAAAATGGGCAGTGGAGGACTTGTTTACTTCATCATCATGGTTTTAGGCAGGAGAGTCAGGAAGGAGAGATTTTGTTAACAGTGCCAGGAGACTTGACCTTGAGGCAAGTAGATGCTAACAACTAAAGAAAAAATAATATTTCAACTCTAGAAATAACAGACTTAGAAGAGTCCTGTCTGGAGCTACATCTTCAAATTCTCTCTGTATAATGCAGAAGTCAGCCAAAGGACATTTTTTTATATTTAGCTTGTTCTGCAACTATTGAGCTCTTTGCTACATGGAGACATCAACCATCTATGTAGGGAAGAAAAGATGCCTTTCTTTTCCTGTTTCTAGGGTCATGACTGAGGGCCCTAAAACAAAACAAAACAAAACAAAACAAAACAAAACAAGATTAACAAAGGAGTATTCAAAAAGCACTTAACTAACAAAAGTTTTACATGACATGAGACACTTCAGAAGTGACCCCCCCCAACCTCACTCTGTCCCCAACACATCTCTGCCAAAGAAGAACACAGCATGGACTATCTTGTAGTTATATGACATTTTGTAAGACAAACTGGTATGATGTAATGATAATGGGTGGGAGGGTGCTCTGTAAGCTTTGTTTTCAGATTCCTCTTGTTTTCTCTGTATCTTTTCTTTCTTTTGGCTAGAGATGCCTCTGGAATTAGGATCTGCTAGTCCAGTTTAGAAGATCAAAGTATATTATTGAGTTCATATTATCCCTGCTGTTTTCTCAAATGTTAGGGTGATACAATGTAGGATACTGTCTTACTTAAGGTTTTATTGCTGTGAAGAAACACCACGACTAAGGCAACTCTTATAAAAGAAAACCTTTCCCTGGGGCTGGCTTACAGTTTTAGAGGTTTGGTCCATTGTCATCAAGGCAGGAAGCTCGGTGCTGGAGGAACTACCTGGGAGTTCTACATCTTAATCCAAAAGCAGCCAGGAGGAGGCTATCTTCCACACTGGGTAGAGCTTAGGCATAGGAATCCTCCAAGTCCATCCACCTACACAGTGACACACTTCCGTCAACAAGGCCACACCTCCTAATAGTGCCGCTCCCTGTAGCTAAGCATTCCAACACATCAATCTATGACAGTCAAATCTATTCAAACCACACTACATGTACAATATCCTGAACTCTGTCATCAGTCAATATTGTCATATGAACCAGTCTAAGTGAATTGTGAGAACAGTATTAACAGATTTTAAAATACTGGAATCTATATTTTGTGTATAGCAAAGATATGGACTTGGTTATGGATTTTTCTTTTAAAAATATTTTTATTAATCCTTTCAGAACTCTACATGCATATGATATATTTTGATCATACCCACCCCTGCTCCTGCAGGTAACCCCTCCCTGACCCACTCTCCATCTCCACACCCCTTCAGGTAGTTTAAAAGAAAAGAAAAAACAAATATTCAATCCAAATTGGTGCTGTCTATACATGCATGGATGTGGGTTCATGCATGGATGTGAGCATAGTTTGCCTATATAAAAGAGGTCATGCCATAAAGAAAACTGCTCTCCCTACCCTCAAAGCAATCAACCGCAATAACTCCTCAGCTAGGGGTGGGGCTTCTGAGCCTGCCTGTGTATTGGAATGTTGGCTGGCCTTTATCTTGTACTCTTGCTTAGGCAACCACAACTGTTGTGAGTTCATGGGTGCAGTTGCACTGTCATGTCCAGAAGACACTGTTTTGCCCTAGTCCTCTCCAACCTCTGGCTCTTAACATCTATTTCCTTAGCTTGAGGGGAAGATAGAGCTATCTTGTTTGTAATGGAGCACTCCATAAATTCTTGTATTTTCTTTTTCAAGAATTTCAATTCTTGTATTGATATTGATAACAAGTTAGAGTTGAGAATTTCTCTATTCCTATCTGAATATGGTAAATGAACTCTGGGAGCAGACTAAGAGTCTTCTATTGTTTAAATGTGTGAGGGATAGATAAATCAGCAAATTATTGCCTTATATGGATTCACTAGCCAGAAGTCTGGCTGAGTGGAGGAAAGCTGGCCAATCACTGAAGTTTTCAAATGATCTTCCAGCAACTTAGAAGTCAAACTACTTTTTATAAAATATTACCAGCAGGTCTACCACCAAGCTAGGAAGAGGGTTCAACACCACATTTCTTGGAGCAGTGATTACAGAGAGATAAAATATTTCCTTGTTTATTTGTTTTTATTGTGTTCTCTTTTTGGTGTATGTGTGCCAGGAGGTATCATACCAAGTTAATGGCACAGTGGTAAAAATATTTACCAGATCAGAGAAGACACACACACACACACACACACACACACACACACACACAAATAAATGAAGTAAACTATACTGAATAGAAAGCTTGGGATGCAGCCACTGAAGTCTTAGAGGATTTCTTCCCAGTAGGAAGGGGACTCTGTCACAAGAGTCAGAGAAGTCACTTGGTCTTCTCTTAGATACCATCTGTGTGGAGTCCATTTCTACAGCTCTCATTCTCGAGGTTGGTCATTTTGGGGAAGGCTATAAATGTTTGTTTAAAATATCACCAATCACATGACACTCAGGGTCTGACTCCACGTAGTCAGCATCTGCTTGTTAACATATGGACATTTCTGCTCTTATTCTGTGCCCTTTCTGTCTTTACACATACAACTGACAAAAGCCAGAGGCAATAACAATAAACCCCAGTGAAAAGAAAAGTTCAACCAAGAAATTCAGATGACCTTTAATGGTATAAGCTGGGTGACTTTATACACACCACCCATCTGAGCATGATCCTTCTAGCTGTGGTTAAAAGATGTGAACCAGTGGGTTAAAGACATCCAGGCGCCTTGTTGTGTTTTTTGTTGGGCATGATGTATGGGTAAGATCTACGAACAGGTCCATCAGCTCCGCTGAGCAGCCCTTATGGTCTTATGAGCCCAGTGCTCCCTCTGTATTTGGAAAACTTCCTGACTTCTTTATATGACTTCATAATCTCCCATCCCTGCTCTACAACCATTTTCCTTAACTTTGTCGATTTCCAATAAGATAGCTATAATGAGAAAGTTTCTTTCTCAGAAGATAGCACTTAGGGACTTATCTGCTGAAAACCTGGTGCCCTTTGTCTGAAGGACACTCATGCTTTGGATTTATATCTATTCTGACTTGTATCCTTTATTCTTCTGAGGTATTTTGGGGTCTCAGTCTGCTCAGAGTGGCTATTCTTATACACTTATGCATGGTGGTCTTTCCAATCTCTGGGGAACTGAGATTTTCTTTGATAAACCTTGGTTTTTGTAAGCAGATTCTCAACTTTTATATCACCACCACATTCTTGCAAAGGACAATGATTCATTTTAATACATTTTAATTGCCACATTAATCCAGTTTATCATCTTAGTGTCTTGCCACTTGCTCTGTTAAAAGTCTGTTGGACTTATACCCAGCCTATAAACAAAGACAGCTGCTGAATTTGTGCTCTTACCATTTGACAATTTGGGGTGCTTTCCAGCTTGTTTTCTCCAAGTTAATGAGGGTAGATTAAAGTGATTACTTCACAATTGACAGAGCCAGCATCCGGGCCACAAAGTACCTCATAGAAAGTGGATCTGATTGGTCTATTCTACTGATTCCATATCTAACTCAGCCATCTTAAGTATTTTCCAGATCTGGTAGTGATCCATCAATTATTGCTTGTATGAGGTAATAAACTCCTGGTGATATTACTCACATTATACATGCTTTTGTCTTCCACAGAGTAACTCTAATCAGAATTAGAGTTACTGGGCTTGGGAAATGTTAGACAACAAAATCTGAATTAGAAGCAGCTACAATACATGCCCCAAAGGGCAAATTTGTCTATTGAAGGTTATGGAGGTCAACCAGCTCTCTTAAAAAGGACTGAAATTGTATTTCAGACAGCAATCCTTAGGAGAATTTTTTGCCTAATGAAATTTATTAAAATTCGAAGGAAATAGAAATACAAATTACACGCTATCATTTTCTTCCTCCAGGCATATTTAAGTGATACTTATAAGTCAAAACCAATTGGTGTTAGTCCTCAGAAAGCTATTTCCTCCTTAAAGACCAACAAACTCTAACCATCATGGCATCTACTATCACCGAGAGCTTTGAGGCCACAGTGGAGAATTCTACCTTGGGTTCCTAAGTTGTTATGCCTAGTTATTACAGTGTGTTAACAGTCATACTATTGAATGACAGCTTGGTTGTAGAGATTAAAGTACACCTTTTGTCCTTCCTTCTGCATGTTTATGTCATGGATTTGCTCCTGCAGTGGAGCTTTTGCCTATAATATTGGTTGGAGAACTCTGAGCCTGTGGGAGGCAAGACACAATAATGAAGACAGGATGTGTCCTTATAGAAAAAAGTTAGCTTTTAAATATTTCTATGGAATTAAGCTGCATCATTGCAAAATTGAAATGACTTTTTGAAAAACTGCTAAGAGCTCTTGAAAAACTCAGGCTCATGCAGGTTGAACAGGTATCCTAAAACTGACCCCCATCACAGCCCTTGAATGATTTTCATATTATTATAATTAATTAATTTAAAGTGGGTCTGCACATTCCTGGCTGGCCTAGAACAACTTCCATAGACCAGGCTAGCCTTGAACTCACAGATACTCACCTATCCCTTCCTCTTGAGCAGATGAAAACATTAAAGGTATGTGCCACCATGCCTGCCTTTGAAGTGGTTGTTACAGGAGAAGTCCTAACATATGTAGACTGTAAATTCTTTCTCTCTGCACCCAAGCAGGCAACAGAATGGCCACACAATTTGCTGAATGCATGCTTGCCTTTTGCTTTGTCTTTATCTTCCCCTGCTTGAGCTGTATCTGAGAAAGCTTCTTTTTTCCTGGTTGCAGTATCATCACTTAACATGAATAGAAATCTGAGAAAGTTCAAGAGTTACATGAGTGGCCTTTTGGTTGGCATTACCTTGTCAGAGCTCAGCACACCAATACATGGTTGAAGTAACACACATTTTATGTTCAAAGTCCTTAGTGATCAGAGAAATGTAAATCAAAACCACCCTGAGATTCCACCTTGTGCCAACCAGAATGACTAAGCTCAAAACCACAGGTGACTTCACACGTTGGAGATGATGTGGGGAAAGAGGAACACAACTTCATTGTTTGAGGGATTGCAAACTGTACAACCATTCTGGAAATCAATCTGAAGATTCCTCAGAAAATTGGAAATAAATCTACCTGAAAACCCAGAAATACCACTCTTGGGGATATACCCAAAAGATTCCTGAGCATGCCACAGGGGCACATGTTCCACTGTGTTCATAGTGGCCTTATTTGTGATAGTCAGAAACAGGAAATAAACCAGATGTCCCATGACAGAAGAATGGATACAGAAAATGTGGTTCATTTATGCAATGGAATACTACTCAGCTATTAAGAACAAGGACATCCTGAGTTTTGCACGCAAGTGGACAGAACTAGAAAATATCCTTCTGAGTGAGGTAACTCAGACACAAAAGGACATGCATAGTATGTACATTTTAATAAGTGGATATTAGCCAAAAATAAAAAAGTACAGAATACCCAAGATACAGTCCACGGAATTCAAAAAGATCAACAAGCTTAAGGGTCCAAGTGAGGACACCTCAGTCCCACTTAGGAGGGAGAAGAAACCAATAACAAATTGGGAGGGAGGGAGGGAAAGGGGATGGGGGGAGAGAGGAACCTGATCTGGAATTGGGTGAATAAAACGAACTGAATTCCAGAGGGCCAGCAGGAAGAATGAAAACATGCAACCTCTGGAGATAGGAGGTTGTGGGGACCCTCCAGAATATACCAAAGACCTGAGAGGTGAGAAACTCTCAGAACTCAAAGGGAGGGAGGGACCTTAGATAAAATGCCCAACAGTAGGGGGAGGGAACTTATAAGCCCACCTCCAGCAGGAAGACAGGGCATCAAATGAGGGAGGGGAGGCCATCCCACATTCCAAACTCTGACCCATAATTGTTCCTGTCTGAAAGAACTACAGGAATGGAAATGGAGAGGAGCCTGAGGAAAAGAAGGTCCAGCAATAGGCCCAAAGTGGGATCCAGATCAAGAGAAGGTCCCAAGGCCTGACACTGTTACTGAGGCTATGGAGCACTCACAAAAAGGGACCTAGTATAACTGCATTCCGGAAGCCCAAGAAGTAGCTGAAAGAATCAGATGCAGATATTTGCACTCAACCAATGGACAGAAGCTGCTGACCCCTGGTGTTGAATTAGGGAAAGACTGACAGAAGCTGAGGAGAAGGGTGACCCTGTAAGAGGACCAGCAGTCTCAATTAATCTGGACCCCCAAGATCTCTCAAACACTGGACCACCAAATAAGCAGCATATACCTGTTGATATGAGGCCCCCAACACATATACAGCAGAGGACTTCTGGGTCTGTGTTCATAAGGAGATGATGCACCTAACCCTCAAGAGACTGGAGGCCCCAGGGGGGTTAGAGGTCAGGTGGAGTGAAGGTGGGGACATCCCCGTGGAGTCAAGGGGGTGGGGAAGAGGTATGGCATGTGGGACAGTCAGAGGGTGGACTGGGGTGGAGGGGTATTGAATAAAATATGGAGTATAAAAATTAACTAATTAATTATTTACAAAAAGAAATGTGTCAGAGAAATGAATATGTTTGAATGTGTATGCTTGTAATCTGGAAAGGCATTGTCACTTGAGAACTGGGTAACAGCAAAAAAAAAAAAAAAAAAAAAAAAAAAACCAAACATTTCCCCAATGGTCTTAGCCCACTGAGAGATGGCCAGTGACTTGACAGTCACTATATAGTTGGTGTGACAAATGTGTCTGTTAGATTTGGCCTAAGGGTTACTCAGGGCACATCCATCTGTAGCCTCCTTTTTCTCTCCCTACCTGACTGTATAATTTCCAATGGTACAGAGGAATGGCGGGCACCCTGCATACGAATCTGTCTGTGAGGAAGCCTACCAGCCCCTAAGCCATCAAGGCCTACAGGTAGGCCTTGTGACAGACAAATTAACTAAATGGACAAACATTTGTTTAACTCCCCCCGCCCCTGCCTGAGAATCAGAGACCATGTGACTATTTGTACATAATGTGTACTATATTCACCAACCATGTGGAATGACCCACCCTTTCCTTGGACACCTGTAAGAAGGAACTCCATTGTGCCTGGAGGGCCTTAATTCCCTCAGAGCCCATCATACTGCTGACTCAGAAGGACAACTGCCTCAGTGTTTTCCCCCTGAGCTGACAACTTCTTGTTCTTTCAAGGTCAGAACTGTCCACATGCTGTTGTGGGAAGGATATTTGGTGAAATCAAGGATAATGGTGAGAAGCCATTAATATATAATTGGTTTGTGATGTATTTCATTAGTTTCAGAAGTAAAATGAGAACAAAAAAACATGCTAAGCACCAATTCTTTAGCTTTTGTGTGTGTTATTTCTCCTTTAGCCAGCATCTTAAACCACAGACCACTGAAGAGAAAAACAAGTCTTTTATGAGTCAGGTTTCTCTCAGGTTTTAGAATTCATGAGCCCTTTTAGTCCTGTAAAGTGAATATCCTGGAACATTAATGAGAGGACATAGAAGAATGAATTAGATTGGAAATCTTGGAGATGTTTACAGATGTCCATGGAAACAGCACACATGCAGGGCCTGGGACAGGCGCTTAAACGAAGAGGGTGTGAGAAATGCAACAAGCTGTACAGAGTGATGTTGATACACAGAGAAAATAGGAGGAAAAAATCCAGGAAAATCTCTTTCTCGAAGCTGTTCTATCAGAAGTTAAACGGTAAATGGTGGGTATGCATGAAAGAGAATCGGTTTGTTGAAAATTCACAGTGCAGTATAGGAAAAGGAGATTATGTCAGGTTAGAAATTAACCATGGGCAGGCCACAGGGGACAAAGATGGGCATGATAAAGCAAAATATATCCAGGTTCTCATGGCTTATTAGTGTGGCAATGAAACCACTGTGGTATTTTCTAGCAAAACAACATGAGCTCCAAAGAGTAGTGACCTTTAAAACATTCACATTGAAAACAATCACAATAATAGTAATAATAACAATCACAAGGATGTTGATATTTATAAAATACTCGTTCGAGGCAGATATTCTGCTGAGAACTTTGGGTGAATGGTATGATGTTTTTCAGCAATCTCATGTTAGGACTCTGCTCATTCCCGTTCCTCATGCTGCGTCAGAGGTTATGGAACTCACATCTGAGCATACTCACTCACACCCTAATAATACCTGCTCCTTGAGCTCCGCCCACTTGTTGAGCGTCCTGGACCACCAGCAGAGGTATCACTCTTACCTGAGGGGTTTAAATGGGAGCGTGTACATGGAGACTGGAATGTGACAGGACGCACCAGCGGTGCTTAGTTTACTTGCTCTTTGGGGATAAAGACTTCAGTGGTGGCCGAGGGCAGTTGACGTGTTAGCTATTGCTGTCTCATTCAACAAACAGTACTGCCTCGTAGAGCTGTGCTGAGCTCGGTCTGGGATGGGTCTTGGGTCCCCTTTTCTACCCCATTTTGAAGCTGGAGAAACATGAGGATTAGGTGGCTGTCCAGAGCCAAAGAGCTCCTAAATCACAGGCTGTGGATTTAGCTCATTGGAAGATAGCTTGCTTGGTATTCACAAGATCCTGAGTTGAATTTCCAGTGCGCGCGCGCACACACACACACACACACACACACACACACATTGTGTCTCACAGGAGAGCAGAGATGAACCTAACTTCAAAATAGTGCTGTGCTGTTTTACAATACTATGATCCAGTGTCTTAAATGGCATGTTTTATTGAACAGTAAATTGCTAATGCATATTTCTATGTATTCCACATGCCTTAAACTGATATTTCATGCCGTATTCAATAATTCTTATTTTGCTAGATAGTAGCACACTCTGCTAGGGTTAATTATGACACTGAATAACACTCAGACTGGAAATTCCTGCTTTAACTAATTACTCTCATCAATCTCTTTAGAGAAGTGTAAAATTTCCATTACTTAAATGATAAAACAACTAATCTTTCTTCCTTGTCCCTCTGAGATAAGCAGATTGCCAAGCCTTCACTGGCGGAGCAGTGGTAAAAGGTAATTAATAATGATGAGAGAACCAAGGCATTGAAGTTCTCCCAAGGACGCCTGGAAACTGAGGTAGGGCTGAGGAAGGGGGGCCTGCAGAGGACTGTGGAGCAGCTGCCTTTAATGCCCAAAGGGATTCTTTTCCACCTAGATTCACTTTCAGCTCTGCATTCTGGAAGGTGATCTCTGGACGTATTATTATGTCTGCTATCACCCAAAACTGTGCCAATTGTTCAATTGCTATCATTCATTCATTCATTCATTCATTCAACAAATGTGTAGTTGTACTGGGGTAAGAGTACCAACAGGAAACATGGCTATTGTTGTCTTATGGAGCTGCAGTCTAGAAGCATATGATGATGGATATGAGTATTGTATGACTTGCGAAGTCCTAAAGGGACATGCTTACATGTCTTCAAGACTTGCTCCAGCCTCTACCATTGACTCAAAGCTTCCTCATGGCTTAGAATCACCACCTTATCTTAGTACATCCCATGCCTGGGATGTGACCAATACTAGGATGTATCTATCAGCATTCAAGATTCAGGAAAATCAGCATGTATCTGAGTAGAAATTGTAGCATTGTGAACTAAAAACTCAGAAAACAAAACCCTTATCCCCATTAGAAGCACTCTGTGAGGCTGATTAGTGTGTCTGTTGTTCTGGAGAGTTACAGATCTAGAACCAAATTATCCTGGGTTGTTTCAGACCCTAAATATCCACTCTGAGGTTGTCCTATTATCCCTATTACAGACAGATAATTCTTATGGAGACATAAACAAACAGATCCCTAACTTCTACCAACCAAGAAGCTAGTAATATCAGAGTAAAACTCTAATGTAAAGTCTGACGACAACAGAAAATAAAACATGTCACCATGGGTATGTGCTAACCAGTTGGATTTTAAGGTCTTTTGCTACTAAAGGAAAGAGAGAGGAAGGAAGCAGGGGGGGAGGGCTGTGGGCATGCTCGCTAGTTTGATATGTCAGTTGCTGCTCTGTCACTGTGACAATCAAGGCAACTTCTAGAAGAAAGCATTCGTTTTAGACTTACAGAGGTCGAGAGTCTAGTAGGGGAGAGGCAATGCACACATGGCACTGGATGACACTGGATCTTTAGTTTCATCTTGCTAAGGGTCTTTGTCAGTATGGATCCTGATTTTGAGAAGGTGACAGGTTCAAATAAATGTCCCACATGATAGCATATTTTTTCTCATTACTTAACCTGGACAAAAAAAAAAAAAAAAAAACAACAACAACTTAATGAAATCTAGGTGATCTATGTGTAGTTTGTAATTTTATATGAAAATATTTTCTACATCAAGGTACCTTGAAATAGGGGTACAGGAATGATCTGCTTAATAATTTCTCAGTCCTCAGTTTCTATAGCTCCTTTTGGAATGAGTTTTTTTGATACAGTGTTATTCAAACAATACTCCTGGTGAAAACACATTGGACCTGGCTGCGATCAGCATCAGAGTCCAGCTGAACAATGAGCTCTACCTGGAGTCTAGCAACAGTTCTCTCCCTCATTTACCCACTTACCATGTTGGGATTTATGTAGTCCCATAACTGAAGTCACAGGGCCCCCTTTGTAACTTCTCAGTATCATTAATAAAAGAAAGTTTTAGAGACTCAGAAGGGGATTTGAAGACAATTTGTTGAAGAGAATGACAATGTCCTTATAGGGAAAAGTGATGGGAAGTGGGGAGGCCACACCCTTACTGAAGAATAAGTAGGACACATCCTAGGGCAGAAGGGTGAGGTCACCAGGAGAAGGTGCGAGTGCCGGGGCTGCTGCTCCTGGCTGGTGTCACTGAAGGCATAACATTGCCCTCCGTGCAGGGCCACAGGGGTCTTGGGTGTTAGAGTTGTATCCCACTCTTTCAGTCCAACCAGACAGTATTTAAGCTTAAAGTGATTAAGCCTTGTTGCCAGTTGCGAGTTAATCTGTGAAGCTCTGTGGAGCCCAGAATGCAGTCAACATCTAAGACAGGAAGAGACTGACTAGATGTGCTTCCTGCCTTCAGCTTACCTTTAAGCTTTCTGGCCTGAGATTCAATCACCATCAGCAGCGATCAGCTCACCTTCAGCTCTGTTAGGTTGGGGCCAGGAAGGCAGAGCAGCTGGGCCTCCCGTTACCCTTTACACTTTGCCTTGTGGCCAGGGAGAAGCCCGTGACTTTGCCTCACTGTTGGCTTTGCTGTTAGTCGTGATTGGCTTGCAGTCTTTATCCCCAAGAGGCCAGCGCTCATTTATTTTGTAGCTAGGCATAGAAAAGGCAATTTTTCATTACAAGGCTCAAAACCTTATCTCATATTTTTTTTAAACTTCCCTTCTAGCAGAGTATTGCAGATTCCAGTCCTACTAACTGCCTCAGCGCAAACTGATATCTCTGTGTCTTAATGATGCCGGGATGCAGACAGTGCCAGAGAACTCTCCGTTCTCTCTTGTTCTTTAGCATTCCTTGACAAGCTTCAGAGTATCAAGCTGAAAGGTGTTTGTTCAAAAGGTGTCTGTGCTTTAGCATTGTGGCTTGAGTGGGAAATGTCCCTCATATGCTCATAGGTTTCAGTAAATGCCTTAAGGCTATGGCTCTGAAACCTTTAAGAGGCGGAGCGTCACTGGGCTGCGGGCCTGTGGGAGCTGCCCCCAAAGGGTGGGGCTCAGGCTTGGCTTGCTCTTCCCTCCTCCCTTCCCAGGAGAGGAAGTCGGAGATGTCCCTGGGAGTTGTGACCAAAGGCCTTTGGCCATGCTTTCTTCCCCATTAGGGTCTTTATTTCTTAGAGCCATATGGTAAAATAAATGCATCTTTTACTAAATTGCTTCTTGTTAGCCATTTATCAATAGTATCACAAAAAGTAACCCACACAACGCTTTGACGTGAGTAAGAGACAGGGGAAGGCCTGGAGTCGAGGCCCCTCCTGAGCACCTTCAGCCGTTCTTTCTCACGCTAACCGTTCTCCTTCGTGCTGAGCCACTGACACTGAACTCTGTTGCTTACTCTTCTTGTGCTGCACCCCGATGCCTAATGAGAAGCAGTGTCCTGGCCTGGAGCACACATGTTTTGTCTACGCGCCGTTCTATATGACAGACTGTTCTTTAGTGAACCTAAGTGGCTTTTTATTGTGGGTGTGTGGGTGTTAATTTTTAAATTTTAAAAGCTTCTTGTTTCACTAAGTAAATCTGTTATACTTCTTTGGCATAAATGCTGTTGTTATAGGTGTGTGAGCCATGACACCATGCCGGTGACTGAGCAAATGTCCCGCTGAGGAGCTGGGGCCAGAGCTTGAGCAGTGGCAGCCCTAACAAGCTCTGTCTGTGTGCTTGTCACCCTGTGAGCAACACCTCTAACAGACGTCCACATGGAAACGCAGGGAGGGAGGGAAGTGCTTGGGTTTGCCTATGTGCCCTTTTCCCTTACTGCTGAGTGTGCTGCTCTTGGTGCAGCAGCTGCTAGTCCAATCGCCGACTTAGAAACAGCTTCTTTGGGATTCCAGTGTGGACAAGCAACCAGCAACTCTCGAGGAATCCTTCAGTGCCTACTGGATGGCTGAGCATTGACGTCTTCCCTTGTTCTTAGCATCTAAAGTGTGAGACAGCCATAGTTGAACCACTCCAACCATACCATGAAATCCAGTCTAATAAATCCTCTTGATACACACACACACACACACACACACACACACATACACACACACACACACACACACACACAGACACACGAATGGATACACAAGTATCCTTGTCTCATAAAAAAAGAAAAAAATAACAGAAAAGGAAATAAGAAAAGAAAAGATTCAACATAGAGCAACACTTTGAAATGCCTGCTTCATTCAGTTCTACCCCAGCACTCTGAACAATTCCTGGCACTCAGTGAGTGTGTGATAAATAAACAAGATGCTATGGTTTGAGTGTGTTCATACCATAAACCCCAATCATTCAACACAGCCATGAGGGGCACAGGGATCTGCAGTGTATGAGGTGGAGCCTTCATGATGTGATTATCTTTCTCTCAGGATGGGCTGGCTCTCACTAGTGTTCACTCTTTTTTCCTCACTGGCATGTAAAAATGTGTAGCCCAGGCTGGCCTCAAACTCGTGATTCCCCTGCCTTTGCTCCCTTCAGCAAATCCCACCCGTGTGCGTCACCACAGCCAGCCAGTGTTTCTTGGCAAATACACTGAGACAGTACATTGAAGTTGAGGAAATGGCGCTGGTAGTTTTGATGTGTCAGAGAAGCAGGGAGTCCAGATCGGTTCCTTGGTCCAGGGATTTATTCTTTAGGTCTTCCCCTCGGCGACTGCTCTCAAAAAAGAATAACAATAACGAGTCTAATTCTTCCAAGTGTAGCTATTAGGTTGATTCTGGAAAAATTGTGCAATGATTTGATTCTATTTTGAGTATTCCTGTATAGAAGTAAGACATGTACTCTGTTGGTTTTTGAAATCATGGAGTGACAGACTAGCTTGACAGATGAACGTAGAGGTGACGGTGATGTCCTTCCAGGAACCAGTCTTTGCTTCAGGTTGTCAGTCATTACAGAAATCCATGCCACAGCCTCGAGTTGCCCTTCCTAACACAACAAAGATCACTCACACGTGGCAGTCGAAATTTACGTTTAAATATGATAAAGTTGGTGCTTTAACTGAGCTAGTCACATTTCCTGTTGTCAACAGCCACAGATACTTCTGATTCTCTGTTAGACAGCAGAGACAGGAGAACACCGCACTAGCATACAGAGTTAAGTGTCAGTCTTGGTGACTAAGTGTAATTAATTCTAGAATCCTAACAAATGTGCATGCTAAAGCTGCTAGGATGCAGATAGTCAATATTTATTTTCTTTTCTCTGTGTCACATATTTGCACAGATGGTGTGCATGTAAGTGCGTTTAGGTGTCTGTGTGGAGACCAAGGAGGACATGAGCAGTCCTCTTCAGTCTCTCTGTCTCTTATTTCCTTATGGCAAGATCTCCCATTGAAGCTGCAGCTCTCTCTCCTGTTTGTTTTTACTTTGTAGACAGGAAACTTGGGCTTGGGAAATACTGTTAAGTTACCTTAGGGTATCACTGGTGGAGTCTCAGTTTCTTTTCCTGTTACTATAAATTTGTAGTCTAACAAAGGAACTTAAAAGTAAAAGGCTTTGTTCTTGCTCACAGCTCAAGGCACAGTCCAGAATGGCAGGGCAGTAAGGTCAGCAGGCGCTTGAAGCAGCTGCTGCTTACACTGCATTTGTTTTCAGAAGGAAGCCTACGAATGGATGCATGCATGCCAGGGCTCAGCTTGCTCTCTCTACTCTCGTCCGTGGTGGACCCACCTGCTTGGGGAATGGGGCCACCAAAGGTAGGAATGTCTTTCCTTCTCATTTAGGCCTAGAATGACTTTTGACAAGCTGACAATTAATGCTAACCATCAGAGGTGGGAAGCAAGTCTAAAATTGGGAAAATCCAAGCGAGAAAAGTGAGTTTCTTCCAATTGGAGGACAGGAGTAGAGTGTATGCAATATTTTTAGGGTGTAGACCCCCTTGATTTTCTAGCATGTACATTATTTTGACTCATCTTGTATCCATGGGTTGGGCTTGTGCAGCTTTATGAATCCAAGGATATCATACGCAGTCGGGTTTCCTGCACCATCCCAAGCTTCTCATTATTCAGCTCTGAGCTCTAGCAGCTGCTCAGAACTGTAGCAATGCTATTGCAGACTCCGGCTGCCTTTACTGCTCAGAACTGTAGCAATGCTATTGCAGACTCCGGCTGCCTTTACTAACTTCCTCCTTTCAGGATTTCAAGTGAGCTGTCCAACCAGAAGCCCTGATGTCCCTCTCTGGAGGTCAGAACTCACAGGTTCAGCTGAGTTAGAGCAACAGCTGACTCTCTAGTACAGCATCACAGGAACCTGACATCAGCACACTGACCTCCTGCTCCATACCCTCAAGTTCAGCATGTGCCGCACCGTGGACATCCCAGGACAAAGGCTGCCTCTTCTTTGAAGCTAGTGTTCCAAATATTCTGTGGCTCAGGTAACCTGACAAGCCTCAAGGCAAGCACCAGCACTTTTGTGGCTTTTATAGCTCACAGTCTAGTTTCAGACACCAAAGTCATTTAGAGCCATAAGAAGAATAGTATTCTCAGAGGCACAGGACTGTCAAAAATGTCAAAATGAGTTAGATATTATTGGAAAATTCCTTTATAAGGCAGAAGTCTATTTTTTCTCATATTTTGAGTGCAGAACCTTATATGTATATTTTATGAAATGATTTTTCTTTCTGACTTGCCTGTGAAAGATTGCCTTTGATGTACTGGCCTGCAATTACACAGCTTAGCATTACCCCTGTGGCCTGTGCTTGAAAAATTTCTACAGAGCTGTAATGTGGGAAGATGCTGTATTATTCAACAGCCCCTTGTTATACCTGAGGAAGTTTTGTTTAGGAAAAAACAAGGGAGAGAAATAATGAAATGCACAAGTAAGACAATTTACAATCTGTGTGAAGCTCACTGGGCTAGCTGAAATACATTGGATTTAATGGATCTTGATGTTACTGAAGCAGCTTATGTGCTATCTTATGAATCTCATTAGCAAAAGAATAATTTAAATTGCTTTAAAAGTGAGCTGACTGAAAAACTATGAACATGAGATATAATGAACAGCAAGTCCATAATCTATGAACTGTATTCAGCCAGAAGAAATGCAGAATCTTGGTCTTGGCTGTAAGAGAAAGTAGTGGATTAAAGGACCCTAGAGGGTGGCAGGAAAGAAGGGTGCATGAGTCAAACAAAAGTTAAGAAAAATCAATGGAGAGATTGATTTTTAGCCCTTTACTTTCTGTCTATGGTAAACCACCACTACCACCACCACCACCGTCACTGCCACCACCACCACCCACCCTAGAGAAGGGAATGGCCATTTCACCTACTTTTTTATATCCAACTGAAGACTTGCATACATTTTATAGACAGTGGTTCCTCATCTCACTTAGGGTCTGTGGTAGGACCTCTACTTCTTTTCTTAGGTAGCAACCCCCAGTTGAGGATTTTCTTAGAGTTGGTGTTAACTGGACACTGGTTTTCTCTTTCCTTTGATAAACAAGGTATCTACAACGTGTTAGGCACTGCAGTAGAAGCCAGCTTTATAATCTGTGAATCCAACTGCCTCTTCCTGCCAAACTGCTCCTGTACCTGAGTGTAGTAGAAGCAGAAGGCCAGCCCCCTGCTTGTCAGGTTTCATGTTCACAGACTCAATCAACACTAAATAAAAATAATATCTAAAACAATTATCTCTATAATAATCATGTACATTTGATCGTTATTGACACAGCAAGTATTGACAGTTTCAGTTCCACAGTTCACAAGCTCAGAAGTTGTTAAAGATAAATTCTTTAGTGATAATTTTGAAAGTAAATTGAAGAGGTTTCTGTATATCGTGTGATGTAGACTCATGTGGTGTTTGGCTGAGGCCCAACCCATGAGAGGACACGTGACGAGAGAATATAAATAGGACTGAACAGACCGTGATGGGCACTTGTGTAGCTAGCTGTGCACTGCTTCTTTGGTCTTTGTCTTTGATGACCTTTGCTTCACTGAGAGAGACACAGCAAAGGACTTCTCCTGCTGACCTTGTCCTTGCCATGTAGGCCAGGAGGCAGGGCAGCTTCTGATGGCAGGCAGCTTCTGATGGCAGGCAGCTTCTGATTGGATGGCTGAGGCCTGGGGATTTTCCAGTAACTAACTTGCCTGGACTGTTTGTAGAAAAAAAAGCGATGTATGCCTGGTCTCCTGAACAGGCAGTTTGAAGCCTGTCATAGAGTCAGCCTGTCTCAGTCCTCTCAGTACACCAGTGCTATTCTTTTCAAATAGTTGTTACTTGGAGTCATCTTTCCTATCTGCAGAATTAAGCTTTGCTCAAGAAGACAACGGGCAGACCAGGACGTGTGGCCTTGTGCTGCCCCCTGAGCATGTTATAGACGTGCTGTTCAGGATGGGCCTGTTGGCTGGTCAGTCCTGGAGAACGACATTTACATCCTAGCATGTAAACTTCACTTATTTTTAACAAGCTTGGTTAGCATTTGGCTTTATTTTTGAGGTTTTGGGGTCAGTGCTCCTTAGCTAAATTCTACTTTGTGTGACTTAATATCTCTTAAGCAAATTTGTTAGTAAATCTTTTATAACATCAACTCTATTACTTTGAGTTTATAAACATTATTGATACTTCAAGCTTTCCTTCTCTCCAATTTACCTGTTGTAAGGGTCTGAAAATTGCTGAAAGAAGACCCCAGACTCAGATAGTATGCAAACACAAAGAACATTTATTTTGCAGAAACATCCAGCATTGGGAGGGGGGGGCATTCTCCAAAATGGCAACCCAGACCTTCTTATAGGACACTTTCTAGAAGTATTAAGTGATCTAAAATTTCATTGGTGGGTACTAGGGGATTACAGGTGATCAGTGGTCTCCATTCCTATGTCATGAATGATCAATGTGTGGTCAATGCTCTGAATTCCTGTCATGAACATTCACCCATGCGATTAAATAGGGCTGCCCAGAATAGATGGTCCATTTTGAGATAGTTCCTCTTTTTGTGGTTATCTCCAGGCTGTTCTTTGGGAGAAGATTTTATGATCTTGTTCTGGATTTTATGATCTATTCCTAGACCTGGTATCTTATGACATAGTTTCTGGGACTTACAGTCTATTCCTGAAGCTGATGACTTACAGCCTTTTTTGAAATCAGGCCTGGTCCTCAAAATAGACAAATGGGGTTTATATTGTTCTTTCACTGTGAACATAAAATAAACTCCTGAAAACTCACTTACCCAATTGTCTTTGAAATTCACTCTTAGGATTAATGATGTTATGAGGAACCTGAAAAGAAAGTCTGAACTGTCTAAGTAAGTCAAATGGAGTTTTTATTACCACCAGTGGGGCTGTCCCAAGCAGAGTATAGGGAAGCAGCCTTGACCTCTAGTTTGTTGGAGTTTTTAAAGACAAGGACTGTGATTTTGACATACACAGAAAGTCAGCTCAGGACAAATGCAGCATGTAAGCATTGTTTACAGTTGTTTACAGAAGTGGAGAGATAACAGTTAGGGGATCAGGCTAATACTTTCAGGTCAAGGTTATGTTATAGGAGTATATGACTGGACTCACTGATAAGCAGATATTAGCCAAGAAGCTTGGAATACCCAAGATATAATTCACACACCACATGAAGCTCAAGAAGAAGGAAGACCAAAGGGTGAATACTTTGGTCCTTCTTAGAAGGGGGAACAAAATACATGTGGGAGGAGATACAGAGACAAAATGTGGAGCAGAGACTGAAGGAAAGACCATCCAGAGACTGCCCCACCTGGGAATCCATCCCATATACAGTTTCCAAACCCAGACACTATTGTGGATGCCAACAAGTACTTGCTGACAGGAGCCTGATATAGCTGTTTCCTAAGAGGCTCTGCCAGTGTCTGACAAATACAAAGGCAGATGTTCTCAGCCAACCATTGAACTGAGCACAGGGTCCCCAGTGGGAGAGCTAGAGAAAGGACCAAAGTAACTGAAGGGGGAACAACAATATGAACCATAGGAGGAACAACAATATGAACCAACCGGTAACTCCCAGTGCTCCCAGGGACTTAACCATCAATCAAAGAGTACACGTGGACAGACCCATGGCTCCAGCTGCATGGGTAGCAGAGGATGGCCTGGTTGGATATCAGTGAGAGGAGAGGCCCTTGGATCACTGAAGACATGTTGCCCCAATGAATGGGAATGCCAGGACAGGGAAGCTGGAGTGGGTGAGTTAGTGAGCAGGGGGAGGAGGGACTGGATAGGTGCTTTTCTAAAGGGAAATGTGGAAAGGGGATAACATTCGAAATGTAAGTAAAGCAAATATCTAAAAAAAAAGAAAGAAAGAAAGAAAGAATAAAAGAAAAGAAAGGTATGGCTGGTAGGAATGCTTTCATGAGATGACATAACATAGTTCAATAGCCTACTCCAATGAGACTGAAAGGGTTAACTCATAAACTTTGAAAAGGTCATGGAACACTGGCTCCCTCCCAGAAGTGTTCTGCCTCCCAGAAGAGAGAGACTAAATTACGTTCCTCAGACCACAGGGAGGTTCCTGAGGCTAGGAAAGGCCCAGAATCCGTTGGCCACCTACCTCATCCCCTATCGACCAATTAGTTTAAAAGGAACACTGTTCTGATAATCACATTGTGACTAGTGGCAGCTGCCTGAGGACTGTATAAAAGACCAGGAGCAGCCTGGAGTATGCGTTGTTCTGTCTCCATGTGCAGGGAAGTCCCAGCATGCTGGATAATAGTAAAAATCCTCTCGCTTTTTGTATTGATTCCCATCTCTACATGGTCTGCTCAAGGGGTTCCTCTGGTAAATTAAGAGTCCCTCGAGTCTTACATTTGGTGCATTGGCCAGGAAGCTGACCTCCTGTGGGGACATGCTGGGGTAGTGAATCAGAGGACTGGAGCCCGATAACACTGTGGTTTGTTTTCTGTCTGCCTCACTGTTTCTCGTGCTGATTGTCAAAGTCTGAGTCCGTAAGCTTGTCTGAACTTTTGGTTTGCTTGCAAGCCTCTGATAGGCTGGAGGCTCAGAGAGCTTACAGTGTTTGATGTGGTGAGCTTCACTGGCAGACGCATCAAAGGTTGAGACTGCGGGAGTCTGGGGGTGTCCCAGACCTGGGAAAGAGCCGGGAGAGCTCTGCTCCTTCTGAAAATGGCAGGACAGTAATGGCAGGAGCCGAGTTGTGCTATGATCTGGTTTATCTGGTTCCCGCCACGGGCAGGGGCACCTGGTATCTGTAATTGGGCCCACCATTGTTTTCTCTCTCTGTGTTAGTGTCTCTGGACCTAGACGCCTGCCTGTGGTAGGGTGAAGCTGTTTTTCTCTGTGTTGGTTGGTGTCTCGTTCTGACCCTCCTGTAGGACCTTTGACTTGTTCAATCCAGGGCGGTGCATGTCCAGCTCTGCAGGTGGTCCTGGCGGATCTTTCCTGCTCCGTGTTCCTCACGACTCCTCCTCCTGAGCACCATCCCATTCCTCTCATCCTGATGCTAGGGTGCGGGCTACACCATGGAAATCAGAAATGATAGAGGGAGACCTCCAGAGGATTGGATCTCAGAATATCAAACAAAAAAATCTATCTTTGTGATACTAAAATTTTGATTTGAGATTTATAAATTACAGAAAATACAGCCAGGTTGAGTGTCCTCATCAAAAATGCTGAACTGACCTGCTAGAACTCCTGAGGTCCTGGACTTCAGCTAGATCCAGACAAGACACAAGAATCAGACCAACCAACTCACCCATTTTCCCTATCCTTCCCCCAGCTCCTTATCAATATCTCAATGCCCATACTCAGCTTCAAGAAGTTATGAAGAGGCATCGACCCAGTTCCCTGGGATTTGGGGCTAGAGAGGGTTATTATTAAGTTGTCTTTCTAGAGAATGATCAGATTTGAAACAGAGAGGAAATAGGATTGATTGATTACATAGCCATAATTTCATTTGGTAAAGATTGTTTTAATTGTTGCTAAGTTAAAGTCCTGAGTTATTATTGGGTACAGAATTCATTTTGATTAATTATCAAGGTTTTCAGTGGCATAAATTTCTTCTATTGATACTAAATATTTAAAAGTACAGGGTTTAGACCCAGTCCTTCTTTGCAGTTTTTATAACAGACCTGAGATGTTTAATCCTGTGAGTTTAGGGTCAAATAACAAAGGCTCTGAGTTTATTGTCAGGGTGTTTTCAATATTTTAATCAAAACAGCTGAAAGCTGTCAAGGCTTAACAGTTCAGAGATGCTTTAGATAGATAGCCTTCAAAGGTGTCAGAAGTTCACAGAATGTGATGGTCTATGCTATTCATTTCACTTGTTGAGACTAGTCTGCTCCTGAGAGCTTCACTGTCTTAGATACAAAGAAGTGATTGAGCATCCATGAGTTACTCCAGTTGTGGCAAGACAGCCACTAGGCAAATATTGCCTCTCTTCATCTACAAATACTGTCCAAAGAAAGTACACATATACATGCTTAGCAGAGCTTAAATCTGCCGAGGCAGAGTAGGCGAGTCCTTAATATTCCTGTTTCTCTAATGTCTGTTATATGTTCCTGGGCCAGAAGGCTCAAGACCAATACTCTCCACATTTTGAAGTATAAACTGTCCAGGTGTTCAGCGGTTTCTATCATTTGACTATATTTTCAGTTAATATTGGTCACTCTTGGATTTCTGACAGGGTTGAAGACTGTTAGTCTCATAGCCAGCCCAAGCTGTTTAACTTTGAGAAAGCTGATATAGATTTAAATAGATGGTCCTCAGATGACATTAAATTTATAGCCAAGACTTGAGTCAGGTGTCAATTTTATAGTCTTCTAAGATAGTACAGATAAGAAAGGTTCTGTTTGATTGACAAATATGATAGACTGGGTCTATCTTATACTTTATAATTTACAAAATGGTAATAGTTATGCTCAATTTATACTTGGAAAGAAAGTTTTTATTAAACAGAAAAGGTAAAATGTTACAAGATTTCCTATCTATTCACATTGAGACAGTGAGAGGCCAGTGATTAGAAGAGAGAGAGAAAGAGGAACAAGGGAAAGGGAGGAAGAGAGGACCATATGAGTGGAGCATGAGGAACCCTGAGACCACCTCCTCTGATACCATGGGGAAGGAGCCCTGAGACCCCTCCCCTGATACCACAGAGGAGGAGCTCTGAGACCTCCTCCCCTGATACCACAGGGGAGGAGCCCTGAGACACCTCCCCTGATACCTCTCACTAAGGGCACATTTCCCAAGAGCCTGATTAACCTCTTTGAGACTGTTTCATTTGTAACACAGGAAGCCAAAATGAATACCCCCCTCAGACTCATGGTACTATTGATTGACAAGGCTGTCATGAACAGTGGGCTTTCCATGACTAGACCTTACTGAGATTTTAAAATGACAAAAGGTAAGGGGCACCTGAAGGTTCACTTCCAGACTCCATGGGCAGGTCTCAAGGGGGCTGCATAGCAACCCACAAATTTGACCAAGGTATGTGAGCTTAAACAGGGACCACAGCCTTTCTAGAGTGACCATAGAGGCAATATACACACTATGACCCTAGGGGCAAGGAATATAAAACTACTGGGACAATGGTTTTTATAGACCAGGTTAGTAGAGATATCAGAAAAAAAGCTTCAGATGCTAGAGAAAAAGAATAAGCTGTTGAGAGATTCAGTACAGTTTTCTGAGACATGGAGACAGAGGAGGCGAAGGAGCAGAGAAAGAAAAAATAAGTCTGTAGAGAGATTTAGTGCAGGTTGCTGAGAAAGTCTCTAGAAGGATTTAGTGCAGGTTTCTGGGAAAGACTACAGGGAGACAGAGGAGGAGAGGGAACAGAGAAAAAGAAAGAAAAAAATGACAGAGAAGGAAGCAACAGAGTCCTGGCTACAGTAGTTAGGAAAAGTCAAGAAGAGAGACAGAAAAGGACAGTGTGCATACTACAAGGAGAGAGGCCACTGGGCCCGAGAGTGCCCTAATGGAAGCTGGGAGCAGGAATTCCCAGACCTTGGGCAAAAAAGCAGCCAAGTGGCAAAGGTGTTAGCCCTGGGTGAAGACAATGACTAGATGAGATGGGGTTCTGACCACCTCCCCCAACACAGGGTAACTCTGAGAGTGGAGGGGAAACCCACTCAGTTCTTGGTGGACACAGGGGCTCAATGCTTGGTCCTTCAAGCCAATGGCTTTGTTTCCAAGAAAAGATCTTGAGTCCAAGAAGACACTGGCACCAAAATGTATTTATGGACTACCCAAAGACCATGGGCCAATTCATTTAGGGTCACCCCAGACTGCCCCTAACCTCTCAGGGAGTGAGATATACTCTCCAAAATGGGGCCCAGGTACACTTGCTTGACAGGCCACAGCTAACTGGCCCAAGAGGATTGACCCCTGCCAAAAGTCAAAGCTGGGATGGGAGCAGTTTTCTTCATGAAGGTCAGAGACAAGCAGGTGCTACTGTGGTGGATGGCACAAATGCCATCTGGGTAGAACTGCTACCCCCTAGCACTCAACACAGAAAATGGAGCTAATTGCCCTCACCAAGACCTTGGAACTTGGAGCCAGGAAGAAAATTAATATCTATGTGGATAGCAGGTATACCTCTGCCACAGCCCACATTCACAGGGCTATATGCCAAGAGGAAGGACTGCTCACATCAGATGAGACAAACAGGAAATCTTGTACCTCTTAGGTGTCCTAATGAAGCTGGCAACTGTGAGTATTATTCAGGAGGTCAGAAGGGAAAACACTCTGTGGACAATAACCAGGCAGATGAAGTGACTCCAGAAGTGGCTATGCAGAAGCCTATGCTAGTTATGGGCCTTCAAGAGACACCCACTGAGAAATGGGACTGAATTCAGAGATTGCCTCACTTAGAATATGCTGAAACGGCAATTTGTAGGCAAATGGTTAGATCTGGAAAATATCATCCTGAGTGAGTTAACCCAATCACAAAAGAATACACATGAAATGGAATCACTGATAAGTGGATATTAATGAGCCCAGAAGCCCTAAATACTCAAGGCACAATAAGCAAGTCAAATGATTCCCAAGAAGAAGAAAGGAGAGGACCCTGGGCCTGAAAAGATTGGATCCAGTTTTGTAGATCCAGAACAGAGAATTGGTGGTGGTGGGGTGACTGGGGAATATTTGGGGTGGGGAGGATTTATGGGACATATGGTGGGGAGGGGTACTGGGAAAGCCTTTGGAATGTAAACAAAGAATATAGAAAATAAAAATAAAAATAAAAATAAAAATAAAAAAAAGAATATGCTGAAACAAAAAAAGGACTCAGATTGCTAGCCACCCTACCAACTATTACCAAGAGAAGGCACACACAAGAAGAGAGAGCTATACTCCCCTGAAAGTAAACAAAAGCCTTACTAGGTCAAGTACACTGATGGACTCATTTAGGGGATAAAAAGCTTGTTCATGCAGTTAAGGGACCTGAGTATATATTTATGACTCAGGTCAGAGAGATAATAGAACAGTGTAAGGTATGCCAGCAAGTGAATGCTTATGCAGCAAAGAGTAAACAGGGCAAAAGACCTAGAAGAGAACAGCCTAGAGTATATTGAGAGATTTTGTAAAAGTTAAGGCAAGAAAATATGGTTACAAATATCTTGTAGTATTTGTGGATACTTTCTCCGGATGGGTTGAGACTTTTCCTACCAAGCTGGAAACAGCTGCCATGATAAGAAGAAATTTTCCAGAGTTTCAGAGTGCCCAAGGTAATTGGATCAGACAATGGTCCTTGTGGTTTCTAAGGCAAGTCAGGGATTGACAGAGATATTGGGTACTAATTGGAAGCATTATTGGGTGTACTCTCCCCAGAGCTCAGGGCAGGTAGAGAAAATAAACAAAACCCTATGAGAGACCTTAACTAAATTGACCTTGGAGACTGGCTCAGGCTGGGTGGTGCCCCTCCCCTTGTTCATGTTCTGAGCCCAGTCCAGTCCTTGCCATTTTAACCTGACCCCTCTTGAGATCCTCTTTGGTACCCCAACTCCTTTGCTGTCCACTGGGCCCTCCCAGGAGGTATCTTACAACATGAGATTTGGCACAAACTGTCTGCCTTAAATGCTCCAGGGATGCCAGAGACTACTCACTGCTTCCACACTGGTGACTGGATCTGTGTAGGAAAGCTTCAGGGAACAGTCGCTGGAACCCTGATGAAAGAGACCCTTCCTAGCGCTGCTAGCCACTCCCACAGGCCTTAAGGTGTGGCCTGAATACATACTTCCCATGTGGAACCTGAGGACTCCCCACTCTCCAGAGACCCCCACTGGATGGTACAGAAGATAGACGATCTACTCAAGCTCAAGATCACTCGACCTTGCTCATGACTGCCTGGTGGTGCCCTTAGATTCTAGTTCCTTCTCCCATCCTATGTGCCCATTCGTCAAACTTGTTATGGCACTCACTGTCTCCCTTCTGTTGGGTTTAGAGCTACAGCCAGGGCAGTCACCAGGACTTCAACTCTGGTCTAATTAGGGGAAAATCATGACAGTCTGAGGACAGCCATTGATTTAGATATAGAGAAGATAGAAACTTCCATCAGCACCTTCAAGAATTATTGACTTCATTATCAGAAGCAGTACTGCAGGATAGTAGGGCTATGTGCTGCCTTAGCTGAGGAGTGTTGCTCTCATATAGACCATTCGGGGTTGTTAACCCTGTCAGGACCCCTAATTGTTCTCCAGCTATAGTTGATTTTTGGCCCGAACATTTTGAACTGCGTAGTCGCTATTGTTAAGAAACACTTAGGTACAGTACAGCTAATGATTTTAGAGGAGAGATACAAAGAAATAGATATAGAAGACCAGGAGTATGAGCTATCAGAATATCAGCAATTGATTCAGGATTGAAGCATACACTCACAAATAAGGGGGGAATGAAAGTGTTAACTCAGAAACTTTGAAAAGGTCATAGAACACTAGCCCCTCTCAAAAGGGCAAGTGTTCTCCCTCCCACAAGGGACAGGCTAAATTACATTCCTCAGACCACAGGGAGGTCCCTGCAGCTAGGAAAGGCCCAGAATCCATTGGCCACCTATCTCATGCCCTATCAACATTAACAACAATGTTAAACAATAACAATATTAACAACAGTGTTAAAAGTAACACTGTTCTGCCAATCACATTTTGCATAATGGCAGTTGCCAGGGAACTGTATAAAAGGCTCACACAGGCCAGAGTGTGCATCTTTCTGTCTCCATGTACACGGCAGCCCCAGCATGCTGGATAATAATAAAAATCCTCTTGCTTTTTGCATTGATTCCCATCTTCAGGCAGTCCACTCAGGGGTTCCCTCTGGTAAGTTAAGACTCCCTCGAGTCTTACAAGACAAAGGACTTGGAAACCATTGCCCCAAAGTGGGTTTCCTATTGATTATTTGGGACCCCATATCCCCCAACTATTGATCAATTTAAGAGAAAAGCCTCTGCTACTCTCAAGCACAGTCAAGTTTCTCTGTTTCAAAATGAGCTCAAGAGACTTTTAGAAATGCATGTCTCCAGCTCAGGACAGAGGCAGAACCTGGAGGCCAAAGTGGAATAATGAGCAAATCTGCAGCCCAGTGGATTGTGGCATCTGTCCTTGTCTGGACTTTTTGAAGAACTGTATATTCTGAAGTATGAATACTAAAGTTGCCAGAGCATAGAGACTGTCTTCTTTTATTAACACAGTGAAACTAATCAGGCAACACCAGCTATCCTGAACTCCTTCTACACCCCAGCAAGGAATTTACTGACTCAATGACCATAAATTTGCACTTGAACTGTAAAAGGATGTGGAAATTCTAGAAATTCTAAACCAACTCTCTGAGGAAACAACCCCAGGAGGACTAATTATCTGCAGGTGGTTTTTTTGTTTTGTTTTGTTTTGTTTCCTGATGATTAAGGACTGAACTAATTTCAACTGCTGATTAAAAAGGTCATTTTCTTCCTTGTGTTTGGGTGTTAATGACAACATTCTTAGAATTTCACAAAGTCCATGGAATGTTAAAGGGAGGAGTCTTCAATCCCTCACTGAGAGCACAAAACAAATAATGGAAAAAAGGATTCACAGAGCATGTTGAGAATTAACATGCTCTGTTGGGTAGGCCAGGCCCTTTTCACCCTAAAAGAGATATTAGTACTTAACTCACATTATCTAATATCTGACCAATGAAGCTTATGGAAGGAAAGAGTTACTATAGCCTATGGCTTGAGGAGGTACAGTTGTCATGTCAGGGAATGCATGGCAGCAGTGGTGAGACCAGGAGATATATCCAGATTGGCAGCTCAGCACAGGACCCAGAGAGCAGGAACGCCAGGAATGCCCTTGGTTCTCAGGTAAGGAATGCCAGAGGGGCTACTTCTCCTTTCTCCTAAATAAGTACCTATGTCTGAAGCTGTAAGCTGTGTGATAAGGACACTTAATCCTCTGGTGGATGGCTTTGGAAATAATATATGGCTTTTCCTGGTGGAACATTTTATATCTATTTCCTAGTGTGAGCCTGTAAGACCCGAAAGAAAAACGGGGCCACCCCAGCACCCCATGCCTTGGAAGGAGTCACCCCAATCACTCATGAGAAACAGTCTTGATGCAATAGCAGGAGGATTTTAATTCCAGAGCTCTGGGGTCACAGCCATTCCCCCACATGCGGTAGGTGACTGTGAACACCGGGTGCAGAAACAGGACTGCTTTTATAAATTTACAGCAAAGTCCACCTAACACAAGCCACTCCATAGCTTCCAAGCCAATCAGTTTAAATTATCCGAGCCCGCACTCTCTGAGAACCAATCAGTTTCCTATAGAAGCCGGATAAACTAGTTAAGTCATTTCTGCTTACGTGGCCACCATGCACAGGGTCAAGCCAGGCGTTTCCTGTTACCCATTTCCTATGGGGCCAGGGTCACATATGTACATACAGGGCGGGGCGCATCCACCGCAGTGACCCTGCCGGCCCAGTGGCGTCCCAGCCCTCATCCTTTCAAGCCTACCTCCTAATTAAAGTTATCTTTTATGGTGTAAAATAATGTTACAGTGGCCTTGTTGAGGTTCATTAAAGGGAGATATTTTCTCCTGGATAAAAGAATAGACTCTACCTTTGGCTTTGGCTAGAGACTTAACTTTCTAAGCTACCTAAAATGTAAGAGTTGATCTGCAATGGGGCAAGACAGTGCAGCGTTTCCTCCATTGAGCATTCTTACTGAGGCTGAAGAGGTCAGCTGAGGGCCTTTGGAAAATCCCACCAGGCCCCAGAACATGAAGACACCCCTCCCCTCTGGAAGAGAAAAACTGATTACATTTCTCAGAAAAAACACAGGGCAGATCAGCCATTGACCACCTACAGATATGGGAAGTCCCTACTACCTCATTCCTAAAGGCAAATCAGCTTAACGTGCACATTGTTCTGCCAATCATATTGTACCTCGTTGCTGATGCTCTATTCTACCATTGGAAAATATACAAAACTTGCCAAATGGGTCACCCAAGGTTGTCGCATCTCCTCGCCCTTCCTCCCCAGGGTGCTGGAACAATAAATTCCTCTTTCTTTTGCATCCATCTCCAGCTCTGCATGGTCCACTCTGGGGGTCTCTGGTAGTTAAGGCTCCTCAGAGTCTTACAGGGCCATTTCATGTTTAACTAGAATTTGGCCACTGTAAGAGCCTGAATCACTGAATCACCGAAAGAAGACCCCAGACTCCAACAGTATGCAAAGACAAAGATTCTACAGAAACAGTCAGCATGCAGGGATCAACCATCCAAGCAACCTGGTGACCACAAAGGAAGCATGCAGGCCCTTTTAAATCCAGTTAGGGGTTTGGCAGTTTCATTTAGGTCACTTTCACCAGAGTTGTTTGAGCTTTTGGCATGGGATATTTGTATACTTCTGGTTGGTTTAGACCTCAAGGGAGAGAGGGTTGCCTTGTAGGGACTTTTTCATATCTGTTGTAAGGCCCTGGTCAGAAATTGGGGCAGTTGCTGATCAGCTGCCCTCATTCAGCAGGTTTTCAGAGAAGCATGACCTGTCCTTTTGGGAAATTGAAGTTTAAGGCCTAAGATGGCTATCTGTTCTAAAATGGAGTGAATTAGGTCCTCTCAATCACCTTAATGGAGAATCTTGGAGAAATTTGCCCAACTCTATTCTAGGAACCTGTTTCTGATATGTTCCCAGACTTGACTGATGATCGAATGCTTTATGGTGTGCTCTAGTGTTTGACTATAAACCCACAACATGAACCTATTTCATGTTCATAAAAATAACTGAAAATTCTGCTTTTGTAATCCCTTGCTTGCTTGATATACAAAGGCTCTTCTGCTCTTAGTTGAGGCTGCTTTCTTCTTCTACACTTGAGACTAAGTTTGGCCTGCTTGTAAAAAATAAATGTTTTGAAAATGACACTGACACCTCACACCAGTCAGAATGGCTAAGATCACAAACTCAGATGACAGCAGATGCTGGTGAGGATGTGGAGAAAGAGGAATACTCCATTGCTGGTAGGATCTTAAGCTAGTAAAAGCACTCCGGAAATCAGTCTGGTGGTTCCTCAGAAAATTGGAATTGGTACTACCTGAAGATCCAGCTATATCACTCCTGAGTATATTTCCAGAAGATGCTCCAACCTATAATAAGTACACATGCTCCATTATGTTCATAGTAGCCTTATTTATAATAGCCAGAAGCTGGAAAGACCCAGATGTCCCTCAACAGAGGAATGGATACAGAAAGTGTCATATATTTACACAAAGGAATACTACTCAGCTATTAAAAACAACATCATCATGAAATTCACAGGCAAATGGATGGAATTAGAAAATATCATCTTGAGTGAGATAACCCAGTCACAAAAAAACACACACAGTATGCACTCACTGATAAGTGGATATTAGCCCAAAAGTTCAGAATGCCCAAGACACAACTCACAACCACATGAGGCTTGAGAAGGAAAACCGAAGTGTGGGGGCTTCAGGGCTTCTTAGAGGGAACAAAACACTCTCAGGAGGAAATACGGAGACAAAGCGTGGAGCAGAGACGGACGGAAAGGGATTATTGATGGGAGTCTGACATGGCTGTCTCCTGAGAGGCTCTGCCAGAGCCTGAAAAATACAAGGGTGGATGCTTGCAGCTAACCATTGGCCTGAGCACTGGGTCCCTGATGGAAGAGCTGGAGAAGGGACTGAAGGAACTGAGGGGTTTACAGCCGCATAGGGGGAGCAACAGTGTTAACAGGGTAACCCCCCAGCCCCCTGGAGCTCCTGGGGATTGGACCACCTACCAAAGAACACACATGGAGAGAACCATGGCTCTGGCCACATATGTGGAAAAGGGTGGCCTTGTTGGACATCAGTGGGAGGAGTGGCTCTTGGGCTGTAAGACCGGAAAAAAAAAAGAGGGTGCCTCAGCACCCCATGCCTCAGAAGATGACACCCAGATCACTCACAAGAAATGGTCTTGATGCAACAGCAAGAGGATTTTTATTCCAGAGGCTCTGGGGTTCACATCCATATACCACACAGGGGTAGAGGACTATGAACCACAAGTGCAGAATCGAGATAGCTTTTATAGGTTTACAACAAAACCCATGTAAGGCAAGCCAATTATTCCTTAGCATCGAGAGTCCTCGCAGTGTGAGTCAATTGATTTGTACCACTCCATAGCTTCTAAGCCAATCAGTTTAAATTATCCAAGCCCGCGCTCTGAGGACCAATCAGTTTCCTACAGAAGCCAGATAGCAACTAGTTAGCTCATTTCCTGTTACGGGGCCAGGGTCATGTACACATTTCCTGTTACAGGGCCAGGATCACTTATTCAAGGCCCTTTTGCCTAGTTCCTAACAAAGAGTGGGCTCAAGGAATGTGACCTTTCACCTAGTTTCTAACAAAGAGCTGGCTAAACTTCTGACTTTTTGGGGTCATTTAAGAGTTAGGCATGGGGGATTTTAGGCTATAATTCTCATCCTTTCAGGGCCTGAGGCAGTTTGATGCCCCTGTGTGTGGGAATGGCTGGGCAGGAAGGTGGGAGTGGGTGGGGGAGCACACTCATAAAGGCAGGGTGAGGGGGTTGGGATAGGGGGTTTCTGGAGGGGAGACCTGAAAAGGGCATAACATTTGAAATGTAAATAAAGAAATTATCCAATAAAAAATAAATAAATGTTTTTACCTTGCAACTTCTTGGTGTTAACTTCTGGTTTTTGACACTATAAGACATGGCTGCAAGGTGGTCTTAACAAGGTAGTCATAACAATATGGTCATAACAATAGGTCATCAAAACAAGGTAGTCATTGTTAGCATTTCTTTTAGGCTCTGCCCAACTGTTACCTAGCAACAGTCAGCTATCAGCGTGCTGAGAAATGATTGTTTGGCCTTCCTTTCTCTCTCTCTCTGACCCTACCTCCCAGGTTTTTTTTCTTTCTCTCTGGCCTCTTTCTCCCTCTCTATCCTCCCCCATTCCCATCTTAGTCTCTCCATATGTTCTCAAATGGCCTCTTCTCTTTGTTCTTTCTCCTCTGTCTCGTTGTCTCTCTGTCTCGTTGTCTCTCTGTGTCTCTCTCTCTCCCTGTCCTTCTCTCTGCCCTCTCTTTCTCTGCCTCTATTCAGTTTTCAACACCCATTCTCATGCCCCCAAATAAACTTCATTTTATATTTGACCCGTCATATGGCTGGTGCCTCAGTGTGGGCCCACTAAGTCACCTCCTGCTGCATAATACTGAGTTTTACAAAACACATCAGTCATTTTTGTAAATCAGTCACTCTCTCAACTCTTCTGCAACTCAGTACCAGCAGTTTATGTCATTACCTACTACCACCATATTTCCACTGTAGTAAGTGTTGCATAATTTCCTATGTGACTCACATTTTAAAAGGTCCCTCTCAACATCATGGCCTTACTTTTATTTTCTGTCTCCCTGACTGTCTATCTCCCTGACTGTTTCCCTGATTCTCCATCTATCAGCCTGTCTCTACCTCTCTTAGGTCCCCACTCTGAGATGGCCTATTACTCTCCCTCCCCCAATAGAAGTCTTGAGTGAAACTTGTTTCATTGTGTGATTTCTTTGTGGCATTCTTTGGCTAGGACTCACCAGGGTACCTTGTTCCCCTAGATCCCCACAGCCATAGCAAGGACGTCATAATGACAGGTGGTTATAATAACTTTTGGGAACAAAGGCATGGTTGCTGTTTCCTGACAGAATCTGTACAGAACCATTTGTAGTTAAGGTGACAGGTGGAACATAGCTCAATTCTTGAGAAATAGAGATTTAATCATAAACAGCAATGAATCTTGTTCATCTTTACTATAAGGTAGCTTTCAGCTTAAGATGGTGCAGGCAGAATTATCAGTTTAGTTCTTGTTAAACTGTTTGCTTATATAAAACTGTTGCTTTTGCCAAGAGAAATAATAAGATTTTTTTCCCAATAAAACTACTTGCTTAGGGCTTCACTTGGGTCCCAAATACTTGAGTGTAGTCCTGGTCAGCTGGTATAAAGGTGTTATATTGGCTATTGACTATGTATAAGCCGTCTTCTCTGGTTTTTTTTTCTGAAACAAATCCAGCAAGGCATATCAATTACCTGGTCAAGACACCAGATTACTGAAAGGTTGATTTACCTTAAGCTACTCTAAACCAATAGGAGCAATAATTATCCCTTTAGTTTTTTTTCTCAGAAACTCTACCCATCCTCTTTGTATTCACAAGCCATGGTTGTATGGCTTGGTTAAGGTTGGCTCACTTTCTAGAGTTAATTCCCAAAGGATAACTTTTCCTTCTCATTGTCATTCTTTCAGATGGTAGTCAATGTTGCCAGTTTGACTAGGCTCCACCTCACAGTTACCTGACAACAGCCAGGTGTGCCTGACTCACTGTAAAAGGAGCTGCTTGTCCCTTCCTCTCTCTCACCTTCTGGCCCTTGCTCTTTCCTCTTGCTGCTTCTCTCCCTCTCTCCCCATTCCCCTCTCCCTCTCTCTCCATGTGCTCATGGCCAGCCTCCTCCTCCTCCTCTTTCTCCTCCTCCTCCTCCTCCTCCTTCTTCTTCTTCTTCTTTCTCTCTCTCTCTCTCTCTCTCTCTCTCTCTCTCTCTCTCTCTCTGCCTTTCTCTGCCTCTACGCTCTCAACTCCCCTCCCCATGCCCCAAATGAACTATATTCTATACTATACCATCTGTGGCTGGTCCCTCAGGGGGAAGGGATGCCTCAGCATGGGCCTGCAGAGACATGCTCTTCCCCCTCACCTGACTGCACATCCACCAAACATATTCTTTTCCACTTTTATTTCTATAGAACAGTCAAAGCCCAGACACTTTGCCCTCCCCATTCTTTCTCTGACACTTCCCCACCCTTTGCCATGTTGCTTTCTGTCTTCTACATGGCTGCTTACAAAGGGCATGGCTTGCTTTCCTCCTCCTCTCTGTATTCCCCCTTTGAGCACCTGTCAGGATTATGGTTTATTGATCTCCAGCTTCCTTTTGAGTTTATTCTGAAATTCTTAATTAAAAGAGCCTAAGATTCCTGAGAGAGGATTCACATTTCTCTGATAGCAAAAGAGCATGTAGTGACAGGGTAAAACAATACAAAGCTTCCTCCATCTTAATCTTCTTGCTGAGGCCATTTCAGCAACTAGAATTTGATGTTTTACATGGAGATTCCCATGGTAAGCTACCCAGTTCTCTTTTAGGAACCCAAGGTTAGGATGCCCTAGCTCATTTTAATTAGATTCTGTTAAGCTGCCTGCTTGAGTAAACCTCCCTTTCCAGATAACCTCTTATCTTAACTTCTTTCAAATTGGTTCCCTCCCCTGAAGCTGTTGAGATGTTAGAAGTGATTTCTGCTTTCAAAACCCTCATGCTCTGGACTATGAGGGCCACAACTATGTTCCTAAACACTTGGATGTGTTCTCAGGTGGCTGAAATAAAGACTTTCAGCTGTCTATAAACTATACTGAGTAGCCATACTGCCTCAATGATTAGGTTTCAGAGACAGATAAATGGTAGTCTTCGGCTTCCTTTCTCTTTTTTTTTCCCATTTTGAGTCAGTCTGAAACTCTAGCCTGTTGGAGGAAATATTAATAGTGTCATTTTCTCCCCACTAAACCCAGCTTCTCTCTGCCTCAGTGGGCTGACTGGTCATTCACTGGTGGCCAGTGGCTGCCCTGTTCTTATCTTGTAGAGACTCTCTGACTCTGAGCTCCAAAATCTCTCCATCCAGCTTGCTAAGTTCCCACTGGCAGGTTGCTACTATAAGAGTCTGTCGGAAGACCCGCCACTCAATAAGGCCACAAAGACTGGAATCGCTGCAATCTGCAAGAGGTTTATTGTTCCAATGTACACTGGGGTCCCTCAGCATGGAGGCAAGAGGAGACCTCGAGCTCACAAAGCACACCTATTTTATGAATATTTTGGTGGGGAGTTCAGTGGTTGTCTGAGTTGGATGACTGTGATTGGTTACCCTGAGCAACATTTAAAATTATTGGTCAACTCGAATGAGGAGGTAGTCTTGCCATTTGGCCCTCTCCTGCCCACCTTGAGGTATTTGTGGTATTTCCAGGCATTGTCTTTTTTGACCATGCACTTTCCTCTCTGGTCTCACCCTAGACAGGATGGTTCTGTTTAGGTCATTTCCTTATCCTCCCCTCAGCAGTCCTGGGCAGAATGCAAAGTTCCAATCCAGCTTTGAGGCCCCATTCTGGGTCGTGGGGAGCCGGCCTGCTGTTTCTGACAGGGTTCTTACACTACCTTGCCAGACCCATCCTTGGAAACTCCTGCTGCCTTTTGTGGTGCACATCAGGCAAACCTATGCTTTGACACCATACCTTTCTCTCTGGATCCAGTTGAGCCACCATGTGAAGAAAAACACCACACAAACTTAGTTCAGAAACAATGGTAACTCAATCACTGGATGCAACAACTAGAATCCTAATCTTGTAAGTCATTTAAATTTAAATCCTTAGGTGGTGAATCCTGGTGGATACACCATTGAAACCTTGAAACCAGGAGACTACATCTTGTGGGTAGCTACATCTTGTCCTCTTGATATCCCTGTCCAAAAGCTTCTGTCTCTCTCCTGACTACTCTCCTCCCTCTCCTACCCAGGAGTCCTGCCTACTCACCTAGTGATTGGTTCCTTTATTCATTAGGAGATGGTTTACAAGAAGTCACCGAAGTACATGACTGTTCCAGGCAGCCTCTCCTGGGAAAGCAAAATTAACATCAAAATACAAGCAGCACCAGGGCCACCCACAACACCAATACATGGGATGCCATTGCCCATATTCAGGGAGTCATTCATTTTCAGTTAATATTCTCGAGAAATGTCCTCAAACTCATGATCAGAGGTATGTCTTCTAGGTTATTCTAAAGTTACTTAGGTTGACATTCAAAATTAACCATAATTGGTAGTAATATAACCAACACTCTAGCATAAGGAGGAGTTTTTCCTCAAACTTCCTTAATAACACTGTAAATTAAAAGCCAAGAAGCTTTAAAAATTTTCATGACTCTTTAGAATACAATTTTTAAAAGCTCTAAACATTCTAGAAGATTTCCGAGAACCTGTGGCTGAATACCAGAGATTTAGTTAAAAAGTTTTGAGTAAAGCACTAGCTGAAACTTCTAAAATTCTCTCTCTCTCTCTCTCTCTCTCTCTCTCTCTCTCTTTCTCTCTCACTCTCTTGCTCTCTCTCTCTCTCTCTCTCTCTCTCTCTCTCTCTCTCTCTCTCTCTCTCAGTATTGATATATAGCCAAGGTCAAACCAAAGGTTCTCATTTCTTTTGAGGTAGGTAAGTATGGAGATTAGTTTAATAAACTGGGACTCTTCCTTTCTTCTTCCTTTTTATGACCATCTGATTTGAACAGTTTTTAAATGTTTTACCAGAACATCTGGACAGGAATATAAGGAGCTGATCCAGTCTACATTGGTTTGGGATGCATGTGTAGTTAGACCAACATGGGTCCAAATGTGAACATTTATGGAGAATTTCTTATTTACTGATGTATGCCTATATATATATATATATATATATATATATATACACATATATATATGTATATATATATATATATATATATATTTAGGTTGTATATAATTAAAGTGAGGTGCTTTATGATAAGAAAGATGCAGAGCAGGAAAGTGATTATATAATCTGTCAAAACAGAGAGCCCTTCAATGACCACATGCTTCCTTCTCTCCCAAACACCACGAGAGTAAGTCCAAGACAACCACTGGGACCTTGGATGTGTTTACTCTTGTGGCTCACTGATTTCTTTCAATGGATTCTTGTTTTTAAATATATGCCTTTTATTTTAAATTATATGTATATGTGAATCTATGTGTGGAAATGTGTACATCAGTACAGGTACCCACAGAGGCTACACAGAGGATATAGGATCTCACATTGTAGTTAGATGAGAATTCATGCCCATTGCAAAGACCATAGCTGCTCTTAGCTACTCCAATTACTCCATTACTCCAATTCTTCTTGCAGTATTTTCTGATCTGTTGTATCATTTTTGTTGTTAATATTTTCATTGCTAACTTTCAATATGTATGTGCTTTTATTTCCTTCTTGAATAAAAGAAATAGGGAAACACTTGGTTCAGATTCAATTGTGTATTCAGAGATTTGAGGAGAAGTGAGGTTGGCAATGATGTAAAGCATGCATACACACACTTGGTAGATGAAGCAACCTCCAACAACTTTACATTTTCTTCAACAGCTTATATATACCAGAAAAATCTTCCAAGCAATAAGAGAATCACAATGTGGTTACATCCTATTTTTCATTGTGACAACAATGAATTTACCTAGAAAAACATGTTTGCCAGAACCCACACATGCTCACATGCTTTATGTATTATGGGTGAAAACAAATGTGAAATATTGATTATTCCCAAGAACCCACATATGTTTGTACTAAGCAACTTATTACAAATTAATCAAGTGAACAAGCAAGTAATTTACTAAGCCAGTTTTGCTTACTGGCAGGCTGCATTTTGTGGTTACAAAGTAAGGGTTGATTATTTTATTATTTGTCTTAAAAATTGTATATAAAAATCTTAAGAAAATTACAAATCTAGATTTTTATATAAAAACCAATCAGTCATTTCTACTTCAAATTCCTCAGAGTGCACATCTGCTCATTAACAATTTTATTTTAAATCATATCAGGAAGCATAGCGCAAACTTGAGAACAAGAAATTAATTGTCACCTCGATGTCAGCCCAGCTTCAGCGAGAAAAGTCTCTAGTACTAGTTGGGTTACCATTGCTCTTGCTCCATGGCCTCAAAACGTTCATTGCTCAACTCTTATGACTGCCTCTCTGAGCTTCGATTTTCTACCTCAGAACCACTAGCAAAAGCATCTTAACCTACATTCACTAGTAATCTACATCTCCAGGATCTCTTGAAGTGTGGTGGATGTTACTAACAATCTATATCTCTAAGCTCTTTTTTAGGTTGGTGGCTCAATCATTAATTTGCTCCAGGAACAATGCTTGAAAAAAAGTCAATGAACTATTATTATAAGTGCCAATAATACTGCCCAGTGAGGGGCTGGAAAGGCCCTTACAGTTTTCATATGACTCATAGATTAGGAGGGACATGAAGACTGAAAGGGCAAGAAACACAGCTCCATAGCATAGCAGTTCTTGTGGTTCTGCTTTTCCAAGACATGTCCATCACAGTTGTGCTAACTGGTGGGCCACTTTCCATGAGTTCTACAGCCTTCTGTTGTTCCTCTCACATAGCTCTTGATAGAATACTTTCATTGCTACTTTTCGATATGTGGGACTTTTAGCTCATTCTTGAATAAAAGACTAAGAACCTGTAAACACCTGGTCCAATGCCTGACCCATTCATAACATTTTCTATGCAACAGCCTAGATGTCTCTAGAAATATCATTGTTCATCAAATTTGTATTTATTTTAAGACTTACTGTTAAATAAGAGGACAGAATATTGGATTCAAAGTCAAATAACTAGAATTCTAATTTTTGTATTGAATACATTTATTTCTGTATCCAATAAACTTGTGTTACCAGAAATATGTCCTAATTTTTAATGCAACTCATTATTCATTGCATAAAATGAATGAATTAGATTAGCTGATATGTTTTTTTTCTGGTTAGAAAACCTTGTAAAATTAAAGATGAGTTCTGTCAGAAAGATTAGTACCAATAAATTGCATTTACTTTTAAAGAATCAAATGTTGCCACACATTTAAAGGACTGGTGGCATGAAGAAATATTTATAAAAATTTCAAGACTGGAAGCACTGAGCTGTGTCCATAGATGTAATAGTTGACCAGTGACAGGTGTGTGCCCATGGGCATGTGTGTGTGTTTGTGTGTGTGTGCCTGTGTGTCTGAAGGGTGTTGTTGAGATCTGGAATATTTTTCGAAGGCACTTGGTCTATAGCATGGTACTATTGGGAGCTGGTGGAACTATAAATAATGAGGCCTAATGGGGGGATATAGGCCACTGAGTGTGACTTGAAGGAGAGAGTGGAATGGTAGTTTCTTCCTCTTGCCCCTTCATTATTGTCAATGAACTGAACAGCTTGTTCTTTCATGGCTTCTTACAATCACATGTGGCCACAGGCCAAAGCAAGATGGACCTCTTCATACTTTTATTCCATGAATGACTACTCCCTCCTCATCCTTCTCCTCTTCTTCCTCTTCCTCCTCTTCCTCCCCCTCCCCCTCCTACCCTTCCCCCCCGCCCTCCTCCTCTTCTCCTCCTCATTCTCTTCTTCTTCTTCTTCTTCTTCTTCTTCTTCTTCTTCTTCTTCTTCTTCTTCTTCTTCTTCTTCTTCTTCTTCTCTTCTTCCTTCCTCCTTCTTCTTCCTTTTTTTCTTCTTCCTCCTTCCTCCTCCTCCTCCTCCTCCTCCTCCTCCTCCTCCTCCTCCTCCTCCTCCTCCTCCTTCTTCTTTCTTCTTCTTCATTTTAAACTCTTTAACTTGAGCTAGCATCTGCTACACTGGTGCACCTTGGGTTTTTCCCACTAGTGTGGAAATTCTTTTAAGTCACTGGAGTTCATTTTGAGTAATTTTCAACTTCTGCTGTAGGTCTAATAGGAAGTTTATATTCTTTGTGCTTTAAAAGAAATAAAATAACTTTTTGGGCTTTTTCCATTTGAGAGGAAAGTTTGGATTTTATAATTTTGTACTGGAAACTACTAGGAAAAAGATATGATGTACATAGCAAAACTAAGTATGTGAAGCATTCTGTTATGATTCAACCTTGAGTGAAGAGAATTAACTTTACATTTGTGCTCTGCAGAGGATTGTAACTGACTAGTCATTTCCTAATTATAAGTCCATAACTAAAGAAGGATAAAAAAAGACTGAGTGTATTTTGAAATGATGCAATTACTCCACGTGACATTTTGTATTTTAGTTTATTAGGGTGCATCTATGATTAACTTAATGGAGGCTGCAAGTCTAATGGCTGCAGACTGTCCTCTTAGAGACTAATCTTCATGCAGTTCTCTTTAAAATCCAAAGGGAAAGACAAATATTGTCTTTGGTCCACTCTGGTTGACTCTAAGGTTTGGTGGAGGTGTTGGGGGTTTATGACCCAATGATAACCCTGCCACAGCCTTGGATCAGAACATATGAAAGTCCAGCAACTCCCTCAGGAGGTCTCCATATTGGACTTATGACCCTGCACCTCGGACCACCTCAGGTCCCTTGCAGCGGAGACTTTTTGAGACACATAAAATGGAAGTAACACACTTTTCTATTGCTTCAGCTACCCACAAGAGCCTCTAAAATGAGTCCTTAAACAGCATTGACAAAAACTTAATCATCAGATGGAATTCTTATTTTTTTAAAGTTTAGAACTTATTTTATTTATTTTAAAATAAACATTGAAGCTTCCCCATTATTCACCATCCTACAAAATTTTTGAATGTGGAATGTTCAACAGCCTAAGCAGTTTTAGTAGGCTACAACACAAGCAAAAACTCCAGTTGTCTAATGATGAATATCTGAGAATAATTTATGTTTTGAGTGGCTGATTATCGGCTTGGAAAAAAATGTTTGCAAAAGCCTAAAAGTAAAATTTAATTTCTGTACAGAAAATAGCATTAACTTATTAAGTAGTCTTTGCTTTAACAAGTGCAATTAATTCTCCATGACTTAAAATGGAATTGAACAAGTAGCATTCATTTCATATGCACACAACTGTGCAAACTGCTAGCACAAATTCCAACACAAAACATAGGGCTAAGTCACTGCTAACCTCTTCATCTCCAAACTGTATACTCTCTACGCACTTAAGGCAAAGAATCAACACTTTGGGCATAAGTGTCTCCTTGAGAAAAGGAGAGAATTCAATTAGGGTTAACTTAGGCAAAACATAAATGAAAACACTTCAGAAACAGCTACTAGACATAACCACAAAGTCTGTGACACTGACAGTGCGTGGGGTGAATCACTTTATGTCAGGAGCCATAATGGGACAAGCTAATATACTAGCAGATGTTCATCCTGAAATGCCTGCCTCGGATTATTATATAATCTGCGACAGGTGAGCCCCCATTCAGCAAGGCTGTGGGGGACTAATTTTAGGAAAGATTTCCTGCTATTTATATGCTTTTCCTGTTGTTATTATTATTATACATTTATAATAATCAATAGTAATAGCACATTCCTTTGGAGCAGATCCTTGCAGATCCATGAAGATGTCTTATAGTGATGCTATGTAGACAAACAGATGACTTTAGTTTTAATGATGATCCTATAAGAATTCCTAAAATTATATCTGTGATTACTAAGCTCTTTTCTAATGGGACTGCTACGAGATCCCTCCTATAGCCAAACTGCAATGAGAACTCTGCCAGTCTCCCAAGTGTCACAAGTTAATTGCTCTTAGATGGCAACCAGACTTTCTCCTACTCAGAGCACATTCCAAGAGGTTGTAAAACAATTAACTAAAGGTCATAAAAAGGGAACTAGGATTTATTATAGGTGTTAGGACAGAAGGTAAAATATTGACTGGGTTTTTCTATACAAAACGTCACTTATAACTTAGTTATGGTTTTAAACTTTCTACGAACCTGTAGAGAAGACAAGTGATAGCTAGATAATTACTCCTAATGGATATGCATGTAAACATTCTCTGTTGTAAGTTTCTATTTCAATTTAGGACTTGGTTTTCTGTGTGAACTTATGATGAACTTTGTAACATGTGATCATGCATTCTGAAAGACGTTTAAGGGCTGAGGACAAAGAGAAGTCAGACCAGAAGACCTGAATGAGAGGGACAGAGCTGAGAGGAGAACTGAACTGAGGAGAAGTTTTTAAGTCAGAAGAGAACAAGATTAGAAGGATAATGCAGAGTGGAATAACTTAGAAACTATAGGTAACATAAACTAACTAAGAGAATAACAATGTGCAGGAGGCAGAGGAAAAAGGAAGATGTTGCAGAGAGTAGAAGGAGCAAGCAGGCTTCTCCTTACCACTGGAAAGGACAGGTCCCATGGTAAGGACAAAGCAGGCTTAGTCTTATTAAGAGAAACAAAGTCTTTTTCTTACAAACATGGATTTAATTCATTTAGCATTGAAAGGGTGGAAGCTTTTTCTTTCTCCATGCAATAAATATTGTAGTCCATCTTTTATCCAGAATGAGTGAGTTCTTTCTGCACCGGTGCTTGGTCTTTGCTCCATATGCATATGTAAGTATGGATGTGTGTGTAAGTATGCAATTGTGGGAATGTATGCATGTATGTGTGTAAGTATGAAATTGTGAGAATGCATGCAAGCTGGGCCCAGCTGACTGCGTGAAAGATGTATGTGTGAATCTATGTATGAAGATGTATGAAGATGTATGTGTGAATTTATGTGAGATTATGCATATTCACGTATGTAGAAATTTTTTCTGTCTACAAGTGTTATTCTCTTCTCCAGGTTCATTAGAAGTTTATTGCTCCTAACTTCCCCCCTAGACTGACAAGCAAGAGGCATCTAGACAACAGGGAAAAGGCTCTAGCAATTAACCCTTTACTTAATCTCCAGCTGTTTTAGGATGAGGTGTTAAATACCTGAGACTGCAGTCTCTGGCTCCAGAGGAACACAGAAGGCAGGTCAGCTATGTTAGCCTAGTAACTTAGATTTAGATAAGTAAACCTTTTATTATACAACAACCCTAAACTTTCTGTAAGACAAAGTCTTACCCCCGCCGACTCTCTTCCCCCCTCCGCTGCCTCAAGAAGGACCAAGAAGAAACACCTTTGCTGGGCCTGGCTCCCAGCAACTTTAGCTGCTAGCTATTGAACACCAGTGTTACAAGATACAACTTTTAGAAACATGTTTTATTTATTTTGTTTACAGTATCAGAACTGAAACTACTGTCTGTCATTTCACTAAAACATGGAAATGAATCTAAAACACGTACTGGCCTCAGTCTCAGAATTGACTGGGGTCATGCTACAATGTTGTCTAATTGTCTTTTTTTTCTTTTTAATCCTCACTCATGTCCTGGAGAACTTGTTGACTGACTGAGCGGGCTTGGTCAGACAGTGCCTCAACGTTGGAGCTCCAGTAAGTGGGGTCCAGTGATGGACACCATGGTAATTGGAAGTGCACACATAGGAAAGTAAAGATTGGGCCAGTGGTGAATAAATCTTGTAGAAGGATGAGGTAACGGTAAAATGTGCTTTGTGTATGTGTTTAGAGTTAAAGTCTAGGGAAGTGAAGGCAATTCTCATAGGTGCTTTTAGTGTAACTAGAGACAGTTTACACCCTAGATATGAGAAAATGGGTTTGAGAAAAGCAGTCCTCCCTGACTATCTGGGAAGCTTTGGAGAAAGAGAAGGAAAATGAACATAAGTTATTTCAGAGCTCTTCTAGGGACAGGAGGGGGTTGGGAGACCTTTTGCCTCCTCTCTGGCTCCTGCTGGAAGAATGCTTGGTTCTGGGTTCCTTGGGTAAGATATCTGGGTTCCTTTAGGACCTTTAATTCTCTTCCCTCTCTGTCTATTGTCTGTCCTTGGCATGCCAATCTGTCCATGTCTGTCAAAACTGACTGTTTTATGTTATGTCTGTGTTTTTATTTCATTTCATTGCTTGAATGTTGTTCTGTGCTCCATGTTCAAAGGAAAAAATGGTTAAAACTTTATCTGTTGGTTGTTCACCCTTTGGTTTGGTTTTAACTCATTAAATAAATAAATAAATAAATAAATAAATAAGTAAATAAATAGCACTCTCAATTGGCCTTTGGAGCCTTGCACCTGTATTTAGGAGTCTAGCACATCTGGAGAAGCTCTGCAAGCAGCTTGTCTGTACAAACCAATCTTGCAGGGGCCAGAAACTTCTCAGCTTCTATGGTAAGGGAACTGATTTTTGTTTTTCTTACAAAAATCTCTGTGTGATTATTGGGTTCAGCATGTAACAAGGAGCTCCTCTCTTGAAATTATAGCTAGAAAAAGGGAGAAAATTTTTGTCTGGTTTAAATAAGTAAATGTGTAGCCATTTCATCTTGTTTTTGATTGGTCTTAAATGTATAAATATGTCCTGCAGGTCTTGGTAATAGAGTACTGGCTTATAAGTTATTGGGTATGATTAAAAGTTTGTAACACTTGTAACAGAAAGTTGGCTTAAAACTGGTAACTTGGAGTAATTCAGAACAACATGTGGTGTGAACCAACCCAGAGAAACAGGTCTCTAAAGATACATCTAAATTGGCTAATATTTTATGTAATTCTTATCCTGAAACCATACATATAAAAGATAGGATTTAGGGCAGTGACTCTTTGGTGGGGTATTAAAGGCTGTACCATTGTGCACAGAAATTGGCAGCCAAACTTTGTAATGTGTGAGTAAGTTTAAAATTGGGTTTTGATTTTCAAAGTTAGGGTTGTGGTCTAATATTACAAAAGAAGTTAAAAATTATGATTAAACTGCCAGTGTTCTATTGCCTGCAGTTTGCAGTTTGATCGCAGGCTCATGATTCTTAACTCACCCATATTTTTTAATTAGGATGATTGCTAGACTAATAAAAGTTAAAAACAGCTGTGGCCAGTATGGGCCTGCTGCCCCCTTTTACACAAGCTTTTTGGATACAGTGGTAGAAGCAAAATTTAGCCCCCAAGATTATAAAGGAGATCCCATTGGGAATTTATTTGGTATCAAACAAGCTCCTGATGAACTTTTCAGGACTTTGTGGATAGACTACTAAACACAGCTAGTGGAAGCGATTTCATTGGAAAGTTTTGCCTCAAGGAATGGCTTACTTTATGTCAAATTTGCCACTGCTTCAATTTAATATACTGCTTTGATTCCTTCAGTGTATATTATTCATTATACGGATGTTATTTTATTAGTTGATCCCTCTGAAGGGGTTTTACTACAAGCCTTTGCTCTTGTACAACGAGCTTTAAAATTTTAGGGAGTGGTTGCTCCAGAAAATATTCAAATATCCTTTCCAGTATTAGGAACATAAATTATATTCTAAACAAGTCGTGGCATAGAAAATTCAGGTAAGAAAAGATAATTTATTTACTTTAACGATTTTCAAAAGTTGATGGGAGATATTAATTGAAGCTCACAATAGAAGGACTTATGCCTCTATTACTCTTAAGCGGAATGGAAATCCTAATTCCACTCAACAATTTACTGATGAGGAATGAATAGCTTTAAAGAAAGCTATTTTTAAAAAAGTAGATAAAACTATTAGCTATCAACAGACACATTATATAGATTATGATTAATGGTTGGCTTTTTGTGTTCTTGCTACTTTCTCATGTGATCATAGAAGTTCTTTGGCAAAGGAAGCAAGCATTAATGTGGATTCATTTTTCTTCATCTTCATGTAAAGTTTTAGCACCTTATTATGAAGCTGTTGCTGTGTTAATACAGAATTGTTGGATAGAATCAAAAAAGTATTTTGGGAAAGAACCTAATAAAATATTCTTTATTTCCAAATAGCAATTATATTGTTATTGAAAAATACTGATATTTGGCCTATTGCATGTGTAAATTTTTAGGCAAAATTGATAATCATTATCTAAAAACAAGTGTTAAATTTGCCTCTATGCATGCTTTTGTATTTCCTGTAAGTTTATGAATGCAGCCCACAGAAAATGTGCTTACCGTATTTACATATCTCTCATCTAATGGGAAGGCAGCATATATGATTGGATCACAGGTTCATTCTCTTGAGTTTCCCTGTGCTTTAGCACAAATATTTGAACTACATGTTCTAGTTGCTGTTTTTGAATTGCTGAAAAATCAGGCTTTTAATTTGTCTACTGATATAGCCAATATATAGCTCATGGTTTACAATTACTTGAATTTGTTGCCTTTTTAGAAATTGCTAATTCTCAAAATTTGCAATTATTTATGCAGATGCAACCTAATTTGAATAAATGGTTCCTAATTTTATAGGACATTAAGAGCTTATATTGGATTGCCTGGATCCCTTAGTGACAGCAATGTCACAGCAGATTTGTACACAAAGAAGATTATAGGCCTTTCACAGGAATAATTGGCCAAACAATCTCACTCTTTATATGATCAAAATAGTAATAGCTTGAGACAATAATTAGTATTTCTAGAGAATGTATAATTCAAATTGTAAAGACTTGTCCTCAATTTTCTCAACTTCTACCTGTACCACATAATGGTGTTAATCCTGAGAGTTTTATCTAATCAGTTATGGCAAGTGACTGTTACTCATACTTTGGATTTTGGAAAATTAAAATATGTACATGTGACTATGGACACCTTTTCAGGCTTTTTAGTTGCAACGACCTTAACAGGAAAAGCAACTAAAAATGTAATTGGTCATTGCCTACATTGTTTTTCTATGCTGGTTGTTGGAAATCAGATCAATACAGATAATGTAACTGGCTACTACAGTCAAGCATTTGAGATATTTTATCAACACTTAAATATTACCCATATCACTAGGATTCCTTATAATCCTCAAGAACAAGGTATTGTGAAACAGGTATTATAGAACTTTAAGACAATTATCTTCTTAAAATAAAAAAGGCAAAGTTATATCCTCATACACCACAAAATTATTTAAATCATGTTCTTTTTACTTTAAATTTTTAATAACTTAAATGTCAAGGAACTCTGCTGAGTGCCTATGGCACCTTACAACTAGGTATACTTATACCTAGGTGAAATGGAAGGTTCCACATACTGGCATATGGCATGATCCTGATCAGGTATTTAATATGGGGAAAAAGGCATGTTTGTGTTTTTTGTGCAGAATACTGAAGGAGTGTGCTAGCTTCTGGAGTAATTGGTGTGACATGCTGATGCTGGGACAACAAATGTCCTGTGAGCTTGCTGAGTACCTTGACAATGGTGACTGGGAAGCCATAATGGACATATGTTCCTGACCCTCCTTTGCTTGCCTATATTCCAGATATTGGACAAGCTGCCTTGCCTCAAGCTTTTAGAACTTGTGGGACAGAGAACATGGAGACTATGGAAACTGACTTAGAAAAGTTAATCAAATAGAGAAGTTATTATGATGACTCTTCTCTATCCTTTAATGTGACCAGTTAATCTGACCCAATTATGGACTGGTATAGAAATCAATCCAATATTGGAAATGACAGTCTTCATTTGGGAGACTGGTTCTGGACATTTTGAGAGACATATTTGAAAATTGATGATATTGTTACCAGGACACGGCTAGAGAGGCCCAGGTAGACAGATTCCATCCGGGACTACCATCAAGCGGGTGGATCCGCCAGGCTCTCGCCACTAGCCAGGACCAGGGCTGAGGCTCCGCGGGACTTCTCCATGCCCTCCGGCCTTGCACTAAGGCAGCTGGGAACAGCCTGTACTGCGGTCCCTTATATCAGTGGTTGTGGTAGGTCTCCATATTGCTACCAGGACACGACTAGAGAGGTGCAGGTAGACAGATTCCATCCGGGACTACCATTGCACGGGTGGATCTGCCAGGCTCACCAGCCAGGGCCAGAGCTGAGGCTCCGCGGGACTTCTCCATGCCCTCCAGCCTTGCATCAAGGCAGCTGGGAGCAGCCTGCCCTGTGGTGCCTTACAGTGGTGGTTGTGGAAGGTCTCCATATTGCCACCAGGACACCACTAGAGAGGCCCAGGTAGACAGACTCAATCAGGAGCTACCAGCACTCTGGAGGATCCTCCAGGCTCTCCCCACTAACCAGGGCAAGGACGGCGGCTGGCGGGACAACTGCATGCCCTCTGGCCTTGCACCAACTCGGTTGGGAACCGCCTTCCCTGAGATCCCCTCAGGACACGCAGAGGCAGTCTCTATCTTGCAGCGTGGTCACCAGTAGAGAAACAACAGGTGGGCCCAGCCTCACGGGAGGTTCAAACACCAGCCAGTGACAACAAGGGCAACTAATGCCAGAGATAACCAGATGGCAAAAGGAAAATGAAGGAACATTATTAACAGAAACCAAGGCAGCATGACAGAATCTGAACCCAGTTTGCTGACAACAGGAAGCCCTGGATACCCCAACATACCAGAAAAACGAGATTTTGATCTAAATCACTGGTCAGGATGCTGATAGCAGAATACATAGATAAATCTCTTAAAGAAATACAGGAGAAAATGGATCAAAAGTTAGAAGCCTTTACAAGACAAACACAAAAATCACTTAAAGAAATTTAGGAGAATATGGATTAAAAAACAGAAGCTAATAAGGAGGAAACACAAAAATCACTTAAAGAAATACAGAAGAACGTGGGTCAACAAGTAGAAGCTATGAAAGGGGAAACACAAAAATCTCTTAAAGAAATACATGAAAACACAATCAAGCAGGCGAAAGATCTGAGCATATCCATCCAGGTTATAAAATCAGAAGTAGAAACAACTAAGAAATTGCAGAGGGAGACAACACTGGAGATAGAAAACCTTGGGAAGAAATCAGGGGACATAGATGCAAATATCAACAATAGACTAAAAGAAATATAAGAAAGAATCTCAATGCTGAAGATACCATAGGAACCATTGATATAAGTCAAAGAAAATACTAAATGCAAAAAGGTTGTAACCTAAAACATCCAAGAAATCCAGGACAAATTGAGAAGGCCAAACCTAAGGATAATAAGAATAGATGAGAGTGAAGATTCACAAGTTAAAGGACCAGCAAATATCTTCTACAAAATTATGGAAGAAAACTTCCCCAACCTAATAAGAGGCCCATGAATATACAAGAAGCCTACAGAACTCCAAACAGACTGGACCAGAACGGAAATATATCCTGTCACAAAATAATCAAAACCCCAAATGTACTAAACAAAGAAAGAATATTAAAGGCAGCAAGAGAAAAAGGCCAAGTAACATATAAAGGAAGACCTATCAGAATTACACCAGACTTCTCACCTGAGACCATGAAAGCTAGAAGATCCTGGGCAGATACCATGCAAACTCTAAGAGAACACAAACTTCAGCCCAAACTACTTTACCCAGGAAAACTCTCAATAGCCATAGATGGAGACATCAAGGTATTCCATGGCAAAACCAAATTTGCACATTATCTTTCTACAAAGCCAGCCCTACAAAGGATAACAGGGGGAAAACACCAAGACAAGGACGGAAACTACACCCTGGAAGAAGCAAGATAGAAACCTCCTCTCATCAAACCCAAAAGAATATAACCATTCAAATATAAAAAAAAAATTTCAAAAATGTAAGGAGGTAATAATTAATATTCCTTAATATCCCTTAACATCAATGGACTCAATTTCCTAATAAAAAGACATAGACTAACAGACTGGCTATGGAAACAGGACCCTATATTTTGCTGCATACAAGAAATACATCTCAGTGTTAAAGACAAACACTGCCTTTGAGTAAAAGGCTGGAAGACAATTTTATAAGCAAATGGTCCCAGGAAACAAGCTGGCGTAGCCATTCTAATATCAGATAAAATTGACTGATAATATCAGATAAAATTGACTAAAGTCATCAAGAGACTCAGAAGGTCACTTCTTGCTGGCCAAAGGGAAAATCCACCAAGAAGAACTCTCAATACTGAACATCTATGCTCCAAATGCAAGGGCACCCTCATTTATAAAAGAAACCTTACTAAAGCTTAAAGCACACATTGCACCTAACACAATAATTGTGGGTGACTTCAACACTCCACTCTCCTCAATGGACTGATCAGGAAACCACAAACTAAACAGGGACACAGTGAAACTAATTGAAACTTTGGACCAATTGGATTTAATATATATATATATATATATATATATATATATATATATATATGACACATTTTGTTATATATGTATATATATATATAACATTTTGTTATATATATATATAACAATTGGATTATATATATATATATATATATATATATATATATATATATATAACATTTTGTCCTAAAGCAAAAGAATATACCTTTTTCTCAGCAAGGCATGGTACCTTCTCCAAAATTGATCATATAATTGGTCACAAGACATATGTCACCAAATTCAAGAAGATCGAGCTAATCCCATGCCTCCTATCAGATCACCATGGAGTAAGAGTGGTCTTCAATAGCAACAAAAACAACAGAAAGCCCATATACACATGGAAACTGAACAATACTCAATAACAACTTGGTCAAGGAAGAAATAAAAAAAGAAATCAAAGACTTTTTAGAATTCAATGAAAATGAAGGTACAACCTATCCAAATCTATGGGACACAATGAAAGCAGTGCTAAGAGGAAAACTCATAGCTCTAAGTGCATCCAAAATGAAACTGGAGAAAGCATACACTAGCAGCTTAAAGGCACACCTTAAAGCCCTGGAAGAAAAAGAAGTTAATTCACCCACAAGGAGTAGAAGACAGGAAATCATCAAACTCAGGGCTGAAATCAGTCAAGTAGAAACAAAGGAAACCATACAAAGAATCAACAAAACCAGGAGCTGGTTCTTTGAGAAAATCAACAAGATAGATAAACCCTTAGCCAGACTAACCAAAGAACACAGAGACAGTCTCCAAATTAACAAAATTAGAAATGAAAAGGGGGGCATAACAACAGAAACTGAGGAAATTCAAAAGATCATCAGATCCTACGACACAGGTCTATACTCAACCCAAGTGGAGAATCCAGAGGAAATAGACAATTTCCTAGACAGATACCAAATACCAAAATTAAATCAGGATCAATTAGATCAGCTAAATAGTCCCATAACCCCTAAATAAATAGAAGGGGTTATAGAAAGCCTCCCAACCAAAAAAAGTACGGAACAAGATGGTTTTAGTGCAGAATTCTACCAGACCTTCAAAGAAGACTTAACACCAATACTCTTCAAACTATTCCACAAAAAAGAAACAGAAGGGACACTGCCCAACTCATTCTTTGAAGCCACAATTATGCTGATACCAAAACCACACAAAGATCCAACAAAGAAAGAGAACTACAGGCCAATTTCCCTTATGAATATCGATGCAAACATACTAAATAAAATTCTTGCCAACTAAATCCAAGAGCACATCAAAACGATCATTCACCATGATCAAGTAGGCTTCATCCCAGGGATGCAGGGATGGCTCAATATATGGAAATCCATCAATGTAATCCACTACATAAATAAACTAAGAGGAAAAAAACCACATCGTCATCTTATTAGATGCTGAAGCATTCGACAAAATTCAGCATCCTTTCATGCTAAAAGTCTTGGAAAGAGCAGGAATTCAAGGCCCATACCTAAACATAATAAAAGCAATCTACAGCAAACCAGTAGCCATCATCAAACTAAATGGAGAGAAACTTGAAGCAATCCCACTAAAATCAGGGACTAGACAAGGCTGCCCTCTCTCTCCATATCTTTTCAATATAGTACTTGAAGTTCTAGCGAGAGCAATTAGACAACATAAGGAAGTCAAAGGGAAACAAATTTGAAAGGAAGAAGTCAAACTATCATTATTTGCAGACGATATGATAGTTTACTTAAGCGACCCAAAAAACTCCACCAGACAACTCCTACAGTTGATAAACAAATTCAGCAAAGTGGCTGGTTATAAAATCAACTCAAGCAAATCAGTAGCCTTCCTGTACTCAAAGGACAAGCAGGCTGAGAATGAAGTTAGGGAAATAACACCCTTCACAATAGCCACAAACAACATAAAGTACCTTGGCATGACCCTTACCAAACAAGTGAAAGATCGGTATGACAGGAACTTCAATCCTTGAAGAAAGAAATCGAAGAAGACCTCAGAAGATAGAAAAATATTTCTTGGTCTTGGATTGGCAGGATCAATATAGGAAAAATGCCCATCTTGCCAAAAGCAATCTACAGATTCATTGCAATCCCCATCAAAATCCCAACTCAATTCTTCATAGATCTAGAAAGAGCAATTCTCAAATTCATCTGGAGTAACACAAAACCCAGGATAGCTAAAACTATTCTCAACAATAAAAGGACTTCTGGGGAAATCAATATCCCTGACTTCAAGCAGTACTACAGAGCAATTGTATTAAAAACTGCATGGTATTGGTACAGCAACAGGCAAGTAGATCAATGGACTAGGATTGAAGACCCAGAAATGAACCCACATATGTATGGCCACTTGATCTTTGATAAAGGAACTACAACCATCCAGTGGAAAAAAGATAGCCTTTTCAACAAATGGTGCTGGTTCAACTGGAGGTCAACATGCAAAAGAATGCGAATTGACCCACTCTTATCTCCTTGTACTAAGATCAACTCCAAGTGGATCAAGGACCTCCACATAAAACCAGACACACTGAAACTATTAGAAAAGAAACTTGGGAAGACCCTGGAGGACATGGGCACAGGGGGAAAGTTCCTGAACAGAATACTAATAGTTTATGATCTAAGATCAAGAATTGACAAATGGGACCTCATAAAATTACCAAGTAATTTCTGTAAGGCAAAGGACACTGTCAGAAGGACAAAACGTCAACCAACAAATTGGGAAAAGATCTTCACCAACCCCACATCTGACAGAGGGCTAATATCCAATATATACAAAGAACTCAAGAAGTTAGACCCCAAAGAACCAAATAACCCTATCAAAAAATGGGGTACACACACACACACACACACACACACACACACACACACACACTGGAATACTACTCAGCACTTAAAAATAATGAATTCATGCAATTTGTAGGCAAATGGTTAGATCTGGAAAATATCATCCTAAGTGAGTTAACCCAATTACAAAAGAATACACAGGAAATGCAATCACTGATAAGTGGATATTAATGAGCCCAGAAGCCCTAAATACTCAAGGCACAATTAGCAAGTCAAATGATTCCCAAGAAGAAGAAAGGAGAGGACCCTGGGCCTGAAAAGATTGGATACAGTTTTGTAGGACAGTACCAGAACAGAGAAATGGTGGTGGTGGGGGGTGATTGGGGAATAGTTGGGGGGGGAAAGGACTTATGGGACGTATGGTGGTGGTGGGGAACTGGGAAAAGGGAAAGCCTTTGGAATGTAAACAAAGAATATAGAATAAAAAATGAAAAAAACAAAAAAGAAAATTGACTGCTGCCTTGTATAAAGTTACATTTGCAGTGGATAAAATTGGGACAGGACCTGGATTTAAAAAAAAATGTTAGTGCATGTGTTAAAACTCCTAATATTTTATTGATTGGTCATGTTAAAATTTTGTTTATTCTACAGTTATTTAATGTAAGTTTTATTGATTGTACTCTTTCCAATTGTGTTAATGTATTGAGAACTGGCATGTCTGTTATGGTGGTCTATCCACTAGCTTTTGTTTTATTGCCTGTGAATACTACAGGACTTTGGTATTCTGAAAAAAATTTTTCAGGTACTGGAAGAAGTGAGTCAGACTTTAGGTAGAAGCAAAAGAGTAGTAGGCTTGATTATTGTTGGTATAGCAGCTTTATTTAAGTTAACAGCTAGCATTACTGCCTCTGCCATTGCTTTGGCACAAGAAGTTAAGACAATGGCTTCTGTGAGTCATTTATAAAAAAGTGTTACTAATGTTACGAGTATTCAAGAGGATTATATAGGGTTTGGAACAACAGATTGATCTTCTTTATGATACTATTAAAATTATTAGAGAAGAGGTTCAGAGTCTAAAAGTAAGGAGCCATCTCTAGTGCCATGCTAAATACCAGTGGGTTTGAATTACTTCTAAAATTTACAATGATAGTCACTATAATTGAGAAAAATTTCAAAGACACTTGCAGGATGTTTGGCATAATTCCAACAACTCTCTGGATATTTTAACTTTGCATAGTGAGGTCTTGAATTTAAAGAATGCTGCTTTGCTGAGCTTTGCTGCAGATATTGCTGATAAAATTATTAATGACCAAAGGTCAGTATTTCCATCTTGGTCAAGCTTCAAGAATGGCATATTTGTCTTGATAATGCTAGCCCTTCTTGTCCTGTGAATACTGTCATTCCTGCCTATTGTGTTAAAGCTTGCCTTTAGCAACATCAACATGTTGGTGACCAAAGTACATGGCTTGAAACTAAAAATGAACCCCCAGAGTTTTTAACTTAACAGTCAGGTACCAAGGACAGGTAAGTTCTGCACAAAACCTTACCAACCTAAGACAGAATGGCATGGCTTTTGATAGTGCTTACCCATGACAGGTAAGGAAGTCATTCTTGTCAGAACCCCTAAGACAGGCGCAGTCTTGTTTACAAAATAAAAAAGGAGATGTTGAGAGCCTTTTTGGGGGACCACTTAGCAGGAATCTGACATTGGCCAAGGGCAAAGAAATGAGCTTTAGGCAGGAATCTGACATCAGGCCATGACAAGGAAGTAAGCTCAGGCAGGAATCTGACATCAAACTATGACAAAGAAGTAAATTCAGGCAGGAATCTAATTTTAGTCTATACTAGGGAAATAGATTCAGTTATGAATTTTAATCTTAGGAACAAAAGAAGTAGGCTTCAGGAAAGAAGAATTTGGGGCTTGGAAAAGGAAGTGGGTTCAGGTATTTTGGTCATTCTGACAATCCATTGAAAACAAGTCACGGGAGTAAGCATGGGACTTTACTTACTGCCCTGCTTGTTCCTTATGATACTACTCCCCCTTAATATTTGCATGTAATTAAAATGGTATAAAAGCAGATTGGGAAAAAAATAAACCTGTCTCAGTCTCAGAATTGACTGGGGTCATGCTACAAAACAAACAAAAACCCCAAAATCCCAAACAAAAACTAACAATGGCAACAACAAAGAAAAAAATCACATACTGGTGCTTTTTGAAAGATAGCAATTTAAAAGGGTGGTAGCAGTAGGCATCTGATATGTTTTTCTTTAAGAAATTTCAGGCTGCAGAAGAAAAACATGTGACCAAAAGTGTTATGATTATTCATCGTTTAGAGATTTTCATCAGTACCTATTACCAATTTGAGAAACAAGACAGCAAGATCCAAGGATTAGGGATGGCAATTTAATTAAAATGAGGAATGACTCATGGAAGTCATTGTTCAGAGAAACTGTTAAGTGTTCAAACGGTATCTGAATAGCTCACACTGAGCACAGAATCAGCCCATCCTGATTATACACCATATTTGATACATATTTTCCAGAAGAGCCAATCAAAGCCTGATTTGCATTTTGGCTTTGTCTTACACAGTATCCACTACGAAAGAGCAATTTTATGTGATTTTTAAAAATTGACTATATTCTTCATTTACATTTCATGTTATACCCTTTCCTGTTTTCCCCCCTCCCAGAAAACCCCCAACCCATCCTCCCCCCACCTCCAAGAAGATGCCCCTCTGCCCAACCCACTCCCACCTACACCCCTCAATTTCCCCATGTTGAGTCATTTATTGAACCTTCATAGACCAGGGATCACTCTTCCCACCAATGTCTGACAAGGCATTCCTCCCTTACAATTGTGACTGGAACTATGTGTACCCCTTAGTTGATGGCTTAGTCCCTGGGAGCCCTGGGGATCTGGTTGGTCAACATAATTGTTCTTCCCATGAGACTGCAAAGCCCTTCAGCTCCTCCAGTACTCCCTCCAACTCCTCTATTGGGGACCCTGCGCTCAGTCCAATGGTTGGCTGCTAACATCTGCCTCTTATTTATAAGGCTCTGGCAGGGCCCCTCAAGAGACAGCCATAATAGACTCCTTTCAGCAAGCACTTACTTCTTGTCATCCATAATATTATCAGATTTGATGACTGTTTATAGGATGAAACCCGAGGTAGGACAGTCTCTAGGTGGCCTTTCCTTCAGTCTCTGCCCCACACTTTGTCTCCATAATTGCTCCTGTGAGTATTTTGTTCCCGTTCTCAGAGAAACCAAAGCACCCACACTTTGGTCTTCCTTCTTCGTGAGCTTCTTGTAGTCTGTAAGTTGTATCTTGTTTATTCCGAACTTTGGGGCTAATATCCATTTATCAGTGCATGCATTCCATGCATGTTCTGTGATTGGGTTACCTCACTCAGGATGACACCTTTTAGTTCCATCCATTTGCCTAGGAATTTGATGAATTCATTGTTTTTAATAGCTGAGCAGTATTCCATTATATAAATAAACTATATTTTTCTGTATTCATTCCTCACTTGGAAGACATCTGGGTTCTTTCCAGCTTCTTGTTATTATAAATAAGGCTTCTATGAACATAGTGGAGCATGTGTCCTTATTGTATATAGGAGGATCTAGTGGGTATATGCCCAGGAGTGGTATAGCTGGGTCCTCAGGTGGTACTAGGGTTAATTTTTTGAGGAACCACCAAACTGATTTCCAGAGTGGTTATACCAGCTTGCAATCCTACCAACAATGGAGGATTGTTCTCCACATCTTTGCCAGCATTTGCTGTTCCCTGAGTTTTTCATCTTAGCCATTTTGACTGGTATGAGGTAGAATTTCAGTGTTGTTTTGATTTGCATTTCTGTGATAACTAAGGATGCTGAACATTTCTTTAGGTGCATCATAGCCATTAGAGTGTCCTCAGTTGAGAATGCTCTGTTTAGTTCTGTACCCCACTTTTTAATAGCATTATGTGACTCTCTGGAGTCTAACTTCTCAAGTTCTTTGTATACATTGTAGATTAGCCCTCTATCTGATGTAGGAATGGTAAAGATCTTTTATCAATCTGTTGGTTGCTGTTTTGTCCTATTGACAATGTCCTTTGCCTTAAAGAAGCTTTGCAGTTTTATGAAGTCCCATTTGTTGATTCTTGTTCTTAGAGCATAAGCGATTGGTGTTCTGTTCAGGAAAATTTCCCCTGTGCCCATGTATTCTAGGCTCTTACCCACTTTCTTGTCTATAAGCTTCAGTATATCTGGTTTTTTTTTTTATTTACTTTTTTTTTTATTTTCTATATTCTTTGTTTACATTCCAAAGGCTTTCCCCTTTCCCAGGTACCCCCCACCATATGTCCCATAATTCCTCTCCCCCTCCATGCTATTCCCCACTCTTTCCCCCCCCCCATGATTTCTCTGTTCTGGGTCTACAATACTGGATCCAATCTTTACAGGCCCAGGGTCCTCTCCTTTTTTTCTTCTTGAGAGTCATTTGACTTGCTAATTGTGCCTTGAGTATTTAGGGCTTCTGGGCTCATTAATATCCACTTATCAGTGATTGCATTTCGTGTGTATTCTTTTGTGATTGGGTTAGCTCACTTAGGATGATAGTTTCCAGATCTAACCATTTACCTACAAATTGCATGAATTCATTATTTTTAATTGCTGAGTAGTACTCCATTGTATAAATATACCACATTTTCTGTATCCATTCCTCCTTTGAGGGATATCTGGGCTCCTTCCAATTTCTGGCTATTATAAACAAGGCTGCTATAAACATAGTGGAGCATGTGTCTTTGTTGTATGCAGGGGAATCCTCTGGGTATATGCCCAGGAGTGGTATGCCAGGGTCCTCTGGGAGTGGCATGCCCAATTTTCTGAGGAACCGCCACACTGATTTCCAGAGTGGTTTTACCATTTTGCAATCCCACCAACAGTGGAGGAGTGTTCCTCTTTCTCCACATCCTCGCCAGCACTTGTTGTCTCTCGAGTTTTTAATCTTAGCCATTCTGACTGGAGTGAGGTGGAATCTCAGGGTTGTTTTGATTTGCATTTCCCTGATGACTAATGATGTTGAACATCTCTTAAGGTGTTTCTCGGCCATCCGAATTTCTTCTGGTGAAAATTCTTTGTTTAGCTCTGTACCCCATTTTTTGATAGGGTTATTTGGTTCTTTGGGGTCTAACTTCTTGAGTTCTTTGTATATATTGGATATTAGCCCTCTGTTGGATGTGGGGTTGGTGAAGATCATTTCCCACGTTGTTGGTTGCCGTTTTGTCTTTCTGACAGTGTCTTTTGCCTTACAGAAACTTTGTAATTTTATGAGGTCCCATTTGTCAATTCTTGATCTTAGAGCATAAGCTATTGGTGTTCTGTTCAGGAACTTTACCCCTGTGCCCATGTCCTCCAGGGTCTTCCCAAGTTTCTTTTCTAATAGTTTCAGTGTGTCTGGTTTTATGTGGAGGTCCTTGATCCACTTGGAGTTGATCTTAGTACAAGGAGATAAGAGTGGGTCAATTCGCATTCTTCTGCATGTTGACCTCCAGTTGAACCAGCACCATTTGTTGAAAAGGCTATCTTTTTTCCACCGGATGGTTGTGGCTCCTTTATCAAAGATCAAGTGACCATAAGTCTGTGGGTTAATTTCTGGGTCTTCAATCCTATTCCATTGATCTACCTGCCTGTTGCTGTACCAATACCATGCAGTTTTTAACACAATTGCTCTGTAGTACTGCTTGAGGTCAGGGATATTGATTCCCCCAGAAGTCCTTTTATTGTTGAGAATAGTTTTAGCTATCCTGGGTTTTTTCTTGCTCCAGATGAATTTGAGAATTGCTCTTTCTAGATCTATGAAGAATTGATTTGGGATTTTGATGGGGATTGCATTGAATCTGTAGATTGCTTTTGGCAAGATGGCCATTTTTACTATATTGATCCTGCCAATCCAGGAGCAAGAAATATTTTTCCATCTCCTGAGGTCTTCTTCGATTTCTTTCTTCAGGGACTTGAAGTTCCTGTCATACAGATCTTTCACTTGTTTGGTTAGAGTTACGCCAAGGTACTTTATGTTGTTTGTGGCTATTGTGAAGGGTGTTATTTCCCTAACTTCTTTCTCAGCCTGCTTGTCCTTTGAGTACAAGAAGGCTACTGATTTGCTTGAGTTAATTTTATAACCAGCCACGTTGCTGAAGTTGTTTATCAGCTGTAGAAGTTCTCTGGTGGAGTTTTTTGGATCGCTTAAGTAGACTATCATATCATCTGCAAATAATGATACTTTGACTTCTTCCTTTCCAATTTGTATCCCTTTGACTTCCTTATGTTGTCTGATTGCTCTCGCTAGAACTTCAAGTACTATATTGAAAAGATATGGAGAGAGAGGACAGCCTTGTCTAGTCCCTGATTTTAGTGGAATTGCTTCAAGTTTCTCTCCATTTATTTTGATGTTGGCTACTGGTTTGCTGTAGATTGCTTTTACTATGTTTAGGTATGGGCCTTGAATTCCTGCTCTTTCCAAGACTTTTAGCATGAAAGGATGCTGAATTTTGTCAAATGCTTTTTCAGCATCTAATGAGATGACCATGTGGTTTTTTTCTTTTAGTTTGTTTATGTAGTGGATTACATTGATGGATTTCCGTATATTAAACCATCCCTGCATTCCTGGAATGAAGCCTACTTGATCATGGTGAATGATCGTTTTGATATGCTCTTGGATTCGGTTGGCAAGAATTTTATTTAGTATTTTTGCATCTATATTCATAAGAGAAATTGGCCTGTAGTTCTCTTTCTTTGTTGGATCTTTTTGTGGTTTAGTTATCAGCATAATTGTGGTTTCGAAGAATGAGTTGGGCAGTGTCCCTTCTGTCTCTATTTTGTGGAATAGTTTGAAGAGTATTGGTGTTAAGTCTTCTTTGAAGGTCTGGTAGAATTATGCACTAAAACCATCTGGTCCCGTACTTTTTTTGGTTGGGAGGCTTTCTATAACCCCTTCTATTTCTTTAAGGGTTATGGGACTATTTAGCTGGTCTACTTGATGCTGATTTAATTTTGGTATTTGGTATCTGTCTAGGAAATTGTCCATTTCCTCCAGATTCTCCAGTTGTTTTGAGTATAGGCCTTTGTAGTAGGATCTGATGATCTTTTGAATTTCCTCTGTTTCTGTTGTTATATCCCCCTTTTCATTTTTAATTTTGTTAATTTGGATACTATCTCTGTGCCCTTTGGTTAGTCTAGCTAAGGGTTTATCTATCTTGTTGATTTTCTCGAAGAACCAGCTCTTGGTTTGGTTGATTCTTTGTATGGTTCTCTTTGTTTCTGCTTGATTGATTTCAGCCCTTAGTTTGATGATTTCCTCTCTTCTACTCCTCCTGGGTGAGTTAGCTTCTTTTTGTTCCAGCGCCTTCAGGTGTGCTGTTAAGTTGCTAGTGTATGCTCTTTCCAGTTTCTTTTTGGAGGCACTCAGGGCTATGAGTTTTCCTCTTAGCACTGCTTTCATTGTATCCCAGAGATTTGGGTAGGTCGTACCTTCATTTTCATTGAAGTCTAAAAAGTCTTTGATTTCTTTCTTTATTTCTTCCTTGACCAGGGTGTCATTGAGTAGAGTATTGTTCAGTTTCCATGTGTATGTGGGCTTTCTGTTGTTCTTCTTGCTATTGAAGACCACTTTTACTCCATAGTGATCCGATAGGAGACATGGGATTAGTTCGGTCTTCTTGTATTTGTTGAGGTCTGTCTTGTGACCAATTATATGATCAATTTTTGAGAAGGTACCGTGCGGTGCTGAGAAAAAGGTATACTCTTTTGTTTTAGGATGGAATGTTCTATATATATCTGTTAAATCCAATTGGTCCAAAGCTTCAATTAGTTTCACTGTGTCCCTGTTTAGTTTCTGCTTTCCTGATCGGTCCATTGAGGAGAGTGGAGTGTTGAAGTCACCTACAATCATTGTGTTAGGTGCGATGTGTGCTTTAAGCTTTAGTAAAGTTTCTTTTACGAATGAGGGTGCCCTTGCATTTGGTGCATAGATGTTCAGTATTGAGAATTCTTCTTGGTGGATTTTCCCTTTGACAAGCAGGAAGTGACCTTCTGTGTCTCTTTTGATGACTTTAGGTTGAAAGTCGATTTTATCTGATATTAGAATGGCTACTCCAGCTTGTTTCCTGGGACCATTTGCTTGTAGAACTGTCTTCCAGCCTTTTACTCTAAGGTGGTGTTTGTCTTTGACACTGAGATGTGTTTCCTGTATGCAGCAAAATGTAGGGTCCTGTTTCCGTATCCAGTCTGTTAGTCTGTGTCTTTTGATTGGGGAATTGAGTCCATTGATATTAAGAGATATTAAGGAATAGTAATTATTACTTCCTGACATTTTGGGAATTGTTATTATTATTTGTATTTGAGTGGTTCTCTTCTTTTGGGTTGGATGAGATGGGGTTTCTATCTTGTTTCTTCTGGGGTGTTGTTTCCCCCCTTGTGTTGGTATTTTTCCCCTATTATCCTTTGTAGGGCTGGGTTTGTAGATAAGTATCTTGCAAATTTGTTTTTGTCGTGGAATATCTTGGTTTCCCCATCTATGGCAATTGAGAGTTTTGCTGGGTATAGTAGTCTTGGCTGAAGTTTGTGTTCTCTTAGGGTCTGCATGAGGTCTGCCCAGGATCTTCTAGCTTTCATGGTCTCAGGTGAGAAGTCTGGTGTAATTCTGATAGGTCTTCCTTTATATGTTACTTGTCCTTTTTCTCTTACTGCCTTTAATATTCTTTCTTTGTTTAGTACATTTGGGTTTTTGATTATTATGTGACGGGAAGTATTTCTGTTCTGGTCCAGTCTATTTGGTGTTCTATAGGCTTCTTGTATATTCATGGGCATCTCTCTCTTTAGGTTGGGGAAATTTTCTTCCATAATTTTGTAGAAGATATTTGTTGGCCCTTTAAGTTGTAGATCTTCATTCTCATCTATCCCTATAATCCTTAGGTTTGGTCTTCTCATTGTGTCCTGGATTTCCTGAATGTTTTGGGTTACCAGCTTTTTGCATTTTGCATTTTCTTTAATTGTTGAATCCATGGTTCCTATGGTATCTTCAGCATCTGAGATTCTGTCTTCTATCTCTTGTATTCTATTGTTGATATTTGCATCTATGACTCCTGATTTCTTCCCAAGGTTTTCTATCTCCAACATTGTCTCCCTTTGCGATTGCTTAGTTGTTTCTACTTCTGTTTTTAGATTTTGTATGGTTTTGCTCAGATCTTTCAGTTGCTTGTTTGTGTTTTCCTGTAATTCTTTAAGGGATTTTTGTGTTTCCTCCTTTATGACTTCTACTCGTTGACCCATGTTCTCTTGTATTTCTTTGGGTGATTTTTGTTTCTCCCCCTTATTGGGATTCATTTTTTGCTCTATATTCTCCTGGATTTCTTTAAGTGATTTTTGTGTCTGCCTTGTATGGGCTTCTAGTTTTTGATCTATTTTCTCCTCTATTACTTTAAGAAATTTATCTAAGTGATCCTCAATCTGCATCTTTACCAGTGATTTTAGATCTGAGTCTTGTTTTTCTGGTGTGTTGAGATATCTGGGATTTAATTGTGTTTGTCTTGCAATGGCTTCTAGCTTTTGATCTATTTTCTCATGTATTACTTTAAGAGATTTATCTAAGTGTTCCTCTATCAGCATCCTGACCAGTGATTTTAGATCTGAGTCTTGTTTTTCTGGTGTTTCGGGGTATCCAATATTTATTGCTGTTGGGGAACTGGGTTCGGATGCCGCCATATTGCCTTGATTTTTGTTAGTAGCGATTTTACGTTTGCCTTTTGCCATCTGGTTAACTCTGGTGTTAGTTGGTCCTGTAGATACTAGCTGGTGCTTGACCCTCCTGTGGGGTTGTAAGGCTATTTCCCAGCGACTGGGATATCTGAATCACTGTCCTGCGGGGGTCTTGCTCACAGATTGCTGACAGGTGGCCTGAGTCCCCCGAGGTCTTAACCTCAGGATATCCCAGGTATTTGGTTCCGCCTGTTGGGAGGCTGCTCTGCACTACTCCTGCTCAGGGTTCGCTGTCTGATATCCTGTTTCCCCAGGGGTCTTAAAGTTGGGATATCTCAGTTATCTGGTTCTGCCTGCTGGTCCCAAGCTGCTGGGAAGCTGGCTGGGTCCGGTTTCCAGCTTCCCTTCCACTGGCTGGATGGGAGGCTGGTTCGGCCTCCGGCTGGGTCTGGGCACCTGGCACACTGGCTGACTCAGGCTTCCTCACCACCAGCTGGACAGGAAGCTGCAGGCAATATGGCAGCTGCCTGCAGGGAGCTCGGGGTCCGCCCCGCGAGTGCAGAGTGCACCCGCTATTCTGTGCCCAACTCCCACTCCAGGCCTGAGTCCCCGAAGGTCTTAAGCTCGGGCTGTCTCGGGTACCTCGTTCTGCCGCCGCCGGATGGTTCTGAGCACCTGGCACGCTGGGTGACACTCAGGCTTCCCCACCACCAGCTGGGCGGGAAGCTGCAGGCAATATCAGTATATCTGGTTTTATGTGGAGGTCCTTGATCCACTTGGACACGAGGCTTGTACAAGGACAAGTAAGAGTCAATTTGCATTTTTTTTTTTTTTACATACTGACCTCCAATTGATCCAGCACCATTTGTTAAAAATGCTGTCATTTTTCCACTGGATATTTTTAGCTCCTTTGTCAAAGATCAAATGTCTGTAGGTGTGTGGTTTATTTCTGGGTCTTAAATTCTATTCCATTAATCATCCAGCCTGTCTCTGTACCAATACCATACAGTTTTTATCACTATTGCTCTGTAGTAGAGCTTGAGGTCAGAGATGGTGATTCCCCCAGAAGTTCTTTTGTTGTAGAGAACAGTTTTAGATATCCTGGGTTTTTTGTTATTCCAAATGAATTTGCAGATTATTCTTCCTAGAAGCTCTATGAAGTATTGATTTGGAATTTTGATGGGGATTGCATTGAATCTGTATATTGCTTTCAGCAAGATGGTCATTTTTATCATATTAATCTTGCCAATCCATGAGCATGGGAGATCTTTCCATCTTCTGATATCTTCTTCAATTTCTTTCTTCAGAGGCCTGAAGTTCTTGTTATACAGATCTTTCACTTGCTTGCTTAGAGTCACCCCATGTTATGTAATATTATTTTTACTATATATTTGACACACATATATTTATTTGACATATATTTGAAATATATATAAATATATTTATATATAATATATAATATATTTGACATATGTATATGTAATAGTATTTTTGGTTTGTGGGAATTTTATTGATATTTTTGCATCAATGTTCATAAGGGAAATTGGTCTGAAGTTCTCTTTCCTTCTTTGGTCTTTGTTTGGATTAGATATACACGTTATTGTGGCTTCATAGAATTGATTGAGTAGTGTTCCTTGTGTTTCTATTTTGTGGAATTTTTTTTTGAGGAGTTGCCAAACTGGTTTCCAGAGTGGTTGTACCAGCTTGCAATCCCACCAGCAATGGAGGAGTAGTTCTTTTTTTTTAATATTTTTATTCGATATGTTCTTTATTTACATTTTAAATGATTTCCCATTTCCTGGAACCACCCTCCCTGAAAGTCCCATAAGCCCTCTTCTCTCCCCCTGTTACCCAATCAACCCCTTCCTGCTTCCCTGTCCTGGCATTTCCCTAGACTGCCGCAGTGAGCCTTTCCAGGATCAGGAGCCTCTCCGTCCTTTGTGGGCAACATTTGATATGTGAATTGTTTCTTGGGTAGTCCAAGTTTCTGGGCTAATATGCCCTTACCAGTGAGTGCATACCATGTGTGTTGTTTTGTGATTGGGTTACTTCACTCAGGATGACATTCTCCAGTTCCACCCACTTGCCTAAGAACTTCATGATTTCATTATTTTTAATAGTTGAGTAGTATTCCATAGTGTAAATATACCATATTTTCTGTATCAATTCTCTGTTGAGGGACATCTATGTTCTTTCCAGCTTCTGGCTATTATAAACAGGGCTGCTATGAACATAGTGGAGCATGTGTCCTTATTACATGCTGGGGAATACTCTGGGTATATGTCCAGGAGTGGTATAGTGGGGCCCTCCAGTAGTATCATGTCCAGTTTTTGAGGAACCACCTAACTAATTTACAGAGTGGCTGTACCAGCTTGCAATGCCACCAGCAGTGGAGGAGTATTCCTCTTTCTCCATATCCTTGCCAGCACCTTCTGTCTCCTGAGTTTTTGATCTTAGCCATTCTGACCAGTATGAGGTGAAATCTCAGGTTTGTTTTGATTTGCATTTTCCTGATGACTAAGGATGTTGAACATTTATTTAGGTGCTTCTCAGCCATTCAATATTCTTCAAGTGAAAATTTGTTGTTTAGCTCTGTACCCCATTTTTTAATAGGCTTATTTGATTTTCTGGAATCTAACTTCTTGAGCTCTTTGTATATATTGGATATTCACCCCTCTGTCGAATGTAGGGTTTGTAAAGATCTTTTCCCAATTTGTTAGTTGCCATTTTGTCCTATTGATAGTGTCCTTTGCCTTACAAAACTTAATTATTTTATGAGGTTTTAAGATTCTTGATCTTAGAGCATAGGTTATTGCTGTTCTGCTCAGGAACTTTTCTCCTGTGCCCATGTGTTCGAGGCTCTTCCCCATTTTCTTTTCTATTAGTTTTTGTGTATCAGGTTTTATGTGGAGGTCCTTGATCCACATGGACTTGAGCTTAGTACAAGGAGATAAGAATGGATAGATTTGCATTCTTCTGCATGCTGACATCCAGTTGAACCAGCACCATTTGTTGAAAAGGCTATCTTTTTTTCCACTGGATGGTTTTAGCTCCCTTTTCAAAGATCAAGTGACTAAAGGTGTGTGGGTTGATTTTTGGGCCTTCATTTCTGTCGCATTGATTTACTTGTCTGTCACTGTACTAATGCCATACAGTTTTTAACATTTTTGCCCTGTAGCACTGCTTGAGGTTGGGGATACTCATTTCTCCAGAAGGTCTTTTACTTTTGAGAATAGTTTTAACTATCCTGTGTTTTATGTTATTCCAGATGAATTTGAGAATTGCTCTTTCTAACTCTATGAAGAATTGAGTTGAGATTTTGATGGGAATTGCATTGAATCTTTATATGGCTTTTGGCAAGATGGCCATTTTTACTTTATTAATCCTGCCAATCCAAGAGCATGGAAGATTTTTCTGTCCTCTGAGGTATTCTTTGATTTCTTTTTTCAAAGACTTGAAGTTCCTGTCATACAGATCTTTCACTTGTTTGGTTAGAGTCACACCAAGATACTTTATATTGTTTGTGGCTATTCTGAAAGGCATCATTTCCCTAATTTCTTTCTCAGCCTGTTTATCCTTTGAGTATAGGTAGGCTACTGATTTGCTTGAGTTAATTGTATATATAGCTACTTTACTGATGTTGTTGATTAGCTGTACAAGTTCTCTGGTGATATTTTTGGGGTACTTAAGTATATGATCATATCATCTGCAAATAGTGATAATTTGATTTCTTCCTTTCCAATTTGTATCCCTTTCACCTCCCTTTGTTGTCTAATTGCTCTAGCTAAAACTTCAAGTATGATACTGAATAAATATGGAAAGAGAGGGCAGCCTTGTTTAGTCCCTGATTTCAGTGGGATTGCTTCAAGTTTCTCTCCATTTAGTTTGATGTTGGCTACTGGTTTGTTGTACATTGCTTTTATTATGTTTAGATATAGGCCTTGAATTCCTGTTCTTTCCAAGACCTTTAACATGAAAGAATGCTGAATTTTTTCAAATGCTTTTTCAGCATCTAAGGAAATGACCATGTGTTTTTTTCTTTGAGTTTGTTTATGTAATGGATTACATTGATGGATTTCTGTATATTGAACCATCCCTGCATCCCTGGGATAAAGCCTACTTGATAGTGTTGAGTGATTGTTTTGATGTGTTCTTGGATTCATTTGGCAAGAATTTTATTGAGTATTTTTGCATCAATATTCATAAGGGAAGTTGGTATAAAGTTCTCTTTTTCTGTTGGATATTTTTGTGGTATTGGTGTCAGCAAAATTGTGGATTTATAGAATGAGTTGGGTAGTGTTCCTTCTGTTTCTATTTTGTGGCATTGTTTGAAGAGTATTGGTGTTAGGTCTTCTTTGAAGGTCTGATAGAATACTGCACTAAACCCATCTGGTCCTGTCCCTTTTCTGGCTGGGAGACTGTCAATGACCACTTTTATTTCTTTAGGGGTTATGGGACCATTTAGATAGTCTATGTGATCCTGATTAAACTTTGGTAGTTGGTATCTGACTAGGAAATTGTCTATTTCATCCAGATTTTCCAGTTGTGTTGAGTATAGACTTTTGTAATAGGATATTATAATCTTTTTGAATTTCCTTAGTTTCTGCTGTTATTTCTGACTTTTCATTTCTGATTTTGTTAATTTGGATACTATCTTTGTGCCCTCTGGTTAGTCTGGCTAAAGTTTTATCTATCTTGTTGATTTTCTCAAAGAACCATCTCTTTGTTTTGTTGATTCTTCGTATAGATCTTTTTGTTTCAACTTGGTTGATTTCAGCCCTGAGTTTGATGAGTTCTACTCCTCTTGGGTGCATTATCTTTCTGTTCTAAAGATTTCAGGTGTGCTGTTAAGCTGCTAGTGTATGCTATCTCCAGCTTCTTTTTGGAAGCACTCAGAGCTATAAGTTTTCCTCTTAGCACTGCTTTCATTGAGTCCCATCAATTTGGGTATGTTGTGCCTTCATTTTCATTAAATTCTAAAAAGTCTTTGATTTCTTTCCTTATTTCTTCCTTGACCAAGTTATCACTGAGCATTGTTCAGCTTCCATGTGTATGTGGGCTTTCTGTTGTTTTTGTTGCTATTGAAGACCACCCCTACTCCACAGTGATCTGTTAGAAGGCATGGGATTAGTTCCATCTTCTTATATCTGTGGAAGTCTGTTTTTTTCTTTTTTATTTATTATTATTTTTAATTTTCTATATTCTTTGTTTACATTCCAAATGCTTTCCCCTTTCCTGGTTCCCCCCTCACCATATGTCCCATAAGTCCTCTTCCCTCTGCCCATTCTCCAATCAAACCCCTCCCCTTTCCCTGTCTTGGTATTCCCCTACAATACTGGATCAAACCTTTTCAGGACCAGGGCCCTCTCCTTCCTTCTTCTTGGAAACCATTTGATGTGCTAATTGTGTCTTGAGTATTCAGAGCTTCTAGGCTGATTAATATCCACTTATTAGTGATTGCATTTCATGTGTATTCTTCTGTGATTGGGTTACCTCGCTTCGGATGATATTTTCCAGTTCCAACCATTTGCCTAAGAATTTCATGAATTAATTGTTTTTAATTGCTGAGTAGTATTCCATTGTATAAATATACCACATTTTCTGTATCCATTCCTCCATTGAGGGACATTTGGGTTCTTTCCAGCTTCTGGCTATTATAAATAAGGGTGCTATGAACATAGTGGAGCATGTGTCTTTGTTGCACGCAGGGGAATCCTCTGGGCATATGCCCAGGAGTGGTATGACAGGGTCCTTTGGAAGTGTCATGCCCAATTTTAAAAATTATGGAACGCTTCACGAATTTGCATGTCATCCTTGCACAGGGGCCATGCTAATCTACTCTGTATCGTTCCAATTTTAGTATATGTGCTGCTGAAGTGAGCACGGAGGTCTGTTTTGTGACCAATTATAAGGTCAATTTTGGAAAATGTACCATGAGGTGCTGAGATGAAGGTATATTCTTTTGATTTGGGATTATATATTTGATTAGATATCTGTTAAATCCATTTGATCCAAAACTTCTGTTAGTTTCACTGTATCTCTATTTAGTTCGTGTTACCCTGATCTGTCCATTGAGGAGAGTGGGGTGTTGAAATCATCCACCATTATTGTGTGGGGTGCTATGTATGCTTTAAGCTTTAATAAAGTTTCTTTTAGAAATGAGGGCACCCGCCGGGCGTTGGTGGCACACACCTTTAATCCCAGCACTTGGGAGGCAGAGGCAGGCAGAATTCTGAGTTCGAGGCGAGCCTGGTCTACAGAGTGAGTTCCAGGACAGCCGGAACTATACAGAGAGAAACCCTGTCTCGAAAAGCCAAAAAAAAAAAAAAAAAAAAAATGAGGGCACCCTTGTATTTGGAGCATAGATGTTCAGAATTGAAAGTTCTTGCTAGATTTTTTTCTTTGATGAGTACAAAGTGTCTTTCTGTGTCTTTTTTGATGACTTTTGGTGGAAAGTCTATTTTATTGGATATTAGAATGTCTACTGCAGCTTGTTTCTTGGGACCATTTGTTGGAAAACTATTTTCCAACCTTTTACTCTGAGGTAGTGTTTGACTTTGACACTAAGATGCATTTCCTGTATGCAACAAAATGTTGGGTCCTGTTTACATATTCAATCTGTTAGTCCATTTCTTTTTATTGGGAAATTGAGTCCATTGATGTTGAGATATTAAGGAATAGTGATTGTTGCTTCCTGATATTTTTGATGTAATTTTTGTGTTTCTGTAGTTATCTTTTGGGTTTGTTGAAAGGAGATTAATTTCTTGCTTTTTCTAGTGTGTAGTTTCCCTCCTTTTGTTGGTGTTTTTCCATTCATTATCCTTTGAAGGGCTGGATTTGTGGAAAGATACCGTGTAAATTTGTTTTGTCATGGAATACTTTGGTTTCTCCATCTATGGTAAATTAGAGATTTGCTGCATATAGTAGTCTGAGCTGGCATTTGTGTTCTATTAGGGTCTGTATGACATCTGCCCAGGCTCTTCTGGCTTTCATAGTCTCTGGTGAGAAGTTTGGTGTAATTCTGATAGGTCTACATTTTATGTTACTTGACCTTTTTCCCTTACTGATTTTAATGTTCTTTCTTTGTTTATTACATTTAGTGTTTTAATTATTTTATGATGGGAAGAATTTCTTTTCTCGCCAAATCTATTTGGAGTTCCGTAGACTTCTTGTATGTTCATGGATATCTCTTTATTTAGGTTAGGGAAGTTTTCTTCTATAATTTTGTTGAAGACATTTACTGGCTCTTTAAGTTGGAAATCTTCACTCTCTTCTATACCTATAATCCTTAGGTTTTGTCTTCTCATTTATCCTGGATTTCCTGGATGTTTTGGGTCAGGAACTTTTTGCATTTTTCAATTTTATTGACTGTTGTATCAATGCTTTCTATGGTATCTTCTGCATCTGACACTCTCTCTTCTATCACTTGTATTCTGTTGTTGATGCTTGTATCCATGACTCCTGACTTATTTCCTAGGTTTTCTATGTCCAGAGTTGTTTCCCTTTGTGATTTCTTTATTGTTTCTACCTCCATTTTTAGATCCTGGATGGTTTTGTTCAATTCCTTCACCTGTTTTCTTGGGGTTTCCTTTAGTTCTTTAAGGGCTTCTCCCTGTTTACTTGTGTTCTTTTGTATTTCTTTAAGGGAGTCATTTATGTCCTTCTTGAAGTCCTCCATTCACATCATGAGCTGTGATTTTAAGTTCAGATCTTGCTTTTATGGTGTTTTGGGTTATCCAGGGCTTGCTGTTGTGGGAGAATTGGATTCGGAAGGTGCCATATTGCCTTGATTCCTGTTAGTAATATTCCTAATTTTGCCTTTTGCCATCTGGTTATCTCTGGTGTTAGTTGGTCCTGCTGTCACTGGCTGGTGCTTGTCCCTCCTTTGTGCCTGCAAGCCTACCTCAGCACCCATGGGTGACCGGCTTTCCCCTGGCAAAGATTGCTGTGGGGCTGCCCAGCTCCTGGGTGCAGGTGGGGCCCTGGCACACCGAGTCCCAAGTGATCTTACACTCAGCTGTTCTCTGAGTTCCTGGCTATAACATCCAGCTGAGTAGCAGGAGTGAAGATGGTGGCCTCACCTCTAACTGTGGGACTCCCTGCAGAGCGGATGTCCCTTAGCAGAGTAGTTGCACAGATGGCTGTGGTGGTGCTGGCTAGCTCCTGGGTGAAGGTGGGGCCCTGGCGGGCCGTGTCCCAAGGATCTTATACTCAGGTCATCTCTGTGCACCTGTCTGCTCCTGTCTGCTCAGTCACAGGTGCAAAGATGGCGGCAACCTCACCTCTAAATGCTGGACTCCCTCTACTAACAGGATTCCCTGCAGGGTAGATGTCCCCTGGCAGGGTAGGTGCACAGACGACTGTGGCACTGCCAAGCTCCTGGATGCAGGTGGAGCCCGGGCAGGCTGTGTCCCAAGCGATCTTATACTTGGGTGATCTCTGTGTACCTGGCTGTACTTGTCTGCTCAGTAACAGGTGCAAGGATGGCCATTTTCTGACTATCTTGACTTAATGCCATGAAACTCCTCTGTAATTCCTTTGCAAACTCCAAATTATTTGTGACTTCCTGGTACTTAGAGACGGCAGCCAGCAGGTCCTCATTGAGCCTTCCCCTTTATTCATTCGTTCCTGGTTATCATCATGTTTACACTTTTTCTTCTCCAGGTTCTGAAGTTTCTTGTAGATTACACTGAGACTCTGCTTGATGGCCTCAGTCTGGACCGGGCTGGTGCTGGTTGCCAGACGCTGGGAAGCTGGCACAGCTGCCCAGGCCGAGGAGGGCATCTTTAGACTGAGAAGAGAGGAGAAGAAAGCAGGAGGGAGGGACAAGAGCAGCAAGTCAGGAGACAGACAGGGAGAGACCCCCAAGGAATTCTTAAAAACCACTGAGTAATATACCTGTGGACATTTTATTTTTGAGCTAAGCTATGTCCACTGAAATTGTTATTCTAGAAATACCTCATTTAAAAAATTTGTATGTATGCATTTTAGAATGATTTTTGAGTTAATGTATAGCATTAATTAGCATTAGTATATTAAAAACCATTGCATTTATCAAGCAATCTGTCATCTATCACCTATCTGAATCCTATCTTGCTACAATCTATCCTTATCCAACTATTATCTGTCTGTGTATCTATCTGCCTATCAACCTAATCTGTCATCTGTCACTAGAGCTATTTTCTACCATTTATCATGATTCTTCACCATCATTAACATGATTCTTTTTTCCTCTTTTAAAGAAATAGTTATACAATATCTATGTTTTAGCTACTTCTACTTAAATGAATTCACTCCCAAGACTCTAAAAGAGTTTACTCTTAGTTTCAGTAATACAGTTAAAACGTTGGACATTTTATTGTATATTATTATTATTGTTATCATTATTATTAGTTATTATTATTATTATTATATCATCACCACCATCATCATCATTATTATTGCTGATAATGTTTCTCTGTGGTACACCTTGGATGTCCTGCAACTCACTCTGTAGACCAGGCAGACCTCAAACACAAAGATGCACCTGCCTTTGCCTCCTGAGTGCTGGGATTCCTGGCTCGGGGTGGGAATTTTAAAAAAAGGGCATTGCTGTGTACAATTATTTGAATAAAGGTTTGTCAAAAAGGATATTAAGTTGTAGTCATGTATGTATATGGCCCTTATCTGATTGGTTATATCTTCAGAATAATTTGAATTAGAATCTTTTCTAGTACATATATCATAAAATTGAAAATTAGCATTTCCGAAATGAATCTATATTTCTCTCTGTTGGCAAATGTATTACTATAAAGAGAGTAGTTTATAAGGAGAAGGAGTAGTTTATTAATGCCTTCCTTCTGAATCTTCACTAGTAAGAATGAAAGGGGTGGGGAGCCGACTCAGAAACTAAGAGACTTGCTTTGAGAAGTTCTGTTCCCAGCACCTGCACTGAGGCTCACAGTTACCTCTAACCCCGGTTTCAGGAGATCCTACATCCTCTTCAGCTTTCTCAGACCCCAGGCATATGTATTATTCACAGACATATATTCAGGCGAGACACTCAAACACACAAGATAAAATTTAAATACTTAAAAAGAGAATGAGTTAGAATTCTCCCTAATCTGTACAATTCTATAGGCAAAAGATAAAAAATAACTTAAAAACTGTTTTATAAGAAAAATATATAAAAAGTATAAACATTATTTTATTAATAAGGAATTTTGTTAAATTAAAACTTTTTAAAGAACATTTTTAAATTGTGAATATATCTACAAGATTTTCCAAGGTCAAAGCTTGCCACACTGATATGAAGTGAAAAACATCATTCTATTTTAGTCATGTTTATGAAAGACTGGCTTAAAGGACAAATATTTCATATTTTATTAGATAATTACTTGTGTTTTCTGCTGATTTATTAGGATTTTGAGTACTTGAGGAAAAACTTTCACTAAAAAGCACTGAGCTGTTGAGCTCAGAAAGCTCACTGAAAGGGTTCTGTGTCCTTTCTTTCGGGGTAGCCGCCTGCTGACTCGTACCGTGGCCATGGCAATCATTAGACACTGCGCTCTTCCACCCTGTCTCACCTCTCTCAAGGAAGAGTAACCAAGGATTATTTACTTTCAGAAGCTCCTGAATGTCTCCTGGCACTGTCCTAAACCCGCAGCCAACGGGACCCTAGGAGCAGGAAGCCTCCTGGACATATGACTCCCTGAGGAGACCACTGCCCACCGCAGAGCTGGGAATATCATGGGAGCCAACCAGACTGCGCTTGGAAGCAAGAAGGGCTTCTCCACAGTGCCTCACAGGATCTACGCTGAGGCCTATCGGGTCACACTGTAATTTAATATAATTTAATAATTTAAGACAGACTTAGGGCTCACTAAACTTTCTTCCCAGTGTGGACAACTGAATCCATCTTCTTTCTCTGTCTCTTAGCACTGTCTCTGTAACTGGTGTCTGGGAATGGGCAGCCAAGCCTCTTCTGTTGGGTTTCGGGGAGCAGAGCTTTTGCTCTGAAGGTACGTAACACTGTTCAGCCCTTACAATGAAGCAAAAGAATGAAAATGAGCATTAGGGATACTCTTGTGCTTTATTTTTCTTAGCCATATTTCTTTCTTAAAATTAAAAGTTTTTGAGAATTTCTTACCTGAATGCTATATTTACATTATTTCCACCCCTCCTGTTCCCTGTTCCCTGTTCTAATTTTCCTGTAGCCCCCCACTCCCTCACAGATTCATATCTTTTATTTACTATTGTTACACATATACACACAGACACACATATGTGTGTATGTATATATATATATATATATATATAATTTCTCCTTATTTAATTATATTTATATTTATCCAGCTAAGTCTCTTTAGTATTGTGCACATATTTATTTATGTTTAATGCTGCTTGTAACAGGGCAAGACAATGCAGAGGTTCTCTAGCTTGTATTCTTGCTGAGATCATTTCAGATTTAACTAAAATTTAATCTCCTTGGTGGAGAATCCTGTGGGAAACCACACAGATCTATTCTAGGACCTGGGACCAAGATGCACCAACTAACTTAACTTTTTAAAAACTGCCTGCTTGTGAAGAACTCCCACCCTTAGACTTAACAGCTTATCTTCACTTCTATTAAGCTGTTTGCTTGTGCAAACATCTCTCTGCAGATGCTGAGTAAGCCCCTTGGTTCAGGACTACATTCAGGTCCCAAAATACCCAGCCTGCTGGAATACTTTCAGTTGTCTATAAACTGTGTCTGTATGGTTCTATCTAGTGGTCTCCTTATAATATGACTATGTGGTGTTTTTATTCAATATAAAATGTTCATATCATTCCATATAATGCTGACCATGGGAGGGGAAAGTAAGGACAAAGACACCAAAATATGATTGTCAAACCCTAGAATACATCCTCTAAGTTATTTTCCTCTAGCATATTGACTATTTAATGCTGATATTTAAAGGGACAGTGTCAGGCTACAGCCTCAACACAGGATTGGAGTTCTCAATTGGAAGCAGGAATATCTGGAAGGCACATAATAAATATACACAGACTATTTTTTGGGTACAAGCTGATAGACAATTTTTCAAGGCTTAAAGTTTCTCTTCTCTCTCATTCTCTGCTCTCTTTCTCTCTCTCTCATTTGCTCGCAGCTTGAAGCTGCACACACTCTGCATTCCCTGTGCACTCTGCTTTCCTCCTGTGCATGTTTCTTGCACTCCCATGCTCATACACACCTCTGTGCATTCCCCTTTCACTCGCACACACACTCTCCATACACGCCTCACATTCTCTCCACTCACTCTTCATGTGATCTTCTCATGCTCACCGCCTTTTTCTTGCCCCAGTCTTTTATTGATACTCCAAAAGCACTAGTAATTGCAAACTTATCATTATTTACACTTTAACTTTTACCTCAGAGCTCAGAGCTCAGAGGCTAGCGACTTGCATTTCCTTGTAAAGCTCTAATGATAACTGACATGGGCAAAGCTGCCAGGCAGTGGCCAGAAAGAATGAAGTTAACCCTTAACTCAGTAGTTCCCCTAGCTTTCTGCTTCTGCACACTGCACACAATGACTCTCCTAAGAGTCCAAGTATTTTGACTCAGTTTTACTAATATAAGATTTTAGATGTTCTATACTTGCTTATCCAAGAACCACTCTCAAATATTGTGTAAAACTTATTTCATAACTTTAATCATTTTTCTTTCTTCGGGGGCCCAGTGTTGTCTCTAATTCATTTTCTAATAATTTTGTCAGACTTTCTTTGCAAGTCAAGCATTAATCTGGAACTACCATTGTGCAGTTATTACATTGTTTCTAAGATGAGAACACACAGCATGCACCTGGGCCATTAGGACTGTGCTATGCTGTGCTGTGCTGTGCTGTGCTGTGCTGTGCTGTGCTGTGCTGTGCTGTGCTGTGCTGTGCCCCATGTCTCAATTTTTAATTGTTTAAGAATCATTACATCAGGGAACATCTAGTTTCACAGAATTCACCAGAGCAGAAGGAGAAATAAGTAAGAAAGTCAGGTATAATAGAATAATTATGTACACCAAGGCCAACTGAAAAGCAGTCAAGCACAAATGAAATCTATACAGCTGTTGTCCAGGGCTAAGGTTTGGAGAAATGGGAACAACTATTGTTTACAAAGAGCTGCCAGGGCTACTGAAGATGTCTCCATCCAGGCCTACTGCAGGCAGTCCCTGTCATTGTTTGCTGTCCCCAGCAGGACTGGAGTGAGGAAAGTTTGTCATTTTGTGAATGAAATTTGCCTCTATCAAGGGGCTTTTCCCTAGTGAAGGTGCCTTTACCAGGTAGGGAGCTGTTCTCACGTAATTCCTAGGACTTGGGTGATTTGGGTATGAATGACAAGGCAACCTTCCTTCACCTTCATTTCCTTCTTTCATGTTCCCTTAACTTGTCTCTGCCACTTCTTTTTTTAAATTGTTTATTTATTTTTTTAACTTTTATTTTCTATATTCTATGTTTACATTCCAAAGGCTTTCCCCTTTCCCAGTTCCCACCCACCATAGTTCCCATAGTTCCTCTCCCCCCCAACTATTCCCCAATCATTCCCCCTCCCCCCTCGGTTTCTTTACTAAACTGGATGCCATCTTTACAGGCCCAAGGTCCTCTCCTTTCTTCTTCTTGGGAATCATTTGACTTGCTATTTGTGTCTTGAGTATTTAGGGCTTCTGGGCTCATTAATATCCACTTATCAGTGATTGCATTTCATGTGCATTCTTTTGTGATTGGGTTAATTCACTCAGGATGATATTTTCCAGGTCTAACCATTTACCTACAAATTGCATGAATTCATTATTCTTAATTGCTGAATAGTATTCCATTGTATAAATATACCACATTTTCTGTATCCATTCCTCCTTTGAGGGATATTTGGGCTCCTTCCAATTTCTGGCTATTATAAACAAGGCTGCTATAAACATAGTGGAGCATGTGTCTTTATTGCATGCAGGGAAATCCTCTGGGTATATGCCCAGGAGTGGTATGCCAGGGTCCTCTGGAAGTGGCATGCCCAATTTTCTGAGGAACCGCCACACTGATCTCCAGAGCGGTTTTACCATTTTGCAATCCCACCAACAGTGGAGGAGTGTTCCTCTTTCTCCACATCCTCGCCAGCACTTGTTGTCTCTTGAGTTTTTAATCTTAGCCATTCTGACTGGTGTGAGGTGGAATCTCAGGGTTGTTTTGATTTGCATTTCCCTGATGACTAATGATGTTGAACATCTCTTAAGGTGTTTCTCGGCCATCCGAATTTCTTCTGGTGAAAATTCTTTGTTTAGCTTTCTAAGGCCCCAATCCCTACTCCTTTCTGTAATTCAAGATAATTACAATATACTCTATAAAGCTACATAATTAAACAACATTTTAGAAACCCCACCATCTGGCTTTTTGTTTGAGTCTCACAGGTTTTCATTACTTGTTTGTTTCTCTTTTTTATTACATATTTCCTTTATTTACATTTCAAATGGTATCTGCTTCCCTTATTACCCCTCTGAAAATCCCCTATCTCAATCCTCCACTTATCAACCCTCTCCCACTTTCCTGACCTGACATTCTCAGCTCTCCATTTTCTGACACCTCTCTCAATATTTTGATTTTCTTCATGATAGTAATAATTGCAGAGGACTCAAACTTCAGTCCCTGCTTCCTCTGATATATGTAAAAAAATATCAAGTTGAAGACACCTCTGACTTATCTATAAATTATAATGCAAATAAAAGCACAATTAAAATTCTAAGTGGTGCCATTAGAAGATACTCAAAACAAGGAATTTTGTTCAGTCTCAGTCTCTGGATGAAAAAAATGCCTTTGTTGACATCCAAACAGACCTTTGTCTTGTCTTTACTCTCACAGCTTCCCTAATACCTTGCAGAAAGTAATTCTTAAACAAACAATCCATTGCAAACTTCATTAGTTTTGCAATGCAACCAGTGTATATTTTATGCTATGTGTGAATCCTCCATTCATTTACTCACTGTCAACCAGTGCTTACCGATGAGTTATACTCTGAGTATCCTGCTAAGTGTGGGCTACTGAGATGACAGTTTAACACGGTTCTGAGGGGCCCCTCTCTAGGGGCTGTAGACTGTTTACCAGATGAGCACTTGTCAGAGTTGTAATAGGCAGTTCTTAACCAAGCTGTAGAGGAATTTTAATCCAGTAACATAGCTGCTGTGGCTGAAATACAGACACACCTTTAACTCCTCTGGTTGGAATACAGACATGACCTTCGTACAAACCTTTAATCCCGAACAATTATGTCTAGGCGGAGTGCAGTTCAATTGAGTTCACAGTTCAGTGTAGTTTGAAGCAGTTCAGCTCATGGAGTACCAAGGCAGTTTCCAAACACAGCAATTTAATCAGAAGCCGAGAGAAGCCAGTTTGAATCAGTTAGTTTGGAGAGGAGTCTAAGCCAGAGTAGCTGAGTTGAACCAGTTTGCCAGAGTTCAGAAAAAACTAGAAAGGGTGAGCCTGTTCATCATTCAGCCTCCAAGATAGCAATTAGTTCTGGTGAATAAAAGTTCCATTTACACCCAACACTTATAAATATCTGTTGCTTTTTGGAGCTTAAACATACCCCAAATGTCCACATGATGAAAGCTTGAACCACACTGTGTGACGATGCTGGGAGCTAACAGAACCATTGAAAGGCAGAACCTCATGAATGGAAGTTAGCTGGCTGTGAGTCTGTGCCCTCCAGAGAGATATTTGAACCATAGGAGACGAACTGCTCCCCCTGGCACGTGTTTCCTGCCATGATGAGTTTCATCAACTAACTGTAAGCATAAACCCTAACACACATATCTCCTTCTCAAGTCCTTTGTCACAACACCAGAAAGGTTCATGATACACCCCTATAAACACCCTTTTTTCCATTGGATGGATAAATGGAAAACCATAGGGGTGGATGACCCTATGCACGTAAGTTGTTTTTCTCATCTGTATTCTTAACCCACTCATTAACAGTCTTATTAGTTCACCTCCTAAGTAAGCCAGCTACTCCCAAATCCCTATTTCAGTGTTTGCTTCTAGGAGAATCCAAAATCCGACATGCCCATATAAAATATTTATAAATTCTTCACCCAAACATAATTTTCTGCCTAAGTAAGATTATGATGAACGTTGTTAAAATGAAATATGTGTTTGTCCATGCTATAAGCATGCTTTTTAGGAGGGATTCTAATAAAATTGACATGGTATTTTTGAGGAAGACCTTAAATAAGAGTGATACCTAGGTATCACTGCACCTAGGTAGGGTACCTAGGACAGGCTGATTTCCCATGTTTTTTTTTTTCCAGAAAGCTAGACTTTACTTTAGAATAGTACCACTCTCATGCTGGGGAACCATATACTTTGCAAGAGATAAAAAAGCATAGATTGAAAATATCTTTCAAAATATACTTTATTTTGAGCTTCTCAAGGAAATATATTTTAATTTTCACGTGAAATTTAAAAGTTACACTTCTCTTTTCAACTATATAATAGCTTAAGAAATAGTAACTCAGTATTACCACGTGTTCAGCACTATCAGGAACCTCAAAAACTACGACATGAAAGAAACCTTTTAAGTCCTATAGTTGCTATTCTTGGTTGTCAACTTGATTACATCTGGAATCAACTAAAACCCAAGTAACTGGGTATATTTTTGAGGGAGTTTTCTTAATTAAATCACTTGAATTTTGAAAATCCACCTATAATATGAGCCATACCATCTGCTAGCAGCCTATCTAAGGACAGGGAAGAAGAAAGTTTTTGCTCTTTGCCTGCCTGCACTCAATCTTGCTGGCAAGTTCATTCCTTCACTAGCATTATAGCCTACTTATTCAGGATTCAGGTCTACACAGAAGACCACCTGAGACAACTGAACAACTATTAGATTCTGGAATTTCTATTGGTAGACAGCCATTGTTGGACTAACTGGACCACAGCCTGTAAACCACTCTTAAAAATAAATCCCATACATATATTCATTCATTTTAGCAGTTCTGTTTCTCTAGAGAACCCTGACTAATACAAGTGCTTTGCAGCTCTTTACATCCTGTTGGAGTGGATATAAGCATTGATCATGTGTGCTGAGTGCTCCATAGAAAGGATGTACATCCCAATGTCAACAGGTATTTGGTCTTTATGTGAACTAAGTAATCAACAGTTAAATTAGATTCTTAATAACTAAATACTTAACAACATGCTTTTGGCTATTGTGTGAAATGCTTGTTGATTGTTATAAGAGAAAAGCAAAATTACATCCCACCCATAGACAAATGACGTAATTTCCAGTTTTCTAAAAAGTTTCAAAATTGCTCTGGAAATTAAGAGTTACTACTTGTTTTGTCCATAAATCATAGGTTATATGTTGATATAATAAAGAATTTTTGCAATGTCAGACCATATAACCCATTTACTGAGAGATATAAAGAATTGTGGAAAATCTTAGGACCATATAGCAAAAATGACCCTGCATTAATGTATGAGACCTCTCTACATCATCTACACCCAAATAATAATGCTAAAAATTTTAAACTTAGAAAATAAAGCTAAAAATACCTCTAAAATTTTTGTGATGAAACCACAGAACAAAAAATTAAATGGCTATAAATGAAGCCAGAGAGAATAAACATGGCTATGAACAAACCTTGTCTAACAGCAAGCATGTCAGGAACAACACAGGGACGAGCGAATGACACACACCTCAGAAGAACTGATGGAAAATATCTGTCAATCCGGAATTTTATGTTCAAATAAATCTTATTCCTAAGACAAAAATCACAATCATTTTGAAGGTAAAAATGGAAGCCCCTTTGCTGAAAGACTATATTAAAGCATTTTTTTCAGGAATATGGAAGATAATTAAGTGAAAGATGGGATGATGGGTTAGAAAGAATTGAATGTATTATCACACTTGAACAAACACTTCAAAATACAATAATGGAGTCATATGAGCTTAGAAAACAGAATCAAATTACAGGGAGGTATTAAAGCACATTTTTGTGATCATTAATGTACATATTGATTAGAATGAACATGGATTAACATTAGGCATTATTATATTATATCTTCTAACACTTGAGGACAAAAGAGAGTGCTTAAAAATTAATTGAGGATTCCTCTGCATACAACAAAGACACATGCTCCACTATGTTTATAGCAGCCTTGTTTATAATAGCCAGAAATTGGAAGGAGCCCAGATATCCCTCAAAAGAGGAATGGATACAGAAAATGTGGTATATTTATACAATGGAGTACTACTCAGCAATTAAAAATAATGAATTCATGCAATTTGTAGGTAAATGGTTAGATCTGGAAACTATCATCCTAAGTGAGCTAACCCAATCACAAAAGAATACACACGAAATGCAATCACTGATAAGTGGATATTAATGAGCCCAGAAGCCCTAAATACTCAAGGCACAATTAGCAAGTCAAATGACTCTCAAGAAGAACAAAAGGAGAGGACCCTGGGCCTGTAAAGATTGGATCCAGTATTGTAGACCCAGAACAGAGAAATCGTGGGGGGGGGGAAAGAGTGGGGAATAGCATGGGGGGGGAGAGGAATTATGGGACATATGGCGGGGGGGGGTAACTGGGAAAGGGGAAAGCCTTTGGAATGTAAACAAAGAATATAGAAAATAAAAAAAAAGAAAAAAAATTAATTGAGGGGGGCCCAGGCGCCTAGGCTCTGCAGCACGTCCCTGCTAGCTTAGGCCGTGCACTGAGGCAGCCGGAACCACCCAGCTCCCCAGGACCCCGGACCAGCGATAGCGGCAGGCCTCCATATTGCAACCAGGACACAGCTGGAAAGGTGCAGGTAGAGACTCCATCTGGGGCTAGAGCAGGGAGAGCTGCTAAGCTCTCGCCCACAGGCGGGCCCAGGCGCCTAGGCTCTGAAGCACGTCCCTGCGAGCTTAGGCCATGCACCGAGGCAGCCGGAACCACCCAGCTCCCCAGGATCCCGGACCAGCGATAGCTGCAGGCCTCCATATTGCAACCAGAACACAGCTGGAAAGGCACAGGTAGACAGATTCCATCAGGGGCTACCACGTGGGGTATCCCCTAGGCTCTCGCTACTAGGCAGGCCCAGCAGTGCCTGCCGAGGCTCTGCTGCACTCCCCCACACTTCCCGGAGACCTCAGGCCGGGCACAAAGTCAGCGGGTGGCAGCCAGCTCGTGATCCCGTTGAGCAGCCATCACGCATAACCACCAGTAGAGAAACAACAGGTAAGCCCAGCCTCACAGGAGATTCAAACACCAGCCAGTGACAACAAGGTCTACTAACACCAGAAATAACCAGATGGCAAAAGGTAAACGAAGGAATGTCACTAACAGAAATCAAGGCAACATGACAGCATCTGAACCCAGTTCGCCAACAACAGGAAGCCCTGGATACCCCAAAACACCAGAAAAACAAGACTTGGATATAAAATCACTGGTCAGGATGCTGGTAGCTGAACACATAGAAAAATCTCGAAAAGAAATAGAGGAGAAAATGGATCAAAAGTTAGAAGCCTTTACAAGGCAAATACAAAAATCACTTCAAGAAATGCAGGAGAAGATGGATCAAAAAGAAGAAGACAATAAGGAAGAAAGACAAAAATCACTTAAAGAAATACAGAAGAACATGGGCCAACAAGTAGAAGCTATGAAAGAGGAAACACAAAAGTCTCTTAAAGAAATACATGAAAACACAATCAAGCAAGCGAAAGATCTGAGCACATCCATCCAGGTACTAAAAACAGAAGTAGAAACAACTAAGAAATCGCAGAGGGAGACAACATTGGAGATAGAAAACCTTGGGAAGAAATCAGGGGCCCTAGATGCAAATATCAACAATAGAATACAAGAGATAGAAGACAGAATATCAGAAGCCGAAGATACCATAGGAACCATTGATTCAACCGTCAAAGAAAATACTAAATGCAAAAAGACTGTAACCCAAAACATCCAGGAAATCCAGGACACAATGAGAAGACCAAACCTAAGTATTATAGGTATAGACGAGAATGAAGATGTACAAGTTAAAGGGCCAGCAAATATCTTCTACAAAATTATGGAAGAAAACTTCCCCAACCTAAAGAGAGAGATGCCCATGAATATACAAGAAGCATACAGAACCCCAAACAGACTGGATCAGAACAGAAATACATCCCGTCACATAATAATCAAGACTCCAAATGTACTAAACAAAGAAAGAATATTAAAGGCAGCAAGAGAAAAAGGCCAAGTAACTTATAAAGGAAGACCTATCAGAATAACACCAGACTTCTCACCTGAGACCATGAAAGCCAGAAGATCCTGGGCAGATATCATGCAAACTCTAAGAGAACACAAACATCAGCCAAAACTACTTTACCCAGCAAAACTCTCAATCGCCATTGATGGAGACATCAAGGTATTCCATGACAAAACCAAATTTGCAAGATATCTTTCCACAAATCCAGCCCTACAAAGGATAATAGGGGGAAAACACCAAGACAAGGACGGAAACTACACCCGGGAAGAAGCAAGATGGAAACCTCCTCTCATCAAACCCAAAAGAAGATAACCTCTCGAATATAAAAAAAAAATAAATAAAATAAATAAATATAATTTCAAAAATGTCTGGAGGAAATAATTACTATTCCTTAATATCTCTTAACATCAATGGACTCAATTCCCCAATAAAAAGACATAGATTAACAGACTGGATACGGAAACAGGACCCTATATTTTGCTGCATACAGGAAAAACATCTCAGTGTTAAAGACAAACACTGCCTTAGAGTAAAAGGCTGGAAGACAATTTTACAAGCAAATGGTCTCAGGAAACAAGCTGGAGTAGCCATTCTAATATCAGATAAAATTGACTTCCAACCTAAAATCATCAAAAGAGACTCAGAAGGTCACTTCTTGCTGGCCAAAGGGAAAATCCACCAAGAAGAGTTCTCAATACTGAACATCTATGCTCCAAATGCAAGGGCACCCTCCTTCGTAAAAGAAACCTTACTAAAGCTTAAAGCACACACTACACCTAACACAATAATTGTGGGTGACTTCAACACTCCACTCTCCTCAATGGACCGATCAGGAAAGCAGAAACTAAACAGGGACACAGTGAAACTAATTGAAACTCTGGACCAATTGGATTTAACAGATATATATAGAACATTTCATCCTAAAGCTAAAGAATATAGCTTTTTCTCAGCTCCACATGGTACCTTCTCCAAAATAGACCATATAATTGGTCACAAGACAGATGTCAACAAATACAAGAAGATGGAGCTAATCCCATGCCTCCTATCAGATCACCATGGAGTAAGAGTGGTCTTCAATAACAACAAAAACAACAGAAAGCCCACATACACATGGAAACTGAACAATACTCTACTCAATGACACCTTGGTCAAGGAAGAAATAAAAAAAGAAATCAAAGACTTTTTAGAATTCAATGAAAATGAAGGTACAACCTACCCAAATCTATGGGACACAATGAAAGCAGTGCTAAGAGGAAAACTCATAGCTCTAAGTGCATCCAAAAAGAAACTGGAGAGAGCATACACTAGCAACTTAATGGCACACCTTAAAGCCCTGGAAGAAAAACAAGTTAATTCACCCAGGAGGAGTAGAAGACAAGAAATCATCAAACTCAGGGCTGAAATCAATCAAATAGAAACAAAGAGAACCATACAAAGAATCAACAAGACCAGGAGCTGGTTCTTTGAGAAAATCAACAAGATAGATAAACCCTTAGCCAGACTAACCAAAGGACACAGAGACAGTATACAAATTAACAAAATTAGAAATGAAAAGGGAGACATAACAACAGAAACTGAGGAAATTCAAAAGATCATCAGATCCTACTACAAAGGTCTATACTCAAAACAACTGGAGAATCTGGAGGAAATGGACAATTTCCTAGACAGATATCAAATAGCAAAATTAAATCAGAATCAAGTAGATCAGCTAAATAGTCCCATAACCCCTAAAGAAATAGAAGGGGTTATAGAAAGCCTCCCAACCAAAAAAAGTACGGGACCAGATGGTTTTAGTGCAGAATTCTACCAGACCTTCAAAGAAGACTTAACACCAATACTTTTCAAACTATTCCACAAAATAGAGACAGAAGGGACACTGCCCAACTCATTCTTCGAAGCCACAATTACGCTAATACCTAAACCACAAAAAGATCCAACAAAGAAAGAGAACTACAGGCCAATTTCTCTTATGGATATAGATGCAAAAATACTAAATAAAATTCTTGCTAACCGAATCCAAGAGCACATCAAAATGATCATCCACCATGATCAAGTAGGCTTCATCCCAGGGATGCAGGGATGGTTCAATATACGGAAATCCATCAATGTAATCCACTACATAAACAAACTGAAAGAAAAAAACCACATGGTCATCTCATTAGATGCTGAAAAAGCATTTGACAAAATTCAGCATCCTTTCATGCTAAAAGTCTTGGAAAGAGCAGGAATTCAAGGCCCATACCTAAACATAGTAAAAGCAATCTACAGCAAACCAGTAGCCAACATCAAAATAAATGGAGAGAAACTTGAAGCATTCCCACTAAAATCAGGGACTAGACAAGGCTGCCCTCTCTCTCCATATCTTTTCAATATAGTACTTGAAGTTCTAGCAAGAGCAATTAGACGACATAAGGAAGTCAAAGGGATACAAATTGGAAAGGAAGAAGTGAAACTATCATTATTTGCAGACGATATGATAGTTTACCTAAGCGACCCAAAAAACTCCACCAGAGAACTTCTACAGTTGATAAACAACTTCAGCAAAGTGGCAGGTTATAAAATTAACTCAAGCAAGTCAGTGGCCTTCTTGTACTCAAAGGACAAGCAGGCAGAGAAAGAAATTAGGGAAATAACACCCTTCACAATAGCCACAAACAACATGAAGTGTCTTGGCGTAACTCTAACCAAACAAGCGAAAGATCTGTACAACAGGAACTTCAAGTCCTTGAAGAAAGAAATCGAAGAAGACCTCAGAAGATGGAAAAATATTTCTTGCTCCTGGATTGGCAGGATCAATATAGTAAAAATGGCCATCTTGACAAAAGCAATATACAGATTCAATGCGATCCCCATCAAAATCCCAACTCAATTCTTCATAGATCTAGAAAGAGCAATTCTCAAATTCATCTGGAGCAACAAAAAACCCAGGATAGCTAAAACTATTCTCAACAATAAAAGGACTTCTGGGGGAATCAATATCCCTGACCTCAAGCAGTACTACAGAGCAATTGTGTTAAAAACTGCATGGTATTAGTATAGCAACAGGCAAGCAGATCAATGGAACAGGATTGAAGACACAGAAATTAACCCACAGACTTATGGTCACTTGATCTTTGATAAAGGAGCCACAACCATCCGGTGGAATAAAGATAGCCTTTTCAACAAATGGTGCTGGTTCAACTGGAGGTCAACATGCAGAAGAATGCGAATTGACCCACTCTTATCTCTTTGCACTAAGATCAACTCCAAGTGGATCAAGGACCTCCACATAAAACCAGACACACTGAAACTATTAGAAAAGAAACTTGGGAAGACCCTGGAGGACTTGGGCACAGGGGAAAAGTTCCTGAACAGAACACCAATAGCTTATGCTCTAAGATCAAGAATCGACAAATGGGACCTCATAAAATTACAAAGTTTCTGCAAAGCAAAGGACACTGTCAGAAGGACAAAACGGCAACCAACAAAGTGGGAAAAGATCTTCACCAACTCCACATCCAACAGAGGGCTAATATCCAATATATACAAAGAACTCAAGAAGTTAGACCGCAAAGAAACAAATAACCCTATCAAAAAATGGGGCACAGAGCTAAACAAAGAATTTTCACCAGAAGAAATTCGGATGGCCGAGAAACACCTTAAAAGATGTTCAACATCATTAGTCATCAGGGAAATGCAAATCAAAACAACCCTGAGATTCCACCTCACACCAGTCAGAATGGGTAAGATTAAAAACTCAAGAGACAACAAGTGCTGGCGAGGATGTGGAGAAAGAGGAACACTCCTCCACTGTTGGTGGGATTGCAAAATGGTAAAACCGCTCTGGAAATCAGTTTGGCAGTTCCTCAGAAAATTGGGCATGTCACTTCCAGAGGACCCTGGCATACCACTCCTGGGCATATACCCAGAGGATTACCCTGCATGCAATAAGGACACATGCTCCACTATGTTTATAGCAGCCTTGTTTATAATAGCCAGAAATTGGAAGGAGCCCAAATATCCCTCAAAGGAGGAATGGATACAGAAAATGTGGTATATTTATACAATGGAATACTACTCAGCAATTAAAAATAATGAATTCATGCAATTTGTAGGTAAATGGTTAGACCTGGAAAATATCATCCTGAGTGAATTAACCCAATCACAAAAGAATGCACATGAAATGCAATCACTGATGATAAGTGGATATTAATGAGCCCAGAAGCCCTAAATACTCAAGGCACAATTAGCAAGTCAAATGATTCCCAAGAAGAAGAAAGGAGAGGACCCTGGGCCTGTAAAGATTGCATCCAATTTAGTAAAGAAACCGAGGGGGGAGGGGGAATGATTGGGGAACAGTTGGGGGGGGAGAGGTACTATGGGAACTATGGTGGGTGGGAACTGGAAAAGGGGGAAGCCTTTGGAATGTAAACATAGAATATAGAAAATAAAAATAAAAAAAAAAGAAAAAAATTAATTGAGGGTCATCTGGGTTCTTTCCAGCTTCTGGATTTTATAAATAAGGCTTCTATGAACATAGTGGAGTATGTGTCCTTATTACATGTTGGAGCATGGGCAACATGCCCATGAGTATATGCCCAGGAGTGGTATAGCTGAGTTCTCAGGTAGTACTATGTCCAATTTTCTGAGGAACTGCCAAACTGATTTCCATAATGGTTTTACCAGCTTGCAATCCCACCAGCAATGGAAGAGTGTTCTTTCTCCACATCCTCACCAGCATCTGCTGTCACCTGAGTTTTTTATCTTAGCCATTCTGACTGGTGTGAGGTAGAATCTCAGGGTTGTTTTGATTTGCATTTCCCTGATGATTAAGGATGTTGAACATCTCTTTGGGTGCTTCTCAGCTATTTGAAGTCCCTCAATAGAGGAATGGATACATAAAACATGGTACATTTGCACAATGAAGTACTACTTACATATTAGAAACAACGAATTCATGAAATTCGTAGGCAAATAGATGAAGCTAGAAAATATCCTCCTGAGTGAGGTAACCCAATCACAAAAGAACACACATGGCATGCACTTGCTGAGAAGTGGATATTAGCCCAAAAGCTCACAATACCCAAGATACAACTCACAGACCACATGTAACTCAAGAAGGAGGAAGACCAAAGTATGGATTCTTTGATTCTTCTTAGAAGGGGGATCAAAATACCCATGGCTCACAGCCGACTAATAGACTGAGCATAGGGTCTCCAATGGAGGAGCTAGAGAAAGGACCCAAGGAGCTGAAGAGGTTTGAGCCCCATAGGAGGAACCAACCAGTACCCCCAGAGCTCCCAAGGACTAAACCACCAACCAAAGAGTACACATGGAGGCACCCATGGCTCCAGCTACATATATAGCAGAGGATGACCTTTTCAGACATCAATGAGAGAAGAGGCCATTTGCTCTGTGAAGTCTCAATGTCCCAATGTAGGGGAATGTCAGGTCAGGAATGTGGGAGTGGGAGTTGGTAAGCAGGGGAGAAGAAATGAGATAGGGGGTTTGGGGAGGGGTAACAGGGAAAGGGGATACTATTTGAAATGTAAATAAAGCAAATATCTAATAAAAGAAAAAATTTGAAGATGGAAGAGATAATAAATTATGGGTTAAGGGCTTCTCTTATCAAGATTACTAGAATTCAGTATCTGAAACCCACAGTAAGAAATGAATCCCACAAGTGGTCTTCTGAGAACTGTGGCAAGCATGTACCCTTCAAGGAAAAACAAAAATATGATAAAAATGAAAAACATCAGTAGAAATAAACGAAAATAGCATAAATAACACTGGTTGGTGAAACCACTTCTAAGAATACTGTAAATTATAATAAATAAGCTAAAAATTTATTATAATGAATTTAATAGTTTAAAAATAAATAATATCTTTAATAGATAGTCTCTGCTCCCAGTCATTCCTCAGCTTTGATGAATGAATGATGGTAATGCATCATGTGAACATGACCCAAAATGTTCTCAGAAACTTTGCCAAAGTTATGAGCTTTCTGCAAATCTAAAATTGACTCCCAAGATTTATTTAAAAAATTATAATTTAAGACAATTATAACATTTAAGACATTTATAGCTTCAGTATAGTCTCAAGTTACATGAAAATATGAGAAATGAAAATTATGTATCAAGAATATTAAAAAATGTAATATATTGTTGCTGTTATAACAACAGACAGAATTGAAAACTTAAAGTATAGAGTGTTATAGAACAAAAGGGAGAACTTCATATGGGAAAATAAAATTTCAATGTGGTTGAACAATTTAGAACTCTAGTGTGGTGGTTTAAATAGGTTTGGCCCCCATAGACTCATATGTTTGAATACTTGGTCCAGGAAGAGTGGCATTATTAGGAAGTGTGGCCTTGTTGGAGTAGGTGTGGCCTTGTTGGGGGAAGTTTGTCATTCTAGGATGGGCTTTGAGGTCTCCTTGTGCTCAGGTACAGAGGTGTGCCCAGTATGGAATTAGAGTCTCCTCTTGGCTGCCTTTGGACCAAGATATGGAACTCTTGGTTCCTCTAGTACCAAGTCTGCCTACACGCTGCCATGCTTCCTGCCATAATGATAATGCACTGAACCCCTGAGACTATAAGCAAACCCCACACATTAGTATTTTCAACTAATACTCTATTTTCAACTAATACTAATATTTTCAACTAAGACTCTCACGCATTAGTATTTTCAAATTTTGCAATATTTAGGTTTGTCCTAATTACCTGTTATATATTTGTAATTTAATTGCCTAATGGGTAAAAAATTACTTAAACCTTCAAAATTCATTAATCATCTTTATGACTTAGTCCAAAGTCAATTTTGCAATTGTCATGTGTAAGCTTATAAAGAACATATAGAATATTTATACCCAGCTTTGAGGAAATTTCTAGTTAGAAAGTTTAATGAAATGTTTGCCTTTAAAGAGCTGCTGTGGTCATGGTGTATCAACAATAAAACCCTAACTAAGATATCTAGGCATTAAAAAAGAACAAAAACAAACAAACAAATGAATACCCCCCCGTGGTTTTAATATGTGAAAACAAAATAATGACAGACCTCTAAAGAGAAATTTACATCATAGTATCAAATTTGTTGTCTAATTTTTCAGAACCTGCATGTCAGATACTAGATAAACTCTGATGACTGGATCAATGCAATAACAAAGCCAACCTAATAAACAACCCCTTAAAAATGTTTTGTAATTTTTATTGTGCTTTTATGAGAGTATATCTGTGTGACTATGTGTATATAAGTGCAATGAAAGAAGATCTCAGAAGAGGGAATTGGATTCCCCTGGAGTCAAAGTTATAGTCAGTTGTGAGCATCTTGGTAAGTGCTCTTAACCATTGGGCTATATCTCCAATTCCCAACAATATAATTCTTTGTGAGATTATTATTAGCAATGGGAGAACACACATTAGTATTTTCAAATTTTGAAATACTTGGGTTTGTCCTAATTACCTGTTTTGTATTTGTAATTTAATTGCCTAATGGTTAAAAAATTAGTTAATCCTTCAAAATTCATTAAGCGTCTTTATGGCTTAGTCCAAAGTCAATTTTGCAATTGTCATGTGTAAACTTACAAAGAACATATAGATTATTTACACCCAGCTTTGAGGAAAATTTCTAGTTAGAAAGTATTCAACTAGATGAATATTAATATACTAACATTCATTTTGTGGAAATAGGGACTGGATATTTGAATGAAAAAATGCAGGCTTGTGAGTGTTTTCCTTAGTGCCACTGCCTAGAGGAACTGCCCACCTCTTTGATAAAATGTCATAAGAGAAAAAGTATCTGGAAAATATCGTATGAGGGTAAGAAGACCCTGTCTAGAAAGCTGCTTCCAATGAGACCCAATGGATAAGGTAGGACTGTTTGTTACTGAGAGAGCTATGGGAGTGTCATGAGTGAGGAAATGTAGTGGAGATTTAGAAGGAGCCATCACAGAAGCCTTTAGCCTATAGTTCAGAATAACTCAATTCTCAGGCTGAGAGATTGGTTCCCAGTTTATGGCTTTCATGCCCTTGGAGGCAGGGTTCAGGGAGGTGGGGCGTACCGCATCATTTGCTACAGAGCAGGCCTAGACGGCACTAATAGCCCTTCTTTAGACAAGAGGCCACTTTGCCTTCTACTGGTGTGAATTCATGAATCAAAACTGTCTCATTTATCCCATGCTAAGAAGAGGGAAAAAATGGGTTGATCAATCAGGATTTTGTTTTCTAATAGCTGATTATAATTGCCTGGATGCATATGCCTGATTGCAATTGTTCATGATTGAAGATTTTATAGCTGAAGTCTGATGGTCTCAAGGAAATGTAGTCAAATGGTTGATGCCCTAGAAAGCAGAGGACTCCTTCCTCTCTAGTTAGTCTATAATGAGCTATGAGACTTTTACCATTCTGTATCATCCCTTTGCATCTAATTGGCTTATTTTAAGGTGAAGCCTGCACTAGTGTAATATACCAGACCTCTTTCACTGCATCAACATTTCTATTTATCTTCCCTAGAGGATGGACAAGACCATATTGTGCCTTATAGACAAGCAGATGGCAACTCTGATGATGATGGTAATGCCAGTCAAAAGTGCTTACATCTGCTGTTTGATATGAGGACTACACATTCCCTGTGGTGTGTTTCGTGCAGCATTCAAAACAGTCCTGTGGCCTGGCAGTGGTGGCGTATGCCTTTAATCCCAGCACTAGGGAGGCAGAGGCAGGTGGATTTCTGAATTCAAGGCTAGCCTGGTCTTACAGAGTGAGTTCCAGGACAGCCAGGGCTACACAGAGAAACCCTTTCTCAAAAGACACAAAATGAAACAAAATAAGCAAACAAACAAATAAACAAACAAACCCCCTGAAACATCCCTTTGAAATGGTCAATATTTTTGTTCTCATGTTACAGTTAAGGATCTGACCTTGGTGTGATAATGTTGCCACCTTGAAAGAGTCTATAGTCAGTTGGGACTATATTAATATTATCTTTATAGTATTAATTTAAGTGCACTCTTTGTCCACTATGGGTGGCACCATTCCACCGTTGGGATCCTGGTTTATACAAATGAAGAAAGAGAACTAAGCAGTGCTATGCATTCTTCATGCTCTGCTTCCCAAGTGAGGATGTAGTGTGACCAGCCAGCCTTTGTTTCCCAGCACCATATTTTCCAGGCCTGTGGCCTTGTCTTCCATGATGAACTGCATCTATCTAGGACTGCAAGCTAATAGAAATATTTTCTCTGTTAAGTTGCTTTTTCAGGTAATTTTATCAGACATAAAGAAATGAACTAAGAGACTTGGTCAAGGTCTCGCAGTTCACAATGAGGAGTCAGGAGTAGACCAACCACATGAGCTCACTGCATATATCAGTCACAAGGAGACTACCTTGTTATTTTAGGAAGATCTGGGATGATGCCTGAGAGGGACCATGTATAAAAACTAGAGGAAGAAGGGGGGCTGTGGCAAATGATCCCTTATTATTTTGATACATACCTTACGAGGCATCCATGAAGCATCTCCAAAGACACCATTCTTAGCCACACCAGGAACAATGCAGATGGTATAATTGCATTGTTAATATGTTTATATGCATATGTATGTTACTATAACAATTAATAGTAATTGTTTATATGCATCCCCCAGGCCAGGGCAATGTAAGACAGATAAAATTTTTTCTAGCCTCCAGGATTCCCTTTCTTTTGCTGCAGAGGTGAATCCAAACTCAGTATAAATTATTTAAAACAAGGTAAGAGATAAGAATTATCACTTATAAGGAGAAATATTTGATATGTTTAAGAAAGAAGAGAAAATATTCATGCCTATAAGTCAAGCATAGACCTTTGAGCTATACATCTACCAGTGGCAACAGAGAGAATATTCAAACTTTAAACTTCATTACCCAAGAAAGGAGTTTCACTAAGTGCACAAACTATACAAAAACTGAGTTATTTTAGGCCTATTGGTAGAAGAATATTTCCAATCATTACATAAAATGTTTGAAAGAATACATACTAAATTTTGGCTCAGTTTGGTTTCTTCAAGAAAATGTGAATCTTACTCTCTGAGGCCTTGGGGTTCTTTGGGGGGCACAAATAATAGAAAACTGCACAGAAAATCTTAACAAAGGTAATTTGAATGGAAGGAAGAGAGGTGACTGGGAGACTACACTGGAATATTGAGGTCATCATACTTTTGTCAGGAAATTTCCTGACTTTTATCTACACAACTGGGAAGTGACCCTTACTTAGCATCTATGGATCCTCAGTCTAGCTAATTGTATTGATGAGAATCAATTCTATTATGGTTGTGTTGGGTTTCATCAGAATCCTCTTAGAACTGTTTTAGGCAGATATGTATGTAACATGAAAATAAATATGATTTTAAAAACCAGACTTTCAGAAAGATCATATCAAGGAAAAAGAGAATCAATGTATCAAAGTTATTCATTACCATCTCATTGATTCATCTACTCATTCATTTTTTCACCCACTTAAGTGTATTTATCCATTGGTAGTTCTGGGAATAGTACACAGAGATCAAAGATGTTAGGCTTAGCATGTCAATGTCCTGGTCTAAGTCCCAGCCTCACACAACTTATTTAGTCTCTTGAGTCCAGATTTTCTCATCATACATTGAGTCACCAACAGTATGTATCTTTAGCTTAATCATGAACATCAACATATTATAGGGCCTCACTAATTAAAAGCAACTAATAATATTAATAAAATAATACTTATATATCCAGAGTAACAATTTTATTGAACAATACAGAAATTCAAAACTAAACCTGAACATATATTTACATCCACCAAGGCTCATTCCTCCCTAGTTTGGAGTTATGTGTAATTTAGAAAATTGAAATTTAAGTAAGTTATAAAATTTTATAATATAGATTTTATATTTGTATCACTAAATTTTACTTTTGCACAGAGGAATATGTGTCAATTTGCTATCTTCTCCAGAATAAAGCATGTGTACCTTCTCTCTGACCCGGTGTTCACTATTCTCATAGAGAGTGAATCTTCTTTCATTACTGACCTGGAAATAATAAGCCAAGAGGTCACAAGGCAGGCTGTGTCTAGCTTTGGTGTTCTTCTTGTACTGAAAACATGTCCAAAAAGCAGCATTACTCAACGTTGTAGAAAAAGGATGAGGGAAATCTCATTGCTTCATTCATGGGCTCCTAAGTTTGTTTCTAATAAACAGGACTGTTTCTTTGATATTTAGATTTCAAAGCTCTTTTGATATTCTAGACATGAATCCTTCATTAGATATCCAAGCAGTAGTGATTTCCTCACTAAGTGCGATGCTTCTTCACTCCTTTGCTATACAAGAAAAGAATATTGGACTTCTGTTCCAAAGTCATTGGTATCTAATTTGAATGCTGTTTTTATCAGGCAGTTGACATTGAAACCTGCTTTGACTAGAAGTACTTCTTGCACCAACCAAACTAGCTGAGATGATTGAGCTTGTCAGGAATGTTTTGATTTAAGTTTCATGTAAAGGTCATGGGCAGTATGACTAGTAGAACCCTTATATAATGGCCAAGAGAACAGGCTTAGTGAAGCTAAAGGCTTCTTAAAACCATACTGCTCAGTAGAACTAGTCATGACATTTATTGAGTGCTTGTAAAAGGCTTCATGAATGACAGAAACTTCTTGCAATCTAACAGCAAGAAGTAAGAGGAACACTTCACAAATTCTGTCTGAATGATGGACTCTGTGGTGTGGGGGGCGTGTGGGGAGATTATTTCTTGCTGTTCCTAGTGTCTTACAATTATATAGCTTACTGACATTGTTTCTCAACTGCAGATCCCTCTCCTTAGGCTGTGTCCCTCTCCAGTTCTCTTCTTCCACCCTGCTTTTCTCTCCAGTGACTCAGCTTGAAGGTTACAGCTGCCAGGGACTCATCTGTCAGCTTGATTACTCAATTCCCGTCTATATGTCCAACAATGCGTTATTGTAAAGTATTCTATAAAATTAAACTGGTAGAGTTTCATCCAGTCACAAGGAACAAAGTCTTTTGGGGGCTGGATTTGGTACATAGGCTTGTGAATTTGAGGAACAGTCCCTATTTTAGGTAAACAAATTCTAGTCCCTAATCTATTGTTAAACTAGCTTTGTTGTCTTGAAGTAACCATTATCTTTGGACTACATAGTATTGGTACAAACAGAGCATCTGTGAAATTTCAAATTATACAACCTATAAATTACTTAGTTTAAATTTTTATATAAGAAAAGAGCTCTGAAAAGCTATCTATATTTAAAACTTTGATTAAGGAAAGTAGATCAATTACATAGGAAGTACACTCAAGTTAACAAGAGAACAAATCATTCACATATTTTTCTTCACTTATATAGTTTTCCTTTCTTAAAGTCTCATTCACAAAATGTCTTGAGAATCTTGACTCAATATTTCAGTGACAATCTCTCTAATGCATGCCTGTGAAGTCATCATAGATGGACATTGCTTACACAGGGGAAGAGACCATTATTATATTTCCATATACATTCATCATCCTATATTTTAAAATGACTAAATCTTATTCAGTTCAATAAGAATATTTTCTTCTCACTTTGGCATGTTTATGGGTACATAGGAGATGCATACGTTTGGTACCACATGTATACGGTTTCAGAAGTAATCATCAACCTCATAGCCCAGAACACCTTGCTGGGTTCAGAACCTGTGTGAGAATTTGTATGGGAAACACTTCCACCCAATTAACTGGCATCTAACATCTTGGTGGTTCTGTCCACTGTGCTTCCTGAAATACTTACTGAAGAGAACAGACTGGAAAGTGATGAGCAACAATTCATGTGATGATTGCATTAGCTTTTGCTTGCAACTTTAATATTGTGACTGAAGAGACAGGTAGAATTAATTTGTTATGTTATGTTATGTTATGTTATGTTATGTTATGTTATGTTATGTTGTTGTTATGTTATGTTATTTATTAATTTATTTCTCCAGATTTTACTCCCCTCCCAGTCTATCCTCCAACTGTTCCACATCCCATATGTTCTCTCCTTATCCGCCTGTCTCCACGAGGATGTCCCGACCCCCCTCCTCCACCCCACCAGACTTCTAAACTCCCTGGGGCTTCCAGTCTCTTGAGGGTTAGGTGCATCTTCTCTGACTAAACACAGGCCAGCAGTCCTCTGCTGTATATGTGTTGGGGGCCTATATAAGCTAGTGTATGCTGCCTGGTTGGTGGTTCAGTATCTGAGAGATCTCAGAGGTCTAGGTTAGCTGATACTGCTGGTCTTCCTACAGAGTCACCCTCCTTCTCAGCTTCTCCCACTTTCCCCCTAATTCAACAACAGGGCTCAGCAGCTTCTGTCCATTGGTTGGGCACAAATACCTGCATCTGACTCTTTCAGCTGCTTGTTGGGTCTTTCAGAGGCCAGTCATCACAGGGCCCTTTTGATGAGCGCTCCATAGCCTCAGTAATAGTGTCAGGTCTTGGGGCCTCCCCTTGAGCTGGATCCCACTTTGAGCCTATTACTGGACTTTCTTTTCCTCAGGCTCCTCTCCATTTACATCCTTGCAGTTCTTTCAGATAGGAACAATTATGAATCAGAAATTTGAATGTGGGATTGTAATCCCCTCCGTCACTTGATGCCCTGTCTTTCTGCTGCAGGTGGACTCTACAAGTTTCCTCTTCCAAATGTAGGGCATTTCATCTAAGGTCCCATCCTTTGAGCCCTGAGATCCTCTCACATCCCAGGTCTCTGGTACAATCTAGAGGGTTCCCCCCCCAACATCTTACCTCCAGAGGTTGCAGGTTTTCAGTCTTTCTGCTGCCCTCAGGGCTTTCAGTCCCCCCATATCCTTTCCCTCTCTCCATCCCCCCTTGTGGTTGCTTTATTCTCCCTTAAGTGCAATTGAGGCACCCTCACTTGGGGACCCTTTAGCTTGTTGACCTTGTTAACATTTTGTGGAATGTATCCTGGGTATTTTGTGCCGTGTGTGTGTGTGTGTGTGTGTGTGTGTGTGTGTGTGTGTATGGTTAATATCTACTTATTAGTGAGTACATACCATACATGATCTTTCGGGTCTGAGTTACCTCACTCAGGATGATATTTTCTAGTTCCATCTATTTGCCTGCAAAACTCAGGGTGTCTTCATTCTTAATAGCTGAGTAGTATTCCACTGCATAAATGAACTATATTTTCTGTATCCATTTTTCTACTGTGGGACATCTGGGTTTTTTTTTTTTTTTGAGCTTCTGGCCATCACAAACAAGGCTGCTATGAACATAATGGAACACATGCCCTTGTGGCATGGTGGGACATCTTTTGGGTATATTTCCAAGAGTGGTATTGCTGGGTCTTCAGGTAGATCCATTTCCAATTTTCTGAGGAACATCCAGATTGATTTCCCTAGTAGTTGTAGCAGTTCGCAATGCTACCAGCAATGGAAGAGTGTTCCTCTTTCTCCATATCCTAGCCAACATGTGCTGTCACCTGAGGTTTTGATTTTAGTCATTCTGGTTGGTGTAAGGTTGGAATCTCAGGGTCATTTTGATTTGCATTTCTCTGATCACTAAGGACTTTGAACATTTCTTTAGTTGTTTCTCAGCCATTCAAGATTCCTCTGTTGTGAATCCCTGGGTGTTGCTTCAGGTCTCCTGGTAGGCCTGTGGCCCTGGCTGTATCAGATCACCTGTGGGGTCTTCCAACTGGAACCTCTTCAGAGGTTTAGAGAAACTGCTAATCTGTTGCCCTGCCTCAGTAGATCTCCTGGGAGGTCTTTAGACTGTTGGGTTTTCAGAGGAGCAGTCAGGCTGTTGTCTTGTATGAAGATGTTCTTTGGGGGTGGGGTGTCTACAGAGTGTGATTTCTGTTTCGCTGTCAGTTGCCATGCACACCACAGAACCCCCAGCAGGTCTTCAGACTTTTGTGTCTGTTGCCTAGTTATCTTGTCTACAGAGGAGCTCCTGGGAAGCCTTCACACTGTGGTATCTTCAGGGGAACAGACTAGCAGGTGATCATTTGCTCAGCTGCCTTGTGTGCAGTAGCCCTCCTGGGATGCCAGTTGCCCTGTGTGCAGGAGATCTCCTGGGATGCCAGTTGCCCTGTGTGCAGGAGATTTCTTGGGATGCCAGTTGCCCTGTGTGCAGGAGATCTCCTGGGATGCCAGTTGCCCTGTGTGCAGGAGACCTCCTGGGATGCCTCAGGTTGTGGTATAAGTTGGCCAAATGCTCTGAGTACAGTGGATCTTCTGGGCTGGCTCAGTATATGATTTCTCCAGTGAAGCAGACTAGTTGGTAATATGTTCCAGTCTTAATCTGTCATTTGTATACCAACATTTGCCTATTAATGTTCATTTGTATAATATAATATAGAAAATAATTGCTATAACAGTTTATAGTAGCTAAAATTTATGGAAGAAACCTAGTTTTCCAATTAGATAGGAACAGATATGTGTGTGTTACATATCTGTCCTTTTTATATTGTTTTCAGCCATGAAGGACAATGGAATTGTGTCACTGTCCTGGAGATAATCCTGTGAAACATTTGAAGGCAACTTCAGATATCATATGTTTAATCTCATTTGCAGTTTCTAGATTTTATATAGATACACAAAACCAGGTTATCATGTGACATGGAAGTAGAAGTCAAACTGTCTAAGGGACCAAAGAGAGCTAACAGAGGAGTGGGCAGAGTGAGGAGAGCAGCTGAAGGCGTGGGAGTATATTCCCAACACACAGTGTGTACATACAGGAAAATGGAAACATAATTTGAAAGTGTCATTTGTATTAGTTACCAAAGACAGCACAGTTGTTGGGCTAGAGATGTTCATTGTGTTTATTTAGAGTGGCCATTGTAATGTGCTGCATTTGGGGATCTTTAGAGAAGTCAGTTGATATTCTCTGTTTCACTATTGCTATATGACTACTAATAATACATTACATGGAAGCCAATCTTTGTTTTCAAAATGGTCTTTATGGTTTGTTTAAAAGGTCATGATGATTTATAATACCTTCTACACTAATTACAAAATAAAATAAAAGCATAAAATTACTGCATGGAGTTCAGAAGATAAAATGTGTTTGGCCACAATGTACAATTATCAGTAGAACACAAGGTACTGCCAAACATTGCTTCTGTTGCCAATTTTATATTTTATTAGGAAGAAAATGAAAAAAGAAAATCATTCTCAGCATAGGATAAGAATGTGGCAGTAGGTGACTTCCCTTTTAGAAGCTGCATAGTTCTTGTGTATCAATAAGCTACCTCTTAGGGAAAGATATGTAGGTTGATACAGAAAGCAAAAGAGGGAAGGAACTACCAGAGGGCCTAAAAGAAATATCCCTATAACTTACTGTGAAATTGAGTTTGGCATAAGGTAGGCATATCTCAGGTCTTATGCATAGACATTATTTTTTTTCTGCCAACCTACTAAAATATCTTTTGTAAGTTAGTCTGGAAACACTGAGTCTAAGAAAAGCATTGTGCTCAAACTCCAACCTATAACGAGAGGCTGTGCAAAGATATCACAAAGGCCTTAAAGAAAAACAACAGAAATGATGTTGTATCTAGTCTTTTGCCAGACAAGGTTATATTTCTCAATTTTGTCTTTCCATACCCACTACATTGCTTGCATGGAGTGCTCCTGAGGGCTCAAAAGACACCAGCAATCTTATCCTGGTGCTGGAGATGTTGAATTCTCTCCATATCGTACTGAACCTCAGCAAATTGTTCATTCCATCCTCTGTGTCTTTTCTCACTGGATCCCACATGGGACTGACTGGGGGCTATACAGAAATAGGAAATGTTTGCTGATTTTTGCAGTCTCCTATCTGATGTGGGAATTTAAATGTATTTTGGAAAGTCAGTTGTGTTGGGTGTTTCGCTGGGGCAAACGTGAAGGAGTGTTTCACTGAAGCAGACACGGATGGAAGCACGTTCTGCTAGAGCAAGCCTGTGAAGACATGTGATGGAATATTCTTTGCTAATGACACTCATGTATTGGTCTGTTTTACATTGGACAGTTGAATTGCATTTATTGGGACTCCATAGAAAGAAACCCACCAAAACCTTCTGGTGGTATGCTAGCAGCTTCTTGTTGTTTGAGGATCTGGGCTGACTGGCAGAGTGATGTCAGCTGAGTCAGACTCAAGTGCTGAGGCAACACATTTGGTGAGGCAAGACCCATAGAGGACACATGATATTTGGAGGGAATATATATGGGGCTCAACAGACTGTGAAGGAAGTTGAGCTTGGCTTGCTTGCATGACTAAACGCTTCTTGGTCTCCTGTCTTTGCTGATACTCGCTTCACTGAGAGGCACAGCAGAGAACTTTTCCTGGCGATCCCATTATCCCTGATCCCTCCTGTTGACCCATGCTGGAGGCTGAGGTCTGGCTGCCTCTGTCATGCAGTGCCACCACTGCTGATTTGTGCTTGCTACCCTGACTCTAAGTGGATCTATCTGCTGCTACTGACCTGTGAACTGAACTGCTGGTTTCCTGACAGCGTAGATGGTAGTCGCAGGAGCACTTCCCTTGTGTCCTTTCTTTTTTGCTACTTCTAGTGGGTGGTGGGCTAAAAGGCAAGTTAAAGCATCTAAGAACCATTATTAGAAATTGGATTTGAAAAACTTTAAATTACACTTACCAGCTTCTGATTTATGAGCTGGTCTTTTGTTCTGTTAGAAGTTCTTAGGAGACTATAAAAAAAATATCTAAATGCCAAGGATCAAGAGTCACTTAAAATAGCTTGGGAGTCTCAATGGTTGTATATGTATATGTATGTGTATGTGTATGTGTATGTGTATGTGTATGTGTATGTGTATGTGTATATAATTTATTTGTGTGTGCATATATGCACTCACATGCATGTATCTGCATTTGCCAGAGTACACACATGGAGGTCAGAGGACAATTTTCAGGGGTTGGTTCTCTCCCTCTACCATGTTGGTTCCAGGAATAAACTCAGGTCATCAGGCTTGGTGGCATGTGCCTCTACCCGCTGGGCTCATTATAAAGCTAATATAATTCTTGTCTATGAAAATAAGTTAACAAATATTCACTGGGTATCTTGCATGAGGGACTGAAGCTACTAACACTGAGGTGAAATACAATCCATATCTGTGGTGAAGGAAGGAAACATTTTGTAGAATACACTGTGTCTTTTGACCATAGGATGGCCTCTGAAATAGCTAGTTTTGTGTGTCATCTGGACTATGGCCCTGGTATACAACTATTTATTCAACCATCTAAGTTTCTGTGAAGGAATATTCAGATGAGATGAGTATTTCAGTAGACAAGGAATGGTTTATGTCCACTATGTGTTTGAGCCCCATTCAAACAGCTGGAATACTTATTGTTTATTTTAACGTGGGAAGGCTCCAATATGTAGGGCACTCTCATTAGTCAGCTTTCTCAAAGTAGAAAAGGACTGATTTTTCCCAGGAGAGGAATTCTGTCAGATGACTACAACCTTAATCTTTCCTTAGGTTCCCAGACTACTTACAATAAAGATTTTTAGCTTTCTTTTTTTTTTTTAACATTTTTATTGGTTCTTGTGAATTCCATATCATGCACCCCAATCACACTCATCTCTTCACCCCCTTGAGCCCAACCCTTACCCTTGCAACTCCCCCCAAATGAAAAACAAATCTTGTTGTGGAAGTTGTAATGTGTCACAGAGTGTCCCACAGTAAACGCCTTGTCAAGACTGCTTGCAAATGTCCATTGCAGTGCCACGGTGCTGGGTTAAGACCCCTGGCTTCTGCTACACTATCAGTACTGGCACCTCACTGAGACTCCTCTCTCATATCCTGTGTTATCCTGTGTCATGGAGATCCTGTAGTTTTGTATCTGTAGGACTGGCCCCTTCACTTGCTTTGGCAGCTTATCCATGGGGTAGATGTTGGGGTGGGACAACTCAAAACTCTGGATCTGGGCTTGGTGGTAGCGGAGTTGGTCAGCCCATTGCTTTCCCGTACCCATAGCACCAGCTCTCTAGGCCTGCCCTGGCTAGGTCATCTAAAGCCGTAGCCAGGAAGAGGCAGAGCCAACTCTCCTGCTCATATGCCCTCAGGGTTGGCTCACCCACCCCCAACTCTACTTTGCTGTTCAGGTGAGGCATAGGGCCTACTCTCTCCAGTGTTGCAGCCGGTGGTGAGGGATGAGGGGGGCATCTGGAGGGCATCTCTCTCTCATCCATTGCACTGCACAGTAGACAAATTGTCTGATCAGCTCCCCCATCCTCAGGCCCTTGGGGCTAGCTGACCCATACCCCTGACTTCATCATCAGCTCTACTGTGCTGCCTAGGGAAGGTGCCGGGACCACTCTCCTGGTGCTGCCCCTGGTAAGAGGCAGAGCTAGCTCTCCTCTCTCATGACCCCAGGGACAGCTCTCCCATATGCCACAGGAGGGCACGGGGGTGTGGACTGGGGCTGGGGAAGGGAATCTCTTCTTTGTTCATGCCCATGTAGTGGCAACTGTTCTCCCGAGAACTGTAGCTAGCAAGGGTTGGGTTGGAGTCAGTCCTCTTGATCTCATGCCCATGGGCCAGTTCTCCCACTATGCCTACCCAAGTGATGCAGAGTTCTGCACAGCCTGAAGACATCAATATGGTCCAGGGTGACAGCTCAGACCAAGGAAGTCTGCCTGGCCTTTGGTGGTAACAGACCCCACTGATGCACTCCAGGGATCCAGACATAGCCCTTGTTGGCAGCACAGGCCAGAACCTCACCATGGTTTTAAGTGGAATTGCCAACTATTCACGTCAGGCTATTCCTCACTACCATCAGAGCCTCCAGGTCTGCCTCTCTTCATTGTGCACACAGTCTTCTGCTTCACTTTCTCTTCCATTTATCCGCCACTTACTTGCTCTTCTTAGTGGCACTTGGGTCTCTCGGTATCTGAGGCGTCAGGAGTACTGTGCCCTACCCAGGCAGTGTGGCACCAGGCAGGGGTCATCTTGGGCAGGGTCTGTCCATCTGAGCTTGCACTGTGCTCAAGCTTTTTCCCTGCCACCAGACTGGTGGTGGTCATCTCCAGATTGCTGCCCACCTAGGCCCTGTGGCCCCAAGCAGAGGCCATCTCATCACTGGCTTGCTCCTGCGTGGGGGAGGGTTTGTCTTATCCTAGGCTTACTCCATCCTGGGCCCTGAAGACCAAGAAGGGACTCAGGCTTACTCCTGCCCATGGTGTGTGGCTCTGGGGCTGGGGGGAGTGGTTGTCATATCCTACCTAAGCTTGCTTCATTCTTGGACATGCAGTTCCATGCAGGGGTCCTCTCATCTCAGGGCCACTCCAGCTCAGGCTGGGGGGGGGGATTGTAGCTTTCAAGCTTTTATCATCAGATGAGCTATTTCTTACAATAACTCTTTACATAATTGTAAATTTAATTACTATAGCCATACTCACATGTATGCTTATGTGAGTATGCATACACACTTATGCATACTCTTATACAATATCTACTACTTATACAAAAAATTACTTTTACAAATATCTCTTACTCATTCTGTTTCTCTAGAGAACCCTGATTAATATATGTTCATTGGTATTTAACATTCTAGTTCCTTAGAATTTTTCACTGAGTGAAACTCTGCTAAGAAAGACTCACTAAAGTAGTTTTATGACCCACTAACGTGGTATGACCTGAGATTGGAAACCCTCAGTGATGTTGTCTTCCTATTTAAACACTCTTCCTGCTCCTCCTTTCTCAAATTTGTTGCTTTTCTCCTTGTAGTGTCATAAAATACACTCATGTCTAGCAACTTCTCCATAAGTTTTTCTAGTAAATGATTATTTTTTTGTGTGTAACACTATGCAACCGATCATCACAAGTTCTGCATGTTTTTGAATCAACAAAGTTAAAAACTAGTTCCCAGAGATCAAATACAAACATCCAATAAAAACAATGCAAACAGGACTGAAAGCCCTGGTCATAGATAAATGCATATTATAACTGCATAAACCATATTTACCATATTAACCAAATTATAACCACACTGAGCCCCAGCTCTTCCCACTCAGATTAGAGCAACAAAAAGTAGATGAAGAAGATTCAAAGAACAAAGAAACGCTTATACACTTTTGGAGAGACTTTGAAATCATCAAATAACTATGGAAAGCAGTGTGGAAGTTTGTTGCGGGACTGAAAAGTACAGCTGTCATGTGATTCAGTTATAACTGCTGGGTATTTACTGCAAAAACTCTAAGTCACATATCACAGAGATACTGACATAACAATGCTGATTAAAACACTACTCATAATAGACAGACCATGGAACCAACCTAGGTGTGAGTCAACAGAGAAAGAGATAGGAAGGTATTTGTTATACATGTATACAATATAATTTTATTTAATCATAAGGAACAAATCACACCTTTGTGAAGAAAATAAATGCAACTGAAAATTATCAATATTAAGCAAACTGTCAGGCTTCTAATGACAAACACCTCATCTTTTTCATTTGTAGATTCTAGAATTTATGTAGATATATAACACCATTTATAATAATTTATAAATGTCATTTATAAATGACATGAAAGTAGATGTATAAATATCTTGGGGAATGTAGAGAACTAACATGACCAGGAGAGTTTACAAGAATGGGGTCCACCCGGGCAGTGGTGGCGCACTAATCCCAGCACTTGGGAGGCAGAGGCAAGTGGATTTCTGAGTTCGAGGCCAGCCTGGTCTACAAAGTGAGTTCCAGGACAGCCAGGGCTACACAGAGAAACCCTGTCTCAAAAAAACAAAAACAATAACAATAAACAAGAATGGGGTCCAAGGGATTGGAATTTATATATTCCAATATATATGATTATATATATATATGTATGTATGTATAATCACTGTCCTTATGAAGCATGATGTCACATATAATAAACATCTCCTGACTAAATCTTGAAAGTTATTTTTAAAAGAGTCTTTTTTCTAATTTCATTACTTTTCAGAGGAAAACTGCTGAATTCATTTGTCTCCTCTTTGTTTTGAATTGGATATTTTATTTGTTTACATTTCAAATGTTATCCCCTTTCCTGATTTCCCCCATTACCCTGCTTTTATGAGAGAGCTCCCCAACCACCCACCCTCTCTTGCCTCACTGCCCTAGTGTTGATTGAATGATTACTTTCTTGCTTTTTCTATGGTGTAGTTTCCCTCCTAGTGTTGGAGTTTACCATCTATTAGGGCTGTATGTGTGGAAAGATAATGTGTAAATTTGGTTTTGCATTGGAATATCTTGGTTTCTCCATCTATGGTAATTGAGAGCTTTGCAAGGTATAGTTGCCTGGGCTGGCATTTGTGTTCTTTTAGGGTCTGTATGACATCTACCCAGGATCTTCTAGCTTTCACAGTCTCTGTTGATAAGTTTGGTATAATTTTTGGTAGGTCTGCCTTTATATGTTACTTGACCATTTCCCTTACTGCTTTTAATATTCTTTTGAGTTGATGGTTTTGTCCCTGGGAGCTCTGGGAGTCCTGGGTGACTCAGACTGTTGTTCTTCCTGTGGCGCTGCAAACCCCTTCAGCTCCTTGGGTCCTTTCTCTAGACCCCCATTGGGGGCCCTGTGCTCAGGGAGGAGAGGCGCTTGGTCCTGGAAAGATTTAATGCTGTAGTCTAGAGGAATACCAGGACAGGGAAGCGATGGAGGGTTGATTGGGGAAGGGGAGATGGCTTATAAGATTTTCAGGCAGTGGGGAGCCAGGAAAGGAAAAGGGGACAACATTTGAAATGTAAGTAAAAGTATATACCTAATTAAAAAATAAAAAAATAATATTCTTTTTAGGTTTTGTGCATTTTGTGTTTTGGCTATTATATGATGGGAGGAATTTCCTTTCTGGTCCTGTCTATTTGGAGTTCTATAGGCGTCTTGTATGTTCATGGGCATCTCTTTCTTTAGGTTAGGCAAGGTTTCTTCTATAATTTTGTTGAAGATATTTACTGACCCTTTAATTTGGGAATCTTCACTCTCTTCTATACCTATTATCTTTAGGTTTGGTCTTCTCATTGTGCCCTTCATTTCCTGGATGTTTAGTGTTAGGAGCTTTTTGTCTTTTGCATTTTCTTTGACTGTTGTGTCAATGTTTTCTATGATATCTTCTGCACCTGAGATTCTTTCTTCTATCTCTTATATTCTGTTGGTGTTGCTTATGTCTATGACTCATGATCTCTTTCCCAGGTTTTATCTCTAGGGTTGTTTCCCTTTGTGATTTCTTTATTGTTTCTATTTCCATCTTTAGATTCTGGATGGTATCGTTCACTTCCTTCACCTGTTTGTGTTTTCCTGTAATTCTTTAAGGCATTTTTGTGTTTCCTCTTTAAGGGCTTCTACCTGCTTACCTGTGTTCTCCTGTATTTCTTTAAGGGAGTTATTTATGTCCTTCTTAAAGTCCTCTATCATCAACATGAGCTGTGATTTTAAATCATAGTCTTGTTTTTCAAGTGTGTTTGGGTATCCAGAGCTTGCTGTGGTGGGAGAACTGGGTTCTGATGAAGCTGGGTAGCCTTGGTTTCTGTTGTTTATGTTCTTGTTCTTGCCTCTCACCATCTGGTTATCTGTGCTGTTAGCTGGACTTGCTTTCAATGACTGAAGCTTATTCCTTCTGCAAGCCTGTCTGTCATCAATCCTGAGAGAACAGCTCTCTCTGGGTGAAATTTTGGTATGGAGAGCTGTGGCACAGGGTCAGCTTCAGGGTACAGACAGAAACTAGACCAATCCTGGCCTTGAGTGTTCCTTGGTACTGTGCCCTGATGGCTTTGAGCAGGTCCCTCTTGGGCCAGGAATTTGAGCAGAATTAGTGGTCTCACCTGTGCTCTTGGGTTTGTCAGCACTCCTGGGTCACCAGCTAGCTCTCTTCTGGCAAGATTTGGGTACAGAGTGTTGTGGCACAGTGTCAGCTAGCTCCAAGGTGCATATGGAAACTGGAAAGCTTGTCTCCTGTTATTAACTGTGAATAAACATTAGAAAATAGCTTTATTTTTATTGGCTTATCACAATGTTCCCATAAAATGTCATTTCTATCAAAATAATTAATTTCATTTTTTCTTTGGATTTGGTTTTTTCGAGACAGGGTTTCTCTGTATAGCCCTGGTTGTCCCGGAACTAACTCTGTAGACCAGGCTGGCCTTGAACTCAGAAATCTGCCTGCCTCTGCCTCCCAAGTGCTGGGATCAAAGGCGTGCACTCCTGGGCATATACCCAGAGGATTCCCCTGCATACAATAAAGACACATGCTCCACTATGTTTATAGCAGCCTTGTTTATAATATCCAGAAATTGGAAGGAGCCCAAATATCCCTCAAAGGAGGAATGGATACAGAAAATGTGGTATATTTATACAATGGAATACTACTCAGCAATTAAAAATAATGAATTCATGCAATTTGTAGGTAAATGGTTAGACCTGGAAAATATCATCCTGAGTGAGTTAACCCAATCACAAAAGAATACACATGAAATGCAATCATTAATAAGTGGATATTAATGAGCCCAGAAGCCCTAAATACTCAAGGCACAATTAGCAAGTCAAATGATTCCCAAGAAGAAGAAAGGAGAGGACCCTGGGCCTGTAAAGATTGGATCCAGTTTTGTAGAGAAACAATGGGGGAAGGGGAAATGATTGGGGAATAGTTGGGGGGGGAGAGGAATTATGGGACGTATAGTGGGGGGGGGACTGGGAAAGGGGAAAGCCTTTGGAATGTAAACATAGAATATAGAAAATAAAAATTAAAAAAAAAAAAAGGCGTGCGCCACCACTGCCCGGCTTCATTTTTTCTTATTTATAAGCAACTGAAAAAAGATAAAATCTGTTGTGCTATGAGCTAAATACTTGAGTCCATAAGTAAGTGATAGAATTTATCACACATGGTGGTTGCACGAGGTTAACTTTCCTTACAGAATTTTCAAGTCATGTATCTAGAATGACCATATCAGAAGATTAAATTCTGCCCCTCTTCGCTCGTTCCTATTCTGTAAGTCTCTGGAATGCTCTTAACAGCCTGAGAGAAGGGACGGAGGTTGGAGAGTGAGCACATGTATCTAGTCACTCTGGCAGATACTCTCCTCATGGCGACCAAGTGGTACAGAGCAGTCAGTCAGGCCAGGCTGCTGGCATGCACACTTGGCCCATGATGAAAATGAAATTCCATTAAAAGAAGCTTCTATCCTAAGAGCCATGACTGTAATGTAGTCATGAAATGGTATTTTATTGACCTCAACTCAGTGTCATTCTGCAATGCCACTGACCAGTGACCCTCAGAACTGGCAAGCCATCAGCAACAGTATTTCTGGGAAACTCAGCCTAGAGGAAGAGAGGCAGAGATGACGACTCAATGCATAACCTTCATGAAACCCTGGAGTAGGGAAAGACATGGGAGAAAATGGTGACAATGGGATAGCTTGTTGAACTAATGCTAACTTCTAGTTGTGGCTAGTGGCAGTGTAGGGAAAATTGGATAGAGCTGTTGGAAATTCTCTGTAGCAGCTTTGCAATATTTCTGTAAATATAAAGTGATTCTAAAAAATATCAAAGTAAAAGTGATAAAAATGCATGAGGCACAGAGAAAATGTACTGTATTCAAATAAAATATGTAACTTTAACGCACATCAACAGGCATTTGTTTTCCTTCTGGGCCTAGCAGAGCAGTCTCCTGAGGCCTAACCAATCTTAAAATTCCAGGATCACCCATTTAAAGATTCTTGCAAATCGAATTTTATACAACAGACACATTATTGAGTAAAGTTCTTTATTCCATTAATGTTGCTGCTATTTTTTAAGAGAAATAGAATAAAACCATCATTTTAGTTATAATAGTGTTCAGAACTTTCTATGACAGAAATGGAAAATTCAACAAGCTGTGGTGATGTATTGTTTCAAATAGTCCCTGTCAGTTTTGCAATTCTTCATATGAAAATATTTTGTTTGAATATCATCTATCCATTGTGAATTTACTGAATTTCTGATGATTTCTTCTAGGAAGGTGTACTGCCTGATTTTGTATCAACTTGATACAAACTAGAGTCACAGAGAGGAAGGAGCCTCAGTTGAGGAAATGACCCCATGAGACCCAGCCGTAAGGCATTTTCTCAATTAGTGATCAATCAGGGAGTATCCAGTCCATGGTGGGTGGCCATCCCTGGGCTGGTGGCCCTGAGTTCTATAAGAAAACAAGTTGAGCATGCCAGGGAGAGCAGGCCAGTAAAGCAGTAACCCCTTCAAGGGCTCTGCATCAGCTTCTACATCCAGGTTCCATCCCTGCTTGAATTCCTGTCCTGAATTTCTTCAATACTGAATATCAATATGGATGTGTAAGTCAAATAAACCCTTTCTCCCCAACTTGCTCTTTGGGCACTGTGTTTTGTTGCTGTAGTAGAAACTCTAAGAGAGAGGATAAAAGGAATTGTCAACCGAAGGACAGGAGCGCAACACTCTGCTACTTTACACAGGCATCTTGAGGGTCATCAAAGAAGCTTGGTAAGAACCATCAGGCTTTTTGTCTTTGGTTTAGACATCACTAAGATTAAAATATTTTTCTTGTCTAAGGCATTGAATCTATACACAGAATAGAAAAACTTTTTTATGCATCTGAAATGCGTTAGTACTTTTCTTTCAGAGTTCCCTGTTTGATGTTGGTAATGGAACATGTGAATATTGTGTTAAAGCTCTGAGGTAAAAGGATTCATCCCACCCAAGGTATACCACAAAGTCATACCACACAACAAACTTCACACAAGTGATTCGTTGGGGAAACCACAGGAGTGTTGCTGCTTTTATTTGGGTGAGAGACAAGAAAGACATGAACAAGAAGCTGGTTTTATACAGGGTTTCTTGGGGGCAGAGATGTCCAGGGAGGAGCCTGGTGGGATTTCACATCCTGACGTTGGGTGAGCTGAGGGATTGGTGAGATTTTAAACTCAGGATTGCTGGTATTTTAATCCCAGAGCTGAGCTCAGACTTTTTGCCTAACTGATGGGATGGAAATCCCCGGAGTACATATGGCTAAATTTGACAATGGCTTACATCCCATTCAGGGTATAGTCAGTTGCAGGCCACCAAGGGCAGATGTTGTGTGACAAAATGTTTCTTGAGAGACTCTACAAACACATCTATTTACACCCAGGGAGCCCAAGATGGACTGAATTACAGAAGTGATAAACTCTGATAATTAATGTCAAAGTCCACCATGACCAGATAGCTCTGGGCTCGCCGTAATATAGAAGACTACCTTAGCAGGGTTTCTCCTCTAACCTTGTCCAGGGAATTCTAAGCCCCCAGACCTCGCCTATACCTGAGGAATGTCACATAGCCCCAACTATTTTATAGGACCAGTTTCCTTCCTTCTGACAAAATCAGAGATTCCTGAAATGCTTCCCATGCTAATGAGGAAGTGGGGATCAGGAGAGTGACTCTATAGGAGGACCAGTAGTTTCAATTAACCTGGACCTCTGAGATCTCTCAGACACTGAACCACCAACCAGGCAGCATATACTAGTTGATATGAGGCTCCCAACACAAATATAGCAGAGGACTGCTGGTCTGGGTTTAGTTAGAGAAGATGCACCTAACCCTCAAGAGACTGGAGGCCCCAGGGAGTTTAGAGGTCTGGTGTGTTGTAGGAGGGGAAGGGTGAGGACATCCTTGTGGAGACAGGGGGAAAGGTATGGGATGTGGAACAGTTGGAGGGTGGATGGGAAGTGGAATCAAATCTTGAGTTTAAAATATATTTTTAAAAAGTTACTCTAATATCACAGTGTTTGTGTAAGCAAGTCAGTTAATGTTATCTTTATAAGATATTCTAATTATCTATATTAAAAATGGTTAGATACCAGCAAATGAAGCAACATTCATTTGTGTTACTTTTGTATTTTTTTTTTCTGTTTAGATGTTCACTAGTCTTGACTCAGTATCAACAATCCACTCATTTGTTTCATAGGACTTTTGACTGAAGTTCTGAAGATTCTTAGGAGGTGTTTGGATGAGAGTAGCATTAGCAGCCTCAGGCCAGTGAAGATGCTTGACTCCTCATTGCCATTTGAATTGGGTCTATTTGTTGAAAGCTTAGAAAGAATAAAAGCCAACCTTGTTCTGGGTAAGAGGGACCTTCTTGCTGCCTGGCCTTTGAATTAGTACATGTTCCTTTGCCTTTGATGTCTGAATTAAACATTTTCTTTTATTGAGTCTCATGTTCCCTAGGTCTTTGGTCTAGAGTGGCACCATTAGCCCTCTGGGGTTATAGCTGCTGCTGGGGACTTGAAGCCTCTAATTGTGCGAGATTCTCTCTCTCTGTCTCTGTCTCTCTTTGTCTCTCTGTCTCTCTGTCTCTCTGTCTCTCTCTCTCTCTCTCTCTCTCTCTCTCTCTCTCTCTCACACACACACACACACACACACACACACACACACACACACAATCACACATTATATGTGCACTTGTTCTCCGGCGAACTGTAACAGGATAATCAATTGGGATCAAACCGTGGTTCCTAATGATTAAGTAGATTATCTCAACACCCACGAATATATTATTTTAATGTGGACTAAATTCTTGTACCTTTTGACTTGACTTGTGGGTTCATACTGGATCCCTTTAATATATGTCTCCCTATACATTCTTATAACACTAATTTTATTATGCTTACTTGGCAGATGTTTCATGTCTATGTCTAGCACTACTAGTCCAAATTAGTCTGGAAACTTATGCTACTGCAAAGATGATGTCTAGGCTGAGATTTTAAAGCTTTTTAAAGTTTTTTAACCAGAATAGACACATTCACAGTTCTTTATTTTTATTTCTCACCCCCTGCCTGGCTTGGAAGCTTTCTTTTAATCAGTGGTTTTATTTATTTACGTGTGTGTGTGTGTGTGTGTGTGTGTGTGTGTGTGTGTATTTACACATGTGGCTGCCCATAGAGACAGGTGAGAAGGTTCCCCTACAGCTGGAATCACAGGCTCTTGTCAGCCACTGGATATGGGCGTTGTGAACCAGATGTAAGTTCTCTGCAAGAGAAGCACGTCTCGGTAACCACTGAGCAATCCTGTTAGCCCTTTGGGATTTTTTTCTTCTTCAGATGAAAGTTTTGATGGAACTCAAACATGGATGTAAGTCTGGAGCTGCTAGGGTGAGAAGGGGCTGTCCCAGAAGCCCTGCTTCATTCTTCTCCCCCACCTTTGTCCTCCTTAGATATTTATTTATGCCCTGGGAATTCCTGTAGGGAAACCATCATAGATTTTTATAGCATGTTCTCATTTGCATGGTTTTTGAGAGTCTCGGCAACAATTTAAATGGTGTTGTTAATATCACAATTTACCTAATGCATTTTCAATGTCCTCTTTAATTCCTCCCAACCAGTGGAGAGGCAAGATAAAAGAGATTTATAAAATGGCTGTGTATTATGCTACCTCTTAACGGCATGGTTTATTTGCTTCCTAAATGATCCTACATTTATAGTCAATTGTCATCAACAGATAACACATCAAAAGTAAACTCCAATTTCACATCACAGTGGAGGTGATTCCGATTCAAATGTTGTTTATCATAGAGAATATGCTACTAAATCCAGTTTATGGGAAGATGGCACCACTTAATTTACTTTTAGAGAGAGGGATAGGCTTTCATGAGAAATTTCATTATCTATTAGAAAAGTAATAGAGCACTGTCATAGTCTGTGCAGTTTCCAGGAAACATGCCCACATTACATTGACAAAAACAAGCTAGAGATGTCTCTCCTAATACTGAGAGTACTGGGCCTGTGGTCAGTTCAAGGCCACATTCTGGTAGGAAGGAGCCATGTGTCTGGAGTGATAGTAACTTGACCTGTAAGGCAGAATTGAAGGCCCTTCAAAGCAGGTGGTGCCTGAGAGACAGCTCTGCTCTGTGCAGTTTCATGTAGCACTTGCCAACTGCCTTCCAGTAAGACAGTTATAATCTGGGCACTGCGTGCTTCTTAGGGCAGACCTGCACTCTGACCCTGAGGACACTGGGATGAAGCTGTGACTTGGCTAGCTGCAGTTCATAGATCACCCAAAATTGTCTTAAATCTTTCCCCATCTCAGGAAACTGAGCAACCCCAGTGTGTGTGGGTAGAAGTGATGTTTTCAGAAGTTTTTGGCTTCACATCAAAATCATGTTTATGGTTCAGATTTCCTCAGCTTGAGTGTGTGGATGTCAGTGATTCCTTGGGGAGATCATTAGTCACTTTAGTTTCCCTCATTATCTCTTTATGTTAAAATAATAATTTTTAAATTATTTTTAATACCACAGGATTTCCATTCTACTGTGTTGTCGCCAGCAGCTACTCTGAACTGGGTCCTGGAAGGGAAGCAGAGGGATGGATGGGGAGGTGGCGAAAAGGAATGAAGGCCAGGACGATAGTTTTCCGATGAGCCTGGGAGGTGGGGTTTACCCAAGCTGTTATATTGTGTGACCTCCATTAAATCTGGGGCCTCGGTCGGAAAACTATCGTCCGGGCCTTCATTCCTTCTCACTGCCTCCCTACACTACTGCAAAACCACAAGCCAATATTGCTTGTTTATAATTTTTTTATAGTACTGGAGATTGAATTTAGGCTCTCTCTATTCTAGGAAAGCATTGTACCACTGTCCTGCATTCTTATCCCCAACACAGTCTTGATATTTAATGTTGAATGCAATTGCCATGCTAAGGTTTCTTCTAACAATACAACATATCTGTCTTAGCCACTGTCTGTTGCTGTGAAGAGACACTATGGCTAAGACAACTCTTATAAATAAAAACATTTAATTGGAGCTTGCTCACAGTTTCAGAAGGTTACTTCAATACCATCTTGGCAGGAAGCATGGTGGTACCAGTCAGACACTGTGCTGGAGAAGTAGCTGAGAGTTCTAAATTCTGATTCTCAAGCAGAGAGAGAGAGACTCTGAACTTAGCATGAGCTTTTGAAACCTCAAAACCCATTCCCCCAAGTGACACACTTTCTTTACCAAGTTCGTACCTCCTAATCCTTCTAATCCTTTCAAATAGTGCCGCTCCCTGGTGACAAAGAATTCAAATATATTAGCCTATGGAGACCATTTTAATTCAAACCACCACATTATGCATCATTAGTAGTGCTAGCCTGTTTTTTCTTTTTCTTTTGACTTACTGACAAGTAGCTGAGAAAGACAACTTAAGGAGAAAAATGATTTCTTTTGGTGTATGGTTTTAGTCCATCATATTGAAGAGGACCTGTGGGAGGAGAGCTGTTTGTATCATGATAGTCAGGGAGCAGAGAATAGAGTGGATATCTTATATAGCTGATTTTTAAACTTTTTACCTATTTCATTTAGACTTTGAGGCCATGGGATGGTTCCAATCACATTCTCAGTGAGTATACCTGTAAGGAGTGGTGCTAATACTAAGGTCTAGTTCCTTAATTGGTTCTTGATTTTTTTTTTAATAAAGAAGGCTTGGAGCCAATTGATGGGTAAAAGGTACAAGTGAGACTTCTGGGTTCCAGGAGAAAAAAAGGAGACACAGGGAAACAGAGAGAAGTTTTTTGTTTGTTTGTTTGTTTTTTGTTTTTGCCATGCTTTGAAACGAGAAGCACTCAGCAATCATGAAGGATCTCAGGGCAGCTATATTTGGCAGGGGCTTATTGGAACAGGCCTCTGAGTTTGAGACGAGAGAGACAGAGATGGTGGTTTGGTAAGGGCAGACATTTCCAGGCTGGAGGTGTCTGCGCCCAATAATTGTGCCACGAAAGGCAAGCTGCAAAGTGACAAACTGAGGGTGTGTCCTTTATCCACAGATTCAAGGGTCTCAGGTGGGGCTGGTAGAGCAGCCAACTCCCAGAGCAAAGTTGGGTAGAGAGAGAGGCCCGGTTGGGGCTGGTGACAGCCGATCCTTGAGCCATGCTGAAGCAAAGTCGGGTAGGAAATAGAAGCCAGGTTAAGGCTGGCAGCTCTGATCCAGGCAGCAGCTCTCATGCTGACAGAAGCATGCTTTTAAAACCACAGGCAACATTTACCCACCTTCGTTAATTTCTGTGAGAAACACTTTTACTGATACATTCAGAGATGTGTATACTGATCCCCTAGGTGCGCACAATTTCAATCAAGTCAATAATTAAGAATAACCATCAGACATTACACATGTGTATGCTTATATGCACACACATATATATCATACCCACCCCCACACACACCCACCCACACACAATCAGTACATTGAATTGAAAGGTGCTACCGGGCATTCACTGCCATGTACTTTTAATTGATTTTGGGAGTTTGTGATGACTAGTTTTATGTCACAAGCTAGAGTCACTGTAGAGGGGAGCCTCATTTGAGAAAAATGCCTCTCTAAGACTGGCCTGTAGGAAAGCCTATAACTTCATTTTCTTAATTAGTAATTGATTAGTAATTGATGGAGAGGTAGCTTACTGGGGGTTATGCAACCTCTGGCCTGGTACTTTTGGTTTCTATAGAAAAGCAGGTTGAGCAATCCATGGGAAACAAGCCAATAAGCAGTACTCCTCCACAGTCTCTGTGTCAGCTCCTCCCTTCAGGTCCCTGTCCTATTTGAGTTCCTGTCCTGGCTTCTCTTGAAGATGAACAGTGATGTGGAAGTGTAATCCAAATAAACCATGTCATCCCGATGCTGCTTTTGGCTGGTACTTCACCACAGCAATAGTAATCCTGACTAGGAGAGTCCTGTATGAGGCAATCCCAATAACAGTCCTTTATCTTGGTCCAAAGGAAAGGCTTTGTTTTCATCCAAGCACTGTTTACGACTGTTATTATTGTCATCCAACATATGGCAACACTTACAGTAGGCACAAAGAATACAGAAAATCAGGTAAATAAAATATAAAAATACCAAGCAATTATAAATAAAATATATTTCTTCTCTACTGGGTCTGGTGCCTTCCTACGTTCCTCATTTGAGAAGAGGTGAACTTTGTTCTTTTCAGCTGAACATCTCAAGCATAGCTTGTTTGGCAATGGATTTCCAGGGCCCCTGGGGAACCTTCTATTCACCTCCATGTCGGGGTAGTCTGGCCTGTCTTCTCTTTTTGGAGTGACTTCACCTTTGAAGTTTCACTCACTACTCTCACCCTGCATCATTCAGAACCATGGTTCTATTTAATACAATGTTAACATGAATGATTTGGTTTGAGACAAATTTCAAAGGTTTGCCTTGAAATTGCTTTTATGTCCTATGCCATCTTAGTGATTCCCTCTTGGAAGTGTCACACTGACAGACATTTAGGGGCTGCAAAATGGCTGGATTGAAGAGATTCAAGGCACTGAAGAGATTGCCCAGCAGTTTAGAGCATCTACCATTCTTCCAGAGGACCACATTTGGTTTCAAATATCCATGTATCTTTTCTCACATTATTCTCACTCTCCATGGATCTAATGCTTTCTTCTGGCATCTGTGGACATCTGCAAACATGTGGTACACACATAAATAAAAAATATTTTAAAATATTAAAAATAAAATTCAGGGTTCAGAGTTGAGGAGTTTGCACAGGCAGAGCTATCTGTGGCATGATAGTTGAGTTTTATGTTTGGGTGTGTGGTGCTTCATGAAAGCACCTGGTTCATGGCACAGCCCAGGATCCATCCCATGGGTGGGCACCAATCCCTGACACTATTACTGGTGCTATGTTGTGTTTACAGACAGGAGCCTAGAATGGATGCCCTCTGAGAGGCTGTACGAGAAGCTGACTGAGCCAAGACCCACAGCCAGGTGTTGGACTGAGGTTGGGCACTACTATGGAAGAGGAAGGGGAAGGACTCATGCTGAAGCATGTGGCAACCTCATAAAAAATTAACAGGGTCAAGTAACCTGGACCCCTGGAAGCTTCTCAAGACTGAGCCACCAACCAAAAAGCATACATGGGCTGGTTAGAGGCCCCCAGCACATGTGTAGCAGAGAAATGACTGCCTTGCCTGGCCTCAGTGGGAGAGGATGGTTCTAATCCTGTAGAGACTTGGTGCCCTATGGTAGGGGAATACCCGTGGGGGGGGGCATCCTCGCTGAGGCAAAGGGGAGGAGTGATGGAAGGCAGAACTCTGTGAGGGGGTATAGGGAGGGGACAACATTTGGTGTCAGGAGCCATAATGGGACAAGCTAATATGCTAGCAGGTGATTATACTGAAATGGCCTGCCTCGGATTATTATATAATCTGGGACAGGTGAGCCCTCATTAAGCAAGGCTGTGAGGGACTATTTTAGGAAAGATTCCAGCTATTAATATACTTTCCTGTTATCATTAAACATATATAATAAACATATTAAACATATATAATAACATACATATATAATAATAACATAGTAAACATATATAATAACATACATATATAATAAACATATAATAATAACATACCCCTTTGGAGCATATCTCTGCAGATCCATGAAGATGTACTGGCTTAGAGTGATGCTATGTAGATAAATAGATGACTTACATTTTAATGATGATCCTATAAGAATTCCTAAAATTATATTTGTGATTATTAAGCTCTTTTATAACAGGATTGCTATTAGGTCCTTTTCTGATAGTCAAAACTGCAATAAGAACTCTGCCAGTCTCCCAAATGTCACCAGTTAATTGCTCTAAGATGGTAATCAGACTTTCTCCTACTCAAAGCACATTCCAAGAGATTGTAAAACAATTTACCAAAGGTCATAAAAAGGGAACTAATGATTTATTATAGGTGCTAGGACAGAAGATAAAATATTGACTGGGTTTATCTATACAAAACTTTACTAATAGCTTAGTTATGGTTTTAAACCTTAAATGAGCCTGTAGAGCTGAGACAGGTAATAGATGTTTAGCCAGATAATTACTCCTAATGGATATGCATGTAAACATTCTCTGTTGTAACTTCTATTTCAATTTATGACTTGATTTTTTGTGTGAACTTGTGATGAACTTTGCAACATGTGCTCATGTATTCTGAAAGATGTTTAAGGGCTGAGGACAAAGGGAAGAGTCAGAACAGAGGAACTGAGGTGAGAAGAACTGAGCTGAGAGAGGAAATGAACTGAGGAGAAGTTTTTAGTCAGAAGAAAACAAGATTAGAAGGAGAATGCAGAATGGAATAATTTAGAAACTATAGGTAACATAAAAACAAAAGCTAAGAGAGCAATGCTCAGAATGCAGAGGGAAAGAGGAAAAAAGAAAACACTGCAGAGAGCAGAAGGAGCGGGCAGGTTTCTCCTTACCGTGGGACAGAGCAGGTCCCATGGCAAGGACAAGACAGGTTCAGTCTTATTAAAAGGAACAAAGTTTTTTTCTCATGAATATGGTTTTAATTTACTTAGCATTAAAAGAGTGGAAGCTTTTTCTTTGTGCAATAAAGATTGGAGCTCAGTTTTCATCCAGAATGGGTGAGTTCTTTCTGCACTGGTGCTTGGTTTTTTGCTCTGTATGAATATGTAAGTATGGATGTGTGTGTAAGTATGTAATTGTGAGAATGTATGCATGTGTGTGTGTGTGTGTGTGTGTGTGTGTTACTATGTAGTTGTGAGAATGCATGCAAGCTGGGCTCAACTGAATTTGTGTGGAAATGTATAAATGAGAACTCTGCATGCATGAAGCTGTGTATGAACTTATGTGAGATTATGCGTATTCATTATGTAAAAGTGTTTTTTAAGTGTTATTCTCTTCTTCTGGTTCAGTAGATGTTTATTGCTCCAAACTTCCCCCTAGCCTGACAAGCAAGAGGCATCTGGACAAGAGGGAAAATCCTTAATCCTTAATCCTTTACTTTATCTCCTGCTGTTTTAGGATGAGGTGCTAAGTGCTTGAGACCACAGTCTCTGGCTTCAGAGGAATAAAGAAGGCAGGTCAGCTACAATATCATAGTAATTTAGGTTTAGATAAGTAAACTTTTTATTATACAGCAACCCTAAATATCTTGTAAGACAAAAATCTTAGCTCCGCCTACGCTTTTCTCCACTCCGCTGCCTCAAGAAGAACCAAAAAGAATAACCTCCTAGCCAGGGCTGACCTCTGGCAATTTGGGATATAAATAAAGAAAATATTTAATAATAATAATAATAATAATAATAATAATAATAATAATATTGTAGTGGCTATTCCTGGTTGTCAACTTGACTATATCTGGAATGAACTACAATCCAGAATTGGAAGGCTCACCTATGATCCTAATCTGGAGGCTCAGAGATATAAATTTCTGACCTGGATCTTGGCATGGAGATCTTGAAGCATAGTGGCTATGAATTCCAGTTCAAGATCATCTGGGATTAAAGGCATGGAGACACACACCTTTAATCTGGGCCACACCCTCTGCTGGAGATCTACAGCCAGTAATCTGGGCTACACCCTCTGCTGGAGACATATATAAGGACATTGGAAGGAGGAAGATTTATTCTTCCTTGCCAGCTTGCCTCGTGGTACTGAGCAACTGCTAGATCCTTGGACTTCCATCCACAGCTGCTGCTGACCATTGTTGGGGAGTTGGACTACAGACTGTAAGTCATCGACAAATTCCCTAATGATATAGAGACTGCCCATACGTTCTGTAACTCTAGAGAACAGACTAATACAAATACTACTACTACTACTACTACTACTACTACTACTAATAATAATAATAATAATAATAAACAATAAGACTCCTGGTCCATTCTCGGCTCCTTGATTTCTCACCGACAGTTCTTTGCTCCACTCATCTTTGATGGGAATTTGACCCGGCAAGAGCCACAGCAGTGGCAGAGCAGGCCCTAAAAGCAAGCGCGGTGTCCTTACTGTTATGCATGGAGAGGTCGCAGAGGTGAAGGACGGTGGGGCAGACCATCCACACGTGAGACAGGCAGAGGCAGTCCGTGGGCTTTGCTCGCTTGCTTGTTCTCTGCTAGCAGAGGCTGAGTGCTCAAACGCTTCATGTATCCCCTCTTTCTTGTATTGTTCAGTCATCCCCACAGCTGGCCCATACATTCATTTATTATTTTCTTTTTTTATAATTTTTATTCTATATTCTTTGTTTACATTCCAAAGATTCCAAAGGCTTTCCCCTTTCCCAGTCTCCCCCCCACCATATGTCACATAAGTCCTCTCCCCCCCCCCAACTATTCCCCAATCACCCCACCACCACCACCATTTCCCTGTTCTGGTATTCTCCTACAAAACTGGATCTAATCTTTACAGGCCCAGGGTCCTCTCCTTTCTTCTTCTTGGGGATCATTTGACTTGCTAATTGTGCCTTGAGTATTCACGGCTTCTGGGCTCATTAATATCCACTTATCAGTGATTGCATTTCATGTGTATTCTTTTGTGATTGGGTTAACTCAATTAGGATGATATTTTCCAGATCTAACCATTTGCCTACAATTTGCATGAATTTATTATTTTTAATTGCTGAGTAGTATTCCATTGTGTAAATATACCACATTTTCTGTATCCATTCCTCCTTTGAGGGACATCTGGGCTCCTTCCAACTTCTGGCTATTATAAACAAGGCTGCTATAAACATAGTGGAGCATGTGTCTTTACTGTATGCAGGGGAATCCTCTGGGTATATGCCCAGAATTCCACCTCACACCAGTCAGAATGGCTAAGATTAAAAATTCAGGAGATAACAGGTGCTGGCAAGGATGTGGAGAAAGAGGAACACTCCTCCACTGTTGGTGGGATTGCAAGATGGTACAACCACTCTGGAAATCAGTCTGGCAGTTCCTCAGAAAATTGGGCATGAAACTTCCAGAAGACCCTGTCATTTATTATTTTCAAAGTAACTATCTACCCCACTCCTACCTTTCATGGCTACATTTACTTTGCTCCCAAACATCTCAAAATATTGTCCATTAGCCCTGTTGGTTTTTCCCGCGCGGGCGGCCGGCGGCCGGAGTGAACCGCGGCCCCAAGCCGCCTGGTCCGCGAAGTGAACCACGGCCCCGAGCCACCTGGTCCGCGAAGCTGGGATCCGCAGGCGGCAGGCACGATGCGCAGCGCTCGCGGTGGAGCCGGGAGGTATGGGCTGAAGCAGTTAGACCAGACCAAGTACTCCACGCGGGTTTATTTAAATGGGGATACAAAGGGGAACGGGGTGAGGGGAAGGCTGGGGCGATGAGCAGAAAGAAAGAGAGAGAGAGAAAGAGAAAGCTGCTCCTTTAATGTGCATGATTATTCAAATTACAGGTGGGCTAGGTGGGTCTATTGAATTCTGGGTACATGGTGGCCGTTGCCTTGGTAACAGGAATAAACCTGCAGGGCCGCATTAGTGTCGCCTATATGATGTCATAGGTCTCAGGACCAACATTCCTCCATTTCTGTTATTAAAAAAAGGAAAGGAAGAGAGGGGGGGCCGATGGTGAAAGGGAATGAGGGCGTCGTGTCTCTTAAACTGCTTCCTGCTGTCTAGGGGCGTCGTCAGTTTGGGGGCGTAGCTGATTTTCACCATCGGGGCCCTCTGCGTCAGGTACTTCTGTGGACAGCGGCTCTTCCGTGGGCAGCGGCTGGTAATTCTGTAACAGAAGCTGATTAATAGTTTGGTTGGAAATTTTTTGCATTTGCCGTTGGAAGAATGTAGAAACGAGATTAATGAGGCAAGGCGCAAATAACAGCACGAGAAAGATGACTAGAAGGGGCGTTACAAAAGGCAGTATCCATTTCCATATAGGGTTTTCAAAAATCCCAGAACTAGAGGTCTCACGATCTCTGAAGTTTTTTATGTCTGACTGGAGCTCCTGGATTTTGTTTTTCACTATCCCGGACTGGTTGACATAGAAGCAGCATTCTTCTTGAAGGAACAGGCAAAGACCACCTCTTTCAGCTGTGAAGACATCTAGTCCACGTCGGTTCTGAAGCACTACGGCTGCCAAAGAATCGATCTGCTTTTGGATAGTAAGCATAGTTTCAGTCATTCCCTGGAGATCACTCTTAAACTGGGAAGTGAATGTATTGTATTGGGCCAAAGAGGTAGTTATTCCCGCCACACCAGTGCCAACGCCTACGGCTATTCCTGTAGCGACCAAGAGGGGCACGATCTGAACTGCCCTCTCACGTCGAGCAGCCATCATATTTACCACTGGTATTGGCAAAGGCTCATTTCCCTGGATTACTCCCAGTTCAGGGAAAAGGAGTATTAATGTGCAAACTCCAGACCAGCTGGCAGGTAGGCGACGATATACCCGAGTGCCACAAAGAATTGACGTGTTTTGGATTGCAGGGCATTGTGGCAGAGATGATATATCAAGGCTTATGGTTTTATTACAGTCTAGGGGGCTTAACGTTCCTACAGAACGTGTCCCAGAGGCCTTAAAACAGTTTGCTATGCCAAAGAGAGGGACAGAGGCAAGGTACGGAGCCATGGTGACATCAGAGTCAGGACAGCTGACAAAAGGTGAGGTAAGGTTATTTGGCAGTATCATTGGAGAAGCTGTAAGTGATAGTTTTGAGTCAGTTCATGGGGGTACACATAACCAACAATCTTTAAAGCGACCAGGCCTGGTGACATTAAGGAGCTGGTATGCTGAGGTCAAAGTTTGAAGCAATAGACGAAATGACAAGTTAGTGCCATTTATGAGGGGTGCTGTCAAAGAATCGAGGACCTCGGAGGAATGTTTGATTATCTCCCCTACCTTTTCAATACCTAGAGGCTGGGCGATTGAGATATACTTTCTCTGAATATGGATGGTACTTACTGGGGAGCTGGGCTGATTTTTGCGATAGAGCTTACCAACAACTCCTGTCTCCCACCTGGAATCCCACGGGTCTTGTATGTAGAAGAAAAGTGTCTTGCGGTGTTGATAGAAGAAGTGATTGACCCGTGATCCTAGCATATGTATCTGGCAAGACCAATATGGGCAGCCCCCATATTCGTCCGGCCATCTTCTGCAATAATCTTTTGTCTGGTCGAAGAGAAAGCAAGTATAGAGATCATAATATTTGGATGGGATAACCGATATAGGAACGATCGCAATTTGGACCGGTTCTTGGCATCCGGATATGGAGCAGTTTCCCGATCCTATTTGGAAAGACTGTTTGTTATCTGTAGGGGTTTCATGAACCTCGAATCTCCAGATGTAAGGGCTGCCCTGGATGGAAATGAAGAACAGCAGGGGTAGGACAAGAAACCCATGTCTAATCCAATGAGGTCGAGCTCGGATGCCGGAGTGGAGTCTCATGTTCTGGAATTGGGGACAAGGTGGATGATCTCGAAGTCCTCCGGAGTTTAATAGAGCACGGTCCTGTTGGGGTTGACGTGTATGAAGAACAGTCATTTTTAGGTAGAGGGATAAAAGGTTTAAGGTGGGACAGGTGGATCCAATGAGAGAATCCTTCAAGTTTAGCAGCTGTGGGGGTCACGAGAATCACCTTAAAAGGACCTTGCCACTTGGGTGAGAGAGGTGGCGGCCGATGATCTGGAGGAGATAAGAGGACTTGGTCTCCAATGTTGATAGGAAGTGGACAGGAGACAGTCTGTGGCCGCGGTAGATGGTGGTCAGCAAAGTTCCATAGGAGAGAACGGAGGTGGCAAAGCAATGGGGTGAGTAGGTGGTCTGGGAGGGGAGAGCATTTAGGTGAAAGACCAGGAGTTAAAACTGGACGTCCATACATAAGTTCAAAGGGTGAGATGAGAAGGGGTCGCTTGGGGAGAGCTCGTAGTCTGAAAAGAGCCAGAGGTAGGAGTTTTACCCAGTCGAGGTGAAGTTCCTGTGACAGCTTGGCAAGGGTGGTTTTTAAAGAGCGGTTAGTTCTTTCTACCTTACCTGAAGATTGGGGATGGTAGGGAATGTGGAAATGCCAAGGGATGTTTAGGGCCTTCGAAAGAATCTGAGAAACCTGGGAAGTAAATTCAGGGCCATTGCCTGACTGAAGAGAGGCTGGAACACCAAATCGGGGGATGATCTCTTGGAGGAGGAGATCAGAAACTGTCTGAGCCCTCTTGTTAGTGGTGGGAAACGCTTCTACCCACCCCGAGAAGGTGTCCACTAAGACCAAGAGGTACTTGGCACGCTTGACAGTGGGCATGTGGGTAAAGTCAATTTGCCAGTCAGTTCCAGGAAGGGAACCTCTAGCCTGATGGGTAGGGAAAGGGGTGCTACGATATCTCGAGTTGGAATCTGACATCTGACAAATTTTACAAGAGGCAGTGATAGATTTTAAGAAACTTAAGTCCTCAGGAGTAGGCTGTAGGTGGGACTTAACAAAAGAAGATAACGCTCGGCTGTTAGGATGAAAGAGTTGGTGAAGATAGGATAGAGTTTGACGAGTGTCAGGAGGAGAAGGTAGAGATGTGGGTTGAAGTGTGAGGATATCTCGGGGAAGGTAAGATGAGTTTAGCCCTCTAAGAGCTGCAGTCCTAGCTGCCTCATCAGCTCGGTTGTTTCCCTTGAAGACAATAGAGTCATCCGTCTGGTGGGATCTGCAATGGACAATCCCAATAGCTGTGGGGAGATGGGAGGCCTTTAGCATGGCTAAAATGTGGCTGGCATTAGTTATCGATCCTCCTGTGGTGGTAAGTAACCCGCGCTCTTTCCAGATAGCAGCGTGGGACAGGAGGATATGAAAAGCATATTTAGAATCTGTATAGACATTAAGGGATTGTCCCTGTGCCAATTGAAAGGCACGGGTGAGAGCTATTAGCTCAGCCTGCTGATTCGTGGTGTGTGAAGGGAGGGCCTGTGCCTCTATCACCTCGGTGTCTGACACTATGGCATAGCCAGCTTTTCTAGTCCCTTCATATAGAAAGGAGCTTCCGTCTGTGTACCAGGTATAAATGGCTTGAGGCAATGTGCCCTCCTGTATGTGTGAAGGATGAGGTAGTAGTTGCTCTAAAGTCTCAGTGCAGGAATGAGAAAGGGAGTGGTTAGTGTTAGGTCGGGGAAGAAGATTAGAAATATTGAGAGGAGGACATGATTGGAAGGTGAGCGTGGAATCTTCTATTAGTGCTACCTGAAGAGAAAGGACCCTGGAGGGAGGTAGAGTCTGCAAGCCTTTATAAGTTAGGAGCTGGGACAGGTTATGAGAAGAGAGCACAGTTATGGGAGACCCCAAGGTTAGCTTCTTTGACTCTCGAATAAGTAATTCAGCAGCTGCTAAGGTACGAATACAAGGTGCCCATCCTCGGATGGTTAAATCTAGTCTTTTGGACAGGTATGCTACAGGTGCAAAAGAAGGTCCTAGCTGGTGACCTAAGACTCCAAGGGCAAATCCCTCTTTTTCAGTTACATAGAGGGAGAAGGGACGAGTCAGGTCAGGGAGGTGTAAGGCTGGGGCCTTAAGGAGAGCCTGTTGGAGTCTCTGAAAGGGCTTAGTAACAGGTTTGAGAAGAGGTTCATGGGTGGGGCCTAATGCTGCCTCATATAAGGGCCGAGAAAGGAGGGAAAAGGAAGGAACCCAGGAACGTAAGAAGCTAGCCATTCCTAGGAATGACAAGATCTCTTCCTTTGTGGAAGGAACAGTTAAAGACTGAATTAGATTCTTTCTATCTAAGGTAATAGCCTTGTGGGTTGGGGTAATTGTTAACCCCAAATAGGTAACCTGAGGAGTAGACAGTTGAACCTTAGAAGGTGAGACCCTGTAGCCTCGACTGGAGAGGAAATTTAGAAGGGTAGAGGTGTCTGCTTGGCTAACCTCTAAAGATGGGCTACATAAAAGAACATCATCTACATAAAGAAGAAGTTTTGATCTAGGGAGAGATAGAGAGAGTAAATCAGAAGCCAGAGCCTGGCCAAATAGGTGTGGGCTGTCTCGGAATCCCTGAGGCAGAACAGTCCAGGTAAGTTGGGTAGAAAAGTGGGTATCAGGATCCGTCCAGGTAAAAGCAAATATATTTTGTGATTGAGTGTCAAGGGGGATAGAGAAAAAGGCATCTTTTAGATCTAGGACTGAGAAATGAGAAGTTCCTGAGGGGATAGTAGAAAGAAGTGTGTAAGGATTGGCTACGACAGGATGGAGAGGTACCACTGCAGCATTAATGCACCTGAGATCTTGAACCAGGCGATAGGTACCATTAGGTTTTTTGACTGCTAGTATAGGGGTGTTGAAGGGAGAAGAGGTAGGGCGGAGAAGTTTCTTTCTTAAGAGGTCAGAGATGATAGGCTTGAGTCCCCTGAGGCTTTGAAGAGAGAGAGGGTATTGGGCTTGGGTGATGTACCTGGTAGTGTCCAGTAACTGGATAACAATGGGGGAATGATGTCTAGCGACAGAAGGATTCTGGACGTCCCAAACTCTGGGGTCCACCTGAGAAGCTGGTAGAGGAAATAAAGTGTTAGTGTTAGTAGATTTACTGGCTAGAAGGAGAAGTAGGGGAACTGCTGGCGAGCTTGGGTTCAGGCGCGTGAGGGGGGCAAAGGAAATTGAAGCCCCCAACTTAACTAAAAGGTCCCTACCTAATAAGGGAACGGGAGAAGTTGGCACTACCAAAAAGGAATGGGTGAAGGGTATGTTTCTAAAAGTGCAGTTAAGTGGTGGAGTCTGGTGAGGAAGGTAAGGCTGTCCCCCTATCCCGACTATGGGGAGACACGAAGGCGAAGTGGGCCCCCAAAACTCTACCAGGACTGAGTAGGTGGCTCCAGTGTCCAGTAGGAAGGAGATAGGCCGTCCGCATACCACTATGGTTACCCGGGGCTCCCTGCTGGTGATGGGTGTTGTCGGGTCAAGAGAGCTCCGGCCCCTTCAGTCATCCATAGCCAAGCCTAGGAGGTCTGTTGGAGGAGTATCTGGGCGAGATGGCCTTCTGCTCTGTGCGACCCGAGGGCAATCGATCGCCCAATGTCCCTCACGATGACACTCAGGACATGGTCCTTTTGGCTTGCGGGGGTTGGGGCAATCCTTCGCCCAGTGACCCATTTGACCACATCTATAGCAGGGAGCTGGCGGTAGTTTGGCCTTAGAAGGCCAGGAGCCCGGGGTGGTGGCTGGAGCTGGTCGGACAGCCTTTGCCAGCATGTGGTATTTTTGTTTTCGGGCTTTCTCATCCCTCCCATGGTACACCTTGAAGGCCAGCGCTAAGACTTCTGCCTGGGGAGTTAGGGGCCCCCTCTCCAAGCGTTTAAGTTTAGCTCTTATGTCGGGATAGCTCTGGGAAAAGAAATAAGTCATTAAAAGTTGCTTACCTTCTGGATTCTCAGGATCTAGATTAGTGTACTGTAATAAAGCTTTTGTAAGGCGATCTAAAAACTGAGATGGATTTTCCTGTTTGTCCTGGACAACTTCCTGGAGTTTTTCAAAGTTTACTGGCTTTAAGGCTGCCTTTCTGAGACCAGCTATAAGGCATGTAATAAACCTGTCTCTGGCTAAAATACCACCTGTGGAATTGTAATCCCATTGAGGATCCTGGTCAGGTACTGTCTCAGATCCAATTGGGTATGTTCTGTCTGTCTGGTGAATCTGGTCTGCATGCACTCTCGCCTCTTCCAAGACACGCCTGCATTCCTCTGGGAGTAAGTTATTAGTGAGAATCATATGGACATCATGGAAAGTTAAGCTATAGGATTGAGTGATGTACTAAAATTCTTTAATAAAGCTAGAGGAATTAGAAGTATAAGAACCCAGTCTGCTTTCTATTTGAGAGAGTTCACTCAACGAGAAAGGAACATGTACCCTAACCAAACCATTAACTCCAGCCACTTCCCTCAGAGGAAGGACCGGTGCTGGGTCAGGTGTCCTCGGAGGAGTGGTTGGGCACTTGGCTGTGGCCTTGGAACGCGTAATAGGAGGGGTAAAGGTTGGCGCCAGTACAGGGTGTTTGGAATGACCTGTAGCTGGCAGAGAGGGAGGGGAGGGGTCTGGGGAGATTGGATTAGTAGACTCCGGAACCTGTTGAGAGAGAGAGGCTGAAGGTGCAGTTTTGGGTCTCGCAGGCCCAGGAGGCCTGCGGCTGATTAGGGGTGGCTCGTCAGCTGGATCGAATGTAGCGCCCTCTAGTGGGAGGTGGGTAGGTTTCATGGCTAAGAGGAGTTGAGAAGGAGAGCACGCAGAGCAGAGAGATGGTTTAGAACGAAGATACATGAAAGCTTGGACATATAGAACTTCATCCCATTTACCGGATTGCTGGCAATATGTGTTAAGATCCCTTAAAATGATAGGGTCTAGGGTGCCATTAGGTGGCCATTTGGAGTTATTATCTAGCTTGTATTGAGTCCAGACCTTATTACAGAGGTTAATTAGCTTAGATCGCCTCAAATTGGAGGCCAATTTTAGAGATTTGAGATTCTCCAGGAGACATCCCAGTGGGGTACCTGGATGTACTGTCGAAGACGAATTGCCCATGGGTTGAGAAGGAGGTATTCAATATAATCTCAGCGTCCTGGAATATATTGCAATACCTTAATTACCCGCTAGGCTAGGAAATCAGGCCGTCGCGTGAGATCCTAGGAGCGTCTTGAGGCGGGAAGTGCTTGCCTGGCCAGGACTTAAACAGCAGTGAAAACACTTCCCGGGGGGTGGGGGAATTTAACCCAAGGCTAACGTCCTAATGTGAATGAATGTTGGCCAGGGCCAGTTATGTGAGCTGGGTTAGGGAACGAATTTCAACCCAGGGTAGACTGGCCAATTCCTATCCTTTGGCTGAAATCCCCCTAGCCAACTAGAGTTACCTTAGCAATTTGCCGGTGTATGTTCGTGAAAGTTTGCAATCCGATAGCCGGGAGCGTGGAGCTGTTGGTCTGGTCTGAGCTGCCTGGTGAGTGCTAGGAACTCACTTGATATGTGTGCGGCGACGGCGGTGGCAGGCAGCGATGGTGGCGCGGCGGTGCCCTGCCTTGGCGGTGGCGCGGCGGTGGCCGGCCGCGGGGGCGGCGGTGGCAGTGGCGGCGGGGTCTGCAGAGTCTCCTGGCTGGCTCGCCAAAATGTTGGTTTTTCCCGCGCGCGGGCGGCCGGCGGCCGGAGTGAACCGCGGCCCCAAGCCGCCTGGTCCGCGAAGTGAACCACGGCCCCGAGCCGCCTGGTCCGCGAAGCTGGGATCCGCAGGCAGCAGGCACGATGCGCAGCGCTCGCGGTGGAGCCGGGAGGTATGGGCTGAAGCAGTTAGACCAGACCAAGTACTCCACGCGGGTTTATTTAAATGGGGATACAAAGGGGAATGGGGTGAGGGGAAGGCTGGGGCGATGAGCAGAAAGAAAGAGAGAGAGAGAAAGAGAAAGCTGCTCCTTTAATGTGCATGATTATTCAAATTACAGGTGGGCTAGGTGGGTCTATTGAATTCTGGGTACATGGTGGCCGTTGCCTTGGTAACAGGAATAAACCTGCAGGGCCGCATTAGTGTCGCCTATATGACGTCATAGGTCTCAGGACCAACAAGCCCAGTTTATTATTTCCTCTTCTTTGAGTTAAAAAAAAATGCAATTATGGATTCTGTCAGTGCTTTTAGTCACCCAGAGATTTATTTATACATGTCACCCAATGGGGCATGTGCGTGCCTGTGTGTGTGTGTGTGTGTGTGTGTGTGTGTCCCAGGTAGTTGTAAGCTGCCTGACGTAGACCCTGGGAACTGACCTTGGGTACTTTGGAAGTGCATCATGCACTCCTAAGTTCTCGGTCATCGCTGAAGCCCTGAAAGGCTTTCTTAGATTCTCGCTGAGGATGGTCTGCTTTACCTTTCTCCCACCGCCCACTTCGCCATCCAGACTGAGCCATCTCATGGCGTTGCTGGGCACAGTCAAATCAGCACAGCCCCCGGGGATCTACAGTAGATGAAAGTATTAGAAGAATTAGGTTCCTTATGTGCTGTGTTTATTATCCCAAATTAAATACAAGCTTCCATTTAACATCAGTGCCTCTGGGACTGTTTAGTATGCTGTGGGTTCTTCAGGCACGTGGCTGGGGAGATGCCTGCTTAGCCTTTTCAGGTACTATATCTAGTCCTCCAGTCAAAAGATAGAAATACTGTCTCCACCTAAAGTTCCCAGCGGAGTCTTATCATTTTCCTTTCCCACTTGATCCATTTGCTGGCTTCGACATTACAGTATTGCCTTGCCTGCATTCAGCTGGCTCCTCTTGGATTACAAAATAAAGTCCCGCTCTTTTAAGCGACCCCAGTGACACATATCTGATGCTAACTTACTCTGACTCATGGTCGCTGTAGGGGGAGCTTTTCTGCTGTGAACTGCTTGCTGAATGTGAATGAGGTGTTGCACTTTTATTAACTTATAGCAGGTTTGTGTTTAACCACGAGAGGAAAGCAACATACCAATTATTCCCTTGTTCAATTCTAAGCAAACATGACGAGGGCACAGCTCAGTGGCATGAGTCACTTGAATCCCTGAATTAGTCTCTTCACATGGCATCTGAAAGAAAGTCATAACCATTTCCTCATTAGAGGAGAACATGAGAGCAGGCTGCTACATTCACAGCCCACCAGCTTTGTGTTAGTGGCGCAGCATTTATTGTCTACTGGGTCCTAGCTGCTCCTATTAATTTGGAAGCATTTCATATAAAATGAAATGGATTCCATTTCTGCAACTGGAAATTATGGATTCTGTCAGTGCTTTTAGTCACCCAGAGATTTATTTATACATGTCACTCAGTGGGGCAATTTGCAGTTCTGGACAGATTGCATGGCTTAATGCAGACTGCTTGTGCCCAAAGCCCAAGCTTTCCTCGCCTCTTGAAATGGAACAATTGCAGGCTTATATGCTCTATGTTAAAGGAGTCCCAGATGAGAAGAGGACAGATGTGTGCTTTTCAGAAGACACAAATGATTCCATTAAATATAATTTTATGAACTCCTAGAGGGTAGAGGCCATTTGGACTGGAGCTTTGGGAGAAGTGGGTGAACTAAAGAATTCCTGTTATCAGCAAGTTTGATGGAGACTCCCCGACCCAGACAGCAGGCTCCTTGGGGAGTTGTGGTGTATACATACTTTCAGAAGAGAGCCTTAATGAAGGCATGATACAGGTGTGGAGGGTCCTGCAGCTGCAAGGTTCTCCCTGGGGCTACTTTCATAGTTTACTGCTCTAGTTATCTGAAACCCCACTATACTGCTACAGCTCTAGAACATTAAACTAACCCCAAGACCCCCAAGAGAGTGTGTTTCTATTCTTTCTGTTTTACTGACCAACAACTAGCAGACTGTAGACATTGCAACAAGGACAGTTGTTGGTAAGAGGTGCATAGGTTCTAGATGTCTCTATAAGCTTATTTTAATATCCTTCAAAGGGTCATGGAGTACACTGCATGTTTTTGTTTAGTTTCCAAAAATGATCAGAGCATGGTAGTTTGCTGGAGGACAACTTTTAGGTTCTGGGCAATGTTGAAGAATATTATCTGGTATTGGTTCCCAGTTAATATGTCAAATGACAAACTCTTCAAACTAGTAGAAAATAGTCACAGTAACTTTTCTAGGCAATTGTTAGCTTTTTCCACTTTCTATGAAAAATGAATATTTTGAATTAGACCTTGAGGAGTTTTTGTTGCTTATTTCAAGGTACAAGATTTGCATTTGAAAGTTATACTGGAATAGTGTAACTAAGCATGGTTCTACTGTGGCAAGGCTTATGGTTCATAGGGGCTTTTAAAACATTATTATTGGGAAGAAAAAACACCAGATCATTAAACTTAGTTGTGTTTAAATAATGAAGAGAAAATTTGTATTAGAAGAGTTAGTTGATGCTGCTTCCTTTTCAGGCTGTGGATTCATCTTCACTCACACTGGGACTTCCACAGTGTATCTCCTGGCTATGCACCTCTGAACGATTAGAACTGGAAAAGAACAAACAACGAGGTGAAAGGAAAGTCTACGTGGAGCCCTTATCCCTACATTCTAGTCTCCTCGGTGCGGGAAGATACTCTGTGGGCTACTGAAAGAGAACGGTGGCACCGACTCAGCCTCAGAAGCCTTTGACCTACATTTATCCTGCCTACAAAGTAAGCTAGATCAATGGTGGCACAGAACTTGTAGCCAGCCAATGTCTGATTGGATCTAAGGTCCTCTCCATGAGAAGGAACCACACCCAGCACTGCTGGAGTAACCATGAACGAGAAATTAGACAGCCCAGAGACCTAGGGTAAAACCAAACACTACTGGTCTAAAAAACAATCAATAAAATGATTCCTAATGATATACTATACTCAAAGATCAGTGCCTTATCCAGTTATCAGAAAGACTTCTTTCAGCAGCAGATGGGAACAGATACAGAGACACACAGTCAGACATTATTTGGAAAGAGAGTGTCTAAATTTGGAGGTCTCTATCAAATGTCTCCCCTCAGACCACAGTGAATCCTGTTCAGGAGGAGTCAGAAAGATTGCAAGAGCCAGAGGGGATGGAGGCCACCAGGAGACAAGGCCCTCTGCATCAATGAAGCAACGCACATACGAGCTCACAGAGACTCAAGCTGTAAGCACAAGGTCTACTACACAGGTCTGCACCAGGAGATAGACACACACACACACACACACACACACACACACACACACACTCACAAACACACACACACTCACACACACATTATACACACACACACAAACACTCACACACGCTCACACACTTACAAACACTCACACACTCACACAAACACACACACACATTCATACACACACACATACTCACACTCACACACTCACACACACACTTACAAACACTCACACACTCTCACACACACACTTACAAACACACACACATACACACACTCACACATTCATACACACACATTCACACTCACACACACATACACACACTCACACATTCATACACACATACACACACTCACACATTCACACATTCATACACACATACACACACTCACACATTCACACACACACACACACACACACACACACACACGGTATTAACTTACTATTTTAAAGGGACTCCTGACTGTGAGAATGAGTGTGTCTCTGACTCTCGTGCCTGTTCTCAAGACTCTTTTCCTCCTGTTGGGTTGCTGTGTCTAACTTCAATACGATAGTTTTTGCTTAATTTTTTTTTAAGTCTGTGTTATTTTTTTTTCCTTTTTTTCTTTCTTTCTTTCTTTCTTTCTTTATTTATTTTTATTTTCTATATTCTATGTTTACATTCCAAAGGCTTTCCCCTTTCCCAGTTCCCACCCACCATACTTCCCATAGTTCCTCCCCCCCCAAATGTTCCCCAATCATTCCCCCTCCCCCCTCGGTTTCTTTACTAGACTGGATGCAATCTTTACAGGCCCAGGGTCCTCTCCTTTCTTCTTCTTGGGAATCATTTGACTTGCTATTTGTGTCTTGAGTATTTAGGGCTTCTGGGCTCAATTTTATGTTTTATTGTATCATACTTGGTTGTTATCCCATAGAAGACTATTCTTTTCTAATGAGAGACAGAGAGGGAGTGGCTCTGGAAGGGAGAGGAGGTGGGAAGAAACGTGGAGGAGTAAAGGGCAGGGAAAACTATAATCAGGAAATATTGTATGAGAAAATAATCTATTTTTAATAAAAGGAAAAAGGGGTGTCATAGCAGTGTTAGCATGAGTAACAGATAAAACATGAAGACGAAGCCATTATAACAAAGACGTTTGGGAGCTGGACCAGCATAAGAACAGCACCAACACATTCCTGGCTTGGATCACCGCCTGCTCAAGTTAGCAGACTTTGGTAGCTGGAGTGTTTACCTAAATGTTTAACTTGACCTGTAGATATAGTACCAGTATCCATCAGTACGCAGACTAAAGTTTATTGTACAAATAGAATGCATATCTCCCCACTAATACTTTACGTGGTATGAGCATAAAGAAGCTGGTGTGACCCCTAAGGCTGTCAACACCCTGCACAGTGTTCTCACAGAGAGCTCTGGAACTATCTATCCTACGCACTCAGATGTGTTGCTTAAAATTGGCACCTGGGCACCAAATCCTGTTGGGTTTGTGCTGAAATGCTGCTCCACACTCGATACTGCTGGGAGATGAGGTGAGTGTTACAGTAACTCAAAGCTGACTACGCATTTTAAAGCGTTAGACTGCAAAATTGCACGGAAGTGATATAGTGGTAGACGATCCCAAGGTCCTCTTTGCCCGTTCATTGTCTCTCCCCTGATCTGCCACTGACGTAATCATTTAGATATTGTACTAGCAGCTTCCCAGGCCAATCCATACATCTTTTGCTTTCATTTATTTGCTTAAAAGCTGAGCTCGGGGGTCGCCGATGGAGGAGTTGGAGAAGGGACTGAGGGAGCTGAGGAAGTTTGCAGTCCCATGGAAGGAGCAACAGTGTCAACCGGCCATACCCCCGGAGCTCCCGGGACTGGACCACCAACCACAGAATACATGTGGACCCATGGCCCTGGCCGCATATGTGGCAGAAAATGAACTTGGTGGACATCAGTGGGAGGAGAGACCCGTGGGCCTGAGGGTGTTTGACGTCCCAGTGTAAGGAAATGCCAGGTGGGAGGACAGGAGTGGGTGGGTGGGTAGGGGAGCACCCTCATAGAGGCAGAGGGAGTGGGGTGGAATAGGGGATTTCATTGGGGAGACCTGGAAAGGGGAAAATATTTGAAATGTAAATAAAGAAAATATCCAATCCCCCTGCTTCCCCCCCCAAACCCCCCCCCAAAAAAACAAACAAACAAACAAACAAAAAAACCTACCAGTCGATGTTAGGTGCTGTTACACAGAACAAACACCAGGAGGCGATCAAAGTACACTACACTAAAGATATCAAGTCAGCTGGCCCTCAGCCATGACCCAGAACAGCCTGCACTGGACCCAGCTAGCAGAAACCCTGCTCAGAGCAACTCACAACACACAAATAGGATTTTAAAGGGTATCGCACAGCACACGTGTTCAGTAGGATTATTATAATCGTAAAGAGTTGTTGCTCAGTGCCCAAGGCTGAACAATGGCATCGCATAACCGGAAGAGGTTGCACAGAACAGAATGCGGAGAATCACACTGCCTGGTGCCCCTCAGCGCTGGTAATTTGTAGGTGCCATGAGAGTAGTTTCACTTCCTGGACACATGCAGTCTCAGGCACGCACAGCACAGCACAGACTGCACTCCTCTAACGCAAGAAAGTCCCGTGACTCTCCAAATGCCAAGAATTCCTTAAACCAACAGACCAACAAAGGAACAGTGTTTGTGACTATTGTGATTGGATTCTTGGAAATTGTTCCTGTAACAAAACACTTCTTGCAAGAAATGTGTGAGAAAAAAAATATCCGGTCAATTCTTTAGAAACTGCTCGGGGATCATGCCAAACATTGTTTGTGTTTGATTTTTAATGTTTAAGACGCAAGCGACTGGTCCTTCGGGGCTCTGCATTTCCATCACTGAACACCGGCTTCCCACTTCAGTTCCCTTGAGCATGAAGCAATTGTTCAGTTGATTTTCTGTTTCTCTTTGCCGATAGACTTCCTGCAACACATCTTATAGTATCATATATTAGTGCTGGAGACAAGGACATAGGATAAGTATCTGAAATTGGATCCTGAGACTTTCGTACATGACGGTGTGTTTTGGTAGATGACCTTCCCGCCCCAACTCTTTACACATACCTATCTGTAACTACTCTCCCTCTTCATGTACAACAAGGAATCCATTCACTTTTAATTCCTAAATTAAGGGAATACTCAGAATGTTTTTGTTCGTAGGTCACTTGAAAAAAACCCATCATTTTCTTGATATATATACATCTTTATTATGACATCAATTGTGTCATATACTGAAATACATGCAAATGATAAATGTTTTTTTGGTTTTTTTTGTTTGTTTGTTTTGGTTTGGTTTGGTTTTTTCAAGACAGGGTTTCTCTGAGTAGCCCTGGCTGTCCTGGAACTCACTCTGTAGACCAGGCTGGCCTCGAACTCAGAAATCCGCCTGCCTCTGCCTCCCAAGTGCTGGGATTACAGGCGTGTGCCACCACCGCCCGGCTGCAAATGATAAATGAATGAGTGAAATTTCATTAGCTAAACACAGCCATGTACCCACTTCTCATGTTAAAACCAGCCCATCACTTCAAATCCCTCCTTTTATGCTATAGCGCAAAACAAGCCCATGTTTAGCATTCTTTTTATTTATTTTTTATTAGATATTTTCTTTATTTCCATTTCAAATGTTATCCCCTTTCCTCATTTCCCCTCCAAAAATCCCCAATCCCATCCCCCCTTTTCCCTCTCACTAACCCTTCCACTCCCACTTCCCTGTCCTGGCATTCCCCTACACTGGGGTGTTGAGCCTTCACAGGACCAAGGGCCTCTCCTCCCTTTGGTGTCTAACAAGCCCATCCTCTGCTACATATGCGGCTGGAGACATGGGTCCCTCCATGTGTACTCTTTGGTTGGGGATTTAGTCCCTGGGAGCTCTGGGGGTATTGGGTGGTTCATATCATTGTTCTTCCTGTGGCACTGCAGACCCCTGCAGCTCCGTGGGTCCTTTAGCTCCTCCGCTGAGGACCCTGAGCTCGGCTCGTTGGTTGGCTGTACCAGTCACTTGCCAATGCTGTAGCCTGTCTACTTCATCTGCTGGTTGGAATGGTCATCAGTTCTACTGTGGTCTTTCTGGCAGTGGGCTCTGATTTGGGGGCAGCAAATAATATTGGGTAAATCTATTGAAAATGAGGATTTATGTACTCCCGCCCAGGGTAGGAGCAGTGACTCCATTGTTTCCACAATCCTTCCAGATAATCCAGGTTTACCCAAGTCTTGAAAGTCTTTCCCTGCCTTCAAAAGCCCTGCCTCCTTTCATAACTGTGTGTGTCTCTTTTAACCTTTAATATGTTAAACAGTATTAAAACAGCATGTATACCAGTGGTGCACTCTTTGAATTTCAGCACTCAAGAGGCAGAAACAGTATGTTTTCTGTGAGTTTGATGCGAGCTTGGTGTACAGAGTGATTTCCAAGACAGGCAGAGCTACATAGCTAGATCCTGTTTAGAATACAGCAAACCAAACAACCAAACAACCAAACAACAAAACGCCAGTGTTCTCTGTGTGCTGAGCTGTGATATGTTAATCTATAGCAGTGACAAGATTGCATTTTCTACTCTCCTAAGCTTTAATGTTTATTTAGCAGCTCTGCTGAGGTACGATTTACAGAAAACTATTTAGTGTGTCCTGATATTTATATCCAGTGCATGGTCTGAAGATTGTTACTCCTTCCAACAGAAGTTGTCAGGGCAAAGCTTTTCCAAATCTCATCACATTCCCATCCTCTGACGAGATACAAATAGGAGGCTTTGCAAATATTTGCTGAAGAAATGAGCAAGTCACGCTATGTAAATGAAAACAATCTCATCATGAAAGACCAAGAGTTTCTACTTGCTGGGAATGTGTGTGTCTGGAAACCTTGCACGTCTATGGTTCACAGTGGAAACAGACTTGTGGTCTAAGAACACTTGGGTGGTGGCACTCTCTGTGACACTCTTTTCTGCTCTGTTCATGTGTTGTAACCTCTATGATCAGAACCTACTCAGGAGGAATATTTACCCAGTCTTTCTCCATTAGAACATTTTCTGGACCAATCTTTAACCAAGGAGGACAGACAAATGAAAAACTGTCTGGCTTCTTTCTAACCTGTCAGGGAGGCAGCTGTGAGGGTGCTTCATCTCATCTCATCACTGCCAGGCACGCTAGCTCCCAGTTGACTATTCCAGATGGGTCCCTCTTGGGTCTCCTTCATTTTTTGTCTCTCCTCCCAAGCCTCTTCACTGTGATCTTGTGTTCAGATCTTAGATTCAGTGTTTATTTTCCAGAAAATCCAAAATAAGTTAGATAAGGTTGACCTAGAAAAAGGCAGTGAAATTGACATTTTTCCTCTTTCTTGTGCAGAGATCCTGAACAATTTCTTTCATTTCTGAAAGTATGTTCATTAGAGAATGGGATAACAATACATTTTAGGGTTGCATTAAAATGCTACTCAGCTTTTTTCTGGGTATTATGCACATGTTTTTGCTTTGCCACAAAATTTCCAGAAATGGATGACTCATACAGTGACTAAGAATCAGTAGCATTATTAAGACATCAGGGTAGTGTCAAGTAGATAAGAGACACACAGAAGACAGCTTCCTCGGCTGTTTCCTTTGATGATACTCTGGGTTTCTGTTTGCTCTGAATCTCTATTTCCTTTCTGGTAAGATCTAGGAAGAGAGAGAGAGAGAGAGAGAGAGAGAGAGAGAGAGAGAGAGAGAGAGAAAGAGAAAGAGAGAGAGAGAGATATGTTGTTTTAGGTCTATTAAAAGTTCCTGCCTTCAAGGAGTATGCCTCACATGTGGGAGACCCTGCATTCTACCACAGTACTGGAAAAATGAGTGCAGAAACATGTGCAACACCAAATTTGTCATGTCAATCATGTTTAATTGTACAGTTCTATGACAGTGGTTCTACTTACAAAGTCTGGCAGCTGTTACCTCTGGTTCTAAAATTATTTCATCAACACAAGCAGAAACTTTGTGTGCACTAAATGACTCACCATCATCCCCTGACTCTTTGTGACCTTCTATCTGTCAGGATCTCCAAAGTAAAAGAAGGAATGGAGCAAGTACATATAATACTTATATGACATGGTCTGGCCAGGCCAGCCACAGCTGTCTAACACTAGTAAGATTTAGAACCCAATAGCTGCTCAGTCCATGAGTCCAGATGCATAGCAGTTTCATATGGTAGGTCTGGACAATCTCTGTAGAGTAAGTAGCTAGTCTTCAGTTAGTGTTGGAAACCTGATATACCAAGGAGCACATCATCATCATGATGATTACCACCATCACCACCATAACCACCACCACCACCACCATCACCATAACCACCACCACCACCACCACCACCACCACCATCACCATAACCACCACCACCACCTTTTTGTAGTGCTGGTATCAAGTTTATGACACCATGCATGCTAGGCAAACATATTTATTTCAGTGAGCGGCTAGCCTCCAGTTCCATCTCAGTTACCCTCTAGTGTACAGGCTTTATACATTTGCCAGTTCTAGGTACTTATTGTTAGTGGAAATGCAACATTTGACTCTTAGCAAATGTTTTCAAGGTACATTTCTAGTACAGTATGCAATTAGCAATTTTCCACTGGGTCTAGGCCCGCCAGTGCCCATCATCAATGCCAATAGCAGCCTAGATCTTTTTAGTTCTATTGGAGCTATACCTTGGAGGCGACTTACTGAGTCAGATGGAGACATCCTGTGTTTAAATTTTCAAGGAACTGCCAAACTGTTTTCCAAAGAAAACGTGCCACTTGGCATTTCTTAGTTCTTTCAACATGTTTTTATGTTCAATCTAATTTCTCTTTTGTACTAGTGACTGGGAGTGGCTCATCACTATGGTTTTGACTCTGATGTTAAATGATGATTCATGCTGCTGATTGTCTTCTATGTGTGTTTAAAAATTAATTCCCACTGCATTCTACATTAGGCTGTTTTTCTTTTTTGTGTTATATTGTAGGAGTTCTTTTCATATGCTGGTTAGTAATAGGATGAGATTTTTGTGTGTATGTGTGTGTTATAAATGTTTAGGTTCACTTCACTTTGGTAGAGCTTTGGTTTTATCTACCCCGGTGCTCCTTTGGCTACTGTGTTCATGGGAAATCTCCTTCCACTTCTCCATTTTTTTTTTATTGTTTCTATCTTTTGGATATAAACACATCAGGAGAAATGCTCAGTGGTCAGGAGTATGTCCTGATCTCCCAGAGGGCGCACATTCCCTTCCCATCTCCGTGGAGTTGATGGAGGAAATGTGACACTGGAGCAGGGGTTGAGGTATTCGACGCTCATTCGAGGCCAGTCTCTTGTTGCTTCCTTCAGATCTGGAGGCAGGATTCTCCAGCACCCTGGGATAAAAACCTTTGAACTATAAGCCATTCCTATTTGAATATTTTCCTTGATAAATATTGCTGTGGTCACAGTGTCTTCACAGAAATAGAAACCCTAATTAAGACAAAGCTGAACAATCAGAAATTAATGGACTCAGCTATTACAATTTGAATAAGGAATCAAAATGTTAATAGTGCCAGGGTATGTTAATATTAAATATATTTTGGAAAGGAAAGCCCAAAACTGGAACCTAATGGTGGGATGAACTCAGGTGTGGTAGTTTGAATAAGAATGACCCCATAGGCCATATGAGAATACAGTTTCCCAGTTGGTGGAACTGCTTGGGAAGGATTAGGATGAATCATTTTGTTGAAGGAGGTTTGTCACTAAGGACCAGCTCCAAAATTTCAAAAGTTCCAGCCATTTCTAATTAGCTCTTTCTGCCTCCAACTTGTGAATCAAGATGTAAGCTCTCAGTTCCACCATCATGGAGTCATCCTCTGAAACGCTGAGCTTAAATTAAATCCTTTCTTTGCCTTGGTGATGGTGTTTTATCACAGCAATAAAAAAATAACTAAGGCATTTCATACTATAAAGATGATACCAAACACAAGCGTAGCATTTTCCTAGGGATTTGGGTACTGGTTTGTGGCTATTTCTCAGGAGATTCATGGAACTTCCAAGACACAGAAATGAGATTCACAAGATCTCTCCCCAACATTATAAAGAAAATACAAAAGTGCTAGGGGGAGTAGACTCTTTGATGGAATTGCCTGACTGGACAACTCCAGGAACACAGATTTCATGGGTTTTCACTCTGATTCTATTCTGATACAGGCTTTGGTGATGCGGCTGCCTCTGACACATTATTTTTATTTATTTATTTTTATTCTTGTATCTGTTTTTACAGTCCAGACTTTATCCCCCTTTTGGTCTACCTTCTGACTTTCACATCCCATACCCCATTCCCATCTTCAAGTGGATGTTCCCACCCCCACTCCCCACCCCACCAGCCATCCCCACTCCCTCGAGCCCCAAGCCTCTTGAGGGTTAGGTGCATCTTTTCTGAGTCCAGACATGGCAGTCCTCTGCTGTATATATGCAGGGGGCCTCATATCAGCTAGTGTATGCTTCCTGGTTGGTGACTCAGTGTCAGACAAGTTCTTAAGGTTCCTTATATTTTGCTTTCTTGTACAAAGCAGTTCTTGTAAAGAAATTCCTTGTTTCCTTTAAACACAGAGTGAGTAAGTAGAGAATAGAGTCCTGGCAAGGGGAGGAATATTTTTCTTCCTAGTCAGTGAAATCAGATGGCTGCTTAATATTTATTTACACTTCCAACTATGTACAGGAAAAGAGTGTGGTCTTCCTTCAGAGTTTGCCATGCACCAGAGTGCTAGTAAAAGTGGAGCTGCTCTAAGACTTCCAGCATCAACTCCACTGACACACAGAAGCTGCCTGCATAGATTGCCATAGTCCTATGGGTCTCTCATCTCTAGTTCGTAGATGTCACACTGTAAAAACAAACAAACAAACAAACAAAAAAGAGAACTGGCATTTCTCAGTGACTTGCAAACTTTCTATTTCCTTTTAAAAGATTTGGTTTTAGTTTTGAGATGTGTGCATCTGTGTGGGGGTATATATACCGATGAATGTAGGTAAACAGAGTACAAAAGAAAATGTCAGATCCTCTGACTCCCTCTTGCTTCAGTGAGAAGACTTTGTCTGTTCAGTCTTCAGTGTACCATTTTGCCTCCTGTCGAGCTTGAAATGTGCACATCTTCTGCCTGAGTCATCGTTAGTTCCAAGTCCCTTTAATAATTAATATCATATCTCACTCTAGCCAAGCTGACAGACAAGTGCTTCTGTCTCTCCTCGTGCTTTTTAATTGGCACCTTGTGAGCTGCAAATTGCACAGTGCCAATGAGTTAAATACCAGGTCTAGCTGACATTTCCTTGTTGACAAAAATTACCAAGCTCACCCTAAGGAATATTTCAGGTACAAGTGCAGAAACAGTTCTGACTGAAGGAACACAAATGTTCCCACGGTATCCCTGCCCACTAAGCCTCTGTGATTGTATAGTCATGGGATTAAAATGTAGGCAAGGCTAGGAGACAGTGGTGGTACCTTCCTGCAAAGCTGAGGTTTGTTATCTTGTGGGATGACAGGTCAGGTGTGACCAGCCCCCTGAGACCCAGAGTCCGCAGCTGGAGAAGTCACACTTGCCAGGGGAGCTTGGCGCCATCATGGTACCATCTAGAAGCAGAGCTGGGAAGTGAGTGCAAACCTAGGGGATTGTGATTATCATGTGTTGCTAATCCAACGCCAGGAAAGGACGTAGAGTATTAAATGCATAGGAAAACCTTTCAGAAGTGTGTATGTGTGTGAAGGTGCACACATCTCCACTGCACTAACGTTCTCAGTTTTATGCCTCAAGGATCAGGTAGGTGCTTAGAAAATAGAAACATAAAAGTTAAAAATTTGAGTGCAAATTTGAATTAATCTTTCAAATCAGTTTAAATGTCATTCTCATTCAATTTTCTTTTCAAAAACTGTATTTTAGGCTATTGTTTCAAATAAGCACAGATTTTCAAAGAATTTAAATATAAAATTTCATATGGTCTGAGTTAAAAAGTAAACCTTAGTCAAATACCCAGGGTGAGGATTCCTGCCAATAGAAGACCCACCATAAATGAAATATTTAAAAAATAAATGTTTTAATAAAGCAATGTACTATACACTATAGGTGGGCTATCTCTCATCCAAAAGAAGGAAACTTTCTTAAGCAGATTCCTTTTTTTTTTTCCGAGACAGGTTTTCTCTGTGTAGTCCTGGGTGTCCTGGAACTCACTCTGTAGACCAGGCTGGCCTCGAACTCAGAAATCTACCTGCCTCTAAGTTGATGCCTTCTTAACAATGACAGTGATCGAATGCTATTTATATTCAAAAATTATAAATGGGAAAGCAGGAGTGAAAGATAAAGCCCCACTGATAGCGTGTTTCTTTAGAACAGTCAACACCCTGGGGTCAATGCTCAGTCCTGACTGAGCCCATGCCACGGGAGCAACCTATAACCACAGCACCTTGGAGGTAGATGCAAGATGATCAGATGTCATCCTTGGCTATTTAGGAAGTTGGAGGCCAGCCTGTCATGTGATACCTTGTGTTCAAAACAAGACAAACCTCTCTTCACTCTACAAAACAACGGTTAGAGCTGTCATGTAGATGAGGTATTTCAGGTAGAAACCTCTCACAGACCTTATCAGTTAGGAGAATTTACTTTCCTGTCTATGAACACAGTGTTTTTCAAGACCCCATTGCATCCCTGGTCTAAGTTTGGCTCTGATAATAAAAGCTCCTGACATTTTCTCTCCAGAGCATTCTTTTCACTGTCAGGTGGCTTCAGGGACACCTGTCATTGTGGGCTGAGTCAGGGACACCTGTTATCTTGAGCGGAGTCAGGGATACCTGTAGTCTTGTGCGGAGGATCAAGGCTGGAGCAACACTAACTATTGGTAATATGTATCCTGATATTTTCAAGCCTTTTTCTCAGAAATGGCAAGAGGCATCTGCCCATTCCAAAGTGGGTCAAAGCACAATGGTCACAGCACCAAAGGCAGGAGTTAAGGTCATGATAACAAATACTAAACCTCCAGTTAATGTAATCTCATTACCTGGTATATGATTTTCCAGTGTAAGTCTCCAATACTGTACTGATTATATTATAATACTCTATTCTATGCCATGTCGGTGTGTATGTGTGGTCCTTCAGGGGGAGGTGATGCCTGAACATGGGCCCGCTCAGGCACTCCCTTCCCCCACATCGCCATGCCATATTCACTAACACCCTTCCTCTCTTTTAAGTCCCATTAATGGTGCCGAAACCCGGGAATATCAACAACCCAATTAATAAAGAAATCATCACTGTTATCTTGAGCTGAGTCAGGGATACCTGTAGTCTTGTGATGAGGATCAAGGCTGGAGCAACAGTAACTATTGGTAATGTGTATCCTGATATTTTTAAGCCTTTTTCTCAGAAATGGCAAGAGGCATCTGCCCATTCCGAAGTGGGTCAAAGCACAATGGTCACAGCACCAAAGGCAGGAATTAAGGTCATGGTAACAAATACTAAACCTCCAGTTAATGTAATATCATTACCTGGTATGTGATTTTCCAGTGTAAGTCTCCAATACTGTACTGATTATATTATAATAAAATGTAAGCTTATAACTTTTTTGTTGTCTAAAGTTGGTGTTTCGTGATTCTGGCAGTAACAGATATTCTTTCCTAGAGAGAAGAGACAGTAAACTATTGGGCATAATACAATTTATTACTGCATGTATGTATAACTAAAGCTTTTATATGTATACAGGTAGATGGTCTGATCCTTTACTGTTTCCTGCACCATTAACTTTCCTGTGTTGAATCTAGTGTAGTCTAGTCTAATCTAATCCAATCCAATCCAATCCAATCCAATCCAATCCAATCCAATCCAGTCCAGTCCAGTCCAGTCCAGTCCAGTCCAGTCCAATCCAATCCAATCCAATCCAATCCAATCCAATCCAATCCAATCCAATCCAATCCAATCCAATCCAATCCAAACCAATCCAATCCAATCTAATCTAATCTTATTTAAACTACTCTAATCTATTCTAATCTAACCTAATCTAATTTCAGTTGGATTCATGTTTATGCTAAAATAGTGATTATCCACAAGCCAGACCCTAGAACTTAGCTCCTTACCAGTATTCATATTGATTTTCACCTGGGTCCATTAATAAATTAGTTGTGTGTGAACTTTTGGAAACACACCATATTCTTTCTTCTACAGGTACTGATTGCTGACCTGCCCTGTCCCAGCTCTACCTGAAAGCCTTTCTGCTCTGTTAGCCTACTGTTGTCTGTCTTGAGTGCTTGGTATGCCAAAGGAATCGGGGTCCTAGTGTCCCTAAAGCTATGATATCACCAAGCTAGCATGGGCTTTATGGGTGGAGGGGAGGCCTATCCTTGTTTGTCTTTCTGTTATTACAGCAGGGCAGAGAAAGCTTTTCTGGCTTTTATCCCGATGATAGTGGCTCACTCTCCGTTCCATGTCTTTAAGCTAGTGGGAATAGCAGTCTACAGGACACTTTGTATGGCACTTCTGTGCATATACAATGGAGTTCTCGCTCTGCCAATGGCCCACACCCTAGAAAGATAAAATGCTACCTGCTTCATTGTACGTAATGTTGGGCTGTGTTTGTCTTTCCCACAGTCTCCTTACCTCCTGGAGTTTAACTGCACTGATTCACTTCCCTGGAATGTCTCATTCACCTTGTCGCTGAGTCTACAATAGTGACTTCCTTTGTTCCACAATGAAGAGCAACAGGGAGGAGAAATAACCTAGGGGTGATCTAGCCTGTGCTCCTCTGGATGCCCTCTGTGATCCAGCTCTGAGAAACAAGACTCCAGGGAGATTTGCTGAAAACAGTAGAGGAAGGGCTTTATTTTCATTTTTAATTTTAATTATTTACTTATTTGTTTACTTGTTTATTTATTTATTTAATGTTTTAAGATGTGAATGCTTGGGAATTGTATTTTCTATGTAACAGGGACAGATGCTATGGGCTCCTCCCTAAACTTACAAAAGGAGCCAGAAACAGAACATTATGGTCATAGAGCAGAGAGGACAATGGGGATCTGTGTCTTTGATAATAACAACCTAAAGCCAACTTTACCTCTCCACTGACTTGCTGCCGAACAGACTTACCTGTTGAAGTTGAGAGACTAGATCTTGGGTTCAGACCCCACCTTAGAAAACCTGACCTAAGGTTTAACTTGAGTTAATATACAGATCAGTTCTAGCACAAGTTTCCAGGTTACTTCCCAAGAAGAGTCGCCTCTAGCACCAGTTTCCAGGTTATTCTCCAACAAATCTGTGCCTCCATGTTACAAGCCTGCTCCTGACATGTCACTTCCTGACAACCAACCATCAGGAGGAAAATAGAAGATAAGTTTATAGTTTCAATCCCAGCACCAGCCGATTATGTTAAAAGCCATAATGCCCCCTATCCCCACCCCACAATGAGATGCTTAACAGGCTAGATATCCTTTTCTTTCTTCTATAAATGCTTGCCTGAAACTGGGCTGAGGGGACGGGGCAGGCTCCTGTTCCTCTGTGTCAGAAACTGTGATATGGCCTAAGCTTGAGTTTGAATGAAGAGACCCTAATGCAATTGCATCAGAACCAACTTTTTGCTTACCATTTTAGGGGATTACGAATGTTTCCTGGCACAACAAAGCTAGTTGTGGTTTTCTCTTCCTTGTGGCTAAAAAGTCATTGAACACCATCTTCCTGTCCCTGTTTCTTCTCCTGGTAAATCTGATATTTAGGATTGAGGAGGGATGTGACATTTTTGGGTCTGTTTGCTCAAGCCTAGGTTAGGTAGCCTAACTTCTGCTCTCATTATTCTTAAAATATTTTGCTGATGCCTATATAGTCTTCCGATCAATGGCTAAATTATAATTTTAAAAGGGAAACATAGTTTTGTCCTTACCATTAGGATATCATCACCAAGGGGCCAGCTGTAAAGAGGTTTTCTGGAAGGAGCAGCTTTTGCTCTGGAGTTTGCCAGTTCATGTGACCACCGAGGCTCAGCTCAATACACACAGGTCCTGCTTTAGTTTATCGTGGCAGAGTTGCTTGACATTTTAGTCTAATCCATTCTCCTGTGTGGCTCCTGTCCTCAGACAAGGCTCTCACTATGGACACTATGCTGAATTATCTTGGGGTTTGAATGAGTTTCTACTTTGTGAGTTCCCTCCAGTAAATGTCATCATGGAGGCCAGTGGACATCTTCTCCTGGAACATGGTACTGAGAACTGTTCTCATAGAATGAACTCATGATAAATGAAGATCGTTTGTCTCTCCATGGTCTGTACCATAAGGCTGTACCATACCCACCTGGCCAGGCCGATGCTTCTCAATGGTTTGCTTCTAACAACCTGGCAATCATCAGTGAGATTAGCATCCTCTTCCTGCTTCCTGGTCACATCCCTTCCCCAGTTTTGCACAAAGGGATCAAGGCAACACCCCAGCCTCTTCTGAGATACTTTGCAAAATGTAACAAAATTCACATGGATAGTTTATTAACTTGTATCAAATGAATGGTCATGAACGAATCATTCAATTAAGTTCACATTCTAGATTCTGAGGAATCTTTGAAGATCATCACAAGCAGGGCTTTTTGATCATGTGACCCAGATGACAAGTGAAAGATATATTTAGAAATCCAAAGACAAAGGTCAGGAGTCGTCCTGGGCTCTTTCTCTTACACATAGGAATTAAAAGGCTTTTGTGGTCTGAGAGGCTATCAGATGGCCTTAAGTGACACACACACCATGGAGAGACAAACGCTCTTCATTTATCATGAGTTCATTCTATGAGAACAGTTCTCAGTACCATGTTCCAGGAGAAGATGTCCACTGGCCTCCATGATGACATTTACTGGAGGGAACTCACAAAGTAGAAACTCGTTCAAACCCCAAGATAATTCAGCATAGTGTCCATGGCTTTACTTTCAGTAGGAAAACCAGAATGATTTTTAATGTCATTGAGCTCCCAGGTGCCTGTGTTGACATCAAACTTAAAATTCACCTGCCTTACTTTCCTAAGTGTTGGGATTACAGCTGTGCCCCACAGTACCTAGCTGAAAGTCTTTAAAATGCATTCATTTAGACCACTAATACCATGACTTCTGTCTAATACTTCCTGTGTAGTAAAGCTTTACTTCAAGAAAAATATTTATCTGTATATACACACACACACACCCACACACACACCCAGACACACACCCAGACACACACACACACACACACACACACACACACACATACACACAGCTGACCTGCATTGGTAGCACTATGACAAACACTTCAGATAAGCAACTTATAAAGAGAAAAGCCTCATTTCTACTCATGTTGGAGCGCTTCTCATCAATGGGGAAGTGGGCCCATTATCCTTAGATCTTTGACAATGGTGACGACCATGTGATGGAGACAGATTGCTCACTTGAGCAGTGAAAGAGAATGAGAAGAGATCTGGGTCCCACAACACATGATGACAACATAACGCCAATAACCGAGAGAGCCCTTCCGGCACCCGACCTGTGTCTCCAAAGAGCGGCACCTCGGCCAAGTGTGACAGACTTCAGATGGAATGGGATGGTCATTAAACTGTAGCAGCACTTGCAGTTTACTCTTATTAGGTAATTCAGACATGTATGTGAATAGAAAAAAATCCTACCATGTATCTTTACATGTCAGTCATCCAGCTTCAACGACTGACAATGTCTTATTTCATGGACATGCTCCCCGCCACCTGTTTTCTAATCATCCCAGTCACTGACTACACTGCTGCTCAGTGGAGTCCTATATGTGCATGTCAATCATGTGCTGTTTTCCCCAGGTTAGGAATGAATCAGCAAATCAATGAACTCACATTTACTGAGCACTAGTTTTATACCTGCACTGTGCTAAGTACAATAAAGTGTCGGGGAAAAAAAACCCACCGTTTTCTGAGAAACTAGGCCCCACGATGGCAGTAATTTTTAAACAGCTATGTGGAGATGTAGTCTAAATGTCATAAAGCTCATAACTCTGAAGGTATGACTTGATGAAATTTAATGTGGCCTCAGAGGCATATACACATTAGTGGTAGCCATTCTTTACCCTTAAATTTGCTTTCTCCGTAATGCCTAGAAATAGTGCCTTGGATATTGTGTATTCAACAAACACTTGTTGAGTAAGCATATGAAAAATAAAATTATACCCTCAGAGAGCTCGTTCTATAACAAATTAGATGAAATGTTTATATGCAAAGAGAAAATGAGATACTTTTCAATAATGCAGCAAATTGATTCAGTTACCCACTGAACTAGGAGGTCTGCATCAAACGCTTACTCTACATGTACCAGGTACAGTTGCTCTTTTAAATTCCAAGCTACCTGAACTCCTCTGATAGATTTAAATGTAATAGCTTTGAGATTTGTTGTTATTATTGGGTACATTTTGACCATTAATAGCTGTGTAGGGAATGCAAGTTTACTTTACAAGAATTTTCTGGTTTAGACAAAACACGAGGAAGGCAGAATATACATATGAAAACTTAGTCTGCGTTTCCACTGTGACTTGAGAAACCAAGAGTGACTGTTCACCTCAAGAAGGGCTTCCCAGAATGCCTTAGTAATTCTCCTCCTTCCTGTGACAAAATGCCAGATAAAAGAAGCTTAAGGAGTGCATGAAAGCTCCTGGTTTGAGGCTATGGTAGATCATGGAGGGTTGGGCACAGCAGCTCCAATGTGAGACAGCTGGTTGCATCCCGTCCATAACCAGGAAACACAGAGGTGAGTACTGCCATTCAACTGGCGTGTTCTCCCCCTTTTACTCAGTTTGGTACCTTAGCCAATGGGAGAGTACCACACACTTTAGGGTGGGTTTTCCTACTAAAGTTAATCTTTCTGAAAATAAGCTCAGAAGTACAGGCCAGAGCTATGTTTCCATGGAGATTGCTAATCCTGTTAGGTTGAGAATAAAAATGAACTATCACATAGATTTTGGGTCAATATAGGACCATGCTTCTAGGGAAAGAAGTAATTTGAAATTTATGCTTGTGACATCAGAATTCTGGGTCAGATGTGGAGTCAGAATTCTCAAAATGTAACTTCAGCTTTTCAAACAAATAGAATCTGAATTCTTGCTTTAATAACAAAATCAGGAATTTTGTGGAGCTTCATCAACAATTAGTAATTTTTCAAGAGATGTAATTTTAACAAATCACAGTTTATGTTAAAGTAACTCATTTAAAAACACAGGGTGGTGACTGAAATAAGACTGTTTCTTATGTTTTAATGAAATTTGATGTTAAAAAAGTAAGAACAAATGAATAAAGCCAAATAAAAATCCCTGGTCACAAGAATGTGGGGTGTGTTAACTTCAGATTTCTTTCCTTCTGTGTAGATTGAATCTACAGAGAACAATTGAATCTGGAGAGAACAATTTAAAAAAAGAAATCAGAAACAGAAAGAAAATTTTTAAAAAGGGGAAAAGAAATCACACTTATTTTCAACATCAAGTGTTGAAATTAAGTAAGATTAGACTTTGGGTGGTGGTCAGACTCTGGATCTGAAACTCCTCAGGACTCTCTCCTCATTAGAATGTGCTTTCCTACGGGCATGTAACCATGTCTGTGGACTATAGAAACTACTATAAAGAGGACTTCAGACTTTCCTCTTGGTTTACGTACATGCCCAAGTGTCTCTTTTCACCTGTGTCTGTTAGTGCAGGATCATGTCCAAACCTGAATTTAGTTTCAGCAAAGAACTGAACCGTGGCTGAGGCATAGCTAAGAGATAACCTCTTCCACAGTGTGAAGAGCTCACTGTCTATTTATGTCTCCAACTGTGGTACCAGATGCTCTCAAGAGTCTCTGCAGTGGTGACACAAGGAGGCTGTGATAGATGACTGGGTATTTAGACTTCTGAATTATTGGCCATGAGGGCAGTGTCTTCAGACAGGAAAGGCCAAGGTGCCTAGGGGGAGTTTGAATGACACATTTTGAAGTTGCTAGGCTGTAAACACCACTTTTACCCTCTACTAATTTTCTAGTAATTACGTATACTTAAGGAGTTGCTATAATCGTGACACTAGTCATTGTTTTTTACAACCTTAGCTTCTAAAGTTATGGCTGTAGAAAATAACAGGACAAAATACTGACTTGGGGTGACATAGAATGAGTTTAAAAATCTGTTTACATGGCACTGGAAAGAAGAGTACTTGCTGCTCTTTCAGAGGACCAGACTTTGGCTTCCATATTAGGTAGTTCATACTACCTGTAAATACAGCTCAATGGGCATCTGGAACCCTCTTCTGGCCTCTGAGAATATTTATATACATGTCCATACACACACACACAAACACACACACACACACACACACACACACACACAGATAGACAGACAGACAGGGAGACAGAGACAAAGATATAGACAGAGAAACAGACAAAGATATAGACAGAGAGACAGAGACAGACAGACAGACAGGCACATATGCATAAAAGTTGATGCAATAAAATCTTAAAGAAAATCTGTCTCCACAACCTATTAGTTTTCTACCTAGTAATGATGGTGGCATGATACCATCTCTTACAACAGATGATACTGTTACTCAGGTCATATTGGATTATTGTCTTTATCACAAACAGGACAAATATGAAGCATCTTTAATATACCTGATGACAGTGTGACACTGATTATTTCAAATTATTTTATAAATATCATAGAACAAGGAGCTTTCAAAGTAAATATAACAGTTTCTGTACTGAAAAAAAATGTAAAATTTTGTAAGACCAGTTTGTTTGCATTTAGCCATATCATGAGTCAGAATACAATTAAGGGTTCTCAAGCCTCACCTGTTAGTATGTGGTTTATGGACGAGTGCAGCACAATTGCCTGGGAACTTGTGAACAATAGAAATGGCAAGCCCTGTCCAAACCTTTTGAGTGAGATGACATTTATTGAGACACACCCTTGTTCTACTGGTAGATTGGAGTCAGAGAGTCAGTGATCTGAAATGTTAAAGCTAGAAACAGAACTAATTTCTCACGGAGCAGTTCAGTTTTGGTTTGTTAGATCTCATAGGAGAACTAAGGTTTCAATGAGCGATTAGGATATTCTGAGGGAATGAGAGGGACAAAGGGATTGTCTTGTCAGGGTCTCCATTCCTGCACAAACACCATGACCAAGAAGCAAGCTGGCGAGGGAAGGGCGTGTTCAGCTCACATCCACACTGCTGTTCATCACCAAAGGAAGTCAGGACTGGAACTCACGCGGGTCAGGAAGTCATGGGGGGATGTTCCTTACTGGCTTGCTTCCCCTGGCTTGCTCAACCTGCCCTCTTATAGAACCCAAGACTACCAGCCCAGAGATGGCACCACCCACAAGGGGCCCTCCCCCCTCGATGACTAACTGAGAAAATGCCTCACAGCTGGATCTCAAGCTCCTTTCTGTGTGATAACTCGAGTCTGTGCCAAGTTGACACACAAAACCAGCCAGTACAGGAATGGGGGTGCGATTCAATTATGTTTAGAGAGGAGCCATGAGGAACACTAGAATTGGATTATACATATACGGAGTGGCAGGGGTTGAGGCAAAGAGAATCTGAATGGTTGCAAACATTGACATGCCTTCAGAGTCACGCTCCAGCATATGATATTCTATATGAAAAGGAGAGCTCAAATATTTAGGGACAAAGAGACACTTTATTAAAGTTTATTAAAGTACTTAAGAAGAGGAACTATGGGAACTATGGTGGGTGGGAACTGGGAAAGGGGAAAGCCTTTGGAATGTGAACATAGAATATAGAAAATAAAAATTAAAAAAAAGTATAAAAAAAAAAGAAGAAGATGTGTGGGGTAATGTTTAGAACCTAAAATGCAGCTGAGGAGATGTTGTCTAGTCAAGTCTTTTAAGGGAATCATTCGAATGTCAAAAGGGAAGAAAATTAGCATCAGAGGACATTTCTGCAGGAGAAAATCAAGGCTTGCACAAATAGTTACCAGCGAGTTAAGTCAAGGATGATGCATGCTCATGAGAAAGGTGATGAGGAAGAAGAAAAAGAGATCCATCAGGACCGCATCACAAAGAAGTGGCGGAATCACAGGACAGCTGTCAGCTCAGGTTAAACAGATTTGACTAGGGTACATCAGGGACAGCCATGTGTTGAAGGAAAAAATAAGTTGTTTGGATCGAAGAGAAAGGTCAAGATCAAGGCATGGATTTCGGCACTTCTGCGCAGATATGAGCTGAGGCTGTGACAGTCCAGTCCAGTCCACCCTCTAAGAGGCACTGTGCTGCGAGGTGGAGAGTGAAACGGGAATAAGGCTTGAGGACCACCCAAAGCACGAGAGTAGAACATTTTCAATGGTCAATCTTGTAACTGTCTAGAGTCAGAGCTGCCTAGGAGATTCAGCTCCTGGCATGTCTGTGGGGAAGTTTCCAGAGAGGGTTAGCGGACACCCTGAGTGTGTGTCAAAATGGCGTGGATTTGAATCCTCCACTGAGTAAAACTGAGGAAGTGAGCGGAGTGCCAGGGTCTGTCTTTCTCTGTTTCCTGACTTTGAACAGGGCGACCAGCGGCAGCGCACTCCTGCCAGCACGTCTTCCACTGCTGCGATGAACTAACTGCGCCCTCAGACTGAGCCACAGCGAAGCCCTCGTTCCTTAAGTTGTCCTTCTCAGGTATTTTTGACACAGCAACCAATACAACCTCCTTATAGGCATATAGAATATACCTCTATCATCAATATTACTTTTCTTCTTAATAATTATCTTTGATGAGAATAATCATTGTTCCAAAATCGCCAGGGATTTCCCCAGATCCAAACCTTGCTAGGAGTAGCTCAAAATTCACTTGCTACTTCCAGTAAGGGCACAAAATTGCACGGTGTTCAAAGTAGCCACACACAAAAAAATCAGCAAATCGCCAATAACTAAGAAATGCTTGTACTGAGCGGCTAGAGGGGAAGCCCTGGGAACGCGAGTGTCCGCGGCGGGGACCATCCACGAGTGTGAGCGCGGCAGAAGGGGTCCTTGGTCTCAGTGGACTATGAACATTTTGGAAAGGTTCAAGGGGTGAATTTCCACAAGTACACTCAGGCTGAGGGTAAAAAGCTAGATTTGGTGGGCTGGGTTCAGAATGCCAACCCGGGCACCGAGCAAGGACAACTCAAGGCCATGTTCAAGGGGCGCCTTAGGCCGGAGTGGGTGGAGACAAGAGGAAGACCCGAGTCACACACTCACAGAGCCAACTTCAACAGTGAAAAGTCATCTCAAACTGGGGTTATTCAGACTTCCAACTTGTAAAATAATGGCGTGGATTTTAATTTTTTCACAATAATCTTACTCCTTTTTTATCGATAGATTAAAAAATAGAACTATTCTGTTCTCAGTATTAGAATTTGTTAATAAGTTATTTTGGTTGCATATTTGAAAAGTTACCATGTATCACATGTATGATGAAATACAAATGTGTACAATTCTTACCAACAAAAGCAAATTAGAACCTAAAAAACAAAAAACAAACAAACAAACAAAAAACAAAAAACAGAAAAAGAAATGCTTTTGCCACAAGTAAACTATCTATGACCTCATGATTTGATTTTTATAAACTGTGCAGATCTCATACCTACCTTCTGAAAGCAGAGAAATATTCAATAATTTATATTTATGTATAATTCTCTTTTGGTTACACTGTTTTTCATAATTCTCTCTTTTATTCCTGATAGTAATATATGAGTAGAGCTGTGGTCGTACTGTCATCTACAGGTATATCTGGGGGCTGCTTCTGACAGTACTTTCCCCAAGACCACATATGCTTTCCCTACTCTTGGGTTTTTGTCCATAAAGTCTTAAAAGACCTTCTGTTCATGTACACTCAGTGCGGCATTCACTTCTTTCAGATCAAATTAAAACGGCCTGCACTGTGTTGAATGAAATAAGTTAAGCAAAGAAAGAATACATAATCTCACCTCTCCTAGAAATCTGAACGAACAAACAAAATTCATGGAAGCCTAGAATGGTACAGGGTGTGAGGAGCCAGATCTAGGAATATGAGAGAGATACTGGTCAAGGGGTGCTACTTTGTTTAGGAGGATTGAAGTTTGAAAGTCCACTGTAGAATGTGGAGGTTACAATTAATACTTTATGTTTCAGAACTGATAATAAAACATAAGCACTCAGACCATCAGAAAGATAGGTATGTGAAATGCTAGATATGTTAGCCAGATTAGCTTTATTTAAGCTGTGTGTATATGTGTCTGTGTATGTAGTTGCATGTGTGTAGGTGTGTATATATAGGTATATGCATGTAACTGTGTGTATGTAGGTGTGTGTATATGGCTGTGTATGTATAGGATCATTTATAGGTATATGTATATGTATATGTATATGTATATGTATATGTATAGGTGTATGTGGGTGACTATGTGTAGATGTGTGTGTGTTGTGTATTTTGTAGGTGCACATGTGTAGGTATGCATGTATGTGTGCGTATATGTGTAGAGGTATGTGTAGTTGTGTTATGTGTACAGGTGTGTATAGGTATGTGTATCTGTGTGCATAGATATATATATGTGTGTGTGTGTATACATGTGTAGGTACATATGAGTATGTGTAGGTATGCATGTAGGTGTGTGTTAGACCATCACATTGTGTATGATAAGTGCATTTGAATATTTTTATCATTTAAAAGAAAAAAACAATTATGGCCCATTTGTTTCTTCTACTAAAAACCACATAGCTAAGGTGAAACTTTAGGTCTGTTAAGAAGGGTGACGCTGCAGCCTCCCGGAGATGCCACCCCATTGCTGTGAACTCTGCTCTTAGTACGTTCAGCCTATCGGAACCACATACAGTGAACTGCATATTGTAAGTGCAGTGCATACAAAATTATTTTTATGGTACTATTAGACAAAAAATAAAACAATGCCTTGCTTACTTAGGCTGTCAAGGCCTGGCATGTTCCTCAGAAGTCATGCAAGTTGTGATCGTAGTAGCACTGGCAGGTCCTGGGGTCTGCAGAAAAATAGCTGAATGGTGTTGGAATAATTTGGAGTCTATGATAATCTTCTTGTGAATACTGGGCTGTCCCCAAAATCTGTCAAGAATACTTATCTCTTAAGAGGTAGGCAAATTTGAAGCATGTTACACAATGCAATAAAATCTAATATAATGTGAACACATCATCACCTTTTGCAATCTGAACAATTTTCCCAGCTCTCATTTCTAAATGATTATATGAAAAGAAATTACTGTATGTTGTATGTAATAATTAAAAATCAATCCACACTATTGTCAGCATGGCACCAGCCAGTGGTCTTGACTTTTTCCCAGCCCTGTTCATAGTCCGAGATGGAGACCTGAGGCGAGCTGCCACCAAACAGCTCCACACTCCCAATTTCTGTGCCTAGTGGGGGCGCACTCTTGCTAACCCATGCTCCATTGCAGTTACCTTTCCCCTAGAGCTCAGTTGAGTCACCACAAAACGGAAAACACCAGACAATCTTAGTTTATATTCAGCAGATAACACAACCGCTGGCCGAGGAATTTATCATCCTAAACTCATCAACTATTGTATGTTAGAAATTTTCCAGTGGTGGATTCAGGTGGATTCCACCACCAGATCTAACAGCTTTTGGTCTACATTTTTCCTGATTTTGCTCTGCCTCTCCATCCAAAAATGGGGTGTACCTTTTCCTGCATTCCCTCTTCGCCTCTCAGATATGAAAGGCACCCGCCTCCTCCTCACCCTATGAATGGCTTCTTGTCATCTTTATTATCAATCCATTCATTAGGAGAAAATTCTGCTACAACAGTGAATATAATAGGTATACCTATTTACTTAAAAAATGTAACACATGTTTATATACGTATGATTGGAATGTCACATGGACCTAGATCTTCCCTATTTTTAATTTATATTTTTTTTATGTGTGTACGAAGTGGTGGTATGTTTGTGGTAGTGGTGTGTGTGTGCGCACATGCATGTGCCTCTGCTGTATCTGGAGGTCATAGAACCACTTGTAGGAGTTGTTTATTGCCTTCTACCTCTGGTATCTAGGGCCGGAACTCAGGCTGCCATGCTTAGACAAGCACCTTTGCCTTAAGCCTGCCTGCTGGCCTAGAAGCTGTAAAGCTCTGTATAAAATCACAATGGACTTTTGATGCCAAGTGCTTCATAACAGGCAGTGTTGTAATTGAGGAAAGAACTGACCACATTCAGTTAAAATATCTCTCATGGTGCAAATGCTGCTTTAAACATTTTTTGTTTGAGAGAATTATTGATTTTATTTTAAGGGTATGGGTGTTTTCCCTTCATGCCTGTGAACCATATTCCTGCAGTGCTCAAAGAACTCAAGAGAGGGCACTGGATCCCTTAGAACTGAACTTACAGACAGTCGTGCACTGTCGTGTGGGTAATGGGAACAGTACCCATGGCCGCTGGGGGGGGGGCAGCCATTGCTCCCGATGACTGACTCATCTCTCCAGCCAGACCTATGTAGAGCATTTTCAAACATAAAAACATTGTTTCTTGGGAGTTTGTGTCACTAAAATATCTTGTTACATATGATGAACCACTGATGCTGTAAAGTAGACACTCTTATCTCTTCTCTGAGGGTAGGGTCAGAGACCCTGAGCCATTCTCCTAAGATCATCCAGCTAGGAAATGGAAACACCAAGGCTAGATCCTAAGAAGCCCAGCCAGCCATGGCTCCTGCTACTTTCTTTCAGCTTCTGCTGCTCCAGACAAAACCAGAATAATACACTCTTCTGGCTCTTTTCCTAGTGCCCTTTTATCTCTTTACAGGTGAATTCAAGTTTGGCTTAAAATTAGTTTAGACTTGAGATATCTAAACTTCCTTTCACAAGCCCTGTACTGGAATGCCTAAGAGTTTTATTTGGGCTCCTGCCAGTAGTGAGCCTGTCTCACAATTCCATTTGTCACTAGACACTCACAGTTTCATGACAAGGCCAAGGTTGAGCCCCAGAGACCCTAGAAGGCCCTTGGGAATTTAGAACTAGATCCAGTCCAGTGTGTGAAGTGTGGGTTGTGAAGCTCCTACCTTCAAAACGGAGCTGAGAAAGTAAGGCTTTCTTCACATAGCTCCTAATGATTACACACCTTTACAGATTAGCCAGTACAACCAGCTAGAAGTTACTGCAAGCCTGGAAGGCCATGGTGGAGGATCACAGGAAGCAGCTAAGTGGCTTGGATTCCAGCTGCTCAATCAGAACCTTCATTCTTTATTTAGTCACAGAATAAAGCATAAATATGACATACTTGTGTGATAAACTTTTCATAAGTAGCATATGTAAAACACATGCATTTTAATACAAATATGTATTCTAGGCATATTCATCTTCATTTTTCCAATTTATCCGTGTCTGTAGAAATACACATTGCAAATAGATATGTACGCACATAAAGATATAGGAAATTTGAATTTGGGAAATTTCAGTTGGGAAAAAAATCAGAGAAAGTCCATTTCTCTCAGTTTACTCATGAATACATAGCATCCTAAAATGCGAGTGAGCACACAGTGGGTGGGGCAGGGTAGGGCAGGGCAGGGATGGGGTCAGATGTTGCTAGAGGAATCTGGAGGCTCTGGGAGCTAACAATAATTAGCTCACTGATTTTCAGAACCAGCTAGATAGAGATGGGGAGAATCACAGGGGCCAGCAGCTGTAAGGAGAAGGGAGGCTAAGTCTGGACTCGATGTATTGTTGTCCCACAGTCCACGAGGCCTGAGGTTTCTGCACAGGCTTGCATTGTTGATAAGTAAGCACAGATTTTCCCAATTCAACTGCACAGAGATCTGGATTGAGAGATGAAATAACACCATTTGCTTCTTTAAAACTTTGTTCCCTGCATTTTACTTCACTTACTTCATACCATTCATTCTGACCTGACAACTTATATCCTCATTTTAAAGACTTTGAATCATAAACATAAAATATCCATCTATTACCTAGCTTTATAAAATTGCTACGACTCACTCTTCCTTGCCTGCTCGCCTCGTGGGACTGAGCAACTGCTAGATCCTTGGGCTGCCACCCACAGCTGCTGCTGACCATTGCTGTGGAGTTGGACTATAGGCTAAAACTGTGCACAGCACGCCGGGAACACACAGGGCATGAGATCAGTGGAAGCAGCGGGGACAGACGTCTTCCCACCGCCATTGGCACCAGGGAGCCAGGAGACCCCACAGCCTTCTGTGCTCAGGGAAGCAGCGGGGACAGACGTCTTCCCACCTTCCCATCACGTATTTGATTACCACAGTGGCACCTCCCTGCCCACCAGCCACAGGGCTGCAGAGGCGCTTCAGTGTCTTCCCAACACAATTTATTTTTTAAATACACCTCAATTCTCTATATAAGGCCATTTATTGAAGGTATATAAGTAGATGTCTTAGGTTTCAAAGCACCTGAAGGCCAGGGTGAGAGGGACAAAAACATTACCATAAGCCAAAGTGGAAACCATGTGCTGTCCCACAGAGCTGACTGCCGATGTGAATTTTTACTATTAGAAGGAATTTTTTGTGGTAAGAGTCTGCACTGAACATCGAGCAAGAATGGGCTAGCTTCCTTCATAATTACATTGCTTATAGAGAAGAACAACTTACCATCATAGTTTCTAAGTAAGGTTTTAGAGTTTGGCAACTTATTTCCTAAGATCTAGTAGCCATGGTGACATGAAGAAACTCCATTGCTGACCTGACTTGCTTTCAAGATGCTCTGAAGACTCATGGGGCAACGATGCCCACCAACTGTGGGGCAGATACTGTGTCCTAACCGCTGATAAGTTGTAAGTTGTGTAGAATGCTGTGAAGTTAGCTTGTAACTTTATGTCAAGAGTAGAGCAGCACTGGAGCTAAGAGAAAGCCAATAAACAATTTCTGGATCCTTCCTTCACAGCTGGGTACAGCTGATGACTGTCTTAAACCATAACTCAGAAAGCAAAGGTCAGAGAAGTAGATCTATATAGGTATTTTCCCATGTTCTTTTGTCTTATATATATTATGATATGACAGCATAGAATATGAGCAACAAAGAACTATTTGCCAATCGCCATGAAACATTTTATTTTTATCTAGCATAATTTAAGAAAATTATCGGAGAGAAATACAAATATATATTGAAAAAACTAGCAGGGAAATATGGGCGGGGAATCCTATTGGATGGTAAAATATGATAAACAAAATTGAAAGGAGGCCCTAGAGATAGAAGACAGCTTCTGGCATTATATTAAACCTTGAAGGTGAGCCACAAATCTATAAAGTGAAGAAATCCACTACATCTGTAAAGTGGACAGAACATCTACTAGAGGCAACAGGATCTCAGTTCTGGATGAAGAAAGACAAGAATTAAATTTTGCTTTGCATTTTAGTCATTTGCATATTTACGCAGGCTTTATTTTAAAATGAAATACTTTTGAAAACTTGTCTGATGTGAGACTCTCTACATGATGATTGCAGTTTTCTTTAAGGACTTTTGCCTGTCCTGTCCATCTAGATAGTTTAATTATTCATCTTTATAGGTAAGGAGATGATGGCTCAGATAGATTAGAAAGCAATTTGACTGAGTTCACATGTAAGCTCTGAGACATGGACTCTGGTGATTTCTTTTTCGTTTTGTTCCTTCTAGACCATTGTACACCATCTTATTATTAAGAGCCTAACTGATTAGAGGATTGATTCGGAGTCTCTTAAAATCCTTCTTGTGTAATATGTATCCCTTTGCCGATATCCCCACTTTCTCTTTCCAGCAGAAATGTTCAAGGAATCTAAAGAAGTAGCTCTTGGACCTGAGGTTATCCTTCTGTGTTCTCTCCCAGGGTACCATCTTCCTAGTCCAATATGGACACCCCCTTATAGACAAATAGTGAATGCTACCCTTCTGGTTTGTGGCACTTACACCACTTGCAGTTTTCAGAGAAGTCCCACAAGGACAGGACTTTTGTGATATGAAGCCTTAGGGGAAAGCTTGAGTTGCTTCTCTTTATAGTGCGCATGCCCCTCTTTATTACTCTAAAGGTAATCTGCAGTAGCAGAAGCACACAATGTGGCCGAATAGGCATGGCTGAATATGTCTAGATAGCTGTCATCAAAACAGCCAAGTTACATTCAAAGCACTTTGGTGACATATGACCTGATTGACAGCCAGTAGTACCCAAGACCTGGAACTCATTTTTCTTCTGTCCAAGAGATAAGGATACACTCAGCAAGCTTACGTGATTAATGTTCACTGCTAGATAAATTAAGCCTTGGTCTCAGCATATTATCTAAGTTGACTTTGTAAGAATTAGCTAAAAACCTGACAAAAAGATGAGTTTAAACCTGTGTGAAATCAAACCAAGACAACCTGCAAACCAGAGAAAATCACAGCACTGAGAAGGGAAGCGGAACATCCCAATCCTAACCAAGAATGTTTGCTTTTGATGCCTTCCTGCTGAGAAAGGAGCTCCAGGACAGGTCCATGTACAGGAGTAGTTGTCCAGCACAAACCAGACCTCTCAGTTCTCTCTCTCTCTCTCTCTCTCTCTCTCTCTCTCTCTTGTTCTCTCTCTCTCTTATTCTCTCTCTCTTATTCTCTCTCTGTGTCTCTCTGTCTCTGTCTCTCTCTCTCTTTCTCTGTCTCTTTCATTCTCTCTCTATGTGTGTCTCTCTGTATTCGAAAGTATTTTCTTTTAAACGAACAAAGCATAACTTTAGGGGAAAGTACCATTCAATATTTCTAATTTTTCCTCTCCCTAATTCCTTTGGAGATAAAAAATTTATATGATAAAATGTACTGCTTCGATCAGTATTTTCAGATCCATTATTCTTATAGAAGTCATGATTTTAGAATATGAAATAAGTAAAAATCATGATAATAACAACCTTCAGATTAAAGGATGTGATTTCAGAAAGGAATTTGTGTCTCAGTTCAGTTGCCAGAACAACATGCCATATGCTGGGTGGGATAAACCTCTGAAATGAATTTTTCATAGATCCAGGGCTTGAGAGGGCCAAGATCAAGCTTCCGGTGTGGGTTAGGGCCTGCTGAAGACTCTAGGCCTGTCAGTGACTACCCACTCACTGTGTTCTCACATGGCTTTTCTTCTGTCATGCATATAGAGAGAAAGCATTTTCTCTTCCTTTGTTTTTCCTCTCCCTTTACCTTTCTTCCTTTCTCTTGTTACCAGACCACTAATTATTTCCTGGCAGCCTGACCTACTTTCCTCCAAACATCATCACATCAGTAGGGCTTCAGGATTTGACTTTTTAGTGGAGTCAAGAATTCAGTCTATAAAAATTGGTGGGTTGGAAAGAACGAAGAAGCCTTCCAGGAAGAATGCTTTTGCGCTTGGCTAGGGGTGAAGACATCCTCTGTTCCTGCCCCCGTGCCAGCTAGAAGGATCGATAAGACTCACTGCATGGAAGGGCTTTCTGCAGCTCTACTTTGTAGCTCAAAGGTTTGCTTCTTGGAAGCAGTTGAGCCTTGTGGCCTCTGGGTGTCAAAAGATGGCAGTGCCTAGTTCCTTTCAAAGATACTGGAATGCAAGTAAAGGACAAACATAGAATGAGCTGTTAGAATAAGTTAAGGTCTGTTCTCTGTTTCAGAAGCAATTCCTAGGTGTTATTTCTCAATAAGTCTCAACTGATGCTCATTTGCATTCTGTATGGTAACAGCCACAGTTCCTGAATCAGGGATTTGCATCAGCTCTTTGAAGTTGATTGTTCTATGATTTAAAATGCCTTATCTGTCTCTTTCCGAAAAGCAAATGGAATCTTCAGTTAATGAAAGAATTTTGCACATTTGGGAGTGAAGAGAAGCAAATCAATGACACACTAGGAAAAGACCATTTTTCAGTCTTTTCCCATACATTTCCTTTAGAAAGGAAAGGATATCAGTCACTTAATTAGCTCAATGACTCATGCTCTGAACACAGTGAGGAAGGATGGTCTTTCCCATGAAATAAATCTGGCCTGCCTCACTTTGCCCTAAAGGAATCATGGACTTATGATACTTCCAGCACATTGTCGATACAACTGGATGGTAAGGCTGAAAGTGCATTAATCTCTTCTCTTCCCAGGACACTTTGCCTTTGGCTATAAGCTGAGTCATACTTTACTGCAAGCTAACAATGTATGGATGTTATGTAATTTCATGGTGAAAACACTCAGCAGTGTTGGCAATGAGGGAAGTGAAAGAAGACAGCAACTACATTCTTATGAGGAAGACAGAGGGAGACCAGCGCCTACTAGAAGCAGTACACCAGGACAGAGAGACAAACAGACAGACAGACAGACAGACAGACAGACAGGACGCACAGAAGCTTTGGCAACCCTGAGACAAATAGAAGCCCTTTCCCCTTGTTTTTCACAGGTATTTGTCACAGCCTTCGCTGTGTGATACAGGACTAAAGGCCTGGGGGTATTTTATCCAACATCCAGTCTAATTCTGGTGTACTGGGCCTATTTATCAGCTTGAATGATACCATTCTAGCATATTTATGTAACCCATTAGTTTATGAGGAATGGCATAGATTGAAAAGAATAATATTCAGTTCTATCTACTGCGAAACTCAAGTAGAAAAATATGGACTTGAGCAGACAATGCTTGCTCTCCATGCTGAATGGTAGCTTTCACGAGTGACTTTCATAAATGGCCTATGAAAGGAGCTTCTGTGACTGTGAAGTCTTGGGAGAAAGGTTGGCCTGTGGTAGGTTTGCTTGCAAGAGAGTAATTCAGCTAACCTATGTCAACAGTCTCCTTTGAATCTAGATGACTGTCCAACAAAATGTACATTGTGGTCCAAATTGGGACCTAGCTCCAAAGCATATAGGCCTAGTAGACATAGCCCAGGGGCACTTAAAACCTCTTACAAATGTTAAAGAGATTTTACTTAGCTCATTTCATGTTGACATTGTTCACTACATAAGAACGATAAAATCAAGTCTATCGATAATGCTTAGCTAAAACACCACCACCAAATCCAATACCAAAAACAACAGCTAAATAATAATGAAACAAATAGCCTACAGATTTTACCTCAGTGAAAGATCCATTTAGATATCAGGGATCGTACTCGGCATGTGATAGATATTAGTGGATATGTGGTGTTTGCCAGTGTCTCCCATATGAATAGCAGTAGGACACCAGGGTAGTCACATGTATTACAGATATATTCTATATTCAGTAATAAACAGAATTGTGAAAATGATTTAGTCCATTTATGCTTTAAACAATGCATTAATTATCATGGTGACTAACTACCCTGGTCTGTATGAAGCTTGAACATTTCCTGGAAGATGGAATTTCATGTGCTAAATCAGAAGAATTGCTCACCTGATCCGTGTTCAGAGCCTGGGTTTAAAAATCAAACGTAGCAGACACCGAAAGACAGTATCTTAGTTACTTTCCTATTGCTGTGAATAGACATAATGACCAGGTAAGATCATGACACTCCGGGAAGGGAACAAGGCAGGAGACAGGAAAGTATGTCACCGAGGAATAGCCGAGAACTAATATCTTGACTGACAGTCAGGGAGAGAGCTAAATGGACGCCTCGAAGTGGTACATACCCTCCAGCAAGGCTACCCTCCCCTCGTCGGTCCCAAGCAATTCCGCCAACTGAAGACCGAATGTTCAAACACATGAGCCCAAGGGGACCATTCTCATCCAAACCACCACAGCAAGGAAAGACTGTTGTGCTGCGTATTAGGAGCCTTGAGGGGTGGGCTGAGTGTGAGCTGCGGTCACAGCAGCGTTCACTAGCTGCATGGGACACAGTGAAGGTTCCTGAGCGCCGAAGGCCCCACTCCTCCTTTTTCAGAGACGCATGCATGCCTTTCTCACCCACGGGATCAGAGACTAACTTGTCAGAAAGGAGAAGGAATAAGACTTGTTTCAACCTAACTTAACTTCAGACATTAATGTGTGCATTATATAAGCAAATGATATTTATTTATTCTTGTAGTCATATTGAGACTATACAAAATAAAATATATTTTTTGCCGTTAATTTGCTTGATGTTTACTAAGGTTTTTGTAGGTTAATATGTACAAGTAAGTTCAAGTTTATATAGAGAGTTCTAGGAAAGAAATAGTCACTGAATTATGAGTCTTCTCTAACATGGAAGACATTATATTTAAATATTAATATAAGAGTATGGTAGACAGAAAGACCATAAAGATAAAATCCTTTCTCACTGGAAAATAGCTTATAGCTTTGCTAGTAAATTGTTGCTACAGTAGCATTATATGTAGATGGCATTAGAAACATAAAAGCAAAGCAACCCTTTAGAGGGGTTGTGTGACAGTCTTTGGGGCGTGCTCTTCACCTTCACATTACTGCTCGTCTGTTCCAGCATCTATCCTCCACACGCTGCTTCATGCTGCATCCTGTGTGCACAAAGGCACGGACAGTTAAGTGTCTAATACCCCAAGGTCCTCCCACGTCAGTTTTCAGTGCTGCATCATTCTTACAGTTTCTTCCCTACATTTACAGCTGCCTCATAGTTATTGCATATTTATTTTATTCCTTGGATTTTATGCCTTTCACCCAACATCACAGAAGTACCATGAAGAGAAACATTTTGAATATTTTATTCACAGCTTCATCTTCAGTGCCAACCAAAGCCTCTGACATCCTACGGAGTAAACCCGTCTTTATTGAACATGATGGCCTTAGGTGCCAACCAAAGCCTCCGACATCCTACAGAGTAAATCCGTCTTTATTGAACATGATGGCCTTAGGTGCCAACCAAAGCCTCTGACATCCTACGGAGTAAACCCGTCTTTACTGAACATGATGGCCTGAGGCCCATGCGTGCCATTGGCCGTCATCCTGTGAAGTTTGCTGCCGTGGGCAAACAGTATCACTAGGTCTCCGTCTCTAAGTGCCAGATGGACACTTCCATCTTCCTTTGCAGAGCATCTGTGAAGGTGATTAAGTTTGTTCAAGTTCACTGACAACTCAGTTCTTCACAGTGTGCTGTCACGGTCTCAGTTTATGCACTGTTTTGCAGTTACTTAGATTTTTTTTAAGCCTCAAATCAGAAACTAGTTCATTCAAATGGAACAGCATGAACTGTGTCAGTTTAATTATCCCTGTAACAGACAAAGCAAATTAACCTCCACTGCTTATTGTTCCATCCAATTCTTTATTGGTAAAAGTCTCGACAACAAAGAGTATCCCACATTCACCCAAGGCCATGGGAGTGAGTTTTCTTGTCTCTCTGTTCCTTAACTCTTAATCTCTGAATACCAACTAGGGAAAGAATTAGGTGTGATGCCAGCAGGTACCACAGCACTGTCAGAAGACCATTTGCAGCATCTGTGGGATTCTGACCCCTCTAGGCCATTGATTTCTGCAAACACAGTAGGCTGGCTGCATTGAAAGCAATTAATCCAGGCAATTAATGTACACTCCCGCCAGCAGGGCTCACTTTTTTTTATATATAGAAAACACTGGATGCTTCCTATCAGCTTTATGATGAGCAAGAGAAGGAGCAGAGGGAAAGTGGGAGGCAGAGACAGTTAATTTGTAAAGTACCTTTTCTAGCTCCGAGGTCCCTTTCTCACAGGGCTCTTTCTGGTTCTACTCCATCTCTCTTTTTCATTTCTATTCTCCATCCATTCATTCATACACTCTTTAACACAACATGAATTATAGGGATGTTTTCCATTTGCCAGACACCAATAAGGATAAAAATAAGGAAGGATCAGCAAAAGGATGTAGTTTGTACCCTTCAGAGTTGAATGTGTGAATAGGTACTCAATACCCCAAGTCCAGGGGTTCAATTTGCTTTCCATTGATATGATAAACACTCTGACAAAAAGCAAGCTGGAGAGGAAGGCTTTACTTCAATTTATAACTCCCAGGCCATAATTCAACACTGAGGGAAGTCAGGACAGGAACTCCAGGAAGGAACTAAAGCAAAGGCCACTGCAGACTGATGTTTGCTGCCTCACTCCCCTGCCTTCTTACACACCTGGAGACGCCTGCTCAGGGGTGCCACATTGGGCTGGGCTTTTCCACATCAACTGCCCACTTGTTCTCAGGCAGGTCTTGTGAGATTGATTCCTTAACAGAGACTTGCTCTTCTCAAATGACTTCAGTTGTGTCAAGTTGACAACAAACAAACAAACAAACAAACAAGCAAACAGGCAGACAGACAGACAGACAGACAAACTGTAAGTACAATCACCATTGCACACTTTCTGGCAGAGCTGTGTGTTTCTGTTTGATTCATATGGTCTGTGCATCAGCTCTGCCTAGAGTTTAGACAATGAATATCCAGAAGTAGGATAAACAAACAAAAACCGTCCCTTCTTCGTTAAGAAGCCCACAGTCTAGGGAAGAAGAGAAGAACTCTGAAGAAATACATAAGAGAGCGGAGTGCTCAGTTAAGTGCAGATCAGAGCACTCCTCTCTGTCTACGACTGTTAGAGGCATGTGTATTCAGGGTTATAGGTAGAATTTATAGACAAGTAGGCAAAGCGAAGCTTGGTGGAGAAGGGGCCAGTTCATTTTGAAGTTGAAGTTTGGTTGGAATTATTTTCGAACTGGTCTCTTAAATCTCTGATAAGGTGTAGCAGAGATAAAGTATAGTATCAGTTATTAAATGCCTGAGTGAGGGACTAACACCATGGTTTCTCTTTACTTCAGTCATTTGCTTTTACTAAAGATTTCCATGGAGTAAAACAAGTCTGATTCTTAACCATGTGAGGGATTACTGCTCCCTTGACTCACAAACAAAGTCCTCCCTGGTCTCCAGAGTGATTGACCAGTGACAGATAGCCTGAGTAACTCTTAAGGACAGTGTAAGGCTACAAGGAATGGCAGTGCTGGTAGAACGGGAGGATCCATGTCCTGTGTCTAAGGAATATGGTTGAGGTAAATGGGAGTCTTGAGGGCTGAGCATGCTGGCACACTTTAATCCTAGCACTCTGGAAGCACAGGCTGTCAGATCTCTTGAGTTCCAAGGTGAGTCTGGTCCACAGACAGAGTTCTAGGGAAGCTAAAGTTACACAGAGAAACACCATCTTTAAAAACAAAGCCCAACACACTCCCACCTCCCCCCCTCGGTTTCCCTTTGTTGGGGCCTCTGTTGAGCCTTTACCTGACCAAGGACCATTCCTCCCACTGATGCCCAACAAGGCCCTCTGCTGCCACATTTTTGACTGGAATCATGGGTGCCCCTTGGTTGATGGTTCAGTCCCTGGGAGTCTTGGGGCATCAGGGTGGCCAAAATCATTGTTCTTCCGATAAAAAACAAAGGAAAACAACAACAACAAAAACTTGTCTAAGGGCTGGAGAGATGGTTTGGCAGGCAAGAGCTCTTACTCCTCCTACAAAGGACTGGGGTTTAGTTCCCAGGATGCAGCACGTGGCAGCTCTGAATTGTCTGTAACTCCAGATCCAGGAGGCAGCGCCCACACCTCAGCGCCACAGGCACCAGGAAGCCATGTATAGCAACATTTAGGTAAAATACTTACCTAAATTATTATTTTTATTTCATATATCTATATATGAAATAAAAATAGATATTAAAGTTTCTTTGTCCTTTTTTTATAGACCTCACCTCCCTTTTATTAAAAACAAGACAAACAAAAAATACTAACAAAAACCATAGCTCTATAATTAGGTGATAAAAAGAACACATCTCTAGAGGATGGGTTCAGCCTTTTCATTGCCACTGGGGCGGTAAAGGAAATGCCAGTGTCTCAGTTTACACAGGAAATCTGAAGGGAGAACACGGCCACCTTGGAAAATAGCCTGAGCAGTTTGTTTTGCTCATGGCTGATGGTGAAATTAATTAGCAGGAGGGAAAGCTGCAGTTCTAAGAAGTCACTCTGACCTAGATAGTAAGTGTCCCTGTAAAAGACTTCCAACACAAGCGCAGCTCTTCATGACCATTGATAGCCCCTGGTAAAGTCCTAGTAGATGGGTCAGTAAAAAGGATGGGTTGTTGACTTGTGTCATGCAGATGCAGGGTGTCAACAGCACAGTGCTTTGCAATGGGGCCATGAGATGATTTGGGGGCATCAAGGTCACAGCAGTAAATAGAGAGAAAATTCCACTAACATCAATGGGGTGCAATACAGTTCACATGGGCTCCTTTTTCCCCACCTAATCTAATCCCCAGATTCCTTCCTTGGAATCAACTCTTTGCCCAAGGTCAGGGAAAGCTGACCTCAGTTAATTCATCATTTATAACATCTTTATTTTCCAAAATAAGGGAAGAAGAAATGGGTCTGACGCTACTTGTTTAGGCTAGCTGCTTCTTAAAACTGACTTTTGGAGTTCAATCTGAAAAAAATATCACTCAAATAATTAAAGTCAGTGGAAATGCTTATCATGCTTCCCCGAGTCCAATCAGATGGTAAATATTATCATTATTGCTCGGAATTGGATGCACTTAGAGCTCATAATTGACTTTTAATTAAGTGCCAAACTGTTTGCCTCTGTGACACATCCCCTGAAGGTTTCTGTGCTGCCTCCCGTTTTCTTCACGTGCCTTCCCAGAGCAGAGAGCGCTGCTGAGTGTCCTGACTGCAGATCCAAAGGAGGAGGCACTGCTCCAACAGCCACCCTGAGAGAGCTGCTGTGGACCTTCTCGTGCTTTCTGTACACAGACATTCAGTGAGTCCTTTGACATCAAAAGCAAAGGATTAGTTTGAAAGTCGGCTCTTAAAAACAAACAAACAAACAAACAAACAACAACAAAACCAGGGTCTGGGCCTATCTCACCCACACATTTGTAGCAAATTTGTAGCTGGTTCTTCATGTACGTCCCTTACCAACTGGAGCACGGGCTGTCTCTGACTCTGTTGCTGACAATGGATCCCTTCCCCTAGGGGCACTGCCTGGTTGGGCCTCAGTGGGAGGAGATGCCCTTAGTCCTACCGAGACTAGATGCCCCGGGGTGGCATGCACCCAAGTGGGGCTTCCCCTTCTCTGAGAAGCAGAAAGTCAGAGAGGGAGGGATTTGTAAAGGCATGACAGGGAGGATGGGGTGTGACTGGGATGTAATGTGAATAAAACGAATAATGAAAAAAATAATTATGTGCAGACAAAATGGTTCTTGGGCCTCCTTGGCATTATTCAGAACAGGAAGAAATACTGACAAGGGTATAATGCATGTTGTTCTGCACAAGATAAATTATGGGGAAAAGGTGACTCTGTAGGATATTTATGGCTAAACGAAAATTAAGTTGTCAATAGGGGAACAGACCAAGCTTTGAGTGCTAAGACAGTGAAGGAGCCCACATTAGCATCTCCAATACTGCTCTATAAAGACTGCCTAGAAATCTCTTCATGCCTTTGGGTGCCTTCACATTTATTTGTTCAGATGTTAAACAGTCATCATCAAATCAGAGAAGCCTTCCTTGATTGCCTGTATTTGTAACATTTCTCTATGCTTTGATGAAATATCCAGACAAAAGCAATGTATGGGAGAAGGATTTATTTGGTTCTTCAGTGTAAAGAGAGTCTACTGTGGCAGGAATCTCCTCGTGGGAGATGTTCCTGTTACGTCCAGTCAAAAAAGCAGAGGATGAGGAATACTCAAAGCTAGCTAGCTGTCTCCTTTTTATACAGTCCAGAACCCAAGCCTACAGAATGTTAGATCACTAGCACCCATAACTAGGGCAAGTTCCCCCACCTCAGTTATCCTACTCAAGATAATCCTTCAAGGAGTGCCCAGTGGCTAATCCACACAGTCCTTCATAGATGTGCCTGGAAACTTGTCTCCTAGGTAATTTCAGATCCTATCAAGCTGGCAATCAAGACTCTCATCACATTACCCTATATAAATAAGTTGTTTTATTTGCTTTCCATTAGTTGAGACAATTATAACCAGGGAGTACATATGTTTGTCAAGTGAATAAATTTTCTTTCTTAAGAATATAATTCAAATGAGCATTCATCAGTTACAATAGCGCTAGCGCTAGCTGTGTGTCCCATGTTAAGCCTTCTCTAACTGACACACATTTTTGCATCTTCATCATGACTCTTTGTACTTGTGCTTGGCCTTTCCTTTCCAAAGCATCATCTCCCACCTTACCAGGCAGCTGTGTGTTATAGGCTTTCCTACTGCCAGCTCCCAACTAATATGTCATATACTGGCATATATAGATATATGTGTATTCCATTTTTTTTTAAAGATACAGAACTCCACCACTCATCAACCCACCAGACTTCAGTCTTGAGACACTGACTATTGAGACACTTTCCATCCACATCTCCTTTCACTCTCACAATGTAGCTAATGAGTGCATCTGCACACCTTGACTTAACAGGGTCATCATAACGATCACTGCCTCTTTTCACAGGGCGGTCCCATGACAAGCACAGCATCTGAGCACATCTCAGGTGTGTGAGGTGTGTGTGTAGTCTTTGGCTACAGGGCGTAATTTCTTCTCAGGTGTTATCCACCATGCCTTTTCTTGAGACAGGGCATCTCATTGTTCTGGTTCTTGCAACTAGGCTATGAGAGCTGGCCAGCAAGCCCTGCTGGAGGATGTGTTCCCCTCCCCATGCATGGCACCGTAAGCATACATCCACATTCCTGCCTACCAAGTCCATATCTGATAGACTTAAACTGTTGTACTTGTGAAACAAGCATTTTACAGATTGAACTGTTCCCCTGGCTTCCTTTCCCTGAGATTTTTGATGTTTTAAAATTCTACCTACAAAGAACTGAGGGTCAGCACCCAGGGATGTACTCATCCACAGTGCCAGAGCCTGTAGATCAGCATGGAGCTAAATATTCTTTTCATGTACTTTTAAAATGTCAATTCAGAATTTGGTTGTAAGGCATCTCATTACAACTGATGTAATTAAAAAGAGGATCCAACTTAGATCCACAGTGCCCAAATAAACGGCAGGTGTCGCAAGCTGTGTCTGCAAACACCAGTGGTGGAAGGCAGATAAAGGTATAACGAGAGCTCATTGGCCAGCCTGTCTATCTGAAAGGGCAAGTTCCAGATTCAGTGAGAGAGCCTGTCTCAAAAAGAAAGAAAAAGGGGCAAATCCGAACAAGAGAGGCACACACATGCTGGCGTCTGGCCATCACAAAATCACCTGCATTTATGACCGTCCTCATGCACTGTGTTTATATTGTTAGTAGTGCATTTCACTAAGACATATTTTCCTTTGTATAAATGATTTCTTTTTGGACTTTCTGCACAGTTTTGTTTTTCTATATACAATTTGCACATCCAACCCAAACATCTTTGCCAAGTATCTAAATCTTCCCTCAGGATGTTCATAAATGTCCAGTTTTCTATAAAATTTTCCATCCCCAAAGCCACCCTCTGACCCATTTCAACCTGACCTAGTTTTTCTCTGGGTTTCAGGTCCAGCTTCTGTGCAGGGAAGTCCTTGTAATAATCATGTTTCTCCCTTCTGCCTGGGTGAGAGTTACTGTTTTCGGTATTATTTGCCCCACTAGGTGGCCTCTCTTGTCTTCTAGGGCAGATGACAGTCTTTATCAGTTTTGTGAGGAGGACTCAGGAGCAATCTTTTGAGGCAGAAACTCAATAAGTTTGAATCCTAATGTCTGACTTCATTAATGTTTGAATGGCTACAGAATTTTTAACTGAGAGGTGATTACCAGTGTTTTGTGGTGTTTGGTGGGCATTTGGATTGCTGTTCAGAAATCTGAGGTTATTCTGGCTTTTGGACTTTTGCATAGAGTCCATTTTTGCTCTGAAAGCTTAGAAGTCTTTTCATGGAAGAAGAGACTCAGTGTGGAGGTAAATTTAACCATAAATCTGAGCAAACAATGGATTTCTTCAATCTAGAAACCCTTATCCTTCAGTGTGAGAAAAATCTTCTCTTCAACTTTCAATTTCACTTACAATGGAATCATTTAGTCTGATCTGATATCACATTTCCACTTGCAGTTCACTGGAGTGAGGACTTTAGAGACATTAGACTATTAGAAGTTGAATCCAGTCTGCTTTCTTTATCATGAAATTGGAATTCAGTAACATTTTTTTAGTGATGTTTTTGAGGATAAATAATTCAAGTGTAATTTGATAAACATCATATATACTTAGATTATAGTTTTATGTTAGAATTTCCTCTAAGGAATAAAATTTGAGGTGAAATTTTGGATGATTTATTAATGATGTCATTTTTTTATTCCTGAAAACAAACTTTATTTAAATAAGGATTTAAATACAAAACATAACATTAAAACTGGAAGGGAAAAGAAAACCAAAACACCAGGTTGTTCCTTCCCCGGGCACTGGGTAGCGGCTCCTATGAGTGGAAGCCTCACCGCTGCCACGTGATCAATGGCACATTTGGCGTTTGCTCCCTTGTCATAGGTTTAACTGATACCAGGCTGGCCGTTCTTTGGGTGGCATAGATCTGCTTCCAAAAGACCACCCTGGTGCTGAGCTAGATGTCCGTGACTCCTCTGGAAAGGTCGCCCTTTCTGAATTCTGCCTACCTGGTCAGACTCCGGGGTTTTGTTTTACTGCCAGAGATTCCCTCTAGTGACACAGCTGGGCAGCGTTACCTATACTCTCTCTTGGTGGTCACCGGGGCGGTTCAAGTGGTGACACTCTCCTAGGGCAGGGGAGTCGGTCAAGGGAGTCCCCTGGAACCTCTGGTCAGACATAGCCTCCTGTAATGTTGGGTTCTTGGCTGAAACTTTGTTACTGCTTTGTTTCAGAGTGGACACTGCCAGGGCTTACTGCTTACCTTGTTTAAATGAAGGACTTGAAGAGTACACAGCATGGCTCCTTTCAGTTTATCGCACTAGTCCAAGTTAAAAGCAGACCCCAAATGATTACATTATACAAGCTGTGAGGTCTTTAAACTTGTGACAGGGGACAGAAGGGAAAGTCTACTCCTCACAAGGAAATCCTCCCTTACGCTTCAGAGAGCCACAGGCTCTAAACACCCATGAACCTTCAGCTGCTGTCCTGAGCCGGTCCTCTGCCAGGAACTGGCACGTGTCCTCGCGCTGGTCACCCTGTAGCTGAATTTCTTCTCCATAGTCTAGATGCTCATTTACAGTGCCATTGCAGGCACATTTCTTCTTAAACACCTTCACTAGTTTCTTTTTATCGTAGTCATCAGCTATCCCTCGGACAGCTGCAAGGGTCTTCCTGCCTTTTATGCCAGCGGGAAGCAGGTCATCCCCTTACTTGCATCAGCAAGGGGGTCGGAAGAGTGGAGGTTCTGGGTAGCGGACATATGAGACAATTTCTTTTCCTTGGTGGAAACAGACTGCAGAAGGCAACTGCAGGAGAAGGCGGGAGGGGTGGGGTGGGGGTGGGGATGGGGGTATCGGCAAGCGAGGGGGCTCTAGGGTGAGGCAGCTGAGTCCCTGGCTCAGTGACTGGGGCAATGATAGCATTTTCGAAGAACTAATGATGCAGTAGCTAGAAGGAAGGGTAAGCAAGGTCCGGAGCTTGACTTGGAGACTGAGGGTAAGCACCTGGAGGAGGTCTGCACACGGAACAGGCGACCAGAAGGGCACCGTGTTTATCATTAATTGCAGATTCTGTTTCTGATCCTGAGATTGAGACTCATTAGAGTCTGGAAAATAGAGAAGTTTTGGTCTTCTTTATTTAACTGGGCTAAGCCACTTTTAACAGACCACTCTAAAATCTGAGATTTTACCACTTTCTGACGGAAATGAAGACAAACCTTGAATACCACCACAGAAGCAGAGGCAAGCAGTGAGATAGACCCTGAGAGACCCTTGGCACAGCCCGCTCTAAGAACAGTCCTGAGAGAAATCTTTGGGGGAGCACAGCAAAGGACGAGTGAGGACAGCGGAGTGGCTGCCAGAGACACCAGCCACCATGTGCACACTTCTGTTTGCTTGGAAGGGAAGGATGGGCGGAGAGAGAAAGGTTTTAGCACTCTTTCTTCAAGTAAGACTGAACCCCTCTGAGAGGCAGTTGCCACCAAGGATGACCCACGCCCACAGATGATAAGATGGTGGCAGAGGAGTGCCGGCCTTTGATTGTGTCCCTAAGGCCAATATTCTAAGCACATCATTAGTCAGTAAAATGACTGAGTCTGCTTGACTGCCCTGTGGATCAAGTTATCTTATTTTTTCCATTACACCCATGAAAAACAGTGTGACTCAACTGATCTCTAGTCAGGGTCAAAAACCATTATGTCTGAGTAAACAGGCATGTTCTGTGGTGTGTGGTTATGGTAAGAATGCATATAAAAAGTCCCCTGAGGAAGGGGAGAGGAAGAAGGGAGGAAGGGAGGGATGCGGAAGAAAGAGGCCAGCCAGCAAGTGCTTGCTTACAGAGCATCTGCTGAGACAAGACACTGTGGATCTTGATTTTTAACGAACTTCTCAAGTAAATTCTGGTACCAGTACAAAGTAGCCATTTTTTTCTGAGTGAGACATATTTTCCTCTGACAAATAAAAGCCTTGTGGAAAGTTGTATTGTAACTTTGAAAGAAGCTTCTAGGCCTGACCGCTCCTTCCATTTTCAAGACAGGGCCCTGCTCAAGAGGATTTTCCCCTACATCCTGCTGCTGGGACTTTCTGGTCACAGAAAATCTGTGTGTGTGTGTGTGTGTGTGTGTGTGTGTGTGTAAATCGGTATGCATTTGGTGTGTGTGAACACATATGTATGTATGTGTGGTATGCATGTATGCAAAAGTGCAATGTAGTGTGTGCTTGTATTTGTGTACATGCCATCTTGAAGATTTGGTTTATTGCTTGTATTATCTTAATTGGGTTCCCCAAAGTACACGGGAATTTGCACGTCTGCATGTAAGATTCTGAAGGTCACTGTCCCTTAGGTTTGATTGGTAAATAAAGTTGCTGGGCAGGGAGACAGAGGCAGGACTTTTAATATTCCCTAGCAAGAAATGCAGTAGGGAGAGAAAGGAGGTTTGCCATACCAGGAAAGAGATACGATCCAGGCCTGAAAGCAGCAGAGGAGAAAGTGTACCAATCATGTAAGAGCCAGGGAAGAGCGGCCCTATGTGGGGGCCCATTGGGTCTAGGGTAGCAAAGATGGCTGAGAATTCAGAGCATTGGAGTAGGTAGTGAGGGTCTCATGCTGCCACTGCTGCTGTGGAGATTAGAGCAGCTTAATCAAGTACAGGGACAGTGTGGTGTCTAAAACATCAAAACACAACCAAAAGAACATCATTAGGACAGTATCAAGAGGAATCCGTACAGGTATCGCTGGAGAACCAGAAGAAAGTTTCTTTTCCTCAATCATTACATAAAAATACCTACACTGAGTTAATGTTAATATTAAACCAGTCCATGTTTCTGCTGTTTACTGTAACCATGGACTCAGGTGTGCTTCTTCTTCATCTTACTTTATCCCTTTCAGTTACTACGCCAGTAAGGAAATATTAATGGCCAGAATGATTGTCTCCCTAATACACCCATATGCCTACCCACTGAAGCCTCCATTGGCTAGTGAACTTATGAAGAAAGCCAAGCAAAGTGTTCTGACAAAAGTGGAAACTACATCGAATTTTCATTCAGTTGAGGTTTTTCTGCTTTGTGTGCCGGGGGGATGTGGAAGAGTTTGAGGTGTGCACCTTGATTTTTCACAGCTGTATTGATTTGTCTTTGGGCACCAGTTATGCTGCAGTCACCTCGCTCCATCCCTTAAAATGATCCAGTCTCCTTGACAGAATCCCCCTGGCAAACACACTAGCCCAGGAACCCCCAGGATATATAGAATGCATGTGATGGATGTAGTGCCTGGGGTGGGCAGGCTGGCACGTAGTATGTCCTCAGTTACGAGGTCCTCAAATGGATGTCTTTATTCTTTTCAAGTTCTATATGCTATTGATGGGCCGAGCTGCCTGTTTACATCATCTCTCCACCCTAGATCCAGCCTCAGATGACCACAGATAGCTTTACTTATTGTGTAGAGGGTATGCAGTGTCTTCAAGCATAGAGAACTTTGTTTTGAATCCTACTGTGTCTGTTTGGAATTGAATAGTCCAAGTTGGTGGAGATGCTCTGCTGTGAGATCATCCTGGGACTCGGAATTCTCTCACTGAATTGTTAAGTCAACCACAAAGCTCTTCATATTGTTCTTCCATCTCGAAGGTGCAGGTGAAGCTGGTGGGGCTTCGAACTGGGTGAAATGAGGCAGAGAACTGCAGGGCAACCTGCCATTCATAAGCCATAGGTGAGCATTTACTCAAGAGTGACAGCCAACTGCACAGGAGGCTAACATAGTGTCAACCAGTCAGGGAGCTGACATCATTGGGTCTGTACACAGCCAGAAGCTTGGGTCTTGCATGTTTATAAGACATTTCTATTTCTACCCAATGGGCCTTTCTTGAGTGCTAGGCAACATTTCTGCAAATGACATGGTTCATCATAAGCCAGTCACCTGCTTAAAGAAAGCACTCTTCTACAGCATAAATCTTTTAGTTCAGATAGCTGAATCTAGTTTCATGTACAGCCTCAACATGAACACTAGTGCCCAGAAGTGTATGAAAGGGCCTCTGGGGCAATCACATGTAAAATATTTCATTCCAAGGCAAGAAAGGTTTTTTTTTTTTTTTTGCTGGATAGAGTAGATGAGAAAAAATGGGTGCTGAGGACAGGAGCATATCCACAATGAGATAGCAATCCAGTGTGGGGGCAGAAGAAAGGCCAGTAGGGGCTGAAAATGAAAACTGAATTCAGGAAGAATGTTTCTTTGGGAAACTAGAAGCAAAACTTGTACTCTGGTGTGTTTGACTCATTGAGTTAAACTAAGGACTTAATCATGAGAGGGAGACCACTAAGGAAAAAAGGAGTAGTCACTAAAGGTTCTCTTGTAAAAGGAAATGACCAAACGGAAGGTTGGCCACTTGAATGAACGGAAGTTGACCACTTTTTCCAAGACTTAACTCCTGCAATGGCAGTCAAATCTAGTGCGACAGGGAAGAAAATGGACTCCAATAAGACAGCAGGGTGTGCTAGTGAGCAGTTACTGGAGGACATTTGACAGAAAGTTGTTCATTGTGGCCTATCCTGGGTTTGGAAGTTTTCTGTTGAAGTTGGGTTTCTACATCTCTGCAGGCAAGATAGGAACCCTGTCTTGATGATGATGATGATGATGATGATGATGATGATGATGATGATGATGATTCTGACTTTCAAATCTTTGGGAAAGATATTTCTGAGTTATAACAAAGGCAAGATACTGAGAGGCAATGAACAGTTCAAAGGGCAGAAAATCGAAACAGAATTACATGTTTTCCAATGTAAATGGTCTAAGGGAGGGTTGACCGACCCACAGTCAGGAAGAAAGCTGCCTGTGCTTTAATGGAGCAGACAGGATATTAAGAGTGCTTGGTGCCTCACAGGTGAGCCGGCTGTGGCCTCCCAGCAGTGCCTATTCTCATGCTTAAGGGACCACAGCTGCTAGGTGAGGGACCTCAGTGGCTGGAAGCTGTGGAAATGCACTAATACATCTTACCGAGCATTATCCAGTCCAGCAATCACGGAGACCTTCACTGCCTTAGTTAAGATTTCTAATGATACCAAAACCATCTTGGAACAGGGATTTCAGGTTACACAGAACATCAGTGAAGGAAGTCAGGTCAGAAACTCAAGGCAGGAGCTGGGAGGCAAGAACTGAAGAAGAAGCCAGAGAGGAGTGCTACTTCCTGGCATGCTCCCCACGGCTTGCTTAGCCTGCTGTCTTATGGTACCCAGGACTACCAGCTCAGGTCACTGAAGAAAATGTCCCACAGGGCAATCTAGTAGGGATTTTCAATGGGATATTATCAATGCATCTATTTAGCTAACTGAGTCCGAGCCTTCAGCTTTGAATATTTAACGGACAAGGATTGCTACTTCTCCAGCCCTGCCTCCTTTGTACCGATAGAGGCAGTTAGATGCCAGGAGACGTATACACACTGTTTATGGATACATTCTACCACATGTATATGTTCTTATCTTCCCATAGGAGTCCACAAAGTGGACTCAATTTTATTTTTAATTAAGAATATACAATCCATCAATATTTTCACTTTATTAAGTTAACCAACATAAATAAAAACACTACTCCCCTCTCCAGTCCACTTTATTTTTGCACGGCTCCCATATAGTCAAATCTACCTGTCCCAAATTGGGAAAGATGGGGTAGTCCTCTTGTTAGAAACAGACATCTTGAAGTTTGCTTATATACTCAGATTTTTTTTACTAGCTAAGAAAAAAAGTTTTTCTTAATTGAAAAGAGAATTATTTTTGTCTTGTGAAATAGAAGTCTCTTACTTTCATGAAACAGTTACGTAGATCAGTGAAACAAAATGAAAAACAAAAAGGATAGGCCAGGGTCCAGAAAAAAAAGCCTTTTGATTCTAAATGAAGAAACTGAGGCAGGTGTTCTTAGATGTGAATGAGGCCAAAAAACATTATTGCAAAGTCAGATTTCTGGTTGTTCCTATGTAAGTGAACCCTTAATGAGAAATTTCAGCATACCACACCCAGCTCTAGGTGTGCAGAACTTGAGCCCAGTACTCTTACTTCAACCAGTAAGAGCTGTTCCCACTTTCTGGTAAAAAGAGACTCTGCAGGGTTAGATTCAGACTGGACTAATCCGAAACGGGTACAATGTAAAAGCTGCAGCAATGACTGCTGAGCAAAGCTGACCACTCAGGAAGTGGGACTTTGTGACTGTAGAATTAAAGATGGAGTGTTTACTGGAGCAAAGATGTTTATTATGGCCCTGGTGTTAGGTTTCAAGATTGAAGGAAAGACTGAAATCAATTGACCTTAAGCTAGGTTTCTTAGAGAAGCACGATCCTTTTACCAAGCGGCTGGGTTGGCATCTGATGGATTCCTCTGTGCAGAGCTGTGCTTTGCTCAAGATAAACAAACTGATGGTGAGTGAGGTAATTTCCAAACCTCAGAGGAGGTCTGCCTAGTGAGGTCATTCCCAAACCAAGGAGCAGAAGGGCCTAAAAATCCCATCCTTGAAGCTTTCGTCTCAGGATATTCTTTCAGCATTTTGTGTATAGATTAAAGACATCTTCATTTTCCATTTTCTAGGGAGACTCTTAAGCACTTTGTATTTTTTTTTTGTTGTTGTTGTTGTTTATAGCAGGACTTTAGACAGTTAACGCAGACATAATCTTCTATGGTGAGACAGAGAAAGACTGAGCCTTGGGTTGAATTCCTGAACTCACATGGAGAATTAGTCAGGCATTAGTGAAAGAAAATGAGCAAAGAGGTCATGGGCTGGTTTGGAACCACTGGTGGAAAGAAGGCGGTGGGTTAGAAATTCTACCGAGATCCCAAGAGGACAGGTCTTCAAAAATGAGAATCCAGCCTTTGTAAAGGCTTCAAGGAAAGCTAGTTTGCTGGGAATACATGGAAGTCTGTGGGGAGCCATATTGAAATAAAAGGCTAAGGAAGGTACAGAAGAGAACGTGTGAGAAAGAGAAAGGTTAGTCTACACACTAGCAGGAAACTACCTGTCATCACTTGAGGCACCCTGCAAGCAAGCAGAGACCTTGGTGAATTCCTAGCCTGCAGTGAGCACAGAAGAGGCTGAACCAGCAGCTGAGGACTTAATTGAATAGCATTTTCCCTCTCTTAGCTGCTATGGGGCTGTTTATGCAAAGGGTCCCTATAACATAACAGCAGGAATGACATCTTTCTTCAGGGGGCTCTTGCTGCTTGCCTGTCCAGCCATGACTCATTATTCTTTCCTTAAGGTGACTAAGAGATTAGTGGCGTCCCCTTCCTTCCCAGGAATTGCAGTGAGGCTTTCTACCCTATATCTACATCATGAGCTATGGGATTTTCATGTCACAGCATGGAAGCTACAGACACAAGCTTGGGTTCAGAGTTTGTATCTGAGGCTTGCCATTGGAAGTTATTAAATAGAAAACACTAAATTAGGCAATCTGGCTGAGTCTCCTACTTGTCTAGGATAATATAGAAATTTAATTGGTCTGATTTTGGGTTTTTATTAAGATTTTACCTACAAAATATTTTGCAAAAGTACCTGAAGGGTAGCCAACCTCAGTTTTACAAGTATTGTTTTATGCAGCTGTTTTTAAATTTGAAATTACTCCCCAAACAACTGTCTGAGGTAGGCATGGTTGCTCTAACTGCTGGATCTGTCCTAGCAGAGGCAGGAGATCTACATGAAAACAGAAAGCACAGGTGCATAGCATAGCACCTCACGTCCTCGGAAGAGGCACAGGACTAGGTTGGTCATTTGAGGTAAGGTCTCCAACCACTGGGTCATCCTGCTAGAACCCACTGTGCCTAAGTTCTGATATACTTCCTCATTACCTAAGCCAGACCCCTACAATTGTCTTAAAAAATCCTGGATTTTGCGAGAGCCATTTCAGGGGTAGGGTGGGGCTGACCGACTCTGCTGAGTGAGCAGTTGACAGCGGCATCTGCTCTGAATCCTGCAGTGCTGAACTCCTGGGTTCTGCAAGTGTAAGTCCCACACTGACTATATCACCTGGAGGGCCCCCGTGCAAAATGGAACCCCAAATCTTCTTGGTCTAAAACTCTAAGCCTCGGGACAGAGTTAACAGAATTAAGTCATGCCAAAGGCCTGCCTGGATGTGGTGCTGGCTGCTGAAAGGGACCTTCAGTTTAGCTGAGATGCGAAGCCCGTCGGGTTGAAGTGGTTCACTTTCTTCACCACACCATGTGTTTCCGAGCGGTATGCTTTACATTGGAAGACCCAGCATGCAACAAAATGCCAAAGACCCTTCCTAATCTGTCTGATTCTCCGATATATTGGCTGCTTTCTAGCCTATGTGACAGAAGCAACTTTATGCAAGGCCAGTCAGTATGAAATTTCAGATTAGAAGGTAGTCTGTCACTGTGAGGAAGGCAGGGTGGCTAGAAGGTTCCCTCTGGGGTGGCAATGGTTGAGGGGTGCCGTGCGATGTGGATTGTCTTTAGACTGGAGAGTCAGAAAAAAGGAATTTCAGTGAAAGCAAAGAGAATCTGTCATCCTCAAAGCCTCAATCTCATGATATAGCCACGCCTCACAGCTTCCCCAAATGGTGCCAGAAATTGGGGATCAAATAAGTACTAAGGTTTATGAGCTCTAAAAACATGAGAGTTAGACTGTCTGTGGTTGCCCTGAAGTCAGTGGAGTGCAGGGCTCCTTCGGGGCCAAATCCTTTGACTGAAATGTATTGAAGAGTGAACCAAAAGCAAACACAAAATTCATGTGTGTGTGTGTGTATGTGTGTGTGTGTGTGTGTGTGTGTGTGTGAGAGAGAGAGAGAGAGAGAGAGAGAGAGAGAGAGAGAGAGAGAGAGAGATCATTTAACCTGAGGAGCCCTGTTTCTAGAGAAGCCAAAACATGGCCAGATCTTGCAAGACATCATGATGTCAAGCTGGAATGAACAGCTAACAGTGGACACAGTAAATTGCACACATCACCATTGTTATTAAACAAATAAACAAACATGAAGGTCAAGGGAATATTGTATTCATAAATATCAACTATTGTTCCCTGTGTGGGTGGGCTGAGTGTGTTCCAAGGCGGCGGGTCGGTGAGCCAATATGGAGCATGTAGTCGTACCAGCAGGAGGGCCATAGGCTTTATCTGAGAAAGCTCTGGACATTTCGCAGAGAAGATAAAAGGCTGTGGAGAGGGGGTTACCAGGAGGAACACGGGGCAGAAAGCCAGGCACGGAAGGCAAAGAGGCAACCTCAGGCCTTTCATCCTTTCCTCTGTTACAGTGAGAGCTGAGGCTCCTTCCTGATGGATCATTTGCCTTATTAATTCCCAGGATTTCTTTGGTGGAGGCAGCAGAGAGCAATAGCGTTATATTTAAGTGTTATATTTACAGACACCATCAATTCTCTGGTGCCTTTAATCTTTTGTGGGTAATGCAACTTTTTCTGTTACTTCTCATTGAAGGCTGAAACTAAAAAAAAAAAAAAAAAAAACACCATAAGCTAAATTATGTCATCCTCCATGGAGGAAAGGCAGCGTTTTCTTACAGGCGGCAATCATTTTGACCCATTACTACTTGGAAGCAATCTTTTTTGGGAACAGAGATCTGTATTTGTTTAATCAGGAGATAGAATTGCTGTGCACTGACTGAAGGGCTAAAATTACCTGTAACTTCTGCCTCTTCCACGCAGATGCCTGAGGCCAGGATGAGGCCAGCCTTGGTGACAGTCTTATTGAGTGAGTTAGATTCCGCAGCGCAGAAAATCAGACAAGAGCACAGGCTCGTGCGTTAGAACGACTCACCTTCAGTTCCGCTCGGAACACTTTCCAATGCTGTGAGCTTGGGAGAGCTCACCAGCTGCTCAACTCTAAAGCGCTGGCGGAGTCTGGAGTCTCACAGATCTGTTGTGAAGATGAAACACAACTATGTCTAAAGTTCACAGCACAGAGCTAGGACGGCGGCACATGCTAGACCAATACTGACATCCCACTCCCTGCCCCTTCCAGCCACCTCCTCTCCCTCGCAGCCACCTCTGTTCTCAAGGTCCTTGGGCCTCCAGGCGCGCTGAGAGGGAACAGGTTCAAGGCAGCACACACTGCTTCTCGGTACATGGCCAGGGCCCATTTTTATACTTCTCTTCACTTTTCCTTTTGCAAACCATGGCGATAGTGCCCACAATCTCAGGAAGGCCAGGGATCACAAGGGAAAGTGGAAGGGGAGTCAAGGCCCACATTTTGTGCCTTTTGGAGGAATCTTCCTGGGACTGGGAAAACAGCCTGTCTCTCTAAGTGCTGTCACTCTAGGGTCATGAAGGTGGCACACGGAGGTAAGATTGCCAGGGCACCCATTTCTGTTTTTATTGGAAATGTGCTCATTTTCCCACGTCCTCCTCAACCCATTCGTATTAAAGGGCAGTCATTCTGACTGACGTGAGGGGGCCACTGCCTGACGCCCCCGAGGCTGAGCACCCTCAACGTCCCTGTCTCTCATTTACACTGTTTCTTCTGAGAATATCCAGCTAAGTCCTTTGCTCAGTTTCAAATTGCTATTCAGCTATTTCCTTTCTAGTTAAAGGAATTTCTAACATAATTAGCAAGTTAACCACTCATCAGAAACCACGGCTTCTGAGTGTTGCCCACCCCCATTCTTCAGGTTATCCCTTTCACTCTGTTGATTGCTACCTTTATGAACCACCACCCCCCCCGCCCTGGTTCGGGGAAGGTTATATAACCCTATTTGTTGATTTTTGCCTTGGTTGCCTTTTGGTGATATTTCTGACATCAGCACCATGGAACATTTTACCCTCTGTTTATTTTCGCAGCTTTACAGCTTCAGGTCAAATACTTATGTCTGTCACCATTTTTTAGCTGATTTGTGTGGAGTAAAATGGTACATTTGCTGTAAAAGCAACATGGAGGATCCTCAAGCGACAACAGCAGCAACAACAGCTGCTGCAGCAGCAACAGCAACAGAAACAACAACAACAACAACAACAACAACAATAACAACAACAGCAGCAGCAGCAGCAGTTAAATGAAACACCATTAAACCAGTTGTCACCTTTCTGGGCATTTATTCAAAGGACCTTAAGTTATGAGCTAGGAGATCATTGTAAAACTGTATTCACTGAAACAATCATTTACAATAGCCAAGATATAGAAGCAGCCTGCTCTCACCGTAGTACACACACACACCCTCACACACACACACACACACACACACACACACACACACTCACACAGGAATTTAATTTAATTTTAGAAGGATATATTGCCACATGGAACACCCTGTTGTCCCTTAGGTATGTTATACTAAATGGAATAAGCCATGGTAGAAAAGCAAATACTGTGTGGGTGTTGTTTACACGAGGAATGTGACCTAGTGGACCCCACAGAAGCAGGAAGGAGGGTGGAGGCTGCTGGAATAACGTAGGGAGCTGCTGCACACAAGACAAGGTACAGCCATGTATTTGTTAAGAGGAAGATCTTATATTGAGTTCTTACTATAAGCTGTAAAAACTATATACCGACAAGCAAAAACTTACCTGTTGCTATTAACAAAAAATTATTTTATTTTATTTTTTATTTTTTAGGTTTTTAGAGACAGGGTTTCTCTGTATAGCCCTGGCTGTCCTGGAACTCACTCTGTAGACCCGGCTGGCCTCGAACTCAGAAATACACCTGCCTCTGCTTCCCAAGTGCTGGGGTTAAAGGCATGTGCCACCGCCCGGCTCTCTCAATGTTCATAGCAGCCTTGTTTATAATAGCCAGAAGCTGGAAGGAGCCCAGATGTTCCTCAAAGGAGGAATGGATACAGAAAATGTGGTATATCTACACAATGGGATACTACTCAGCAATTAAAAATAATGAATTCATGCAATTTGTAGGCAAATTGTTGGATCTGGAAAACATCATCCTAAGCAAATTAACCCAATCACAAAAGAATACATATGAAATGCAATCACTGATAAGTGGATATTAATGAGCCCAGAAGCTCTGAATACTCAAGGCACAATTAGCAAATCAAAAGATTCCCAAGAAGAAGGAATGAGAGGACACTGGTCCAGAAAAGACTGGTTCCAGTTTTGCAGGAGAGTACCAGAACAGAGAAAGGGTTGGGGGGGGGGTGATTTGGGAATGGGCGGGGGAAAGAGGACTTATGGAACATATGGTGAGGGGGAACTGGGAAAGGGGAAAGCCTTTGGAATGTAAACAAAGAATATAGAAAATCAAAAAAGAAAAAGAAAAAAATAAATTAGGTATTTTGTGATAAAAATAAAAGAAATCCATCTGGCTCATAGTTTAGAAGGTAGGAATTCAAAGCACAGTACTTATATCTGACCACACTGTTCATGAAGGAATGTTTTCTTCTTCCATGTGGGTCCCAGGTATTAAACTCATGTTTATGTTGGCAGCAGAAGCTTCTACCTGCTAAGCTGTGTCAGGGTCCTGATTTAAGGGTTTGAAAGAAAAGTAAATTGTTCTATTCATTTATTGGCAAGCCTTTTGAAAGAGACTTAAAGACAAACAAACAAACAAACAAACTCTGTATTTGGACCTAAATATCTTTCATTCTATCTTGCTTTAAGTAGCAGGGTAGGTTGTGTATGGAGACCTCTCATCAGTGTGGGCGCTTGCTGTCTCTTGAGATCCTAAGGTACTCCTCAAAGGCATGTGATTCTCTGTGGAGACAGCAGGAGCTTTAGGAGACAGGAGATACCTGGAGAGGGTTTGATTAAGTGTGGCATGCTGTTGAAGGGCCCATCGTGACATGGTCTATTCCTGCCTCCCTTTTTTTCTCTATAGCTACCACAGTCAATGGTTCAGCTGCTTGCTTCTGTCATACAAAGGCTTAAGGCATGACCTGAAATGTCAGAAACTGAGAAGTAATAAGTATTCCTGTCAATAAATTGATTATTTCAGATATTCGGTCACAGTGACAGAATAGATCCAGTTCGGTTATCAAAGACTCTTGGTTTATGCCTACCACAAAAGAAATGACGTCCAGTTTCCACCCGCCCCCTCTCCAATCTCTTAATAAAAAACAATGCTAAGAGGAATTTGCAAGTCAGAAGTTCTGAGGAACAGACAACAGTTAGCAAGTGAAGGCGATACCAAACATTGAAGGGGGGCTGAGAGGAACAGTTGCAGGCTGCTGAGCTCGACAGTGTATAATCTAGACAATGGCACACACACCACTAAGACTTTTCTCCTTCTTTTGGTTGGGATTACAAAAACTACCTTTTTTTTTTTCAGAATAGTTATCTTAAAAATATACAACACATCCAGACATGTGTCAAGTAAATAAGTCCATATTTTTGTTGTCTACTAATATGTTCAGACCAAAGCTAGTTAGTGTAATTGCCTCTGGTTTGGTTCCTAATCAAGAATCCACAGCTGCTGGCTTAAATGGTGGCTTTCTATACTGCTTTTGGCTCTCAACAACCCTAACTTGGCCAGATATACTATCATGCCATAGGGCTACTTTCTACAGCCATTGCAGAAGTTAGCCCAGTGAGAAGAGTAACCCAGGCTTTCCTGAAGCTCTTGCTTTCTTGGGTATACACGCTTCTTTGCTTCAGGCACTCAAGTAGCTGAATAGAAACATCATTTAAAAATAAATCGAAGAAAAGTAAATAAAATTTTATCAGGTACGGTGAACACTTGTTTCCTAGCATGATCTTATGAGGTTTATGAGACCCTGTCATAAACATCTTGCAAACCTTTGCCTTAGTCAAAGTCTGGCATATGGTTCATGGAATAGTCAATCTGGTTCATGGGAGAGCAAGGTTCAAATCCAGGCTATGTAACTTGGGGTCTCAGGCCACCTTCGAATCTGTGCTTACTGATTTTCAGAGTCACTTTGTAGTCTGTTGTTAGAATGTGTTATTACAAGGATGTAGGGCCACACATAGGCTATCGAAAGATTCATAACGCTCAGTACTTGAACCATAGCTTCTGCCTTTCATGGATTTATGAATTCATATTTGTCGAACTCTGCATTACTAATTTGTTCCTATGGATCCCCACTGGTTTTCTTCCCATCTATTAGTAATCTCTAGAGTACACTTTGTGAGGGAGTCCAGTGAGTTATCTAGGTCACCAGCTATCTGCATCTACTACAGGTTGAGACAAATATTCCAGGACAGAGAGGATGGGGAGGGATAGGAAGCAAGAGTAGGAGGGCAAGCTCCTGAAGGGGCTGGGGGAAGCTTGCAACACGGGAGGAACACGAAGAGCACTTGGCCAACGTCATCATTTCTGCTGCCTTTTCCGGAGAGTATTCTAATAAAACTAAACATTTGATGCAGAGATTGTTTGAAGAAATTTTGAAATAGCTAGGTCTCCTTATTAGGTATGCTCAAAGAAACAGCATCTGTCAGGTTGAGGGGTGCTCCTGGCAGGTGGTGCACTGAGAAGGTGTCGTTTACTGCCTTCCCCCAAGGAAGTCTCCACGACCCTGCACATAGAACAGAGTATATGGCAAGCCAAGCGTCCTGGAATGCAAGAAGCAAGACTTGGTAAGGTGGGGTAAGCTCTTGTGCAGCTGTGACCTCTGAGGATGCAGCAGGCTTCCAGCTTGTGCAGTCTGCTGCTGAGACTAGTCACTCACCCTCGCCATTTTGCAATCTAACTCCTCGACCTGTGCCTCAGTTTCCTTATCTATAAGATGTTGACATGAAGCAACCTACTTCCTGGGGCTCTTGTGATGTTTAAAGCACACATCCAAATCAGCACGATTTTGGAATGTCTATTTAATTTTAATTGTGTGTCCATGTGGGGCCAGTACATGTGTGAGAACAAGCACCAACAGGACCAAGAGCTGCTGGGTCCACAGAAGTGGAAGTTCCTAACTTTTGTGAGCCACTTGTTTTGATGCTGGGAACCAAACCAGGTTCTCTGGACGAGCACTGGGTCCTTTTAGTCACTGAGTCATCTTTCTAGCCCTGGGCCTTTTATGTTTTAAAGTACTGTTTTGGAATGAAGTAGATAAAAATAATAGAGATCCAAAATCCCTAGTGTGTGTGTGTGTGTGTGTGTGTGTGTGTGTGTGTGATTTTATAATTTATGTCACTATAAAAATACAAGATAAATATGTGCAAGGAAACATGATGTGGTTTTCTAAGACCAGAAGGGGAGAAAGGGAAAGGCAAGCAAGCATGGAGTGGAGTTCACACAATGTGCTGTGTGTGCTTGTAAAAATATTCTTTCAGACACAATACCATGTACAATGACTATATAAAGTAAAATTTTTTTTTCCCGAGACAGGGTTTCTCTGTGTAACCCTGGCTGTCCTGGAACTCACTCTGTAGACCAGGCTGGCCTCGAACTCAGAAATCCGCCTGCCTCTGCCTCCCAAGTGCTGGGATTACGTGCGCCACCACGCCTGGCAGTAAAATGTTTAAATGACAGATAAAGTGGGGGAGGGGAGTGGGAGAGCAGGAGATCTGAGAAAGAGAAAAAAGCCCCTGGTCTCCCATGACAAAGCAGTGGCATGTATGACTCAGAGAGGGTGGGGTTTGATCTGACCTGCATGCAGAAAAGCAGATGCAGGCAAGGGTTTTGGAGGGGTCGGGACTTGGAAGCGTATAAATAGTAAACTGTATGGCCTAGGAATTTAAGGATTATGGTCAGAGCTGCAAACAGGTTGACTGAAAGTGAAAAAGGCCAGGGAGAAACACCAGTCTAACATCAGCACGGTTATTGAAGTTGCTGGTTCTGGTCTGTCAGGACAATAGCTGTGTGCTTGTTCCATCAAACTGTACCTGTGAGAGGAGAGGCTGAGGATGAATGGGGAAGAGGAAGAGGAGGATAAGGAGGGTGAGGAAAAGGAGGGAACTGTCAGACCCTAGTGACCAGAAAGGACTGAGCCGATCTCAGGTTGAGGATTGGTCTTGGTTTCATCTGAAAAGATATGAAATATGTGCAATTGAATTAAAATTCTGTTTGCATCCTCTCTAGGCAGGGGAAGTTTATTGCTTATACCATAGATGTGTTTTCAAATTGTCAACCAATTAAAACACACCAACTTAGCAAATTGGTTGCATGTTCCTCCCCAAATGTACATTGAATGTGCTGTGAGGAGCATGCTTTAGAAAGTTCAGTGAGGCAGACAGATTCCAGTCACTGGTAATGACTTAAAATATGGCAATAAAAATGCCACAGCAAGTGTGGTTTTTCCCCTTCACTTTGAGCTCTCAGTGTGGCTCGCTGGAAACTGTAACTGAAATAACTGGATGAGCTATGCCTACAGAACTCTCTTAACAAGGAAGAAAGAGAAGATAGGACGTGGGGGTGGGGAGAGGAAGTAAGTGTGCTGGGGGAGGGGACAGGCTTTGGAAGGAGATTACTTGCTTTGGGATTCCTCACACGTCAGAGGGGGCTGACTCCCCAAGCTTGCTCTACAATCTGTCTGCCCAGCAAAAGCGAAGACCAATGCCTCTGCAGCATCAGCTGGTTCACACCTAACTGTATTTCAGTTTAAAGTATCTTTATTTGAGCCGTATTACCAAACTTTTCAACATAAAATTTAAAATAATTGTAAGAATGACTTCTCTGTTCGAGATCCAAATGAGCCCATATAGTCAAACATAAATTAAAGGGAGAATTGTTTGGAGGACTTTAAAACCAGAAATGGAAGCAATACTCAGAGTAAGACAATAGAAAATTTATATAAAAGGGTGAATTGCCCCATCCCTCAACTAGGAGTCTTGCCTAACCTCTGGATATGGTCTCTACAGGTTCTCTCTCCCCTTTGTTGGGTATTTCAGCTAATGTCATCCCAACTGGGTCCTGGGAGGATCTTGCTTTCCTGGAATCTGGGACTTTGTAATGGCTACCTCCAGTTCCCCATCCCCCATTGCTGCACAACTCTGTACAGCTCCCCTGTCTCTTTTCCACACCTGATCCTGCCCCCCATTCCCGCCCCTCCTCCTCTCTTCCTCCCAAGCCCCTCCCACTCTCTACCTCCCTCTTCTAAGAAGGACTGAAGCACCCACGCTCTGGTTTTCCTTCTTCTTGAGCTTCATACGGTCTGTGAGTTGTGTTATGGATAGTCCGAGTTTTTTTTCCCAAAAAATATCAGAGATATCAGAGCATACATACCATGTGTGTGCTTTTGTGACAGTGTTACCTCACTCAGGGTGATATTTTCTAGCTCCATCCATTTGCCTGGGAATTTCATGAAGTCATTGTTTTTAATAGCTGAGTAGTACTCCATTGTGTAAATGGACCACATTTTCTCTATCCATTCCTCTGTTGAGGGACGTCTGGGTTCTTTCCACTTCTGGATACTATAAATAAGGCTGCTATGAACATGGTGGAGTACATGCTCCTATGGCACTGTGGGGCACCCTTTGGGTATATACCCAGGAGTGCTATAGCTGAGTCCTCAGGTAGATCTATTTCCAATTTTCTGAGGAACCCCCACCCAGACTGATTTCCAAAGTGGTTTTACAGCTTGCAATTCCACCAGCTATGGAGGAGTGTTCCTCTTTCTCCACATCCTCTCCAGCATCTGCTCTCACCTGAGTTTTTGATCTTAGCCATTATGACTGATGCAAGGTGGGATCTCAGGGTCATTTTGATTTGCATTTCCCTGATGACTAAGGATGTTGAACATTTCTTTAGGTGCTTCTCAGCCATTCGGGATTCCTCAGTTGGCAATTCTTTGTCTAGCTCTGCACCCCATTTTTAACAGGGTTATTTGGTTCTCTGAGGTCTAACTTCTTGAGTTCTTTGTATATATTGGATATTAGTCTACTATCAGATGTAGGGTTAGTAAAGATCTTTTCCCAAACTGTAAGCTGCTGTTTTGTCCTCATGACAGTGTCTTTTACCTTACAGAAGCTTTTCAATTTTATAAGATCCCATTTGTCTATAGTTGATCTTAGAGCCTGGGCCATTGGTGTTCTGTTCAGGAAAATTTCCCCTGTGCTGATGTGATTGAGGCTCTTTACCAATTTCTTTTCTAATAGATTCACTAATCACTATTGCTGCTGTCAAGAAGTGCTTGCTGACAGGAGCCTGATAGAGCTGTCTCCTGAGAGACTCTGCCAGAGACTTACTGGTACAGATGTAGATGCTTGCAGCTAACCATTAGACGAGCAAGGGGACCCCAATGGAGGTTTTAGGGGAAGGGCTGAAAGAGCTGAAGGGATTTGCAACCCCATAGAAAGAACAGCAATATCAACTAGCCAGACCCTCCAGAGCTCCCAGGGACTGAAACACCAACCAGAAAACACACATGGAGGAACCCATGGCTCCAGCTGCATATGTAGCAACGGACAGCCTTACCTGGCATTAATGGGAGGTAAGGTACAGCTTATGGATTTACAAATTAATACATTATTATTTAGCACAAAACAATATAAATGATCTAAGAGACAGAATATTAACGTTTGTGGTGTGTGTGTGTGTGTGTGTGTGTGTGTGTGTCTATGTATGTGGACTTTCCTATAATCTCTGAACTTTTTTTGAGGCCACTTTTGTCTACATAGTAAGACATCCATAAGTTATAAAAATAAAAAGGATGGGGGTTCGAGGGAATTGGAGGACGAGGGAGGGACAGGGGGAGAGACTGCCATCCTAGAAACCTGCTTTCCACTATCTCAAGGTTGTCTTTGTTTATTCCAGAATGCTTTGTAAGTCAATTCTGCAGGAGCGACCTTTTCCCATCTTGGCCCTTCCTACTCTCCTTGGTGTCTCCCTGAGTTCCACCCACGCTGGGGTAACAGTGATGTAGTCACCTTACAAGCTGTGTGCTTTGTGCTTGAGGTCTGACTGTTTGTACTACAGTGGACAGACATTGGAATTGCATATATGGCTTGGAGCAGTTAAAATAGCATCACCATGTATGTTCCACTCCATGTACTACATTTCCTGAAGGCTTAGAAAGAAAACCTGCACTCAGGGTTATAGGATACGAGGATGGTTGACATTAGGAGACAGTGTCAAGCTCTCTTTGTTGTGGTTATATAAGCCTGGGCTTCCCCGTGGAGTTAAACACCAATGGTCTCACTTCTTTGTTCCGTACACGCCATGTTCAGTCCTTCCCATCCTGCCATCCCGAAGCAGATGGCATCCATAGATTATACCCTGCACTGTGTTTGCCTGATGAGAAGAACGAACGGATCTCCTTTGCCCACTTGTCGTTTGCAGATGCTCCTTGTAAAGCACCACTTCAGATCACCTGCTCACTTTTCTGAAGGGTTATTTTTACTTCTGGGATTTGAAGTTCATTACATATTTTTATTATGAGTGTCTTGTTTCTTATTAAACTATCATTTCCTCACCCGAGTTGCCCTTTTACAATCATACTCACACTTTATTGAAGAAAAGTTATTAATCATAATGTGACCAATTGTATGTATACATGTAGCAATTTTCTATCTCATATAAGATAATTTGGGTTTGTGTCTATTATGAGTAGGGTATTTATCTTACTGAGATACTCTTATTGATGTAAATGTCCTTTCTTGGCACTTCCTGGAGGTAAAAGAAAGTATGTCTACTAGCCTACTATTATAATTTTCTTCCAAATTTTTCAGATCTTTTGCTAAAAATACATCCAATAATTAGACCAGTTTTACTTACTGCTGTTTTAAATGACATATTCCTGACAGATATAATAGTTTATTGCAGAAATCTTCAGATTAATTTTGTACATTGAGTTGTTCTTGTTAATGTTAAAATTCATTTATGAATTCTAATAACTTCCCTGTTGGTTATATACAATGCTTTGCTGCCTTGCTATATAATTTTATGCTGTAAGAGATTTCCTTCTTTGAAGTTATTATTTTTTAAATATAATTTTCTTATCTTACTAGCAGACACCTCCAGTGAAATGTTGAAGAGTTGTTATCACACCAGGCATTATTGCTTCCTGAAGCAAAAGAAATCTTTCAGTAAACCCAACATTGACAATTTGGGTTTCTAGAAACATCAAGTCAAGGACATTATCCCCAACTCTTAGATTGTTAAGGGTTTCTGCAGTTAATAATAAATGTTGGATTTCATTAATTGATTTTTGAATCCATTAAAATTACCATTTTATTTATTTTGTGTATGGACCAAATTACATGGCTAGAGTTATAAAAAATAGTTAATTGGCTTTACATTTCCAGATAACTCCTGTAATCTAACCCATAATATGGTAATATTATGTACTTTTTCCATGTTTTTAGGCACAGATGGATAAGATTTTGATTAGCATTTTTATGTTTGTATTCTTGGATAAGTTTAGACTGTGCTATTTAAAAAAATCTATGATGTCAAATCTAGAGTGATTTTGAGGATCAAGTAGTACTGTCAAAATCTAAGATGGTAGGAAACTGGAGTAAGAGTATACATCACGGTGGCTTAATGGCTAATGGCAGAATATTGCATTCATTCAAGAACAAATACTCATATTTGTTCATACATACTAACATAAGAACATATATACAAACCATACATTCATACACACACATATATATGCACACATGTTCAGATGCATGCACATGTGCAGACACACAAAGAGAGAGGGGGGAAGCATGTTTGCTGATAGCCATCACGAACTTTCTGCCTTTCAAGAGTTATGACAGAAGCTCTGTAAAGCCTGCAACCACCTCTGAATTTCAGCTGGGGTTCGAGTGTGAAGAGGCTCCCATGAACTCCCAGATTCGGACACTTGCTCCCGTGCTGCTGGCATTATGTGGGGAGGTGGTGCAGACTTTAGAGGATGGAGCTTCACTACATCGTTAAGGGCATTTGTTGCCTGTTTTGAGTAACTGAGGATGCAAAGTGACCCACTGGCCTCTTGCTCTGGCCTGTATCTTCTCTGCCAGAGACTCTGTATATCACCTCCAATCACCTTCAATTTTAAGCCAGAATAAAGTTTTCTTTTCCATAAAGTACTTTGTGTCACACACACACACACACACACACACACACCATCCCTAGTTATCACGGGAATAGACATCAATACTACACTAAAGTTCCAGCTCCCCTCAGTCACAGTGGCCATCATTAAGAAAACGAGCCACAGTAAATGCTCTTGACAGGACATGGAAAAGAACCATATTTCTGCTGGTAGAAATGTAATTAACTGCAGCTACAATGCAACTTATTATTCTAGTTTATTAGAAAAAATGGTATGATCAAATATATACATTCGAAAACAATGAAGTTTAGTTTCACCTGGTGATATATGTATACCCATATTTATCAACAGACCCGTCACAGCAGTTCAGTTATAGCACACAACATGGACAATGCATTTTTAATTTACAGGGCATCTTATTTTAGTCATGAGATAAAACATCAACAGTTATTGTTAACAATCGACAATTCAGTTAAAAATGGGACATGGAATTCAATAGATTTCTCAAATATAAAACACAGTTAAAAACCATTTTTAAAATGTTCAACATCCTTGGCCATGGGGAAAATGCAAACTACTAACACCGGAGCTCTGGCTTTGCTCATCGATGAAGGTCCTTAGCTTGGTGGTGGTAATGGCGGTGAGTGCAGACGGACCTTCTATGGGTGAATTACGCTGAGGTTCTGAGGAGAAGGCCCTCTCCCTGTTCCCCATGGTGGTGGTAGATGAAATAGACAGTCGTTGGTTCCAAACTGTTTATTGGATGTTCATCCTAGAAAATGGACGTGTACAGTACCAACTTCTCAGGGTGTACCTGAGATTAAATACCTTTGGCAAGGCCTATAGGCACCTCATTAGCATGGAGAACTCTGTTCTGGGCCTGGGTGACCACAGGTCGCTTTCCTTATGTGGAAAGTGTGGCATCTCTTCCAGGTCAGGAATTCCTTAGAGAGCAGGGAGGCGCCCACTGTCTCGGGTGTGTACTCACTGAGTTTCTGGGGTCTTTACCCACTCCATCCTCCAAGCTTCTTGGCATGGTTCACGATCCCACAGACTACCAAGCATTACAGGCTATTATATTATTAATGTTCATATATATAAAATGTTTATATATAACATATAAACATATAATACATAACATATACCATGTAACATGCAACATACAACACATAACATGCAAAATATAACATACAACAACATGTAACACAAAACACATAACATGTAATGTGTATTATGTAACCTATAACATATAACATGATATATAATATATACTGTTCTATTATATTATATAATAATAATAATAATTATGTTATTAATTATCAATGTTCTTGATAGTCTTTGGAACTTGATGGTAAGACCCAATTTCTATAGGCACAGTGTATTTGAGTTATAGAGCACTGAGAGATCAAGGTTGTTCTCATATAAGGTAGCTTCATTTCTACTGGCTAGCATTCATAGTACTGAAGGATCTATGTAAACTACTAGAGAGGAAAATAATCATTAATAATATGATACTATGAAGTCTGTGAGCTACAATAATAATTGACCTGGTAAGGCATGGCCAATGGTGCAATTATGACAAGAACGGATGAAGAGTAACCAATCACTTCCTGATTGGTTTTAAGACCCTCTTCACAAGACAACACCCATTTCTGGCACTGTTATCAGGGTCAAGAACATGTGTAGAGACAGGCCTAGGTCCTAGGGGAACACAAATTACTAATATTTTGCTAAACTGATACAACATAAATCAACTCCCAATGAGTTATAGTTATATACACATGTCAATGCATCTTTCAACTTTTATCAGAGAAAATTATGCAGAAGATTAACAAGAGAGACTATAGCTGAAGAGACCTTGGCGTACTCTTAGCCTTCAATAACACACCGCTGTTACACTTCTTCCAAGGTTCAGGAATCACTGAGAAAAAGGGGACCATCAGATTTTAAGTCAAAGGTAGTTAATGGCTACAAGAAAGCAATGTTGTCTGGCCACAGCTGAGCAGTTACAGATATGAGCACACAAACACATATGAACACATATGAACTCAGAGAAGTTGTTATAGTAATATATTAAAAAAATCTCAGCATGGGGTTTCAACCTGCCTTTGAATATTTATGTTCTTGGATGAAAGATACACACTTAGTCTATATAATCTTTAATGCCTCAGGCACTACCATAGCTCGGCAACCGCCAACCCTCCATGTTGTTAGACTCTACCTTCTCACTGAACACTCCAAACCATCATTCACTGTTTACTCCGTTCCATCTGGGTTGCGCTTAACTCCAATTAGGCATCCTGCTTGGCCGTGTTCTCTTGGCCCCTAGCCCATAGCAGCTCTCTTCATCCCACACATTATTCCCCCATGGTGGCTCTTCTTCCTCTCGTCTCTCCTCATCATCTCCTCTCTCTAAGGCTGTGAAGACCTCAACACCACCTGTGCCTCTTCTCCCTAGCTATTGGCTGCTGACATCTTTATTTACCAATTATAATTAATCAGGGATAGGGTCCCTTGATGGCTTATTGTGGATTCTCTTGTCTTTGGGGAAAACAGTTTTGTGGGGGTCCCAAATTAGCATTAGAATACAAATAACATTAGGCTAACCCACTGCATTTCCCCTTTTGTCCGGTTAAAAAGGCTCTTTTCTCTTAAATATAAGTCAAACATAATTTTAACAATTATGTGCATTATAAGGTATGATATATACTTATAACATCTAGTCTAGTATACTTGACAATTTAGATAAAGCATTCTATCATCTACCCTAACTTAAAGAGTTCACAATTCTGTACCTAAATCATGTTTGATTTCAAATTGTATCTTGAAAAAAATATCTTTTCAAATCTAGAACATCTTCATTGTTAAGCAACTTAGGTTTAATTGTGAAACCATAACTAGTCTTCAACCCTGTCAGAGATTTAAGAATGAATTAAGCATTGAGATTGTAGGAAGTACAAAGACACAGCTCCAAAACGTAAAACAATTGAAAGAGACAGCTGACTTCCTAGGCAGTCCCCAACATTCCCTATACCGTTGTGCTGGGGTAACCAGCCCTAACCACAGCACATCTTCAACAATGCCTTTAAAGACCTGATAATGAATTTGAATCTTTTTTGACTCACCAGATTTTTCAGGAGGCTTCCAAGAGACTGTATCTACCACTCCAGTTAAGATTGCTTTCTAAGAAGAGTGCATTTTACATAATCATGAAGACAGGGCATTTTTAAAGGAACTATAAAAGGAAATGATCCATATGCCTGATCAGCAACAGTCTCTTTTTAATGGAGATTTTATGTTGGAGTGATTTCTCTCAGTATGACTCCTTGGTAAATACATTTTTGATTGGTAATAAACGATGCCAGCTATTTACTCTCTGGCCCACAGAAGAATCGGAAGCAATCTTCTGTCTTATGTGTGGCCTGGATTGGATTTCTAAAAGCTCACGTAGGGAGACTGCAGAAGTCGTCTGACATGCCACCCGAGGAGATAATGTGACAAAGCTGCAGACAGTGGATGCAGTTGTCACTGTGGCAGTTATGGGCTTTGAGAAAAATAGCTTTCTTCTCTGTGTGTGAGAGCAGTGCCTGAAATTTCTTTTCAATTTTCTATATTCTCTCTCCAAAACTGGTTTAAGAACTCTTTAAAAAATTCTATTTGCCAGTTTTAAGATAATGCTATTATTATTATTATTATTATTATTATTATTATTATTATTTATTATTGAGATAGGATCTCAGTTTGTAGCCAAGGATGTTATGGAGCTCCCTAAGTATCTCAGACTGGCTTTGAACTAACATAAATTCTCCTGCCTTAGCTTTTCTAGTACTAAGACTACAAACTTGAGATACCATGCCTATACCAAGTTTAAAAAACTTTATTGTTGTAGAGATTGATCCGCAATTAAGAGTATAGGTTACTCTTCTAGAGGACCTAGGTTCTGTTCCCAGTAACCAAATGGTGGCTCATAATCATCAGAACTTTGTTCCAGAGAAATCAATGCCTCTTCTGTCTCCATGGGCATCAGATACACACAGTACACAGACACATATGCTTGCAAACCATCCATGCACATAAAATTAAAATAAGTAAATGCAGCTTTATAAGATTGGGAAAATAAATCTTTCTGAAGTTGGGATTCTTTGACAGTGGTAGAGCATCTGCCTCGCTTACTTATCTAAGGGTTTGAATCTTTGTATCACACAGATCCCTCCCCCACAAACATCTTTACTAATGCTCCTCCAAATGTACACCTATTTAAAGACAAATATTAATAAGTTCCCCAAATAAATTAAGAGAAATATAGGAGCTGTTAACTTAATATTTAATACAAACCACAGATTATTAATGATTAATGATTGCCTCAGTGTTCCATAATCCTCACACATGGGTACTGGCACATGGCTTCCACCTCCCTAACAGTTTCCAAGTGATATTATTACAGAAACACCAAACACCAATAGTTTGCCAATACATCCCATGGAATCTTCACAATACAAATAAAAGGCATTTTATGGCCCTTTTATATGTAAAAAATCTTGGATTAAGACTAAATTAAGAAGCTTGATAAAGTAACCACTGTAAAGTGCCAGCCTTAGGGTGTTAATCCAGGCATTCTGATTTTAAAATGATGTATTTAACCACATGTTCTGCATCTGACCAGCTCCAGCTGAAAACAAGGCAGTTAAGTTTATTCCCATTGTCTCTAAAGGAGAGGATATTAGTCGCCATTAGAGTTGAGAAGCTCTTTCCAGAGCAGCACTCCTTAGCTTTAGTGCCATGGAAGCAAATTATTGGCGTTCATTAAGTTACATACAGAATTCATTAAAATGTATAGGTAACTAATTTTCAGATACACACACACACACACACACACACACACACACACGGAAAAAGCCCAAAGTGTCAACGTGGCCAGGACAGATTCTGGAGCTAGATTGCCTAGGTTCAAACCCCAAGTCTGTTTCTTTTTATCTGGCTAGTCTTGGTTAATATGGAGCCTTTGTAGTCTTCTTTCTATCTAATCCCTTTAGGGATGAGGCTCAGTTAGAGGAGTGCTTGCTTAGGGTTCTCAAGTGGCCCGTGTTTGACCTGGCATGGTAGTACATTGTGCCGTCCCAGCACTCTGGAGGTGGGGGAGAAAGTTCAGAGGTTCGAGTCATCTCAGCTGTATAGTGTAGGCAGTATGAAATTGTGTCTCTTTCAGCAAATACCTATGTCATAAATCACTGGTGATGACAGCATGAACTAAAACTTACATAACGGTTAATCAACTTTCTGGTTCTAACAGGAATTATGTGCATTGTTTCTTTGGATACCAAAAGCCAACTGCATAAGAGACTATCCACAGGAGAGCTTTCATATGCCTTTAACCCTGCACCTGGGAGGTAGAGACAAGCAGATCTCCATGAGTTCAAGATCAAGACTGGTTGGCAAAGAGAGTTCCAGGACAGCCAGGAGTACACACAGAAAACTTGTCTTGAGAAACAAAACCAACCAACCAAAAAGAATCATGGCTGAAGAGTAGACCTGAAGACCCATCTTGATTAGTTCTCTGACTCCGGGTCTGAATCCTTCTGTTTATATTTTTCAGTGTTACCCAGCATGTAGCTCTCAGAGAAGGGACAAGTTGCCTGTCAGAGTAATGGAAATTCACATGCAAAGCATTTATACTCAAGGACTGAACTTAAGTCAATAAAAACATGACTCCATCTCTGTAGAGTAACATGTACTATAAAAAAGAAATGATAGAAAGAACAAACATTGGACAAAGAAATTTCTTTATTCGATATATTCTCTATTTATATTTCAAATGATTTCCCCTTTCCTGGCTCCCCCCTCCCCAAAAGTCCCATAAGCCCTCTTCCCTCCTCCTGTTCCCCCATCCACCCCTTCCCACTTCCCTGTTGTGGTATTCCCTTACACTGCTGCACTGAGCCTTTCCAGAACCAGGGGCCACTCCTTCCTTCTTCTTGGACATCATTTGATATGTGGATTTTGTCTTGGGTATTCCAAGCTTCTAGGCTAATATCCGCTTATCAGTGAGTGCATACCACGAGTGTTCTTTTGAGACTGGGTTACCTCACTTAGGATGATGTTCTCCAGCTCCATCCATTTGTCTAAGAATTTCATGAATTCATTGTTCCTAATGGCTGAATAGTACTCCATTGTGTATATATACGAGAAGATGAGAGAGTGAGTCCAGCATAGCTCGCCTTTGTTTTTTAATGTATCCATTTCAAACACTGTAGTTTCGCCTTACTTCTGCATATCAATAAACAATTCCTCTGCGCAGTGAATACTGGGCTCAGAATCTACATTAATTGCCATCTCTCTTCTGAGATGGAAACTGTTCTCTGCTGTGTGTGCTGCTTGTCAAGCACCAGGACTCATCTGTATTCACAATTCTGCCGCAGCATACTGAAAGCCATTTCTTGGCAGCCCAGGGTAATTGCAGATAAAAAGGCTTCCAGAGGGCTTCCCTCCCCCACAGGAAAATGAGGAGGGATGCTGCTGACAGGTGTAGAGGATTCTTAGTCCAATGAGGAAATAATAAAAGGTAAGAAAGTCTAGTTGGCTGTTGTCAAGTAGAAGGATTAGAAGGTACTAGAATTTTCTACCACTCCTCTGATGTGCACACACACACACACACACACACACACACACACACACACACATACACACACACACACACAGAGAGAGAGAGAGAGAGAGAGAGAGAGCGCACACACACACACACACACACACACACACACACAGAGAGAGAAAGAGAGAGAGAGAGAGAGAGAGAGAGAGAGAGAGAGAGAGAGAGAGAGAGAGAGAGCCTCACACCAGCCCAAATTTGGAACAGAGACAAATCAAAGCAGCACTTTCCAGTCCCAGGCACTGTGGGAGCCCTGCATACCGTGCACACGTGGTCAAGTTCAAGAACCACACCACATATAAACCGTCCAGCAAATGGCACAGAGATGGCATCAAGAAACCCCGGTCACAAAGATAGCAATTTCTTAAGAGGGTTGACTCCAAGTTCCTGAGGAACATGTGCTTTGTCAAGAAGCACAACAAGAAAGGCCTGAAGAAGACGCAGGCCAACAATGCAAAGGCAGTGAGTGCCATCAAAGCCCTTGTGAAGCCGCAGGCCATCAAGCCCAAGATGCCAGAGGGCCCCAGCCGCAAACTCAGCCACCTGGCTTTCATCGCTCACCCCGAGCTTGGGGAGCAAATTCGAAGCTACACAGCCCTGGGGCATAGGCTTAGCCAACCAAAGGCCCAAGGTTTAAACCAAGGCAGAGGCCAAAGCTCCAGCTAAGGCCCAGGCTCCAGCTCCAGCCCAGGCTCCCAAAGGTGCCCAGGCCCCTGTGAAGGCCCCATAGAAAAGGCTCCTGCCAGTGTGAAGACAGACGGACTGCTGGGACACACCCACACACACACTATTTGCAGATGACCAGCGTCCTATGCTGTTTTTTTTACAAATAACTTGAGGCTAGAAAAAAAAAAAAAAAACAGAGATGGGTTTCTGGATAAACCTCTCATGGGCAAACTGGACGGTTCCTATAGGACTTGTTCACAGAACTTCAATAGTATGTGGGAACTGTATGAGGTGATACAAAAAATAAAAAACGCCAAACATTTCCTACAATTATCTCCTTGTCTTTTGAAAGGACAATACACACAGGAATGAAAAGACAGGAAAACCGTGCTTGGCATATCTTCTATAACAGTGTCGTGCCTTCTGGTAAGTGTGGCATCCCCGAGGAGAGTGCCAACATTGCTTCCTCTGCAGAATGCTTTGTAGGCACAGTGGTGGCTTCCTCTGTACCCAGAGCACATTTCTTCCACATTACATATGCTGCAGAGATACAAAGGAGGGCTGCCACTGTTCAACAGTTTTTAATGATAGCACTCAAGCTCCCAGCCCCTCTTTAAGAGCTGTGGTTCTTACAATTCAGTGTATACACACAATCAGGAGGTTTCTTGTATGGAGTCACTGTGTCATTGTGTCTGGGCAAGGCCTGGTCTGCAGCGCTACTGGTCCAAAAGACACTTGGAGAAATGGGATTGAGCTTTAAGAGCTGGTATCTGTGAACATTGGAATCCACCGAGGGCCTTGGAAATGTTGTCTGGTATTGTGTTCAGACATGCCACTTTCTGGGATTCAAACTAAGACTATAAACCCAACCTCAGGGCTCAAGACTTGTTCTGTTTGGACTCTACTTCTATCATTCCCATGACCAGATAATGCCAACACTCTCCTCCCTCCCTCCCTCCCTCCCTCCCTCCCTCCCTCCCTCCTTCCCTCCCTTCCTCCCTCCCTCCATCTCTTTCTTAATGGCAAGCAGGTTCACCTTGGGTCAGACCAGTGTCTATCATTCCCCTTCTTCATTTATGAGGTTTTTCTGGAGAAAATAATGTAATCACATCTAAGTATGTGTCAGCATGTGCAGATTACAAATGCACTGTCTCCGATGTCTGCTGGCCCAGAGCCTTCCCAATTGTCCTTATACAGACAGAGTCTTGTTTGTGAGCTGTCACCTGCAGTTTCTCCCTCTCTCATGCCTGGCCTTTTTCTCTAACTTCTTCCTCATAATATTTTTTCAAGATCTCTTAATATCTTGAAATTCATATAAATGGTATCCAACCTGGGGTTATTTTGCTACATGGGAGCATTTGGCAAGGTGTGGAAGAGTCAGATAGCAGCTGTGACTCCCATATAGAACAGAGGCCTGGGTGTGTATTGTAACCTTCCCACAGTGCCAGGGATGCCCCTGCCAACAAGAGCAGAATCTCAGGCTTCAGGAGGGTCAAGGCTGAGAAATCTGTTAGCATTCTACTAAATCTGCATCTCAGAAAGAAATCATAGACGGCTGCCCTCTCATAAAACCCACCCACGCAATTGCTCACTGTTGATTTAGACTGGCCTATGGCCATTCCTTTCCTTCATTTAGCAAGCTGAGTAATGCCTGTAAGCCAGCTCCGGCCCTACACACAGGGGTTTATACCCAGAAATGTCATTCTTGTAGATGGTACAAATAACCAACAAAAAATTTCAAAAATGTGTGGATAACCACAGAGGTGCTGAGAATCTGGGGGAGTGAATCTGTTTTTACACTGGGTGCGAGCCCTTGAGCAAATGCAAGGAGAGTCACAAAAAATGCCACAAAGAGCACAGAGGCAGCTTCTACAGAGAACAATCTCACCAGCCTGTAGGAACACCTTCCTGTAGGCACCATATCATAGTTGACACACACCAAAGTCACTTCCCAGTGAGAGTGTCACGAACTTCCCAAGCTGTCAGAACCTTGGAGGTGATGTTTTAACACTGAGTACTAAAAACAAATTCTTTTTTAAATTAGATATATTCTTTATTTACATTTCAAATGAGTTCCCTTTTCCTGGTTCTCCCCTCCTCCAGAAATCCCATGAGGCATCTCTCCTTCTCCAGTGAACCCTCCCCTGCTTCTCTGTCCTGGGATTCCTCTACACTACAGAATCAAGTCTTTTCAGGACCAAGGGCCCCTCCTTCCTTTGGTGTCTAACAAGGCCATCCTCTGCTGCCTATGTGTCTGAGGCCGTGCGTAACTCCATGTGTACTCTTTGGTTGATGGTTTTGTCCCTGGGAGCTCTGGGAATACTAGCTGAAGGACCCCTTCAGCTCCTTGGGTCCTTTCTCTAGCTCCTCCATTGGGGACCCTGTACTCAGTTCAATGGCTGGCTGAGAGCGTCCCCCTCTGTATTTGTTATGCACTAGCAGAGCCTCCCAGGTAACAGCTGTATCTGGCTCCATTCAGCCAGCACTTGTGGGCATCCACAATAGTGTCTGGGTTTTGTAACTGTATATGGGATGGATCTCTAGGTGAGGTAGTCTCTGGACAGTCTTTCCCTCAGACTCTGCTCCACCCTTTGTCTCTGTATCGCCTTCTGTGGGTATTTTGTTCCCCTTTCTACAAAGGACCCAAATATTCATACTTTGTTCTTCCTTCTTCTTGGGCATCATTTGATATTTGAATTGTGTCTTGGATATTCCAAGCTTCTGGGCTAATATCCACTTATCAGTTAGTGCACCCCATGTGTGTTCTTTTGTGATTGGGTTACCTCACTCAGGATATTTTCCAGTTACCCCATTTGCCTAAGAATTTCATGAATTCATTGTTTTTATTGGTTCAATAGTACTCCATTGTGTATATATACCACGTTTTCTGTATTCATTCCTCTGTTGAGGGACATCTGGGTTCTTTCCAGCTACTGGCTATTATAAATAGGGCTGCTATGAACATAGTGGAGCACATGTCCTTATTACATGCTGGTGAATCCTCAGGGTATATGCCAAGGAGTGGCATAGCAGGGTTAATATGCCCAGTTTTCTGAGGAACTTCCAAACTGATTTCCAGAGTGGTTGTACCAGCTTGTAATCCCACTAGCAGTGGAAGAGTGTTCCTTTTTCTTCACAACCTCTCCAGCACCTACTGTCTCCTGAGATTTTGATCTTAGCTATTCTGACTGGTATGAAGTGAAATCTCAGGGTTGTTTTGATTTGCATTTCTCTGATGATAAAGCATGTTGAACATTTCTTTAGATGCTTCTCAGCCATTCAAAATTCTTCAGATGAAAATTCTTTGTTTAGTTCTGTACCCCATTTTTAATAGGGTTATTTGGATCTCTGGAGTCTAATTTCTTGAGTTCTTTGTATATATTGGATATTAGCCCTCTGTTGGATGTAGGATTGGTGATCTTTTCCCAATTTGTTGGTTGCAGTTTTGTCCAATTGACAGTGTCCTTTGCCTTACAGAAACTTTGTAATTTTATGAGGTCCCATTTGTCAATTTTTAATCTTAGAGCATAAGCTATTGGTGTTCTGTTCAGGAACTTTCCCCCTGTGCCCATGTCCTCAAGGGTCTTCCCCAGTTTCTTCTTTATTAGTTTCAGTGTGTCTGGTTTGAAATGCAAATCAAAACAACCCAGAGATTTCACCTCACACCAGTCAGAATGGCTAAGATTAAAAACTCAGGAGACAGCAGGTATTGGCGAGGATGTGGAGAAAGAGGAACACTCCTCCACTGCAAGCTGGTACAACCACTCTGGAAATCAGTCTGGTGGTTCCTCAGAAAACTGTGCATGACACTCCTGGAGGACACTGTTATACCATTCCTGGGCATATACCCAGATAATTCCCCGGCATGCAATAAGGACACATGCTCCACTATGTTCATAGCAGCCTTATTTGTAATAGCCAGAAGCTGGAAAGAACCCAGATGTCCCTTAGTGGAGGAATGGATACAGAAAATGTTGTATATTTACACAATGGAATACTACTCAGCAATTAAAAACAATGAATTCATGAAATTCTTAGGCAAATATTCGGAACTGGGAAATATCATCCTAAGTGAGGTAACCCAATCACAAAATAATACACATGGAATGCAATCACTGATAAGTGGATATTAGCCCAGAAGCTCTGAATACCCAAGACACAACTAACATTTCAAATGATTCCCAAGAAGAAGGAAGGAGAGGGCCCAGGTCCTGGAAAGGCTTGATGCAACATCCTAGGGGATTGCCAGGACAGCGGAGTGGGAGGTGTTCATTGGGGAATGGGCGGAGGGAGGAGGGCTTATGGGACTTATGGGAATGGAGGAACCGGCAAAGGGAAAACCATTTGGAATGTAAGCAAAGAATGTAGAAAAAAAGAAACGAAAATAAGAAATGTGTGGCCATTCACTCAATCTGGGTGTTAGTCTGCGTTGTTATATCTTCTCTTCTGCTTGTTTGCAGCACGTTTCTCCCAGATTGGAGCCTCACAGCCACCTTGGACTCCCGAGCTCTGGTCTGTTTCATATTTATACCAGCCAGTTGAGTCCTCATGGACATGATAGCTTTTCTCTAACGTTCATCCTGATATGGTTTTTTTCATATTCTCACAGAAATTTCCTGCTATCCAGGCCCTTGTTTCCTCTCGTACAGATTTCTGTGACCAGTCTCCTGCTGCCCATCTCAGAATAGCTCCACATGATCGAGTCGCTCTTCCAACACTACCTTCAACATCTATCAGGGAATAAGTCAAGCCTCTCTGGCTTTCTTGGTCTCCAGAATGAATGGTACATCCCTAACTTGGCAGACGCTACCCCAGCTTTTCTAAAGCCATCTTCTTGGGTGGTTTTCTTGCTCGTTCCTCTCACTCATCTGTGAACTGTCCTGCAAACGTCTATCTGCTGCTGAAATCCACCCTAGCCCGGAAGACCAGCCTCGGAAGGCGGACCTGCCGGTGGCGAGGCCGGGCCAACTCTGCAGCTCTGCTGAGCTCAGCCACGCTCTGCAGCCACGGCTCCTCTGTGTTAGTCATTTTGGAAGACTTTCCCTTCTTTGTAGCTTGGGAACTTCTTCAGAATAGCAACTTGTTTTTTCGACTGCATTTTCTCCAATATCCAAGATTAGATTCAATAAAACAGAGGCTATGTGTATAATTAAAGAAACTTGAATGCCATTCTACACAAAGTAAAAGGCTTTTATGTTTTGCTTGCCCAGAAACCACTTCTCATTTAAACAGCTTTCAACAACTGCTTTAAAAGTATTGCTCAGTCAAGGACAGAGGTGCGTGCCTACGATCCCAGCACCCTCAAAGGGAGGCAGTACCATGAGTGTGCACTTCAATATTATGCTGGTTTCTGGAAACAAGAGCTGTAATAGAACTCAGTGCTAGAGCATTTGTCCATCATGAACCAGAACCTGAATTCAACCATTAGTGTTACAAGAAAGAGAATAAAAACCATGTTGCTTTCATGGGCATATGTTTCCAGGAAGTTTATATTGTGTGTGCTTTTGTCTACATGTCTACACATGTTTATGTTTGCATGTGTTTCATGATTTTGCTGTGATAGAAATAATGTTAACAAGGGGCAAAGCAATGTTAAAAATGCACATACCTCATTGTGATAATCAACAAGTTCTCATTAAGTATTATCATTAATCCAAACAGACCATCTACTGTAGGTGTTTAAGGTGTAACTACACTGTAGGTAAAGGTCGAACTCCTGCTTTCTCACACTGCTGCTAGTTATCGAAATTACGACAACACATACCTGAAATCAAACAAGTTACACAGGATATAGCAAACCACTTACAAATAGTGCTTCTTTTCACGCACACGTTTTGTAGTTTCGGCCTCTGATTGGTTAGTTCAATTGCTTCCGGGTCTGTGGCAAGGTGGGAATGTGTAGATACACTGTTTACCACATTGCCACAGCACGGAAGGAGAGCAAGGCATTGCATTTGTACTGCCTTTCCAAGGTATGGTGAAATAATTAAATGCTTTTCACCATGTTCTACCTTTCAAAGATTCTGCCATCCCTTTGTAATGTCATGGACTGTAAACCAAACTCCTAGAACATAGGCATTTGAGTGTCAGGTATTTAAACATAGCATTTTTTTTCCTTTGATGCTGGGATCAAGCCCATGACTTTGCTTATAACAGCCTAGTGCTCTTCCACTGAGCTCCATCCCCAGCCTCAAACCACAGCATTCAACTTCCGGCTCCCAAAGCCTTATATTTTTTCATGAAATGCAAAATCCATTTGGTCCCTCCTATGGGGCCCTCAAAGTTTTAATCATTCCATCTTTGCTCAAAAGTTCAACTTCAATATCTCACCTAAGACTTATTCCAACTCAGCTACAAGCTTGTATACAATCAAAAGTTACATTAAACCTAAAGTCTCCATGAACAGCATGGAGCACTCTGGACACACAGGCTGTGCTCTTCCAAGGCCCGGGGAGCTTTGCCTCTGTAGCAGTTCTGGCTTCAGCCTTATGCCTGCTGTAGGGCGGTATACATGCTTTTCGCAGCTTACCTTAGGAAAAATTTTGAACTGCTGGCATCTCTAGCTTCATGGGGTCTGCACCGAAGTTTTAGTTTTATTCTCACAGGTCCACACACCATCCTGGTGGGAGCTATCTGCAGAAACTCCAGTGCTACAGAACTTACTGCTTGGCCACTCAGTTCTCTGAAATGTTGGTAGAACCTCCTTTATTTTTTACTGCTTGTCTTCTGCCTTCTTGCAAAACTAGAATGATCTGGATGGTATCATAACCTTCCAGAGCCTTACAAATACAAAGGCAGGTGCTCACAACCAACCATTGGACTGAGCGCGGTGTCCCCAATGGAGGAGTTAGAGAAAGGACTATAGGAGCTGAAGGGGATTGCAACCTCGTAGGAAGAACAATATCAACCAACCAGACCTTCCAGAGCTCCCAGGGACTAAGCCATCAACCCAGGGGAACACATGGCTCTGGCTGCATATGTAGCTGAGGATTGCCTTGTCAGGCATCAATGGGAGGAGAGGTCCTTGATCCTATGAAGGCTTCATAGATGCCTCAATATATGGGACTCGTGGGTGGGGAGGTGGGAGTGGGGTGGGTGGAGGAACACCCTCATAGAAGTAGGGTGGAGGGAGGATTGGATAGGGGCTATGCAGGAGGTGGGGAATGGGAAAGGAGATAACATTTGAAATGTAAACAAAAAAAATATTCAATAAAAATGTTACCTATTGGAGTAACAGAGAATGTAAATACAATGTAGTTCTATATGGTCATTTAAAAGGAACAAAACATACATACACTGAACCATGAATGTTCTCAGAACATACTCTTAGAGAGTAATTTACATGTGTATTGTGATTTTATTCTATCATGTTTGTAAGTATGCTTAGATGACCTGTGTATGGATGTTAAATTTCATATAAAATGTTACTGCTTATATTTATAGAATAAAATATTATAAATATGGTAAGAAGAATATGCATCAAAAAAACCTCTGCTACTGGTCTAGCTTGCACTTGGGTGCAATGAAACTCGGCCTGAGGCGGCCTCTGTGGGCCTCACTGCTGAATAGGGGGCAAGGAGTCTCTGGCTGGTCCTGGGTGAGTAGGTCGCCTGTGGCTCTACTCTGAAAAGCACAAGAAGACATGGAAGATTGCGGTGACATGCTGGGCCTGTTGTACACATGGACATACAAAAACTGTGGTTTCCTGCATAAGGCCAGCGCAAGATGAAGCCAGTCAAATTCCAGCATGGATGCAGAGGGACTCAGGAGGATTCCCTGACTCGAAGAAGAGCTACTGGCAGCTGACGGCTGCCCAGAGAGGGATAATTACTTTTTTGTTAAAGGTGTATCCCCTGGTAAATTAGCCATGTGCTGCTGGATAGCCCTACTCCTATCAAGGCAGCAGTATTTTTGGAGTCAATGCGATGCAAAATAAATGAAGAGTACATGAAGCAGAGCAGGATATGAGAGGAATGTCCAAAGTAGGGGTGTAGGGAAGGAGGAGAGTGGGGTGGGAGGAGTGCTGTTTCTGTTTCAGTCCATGTTCTACAAGTTTTCTTGTTCTCCTATGATATGATTTGTAGTGTTCATGTTGAGAACAACTTCACAACTCTTTGTATTTTCTCCATTCTTTCTCTTAATATGTATTTATGTGGGTAATTAGACCAAGAGATGAAAAATTATCTCCAGAGTTGCTCTAAGTCTAAGCTCTTTCAGCTTGCTAGAAAGGCAGGTTTGTATTTATCGAAGTGATTGTTAGATTCTCTGCGGGTGAAGAGATGCTCAAAGGGAAATCCATTCTGAGAGCCTGACAGAGCCGTGGAGAAACGCTGAAAGACGTATAGGAAATGAAAGCATTTCCAGATTACCGCAATTAGTGTAGAAACAATGTTCACAGAGATGTAGACTGCAGCAGCTGCAGCGGTGCTGTGAGTGAATGGTGAATGCATGCTCATGATGTACATGAGCAAAGGCAGGGAGGAGATCAGGGTTGCCAGGCACAGAGAGCTAAACTGGGGCAGCTTGGTATGCCTATCTTCCATCTTTGGGTTTTTTTGTAGGATGAGAAGGTGTTGGAATATCTAAGCCAGGGGCCTTCTATCTATTTGGAGATACCACGGTGTATGCAATTTAGGCAGCAAAGTGACAGACAGGATATCTCGGAACGGGCCCAGATCTCAGCAACATGGCGCTAGTCTGTCAGCCCCGCTCCAGTGACCTCCCTTCCTATGATGTAAAGGGTTATTTCCAGTCAGACCAAAGTTTTAAGGCAGAAGAGAGTAACTTACTTAAAATGACATTGCTAACATTTAATTATACTTTAAAGTCTGAGAAGATTCAGAAACTTGGCCCAGCTGAGCTATGAAGTACTCATCCTTGATGTGTAAATGGTTGTCTAGGTCCAGGATGTGGCCAGGGGGAAATACCACAACCACTTGGGGTTTCTGACATTTCAGACCTCACTCTGACCATCCCTTTGGTGTAGTCTCAATTTATTTCGCTGTAGTTTCAGCTCATTTCCTCATTTCCACCCTTGGGGAGCATAAGGAGCAGATGGCTGTAAACCAGCAGATGAGGACCCTTTATAAACTGAAGACACATGAGCTCATCCCTCAGCCCGTACTTTCCCAGGGAGAGCAGCTACAGGCCCTCAGTTCCTAAGGTAGAACAACAGGAACACTTAAGGTTCTATTCATAGACCTACCTTTCTCAACCCCCCCCCACTTTGTTTTCTTCTAGTGACTGGTCTATCCCTTGTACATGGCTGAGATGGTTACACACAAACAGGATGGGTAAACATCTTTACTTCATGTATTGTCATTCCCAAACCCTACAGGAACAATTATGTTTGGATTGCTAAATCTGTGAATAGCATTTTTATTGTTTTGAAAGCAACATGTTACTATTTGAGACCAAGACAATTTCAATGTACATTTTGCATGGATCTAATAAGACATATCTTCCACACGATTCCAATCCTTCCAGTTTCCCAGGATTCTTGTAGGCATAGACACCAGAGAAGCCATTGGCATTGGTCAGCTGCAGCACGGTACTTTACTGGTCCTTTTGTTTGAATGAGCATCACTTTCAGGCAGACAATGAGCTCCACAGCCTCCTTTTCCTGACACTGGCAGACCCTGTGGTATAGACTTTGTATCTGTAGATCAGACTTGAGTGTACTGGCCAGCTGTTTCCACAAGGAACTGAGGATTTCTTAGTCAAGAATTTGTCCTATAGAGTTGAACACTATATTCTCAATCTGGTAACAAGATAATACCAGGCTGAAGGAGAGTAGGAGTTTAAACTGCAGAGTAGTTATCTGGAGCTATTTCCAGTCCACAGGGATGGAGACAAACCTGGAATATAGGAAAGTAGAGAGTAACCGAGTCTGTAGTATACATGTCCAACATTTTGACTTTGCACACAGTGACACAATTCATGCTTGAGAAATAAGTAATTAATCTTATTCCCCTATACCTCCAAATTTTACAATATGTTAAGTAAATCTTCAATTTTCTTTTGGGCTGCACACTTAGTTATCCTTGTTTAACTATGTTCTACCTGTGGGCTACAGGCTGGACATTAATAATTAATAACATTCCCGCCCCCCTCCGCCCCCCAAAAAACCCAGCAACAACAAACTCAAAAGAGTTTTGTTATGGGCAGTTTGGAATATTCTAATATAGTAAAGTTTAATGCAAAAGAGAAAGCCATAATTGTACCTCCATTTGGGCTTGAGGAGCCCTGGATAAGTAGGGAGTGATGCCACTATGCCACAGCGTTACAGTATTCAGAGGGAATGTGACCTAGCTTTTGGGATGAGGTTTACTTCTTAAAAAATTTTTATACAATATATTCTTTATTTACATTTCAAACGATTTCCCCTGGGGTGAGGCTTGATAAGTAACATTTTGTGCTTCTCAAGGTGGGCTTTCCTGTACAGTCTGTGAGAATAGCACCCGTAAAGCACAACTTGAAGTTTTAGACTTGAGTCTTGATTTACATTAGATCGGGGATTCTAGTCTATATAAATTTAACCACATCTTTTATCAAGACTAATAGACCCAGACACCCAATTGAGATCTCAGAGTCAATGGGTCTATAGACCATTTGTCAAATTAGTGCTATTACAGAGGTTCTCCATTTCTTTCTCTCTTGGTAAAGAGACTTTTGAATCCTCCCAGGAGAGGCTTCAGTTCCGGGCTTTTGTTCTCTGAGCCTATATAGCCTTGAACATTCTTTGCTGGTTCCTTCCTCTCTTGTATCTTTGTTTAGTTCCCAGGCAGATTTGCCTTAGCTGGTTACTTATTATAGAGCCAGTGCCCATGTCATTTCTGTTATCCCTTGAATTTATTACTTTGTTTTCTATCGTAGGGACACCGGCAGGCTGTGATGTACTAGTGTGTGGTGACAGGACCAGGACTCTGACAACTGGGGCCTCAGTTCAGGAAGGAGACATAAGCTCAGATCTTGAACCAAATTAAACCTTTGTGTCTGACCCAGCTGGCATGATTGTTCTCATGTCAGTGAAAGGAAACACATTCTCACCCCATTGTCCTCATGCTTTGTGTGTTTTTGATATCCTCAAATACTTAAGTGCTTCCTCAGGTTGCCCTTCATCCACACCATTGTGTAATAAAGCTTACACTGTATCATAATAGGAGTAATTTGAGGTTACTGAATTCAGCACTCCATCTATTCTTTCAGCCCTGATAGATTTTGCTCACATCATGAAAGCAATCACTTTATTATCATACAAATTTAAAGTATGCTTATATTAAATATGCTGGGGCAGGGCTCTTTCCAGAAAAAAATTACCACAAATCCTACATTCACACTTAACCATAATTGATCTTTATATGATGCAGGGTTTCATGTATACTAGATTGACCTCCAATGTTAACTTCTTATTTAGGCAAAGCTCCTGCCTCTACCTCCAGAATTCAAGGATTAGAGTCACAGACCACCATGACCAGTTCATGTGTTAGAGAGATTGAACCCAGGCTTCCTGATCACTAGGCCAGCCCTTTTCCAACTGTGTTACATCCTTGTTCATCCTCATTTATTTAATCAATAAAAATTATAGTATCTCTTTAAAATTTCACTGATATTCATTTTACATACTTGAAACAAAGTGTACTCACTAATGGAATCACATTTTCATGTAATAAAATTATCCATTTATGCTCATGTGTATGCACCATCACCTTCAAAATAACTACTGGGTCCCCAGAGCTGCCTAAGACCCATCTTTAGGCCCTGCCTGTGGTTATCAGTTATTTGCTTCTTGTCACTGTACACATCGTATCATGTGTTCTTATGTATTTCTTCCACTAAACATAATTCTTTTATATTGGACTTTATGAACCTATACTTACTACAAAATTGCCAATATTTCACAAACACATCATAAACACTCTCTGTTATAATGGTTCATAAACACTCCCTACTATAGTGGCTTTAATTACTATCTTAAAATTTAACTTGCAATGACAGCATCATGATTTGTTTTATAGATATACCATAATTTTTTCATAAGTAAGATCTTATTATGAACAGTTTACATTATCTGAATGGCTTAAATACATTTTAATGTATTTTTTCAATTTCTGGAGGATAAAAAAACCAATGTGTTCAAGGGCAGGCAAATTTTATATATATATTCCCCTTCAAGACGAGGTCTCACTATGCAGTTTAGCTGTCCTGGTCTCAAACTCACAGAGATCTACTTGTCTCTGCATTCTGAGTGCTGGCATGCACCACTACATCCAGCTACTGTGCAAATTGAATCTCCCACAAGTGACACATTAAAATGCCTCCTGGTTCCCAACAGTCCTGCTGCTCCATCAGGAAAATCCATCTCTATGTTGACTGTCCCCAAGAAGCAATGGTGGTAAATACCTGCACAAATTCCCCTCTCTCCAGCACCCACACCCAGCCAATCATCTGTGTCACATCTTTGCCACAGACCAATCCAGCCGGGAATTGAAGTCTCGAGAAACCAGGGTTCTTCTGGTCCAGGAAGGTACAGATTCGGTGATGACACACAGACACCAACACAGAGGTGGTTTGGAATCTGAGTGTATTTTTCTGCTTTGAGGCAAGAGCCTTTTTGTTTGTTTTGTTTTGTTTTGTTTTTCGAGACAGGGTTTCTCTGTGTAGCCCTGGCTGTCTTGGAACTCACTCTGTAGACCAGGCTGGCCTCGAACTCAGAAATCCACCTTTAAGCATGAGGGATCGACATTTCCATATCAAAAGGTGTATCCAGTAAAGCAGGCACAAGGAGCAATTAGCATAAGCATTTGGCACAAAGAAATGTAAAATCAATCAGGTAAAATGTTTCCCATGAAACAAATTTAGAAACTCAAACACAGATAACATCAATCTTCCTGATATAAACTTTTAAAGAGACTTCAAAGGACCTTTTGTCAGACCCCCTGAGTCTAAATGAGTTTCTGAGAGTAAACTTTACCTGACACCTAGCTTTTGTCTGTAAAATCCTGAGATTCAATGTGCTTAGTCAATGCTTTTTATACCATAGTGTCAGAGCCACTCTCATTTACATATTGTTGGGAGGTAAATGTATGTAAACAACTGAGGCAAAGTGTTGCAGTTCTAAAAAAAGAGGTTTTTGGCCAGTGATTTTACTTCAAAGAAGGATTCTTTTACATCTTACTTGCTTGGTTTTTCTTAGCCCTGGGCCATTAGAATAATCTTGCCAGAGAAGAAAGGGGGGAAGTCTGGAAACAAAGCAAATTGCCAGGTGAGACCTTGGCTTCTAATTAGGTGTGTTCCAAAGGCTCCAAGAGACACTTCCGTCTCAGTCTGTAGAACTCTGTCTCACAGAATCTATTGGAGCTGTGGTGGCATATCTTGGTGCACCTCAGTTAAAATCATGCTTGAAGGTGAAGTAGCTAATGAAAATGCTCAGATCACTTAGACAATCCTCAAAGTTATAAGTACCCTAACCCACCTGAAAAGATAAGTAATTAAATAATCTAACTTGAAGATAGTGCCAAAATCTGAAACAGATCCACATTTATTAAGACAAATTAACCCCTAATAAAAAATACAGACAGCAGGCTTGGGGAGATGACTTCAACGCTGAAGCATTATTATCTCTATTGTTCAAGCTCTAGGACCTGGAATCAGTTCCCAGAAGCCACATCAACAGCCTAGTGTGTGGAATATTATTATAATCCCAGTGCTGAGGAGGCAGGGAGAGGTGGTTCCCTGTGGCTTACTAACAGACATAAACAGGCATAAACAAATTTGTAAGTTCTAGGCCAGTGAGATCTTCCTATCTCTGTCTCTGTCTTTCTCTGTCTCTCTGTCTCTGGCTCTCTCTCTCTTGTGCACAAAAATGGATGACACTTGAAGAATGAAACCTTAGCTCTACCTCTGATTCGCTGCACATACATCTGCTTGTGCTTGTGTATACACCCCTCCCACAAGTGTCTGCACAAACAGCACACAGCATATTACTAGTATAGCACACACACTGCCATATACACTTATGTACACAATATTACGACACACCATCTCATAGGGATAATCTCTTAGAGCCCCTGTTGGTATTCTGTTCAAGCTCCACCCCACAGTTACCTGGCAATAGCCAGGTATGCCCCGCCCCACATGCCTGGCCCACTATAAGAGGGGCTGCCTGCCCCTCCTCTCTCTCTTTCCCCGCTGTTTTCCCCTCTCCCTTCTCATCCTCTCACCTCTCTGCCCCTGTTGGGCTCCCCTCCCCCCTCTCTCCACGTGGTCATGGCCGGCCTCCACTCTCTCGCTATTCTCTCTCTCTCTCTCTCTCTCTCTCTCTCTCTCTCTCCTATACCATTGACTCTCATCCTATTCTCTAAATAAACTCTATTCTATACCATGTTGGTGTGTGTATGTGGTCCTTCAGGGGGAAAGGATGCCTAGGCATGGGCCCGCTTAGGTACCCCCTTCCCCACGTCACCATGCCATACTCACTAACACCCTTTCTCTCTTTTAAATCCCATCAATGGTGCTGAAACCCGGGAACAACAACAACTCCATTAATAAACAAACCATCAGCTCCCATTCTGTGTTTTATACACACGTGCACAGGAGCATACTACTTTGACTTTATTCTGGATCACTCTGCAGAAACTCCAGTCCTTCCCCTTTCGTCAACTCCATCTCTCTATCTTCCTCTGAGAATAACAAGAAGCAAAGACACCCTCACTTTACCAGGGCAAGGTGTCTTTCTGTCTTGAAGCTCCTGTAATGATGCAGACTCAACTGTCTCCTGCTGTCCCCCACTGAGATCACAAGGTAGCTGCTGCAATAGCTGCATCTTCCGTGGTTTCCTCTCAAGGTCCAGGAACCACTGGGGCAGAACTAGACTATGCTCTGCTGAACTTAGTTTCTCTTAGGGTTCACACCTACTATGGGAAGGCCTTTGATTTAGTGAACAGAACTTGGGCCATGGGAAAAATGTACCACTGTGATCTGAATATCTGGTCTTGGTTGTTGATTCTTTGATCTATCCTTTTCAGCCCCAACACTGTAATTCAGAAGTGTCTCTGTAGGGCAGCTCTGTGAATATGCCACTATGTCCTCTATACTTTTTGTTAAAGACAGTTCTTTCTGAGGTCCTATTGACTATCATTCCTTAAGAAAGTTGGTCCACTATCCTCAAGGATTCTCCAAGTGAACATGGCTCACTTCATCAACTAAGCAGGGAGCATGTAAGCTCACAGAGACTGAAGCAGCATGCGTAGGGCTTGCATGGGTCTACACTGTGTTCTCTCTGTGTCTGTATGCCTGTTAGCTTGGTGTTTTTGTGGGACACCTAGCAGTGGGAGCGTGTGTACCCCTGACTCCCGCCTGCTCTCAGGAATCTTCCCTACTATTTATCTGCCTTGCTCAGCCTCATTATGAGGGTGTGTGCCTACATTTTCGCATCTGGCTATACCGTATCCAGTTGATATCACTGGGAAGCCTGCTCTTTTCTGAAGAGAAATAGAGGTGGAGAATCTGTGGGTAAGGGGATGTGGGAGGAGCTGGGAGGAGCTGGGAAGAGTAGAGGGAGGAGGAACTCTGGTCAGGATGTATCTGTGTGAGAGAAGAATTACTTTCAATTGAAGAAGAAGGAGAAAGAAAAGAAAGAGGAGGAGGAGGAGAAAGAGGAGGAGGAGAAGAATTCTCCAAGTCTAGCTGCTTCTACAGAGAATTCAATAAGGATGTCAAGGTGAGGGTCCCATTTAACCCTTCATTGAATTTTCTAGACATCTCAGCAAACACATGGTTTATTCCTCCAAATTACAGCATTTTTTGCAAAGAATTATGATTCTTGATACAAATTAATATGAAAATTAGAGAAACAAATCATTCCTAGGGAGAGCGTGTACAGCTACAAAAGGTTAAGTCAGACACTGCCAGACCTTCAAGCTCTTTTCTACAGCCATCTTACACACAGAGTGAGCCTTTGACATGTGCATCCCCAGAGACTGGTGGTAAAAAATAAAGAGGTCTGTAAATCATGGAGAGCTGCTCCAGCTACCAGCTTCTGGGGAAAAACTCACTCCAGAAAGTGCATTAGCCTCTCTTCCTGCAGGGCTCACATGCTGTTGACTCTAGACCTTCCGTGTTGATGCCTGTGTGCTACTTCACAGATTAATACAAGGGAGGCCCTGATCATTGATCTCTGTCCTTCCTGAGGACCTACATTTTAGCTCAATCTTTTGTTGTCTAGTAAACACACACTGGATTTAAAGAATGAAACAGAGTTGAGATATCTTTAGGACATTTGAGGGCATCAGAAAAGAAATAGAGAGAAGTTTAAGCCATGAATACATGGAAACCCTTGAAGCTACAGATAGCTACATGACAGACCTTTGAAAGCAAGTTTAGCAGATGCAATAATATTATTATTTCTGGTGCCAAAACTCTTATATGTTATTTCTTAGAACAACTTCATTTCTACCTCAAGCCCAGTGTTTCTAGTCTTCTTTAGGATTATTTAAAACAGATCAGTGATTCGATTCATTTGCTTCTTAAAATTTCAACTCTGCTACATTAAAAAAATCTCCCTTTTTGCCCTCAGGACATCTATGATGAGAAATTGGAGCAGTGCTGAGAGGAAACTACAAGTTGATCAAATATAATATTTTGACATCTTTGTATCTCTCACTTAGAACAAAACCTTTAGGTTTAACATGATGACAGCTAAATTTTAGGGATTAGTTTCTCCTGCATTCATCATGGCACAAAGTTGACTTCATGTCTCCTAACTAAGTGGGGTCTGACACAGCACTGAGCCAAAAATAGGATCCCATTCTTTGCATCTTAGTTGTGTAAGCCTGACTGGGGATTAGGAAGGCAGCTCAAGGATAAGGAAAACTACAGGAGCTAGGCATGGCCTTGTACACACGCCCCTCCTCTGTCTCCTGCTCTCGGGGAAGAGACTTAGGACACAGAAGGATTTCCTAGAGCCTCAAAGGAAGACTTGATGCTCTCCATTTCCTCTATGAGCTGGAGACACGTGCCTAGCTCAAACTGAAGGCACGTCCCCAGACTTGGAGTTGATTTGCCTTCTAACCCCCTAGCCACTCACTAGCCAGGCACAATCCTTTCCTTACCTCTTCCTAAGGCACTTCCTTGTTTCACCTTATTCTACATTGACAATTTCCTAGACAGATACCAAATACCAAAATTAAATCAGGATCAAATAGATCATCTAAACAGTCCCATAACCCCCAAAGAAATAGAAGGGGCCATAGAAAGTCTTCCAACCAAAAAAAGCACAGGACCAGATGGTTTTAGTGCAGAATTCTATCAGACCTTCAAAGAAGACCTAATACCAATACTCTTCAAACTATTCCACAAAACAGAAACAGAAGGAATACTACCCAACTCGTTCTACGAATCCACAATTACTCTGATACCAAAAACCACACAAAGATCCAACTAAGAAAGAGAACTTCAGACCAATCTCCCTTATGAACATCGATGCAAATATACTCAATAAAATTCTTGCCAACCGGCAGCCAGCTGCCATCTTCCCTCGGGTCGCTGCGGACTGCCTGCTGGTGGCTGGGTTCAGGTGCGTGGACAGAGACTTGGCCTAGCAACGAATACCCGGTCGAGCCCTTGCTGGCCCCCAGAGCCAGGGAAGGTCAGCAGGAGCTCTGTGCACCTGCAGCTCAGAGGCTGTCCCTGATCCCTGGGGACCGACTAGCAGACTTGCAGCCGGCCGCCATCTCCCCTCCGGTCACTGCAGACTGCCAGCTGGCGGCTGGGTTCACGTGCATGGACAGAGACTTGGCCTAGCAGTGAATACCTGGTCAAGCCCTTGCTGGCCCCCAGAGCCAAGGAAGGTCGGCAGGAGCTCTGAGCACCTGCAGCTCAGAGGCTGTCCCCGATCGCTGGGGAGCGGCTAGCAGACTTGCAGCCAGCTGCCATCTACCCTCAGGTCACTGCGGACTGCCGGAGGTGACTGGGTCCAGGTGCTTGGACAGAGACTTAGCCTGGCAAAGAACACCTGGTCAGGCTCTTGCTCACACCCAGAGCCAAAGGAGGTTGGAGATAGGTCTGTGCACCAACAGCTTGGCAGTACACACAGAGCCAGATCGGCTTGGCAAGAGGTCTCTGCGCCAACCCAAGGGGGCACCAACCTGCTAGTGGGTCGATGCCTGGAGTACAGCCAGAGGCTGACATCTTGCCTCAGGACACCACAGACAGCTAACATGACAGAGCCCTGTGGACTGAGAGTACTACCATCTAGGTTCGAGCAGCCCAACCAGGGAACCTCCAGTCCTGTAGGGAACCCAGTGGTTAGACAGAGCCCTGAGACCTGCCACCATTTTGGAGTTGGTGGCCTGAACAGGTCACCATAGAGAACCAACAGAGGAACCTAGGACACCATAAAGATCTAACAGACTAGCCCAGATTGGTGGAGGAAAAAAAAATCTGATTCTTAAGAGCTAGCAACTAGGCAGGCCAGGAGGAGACAGCTGGAGGCCAATTGCAGGTCCAGCAGCGAGCCTAGGGAAGACTTAGATCCAGCACAGCAGAGCTGAGGAGGTAACGGAGAGCCCAGTAACTGAAACCTACTGGTCTCCACCTCGGGAGCTCGGACGCCCTCTACGACAGCAGCGCCAAACACCAGGCTCACAGGAGCCTCAAACACCAACCACTAAGAACAAGACCAAATAACTCCAGAGATAAACAGATGGCAAAAGGCAAACGTAGGAACGTTACAAACAAAAATCAAGGCAATATGGTAGTATCTGAACTCAATTCGCCAACCACAGCAAGTCCTGGATACCCCAACACACCAGAAAAACAAGAGTTGGATATAAAAGCACTGGTCATGATGCTGCTAGAGGAACACAAAAAAGACATAAACAAATCTCTTAAAGAAATGCAGGGGAACATCAAGAGGGTAGAAGCTCTTACAATGCAAACACAAAAAATCACTTAAAGAACTCCAGGAGAATATGGGCCAAAAGAGAGAAACCAATAAAGAGGAAATAAGAAAATTAGTTAAAGAAATGCAGGAGAACTTGAAACAACAGGCAGAAGTCATGAAAGAGGAAACACAAAAATCTCTTAAAGAATTACAAGAAAAGACAAACAAACAAATGAAGGAACTGAGCAAAACCATCCAAGATCTGAACACAGAGGTAGAAACAACTAAGAAATCACAAAAAGAAGCAACTTTGGAGATAGAAAACCTTGGGAAGAAATCAGGGGTCGTAGATGCAAACATCAACAACAGAATACAAGAGATAGAGATAAGAATCTCAGATGCTGAAGATAACATGGTAACCATTGACTCCACAGTCAAAGAAAACACAAAATCTAAAAGGCTTGTAACCCAAAACATCCAGGAAATCCAAGACACAATGAGAAGACCAAACCTAAGAATTATAGGGATTGATGAGAGTGAAGATCTACAACTTAAAGGGCCAGCAAATATCTTTAACAAAATTATGGAAGAAAACTTCCCTAACTTAAAGAGAGAGATGCCCATGAATATACAAGAAGCCTACAGAACTCCAAACAGACTGGACCAGAACAGAAATAACTCCTGTTACATAATAATCAAAACCCCAAATGTACTAAACAAAGAAAGAATATTAAAGGCAGTAAGAGAAAAAGGCCAAATAACATAAAAAGGAAGACCTATCAGAATCACACCAGACTTCTCTCCAGAAACCATGAAAGCTATAAGATCCTGGGCAGATCTCATGCAGATCCTAAGAGAACACAATTGCCAGCCAAGATTACTATACCCAGCAAAACTCTCATCAACATAGATGGAGAAATCAAAATATTCCATGACAGGACCAAATTTACACAATATCTTTCCACTAACCCAGCTCTACAAAGGATAATAGGAGGAAATCTCCAAGACAAGGAGGGAAACTGCACCCAAGAAAAAGCAAGATAGTAACCTACTTCCATCAAACTCAAAGGAAGATAACTACTCAAAAACAAAAATAACATCAAAAATGACAGGAACAAATAATCACTATTCCTTAATATCTCTTAACATCAATGGACTCAACTCCCCAATAAAAAGACATAGACTAACAGACTGGATACGGAAACAGAACCCTACATTTTGCTGCATACAGGAAACACACCTCTGAGTTAAAGACAAACACTACCTTAGAGTGAAAGGCTGGAGGACAATCTTGCAAGCAAATGGTCGCAGGAAGCGAGCTGGAATAGCCATTCTAATATCAGATAAAATTGACTTTCAACCCAAAGTCATCAAAAGAGACACAGAAGGTCACTTCTTGCTAGTCAAAGGAAGAATACACCAAGAAGAACTCACAATTCTAAACATCTACGCTCCAAATACAAGGGCACCCTCATTTGTAAAAGAAACTTTACTAAAGCTCAAAGCACACATTGCACCTAACACAATAATTGTGGGGGACCTCAACACTCCACTATCCTCAATGGACCGATCAGGAAAAATGAAACTAAACAGGGACACAGGGAAACTCATTGAAACGTTGGACCAATTGGATTTAACAGATATATATAGAACATTTCATCCTAAAGCAAAAGACTATACCTTTTTCTCAGTGCCTCATGGTACCTTCTCCAAAATCGACCATATAATTGGTCACAAGACAGACCTCAACAAATATAAAAAGATCGAACTAATCCCATGCCTCCTATCGGATCACCATGGAGTAAGAATGTTCTTCAATAGCAACAAAAACAACAGAAAATCCTCATACACATGGAGGCTGAACAATATTCTACTCAATGATACCTTAGTCAAGGAAGAAATAAAGAAAGAAATCAAAGACTTTTTAGAATTTAATGAAAATGAAGGTACAACATACCCAAATCTATGGGACACAATGAAAGCAGTGCTAAGAGGAAAACTCATAGCCCTGAGTGTCTCCAAAAAGAAACAGGAGAGAGCATACACTAGCAACTTAATGGCGCACCTGAAAGACCTAGAACAAAAAGAAGCTATTTCACCCAGGAGGAGTAGAAGACAGGAAATCCTCAAACTCAGGGCTGAAATCAATCAAGTTGAAACAAAGAGAACCATACAAAGAATCAACAAAACCAGGAGCTGGTTCTTTGAGAAAATCAACAAGATAGATAAACCCCTAGCCAGACTTACCAAAGGGCACAGAGACAGTATTCAAATTAACAAAATTAGAAATGAAAAGGGGGATATAATAAAAGAAACTGAGAAAATTCAAAAAATCATCAGATCCTACTACAAAAGCCTATACTCAACACAACTGGAGAATCCATTAAGTTTCTTAACTGCTAGTAAAGGGGTGTTAAAGGGGGAAGAGGTAGGATGGAGCAGTTTTGTGCTTAAGAGGTCAGAGATGAGAGGCTTAAGTTCCCTGAGGCTCTAGAAAGAGAGGGGGTATTAAACTTGGGATATGTATGTGGTAGAGTCCAGTCATTGAATGACAACAGGAGAATGATGTTTAGCAACAGAGGGGCTCTGGGTATCCCAGACTCGGGGGTCCACCTGAGAGGCTGGTAAAGGAAACAACATGTTAGAGTTAGTAGGTTGGGTGGATGGGAGGAGGGGGAGAGAGGCTGCTGGCAAGCTTGGCTTCAGGAAAATGAGGGCAACAGAAGATACAGAGACTCCCAAATTAGCTAAGAATTCCTTCCCAATAAGGGGACAGGACACAATGGCACTACCAAAAAGGAATGGACGAGAGGAAGACCCCTAAAACTGTAACTAAGTAGTGGGGTTTGTTGAGGAAAGTGAAGTCATCCTCTTACCCTGACAATAGGGGTAGAAGGAGAGGTAGGACTAAATTAGTATGTTGCGATAGGGCCTTTGTAAGGTGTTCTAAAAATTAAGACAGGTTATCTTGTTTATCCTGAGTGACAACTTGGAAGTTTTTAAAATTTACTCATTTTAGGGTTGCCCTACAGAGGCAGGTTATGAATCTGTCTCTGGCTAGAATATCACTTGGTAAATTATAATTCCACTGAAGGTCCTGGTCAGATCCGATTGGATATGATGAATGATGAAATGAGTCTCATCTGCATGTATTCTAGCTTGTTCCCAAACTTGCCTGTGCAGATTCACATCTCCTGCTGCCACATGGAATTACAGGCATTGGATCGCACGCTAGCCCTATCTTCCCAAGTACTGGCTGGTAAGGTCAGGCATCGGGTCACACGCTAGCCCTATCTTCCCAAGTACTGGTCGGTAAGGTCCAGTCAGCTTTGGCCACCCTCTACTCGCCATGGTCCCCATGACCAGCCTTCCAGCCATGCCCAAGTTTAGGACTTCGTCCCTTGGGTAACCCTCTTCCCTCTCAAAAGTGGTTTTCTCTCACTGCTGAAGGAAAACCCTAAGCTTTGGTAAACTGTTTTCCCACGGCCCAGGGTCCACTCAAGCACTAGCTTCCAAGTGAGGACCTGGTAAATCTAGACTTGGCTGCCTGCTCTGTAGTTATTATTTTGTTCTTGTGACACCAGTAGGAATATTTTAATAATGTCCATGACCCAAAGGAGAGATTATCCGCCCTTCCTTACTGGGACTCCTCACAGTCTAATTCACAGTCTAAACTTGACCCCTATACCCACCAAACAATAAGTCTACATGGCTGCTTATAGTAGCTTATACAGCTCTCCAGTGATGCGGTGAACTGTATCCCCGACCCCCATCCTCTAGCTGCTGGCTCTCTGCTCCAGTTCCCCACCCCTACGATTCTGCCCCTGTAGCACACTTCCACCCTGCCCTTCTTCCTTGCACCCAGCTCACACCGAGCTTCTTCCACCCTGCACCCCTGCACTCTCACGCTCTGCCAAGTACTTTGCTCTGCGGCTTGTCAAAGTCACTTAGCAATTAAGATAAGGTTTTCATTCTATCCTGCCTTGGTGAATAATTATTTCTAAACAGTAAAATGTTAAAGATCACTGTCTTAAATATACATTTAGATTTGTTTTTGCAATTGCTATTAAGCTACAATGTGCTCTTTTTATTTGCTAGATACATTCTCAAACAAGTAATTAAACAAATACAGGTTGTCTAACTCAGACATGCTTACTAGAATAGCTCTCAATCCTGTCAAAAAATCTTCTAAATATAATGTTAAATATTTAAGCTTGTGACAGAGACAACCAAAGCCTAACAGTGACCCCCAAGGTCTCCGAAAATATAAGGGCACAGTGACAAGATTCTACCTGGATTGTGGTATGATGACCAGTAAGAAACACTGCTGAATTGCCTTGCCCACTGCCAGGGCTTGTGCTACACTGTGGACAAACAGAAGATACTCAGAGAGTTAAATGTCTCATATTGCCCAAGTCAAGGTGGGTCATTATTTCTTATTTTGCAGGTACCAATCCACAGGAAAAGGCTTTTAGTATTCTGGTCTTGACAGCCAGACTGACCCTGCCCAAGTTGCCATAGAGACAACAGGGATCTGGAAATAGTTTAGATAGTGGATTATCGACCAACCTCTGTCATTTTAATTAATACATGACTTCTAGGTTATAATTTATTCTTCCCAGATTTCTGACCACATTGACAGCTAAGGTAACTGTAGCTTGACAGCTAGAAAACAGACTTCTAGCTCCTTACCCCAAGGTAATCCACCAACTTATTAGCTCATTAGTTAATTTGTTAGCTAGTTAAGACTACCAGATCTCTTATCAAAAAGAAAGGTTTACCTTGCTCACAGACAGTATAATAAAGGATATACAAGTTCAGATGTAAGCTTTAGCAGATGTAACCTTCTGTTACTTCCTTACCTAAACTAAGCTTCCAATGACTAAATGCTTCACCTGACTGGAAGAATCAACTTATTCTGGCTTCATGGCTAGAAGGAGCTGAGTGGGACACAGGAAGTGCACAGAGAAGGTTTAGAGCAGAGGTTAGAAAAAGCTCACATTCCATTTCCTCAATCCCTCACAGTAAAGGTTCTCAATAATATGTGGACCTAGGGTACCAGTATTTAGCCATTTGGACTGATTATCAAAGGTAAACAAGCTTAGGATCCTTCAAGTCAGTTGCAGGTGTAGAGGCTAGAGGTTTTCTAAGAGGCATCCCAGGGGGAATGAAAGGATAGGGGAGATACCAAAAGAGGGGACGAACAAGGTTTCTGTAGCCTGTAGTTGTGGGCATCCTCAAGTCTCAGGGAGGACCAAGCTAGGACTGAAGCTATTCAGTGGGTCAGCACCATACTCAACTCAGGTCATGGGCTTAGCCTGGATAAGCCAGGGGAGACATTTGGAACCCATTACCAGGGCTTTCATAAAGGCCAGAGGCAAGAATAAAAACCAAGCTCAAGTTGTAAGGCCTCATCTACAGGACACTGTTGAGTCACAAAAGCCATGAGGGTCTAGAGGAGCTGTGGGATGGTGACTCAGAAGTGAAGGTGGGAGAAGAGGGTAGGGAAGGACACCAACGCTCAGTTATTCCTACGCAAACGGCCGCCTTGCAGCTCCGACGGGGTCAGGCGAAGTGGGCCATGTTACATGCAGGCCCGAAATGAAGTACTTTGGTGGCCCGACGGCTGACTTTACTAACACCATCACTAATAATGAGACGGATAATGTGATAAATTATCCCATTCACTCAGGGTAGAATTGTGTTACAGCTCTTAAGGCTTCTATTCCCAGACCAGTGACTGCAGAGAGTCCCTGAAATTTCCCCAGCACTGGATCAGGAAGACATGTTGACTGGCCTTACCCATTGCTAGTTCATCTCCCAGCATCTGACGCCAACTGCAGCACTCGGGCGACATGAGCCCACCTCAGTAGCAGACAAGCCACAGAAAAGCGAGCTTTGGTCCTTACCCCGTGTTGTGCTCAGCCCACTAGGCGATGAGCTCAGCACATCACAGAAGAGTATTTGTGGCTATGGGTGTGTCACAGGTTGGTCTCTCTATGAGTATCATTTTCAGAGATGGCCAGAATCCCACAGTGCATGACCACAGGCCTGTGGCTGTGAATAAAACACCTGAGTCAGAACCATCACAAAGGGATGCTTAGGGGAATGGATTACCATTGTTAATATGCCCCTGATGAACCTGAGCAATACACCAAGAGTGGGTTTGAAATGATTTGAACTTGGATTACCCTTCGGTGTCACAATAACACATCAATAGCAGACTCATAGGACCTTGGGCTTACAATGTCATCTAGATTTATAGTAGTAGGTTTGATTTACAGGCTAGGAGATGATAGATAGCTAGAAAGATCACAAAGACTAAACATACTCCTGATCCTTTAATGGTCAGATGGTATGCACATCAAGCATAAGACATCCAGACAATTTTGACAACTGATAGTCAATATAAGCTGCTAGAAGCTGATCGAAAGGTAACTAGCATGTGTTAATTTTTGGTTGAGCACTTTTACGGCAGCTCAACCATCTTCAAAAAGCACAGATAATTTGGTACTCTGAGAAATTTGTTAAGAAGAAAATAATAATGATGATGATAATATTAATAATAAACAGAAATACAAAATCACTGAGTTGAAATAAAAAACTAAGAAAAAAACAATAGTTCAAAGAAAGTAAAATATCATGAAAGGAAGAAAGTCTATTGGAAAACATACATATGATGGAAAGGGAAAGAGAAGAACAGAGGGCAGTGAAGGATTTTGGGATACCTGAGAGAGCACATACTCAGGCTGATTGAGTTTAGAAGAGTCTTGAGAATGCTAAAGGAGTGGAGGCTTCTTTGGGTGTAACATTTTTTTAAGCCTCAAGAAGGATCCAAGAACAGGAAGATTAAAGGTTGTAAACCTGAGTTGGTTCAACACTGTTTCCAAGGCCTGGAGAGGGAACAGGAACATAAAGGGGATCTCATGATAGCAGATTTCTTCAAAGAAATCATCCAGGGTGGATGACAGAGTTATGAGATTTTCCCAGCAGTGAACAGGGCAGAATCTGCAACTCAGACTACTGTACACAGTAACACTTCATTTTAGGAATGCAGCAGAGAAAGGCTTTGCTAGACAAATGCGGAGAGAATGTGACACATCATCCTCTCTGTGAGAAATGCACAAGGGAATTCTTCCAATTGAAAAGATGTTACAGGAAGAAAGAGCCATAAACATAAGACCAGAAAATGAAACTGCACACAAGAATTCAGGGTTTTAGTATTATAAACATTGAGTCTTATCTCATTAACATGGTCAATTTTTATTTTTAGAAATTAATGTAGGCATTTTAAGAGAACCTTAATTCTTTGTTGATTCTAACATTTCAGAAGTGTTAGTATATTGACTGATTAAATATATTCATCAAATTAATAAACAAATTATAGGTGTGGGTCTTTCTTATCGTGAGAGCCAGCTTATATTTTTATACCATTAATATTTAATAACAGGGTTGGGTGTGGCTCAGTTAACTGGTTCTTGTTCCCCAGTTCACTGGAAGAAGCTGAGGAGTCATTTCTAGCACAGCACCAAGTTCAGCAGAGAACAGTTCAATCTGATGAGGGGCTTTATCGATTACCTTCGGGTGCATTATAGTGCTGTCAGCCAAAAGAACTGAGAGCCCATCTTTTTGTCTGCTGCTCTTGATCAATACAATAGATCTTTCCCTCAGAGGCCTGTGTAAATCCCATTATCCTGCCTCTATACCTGTGGAGTTAAGTTAATAATGAGGACCTGTAGGCTTCAGAGCATTTGTAAACTGTTACCGTCACCATCCACACCACACTTTATTGATCTCAAGTTTCAACCACTGAGTCAGTCATTAAGATCCTACTGGAAGCCAATGAGGTAACCTCCTCTGTCTTCTCTACCAATAGCCACAATAGGCATCAGCCCACTAAGAAGCAAAGTGACTCTGCCCTGACAGACTCTGAATAGGACTGTTAGAGGTCTGTGCACTTAGGTGGAATCAAGTGTATGCATTAAAACTAAAACCTTCTTGATGTTTGTTCCTCAAGGCTCAGGACAAAAAGGAGTTTGATAGGAGATGAGTTCCATATACTGGTATTCAAAATTTGATTAGTAGTTAAAAAAAGACACAATTGTTTATTAATATACAAGAGTAAAAAAGTCTGAACACTGATCCATCTTTGTGCACAGATGGCTTCACGTTCCTCCATCAGGGTTGCTTAGGAAAACATCTGAGTCCAGCTTTTTTGATCTGTCACAGACTTGGTTTTAGTGCTTCCTCATGGGTCTACTGGGGTGGGAGTTGACTCATTCTAGCTCCTATCAGTGTCTAATCATTTAGGCTGTGGGTGCCCTCTCTGAAGACTTGTATATCTCTTTCTTCACCCTGGGATTATTTAAGAGCTCAGTTAAAGTCTGACACAGCAAACAGCCAAGAAAGAATCGGAGTTGGGACATGAGTTAGTTCCCTGGGAAAAAAAATCCTTTGCTAATCATACCTGGGAATTCCATGCTCACAGCTCTGCTACAGTTTTCAGAAACAGTAAAATGCACAAAGCTGTTGTTGATCAATGTAAATGAACTTTGATAAGCAAATCTTATCATCAGATAAAGCATGAGTTCATGAATTCTACGAGGTATATACAGATACGCACATATGCAAATATATGTGTGGACATAGAAGTATGTCTGTGTTGTGACTATTTGCATGTATGTATGCTCAGTGTATATTTTATCATATATTAATAAAGAGGTAGGACTGTGTCTTCTCCTGTTGTTCACCATTTCACATTCCAAGGAATCACTGGGTGCAATGCTGCTCATGGCCAACGCTAAGGGATAATGAACTAGTCTAAAGCTGGCTGCCCCTTTACCTACTCCTCCTCACTTCTTCAGGCTGTTAAACATTAGAACTGTGATCTGCGTGGAAACATCCAAAATGGGAGCAACCTTTTATTTTGAAAGAGAACACATCGGAAGGATTAAAGCTCATCCTAGCAGGAGAGAAAACATAGGAACATCTCCAGTACAGTAAATGAAGGGCTTGAAATGGATGAGCTGGAACTCTGGGTGGAGGAGAGGCTGTACTGAGTAGAAAGGATATGTACCTAAGGGGAGGGTTCGAGTGGCTCACCAGACCAGACAGCAGTCCTCACGAAGCCTATCCCACATCATTACTGACACATAATTTAAAGACTGTTTACTTTCCTAAAAGCCCCAGCAACTATAAGCAATGACTGTAAGGAGAAGTGCCTCTTCCTTGGTGGATTTTCCTGTTGTGAAATCTACAACTTCCAGCTGTGAATCCTCTAAAGGGACTCCAGAGGCTAAGTCCGCTTAAGCACCTGCTTAGCCAATGTGTGATTATGACATCATCTGCTTTATCCGCATTTATTTTCTCACTTATCAAACTCCCCAAATTCTGCTTTGCACAGTAGCACTGCAATGTCATTCTCATAGTGTGACTCCGAGAAAATGTATTGAAACCATTGGATGATGAATGCTGATATTTAGCGCCATTATCCTAATCATTATAAAAGTAATCTGAAATCTAGAGAGCTGGAAATCCAGCCATCAATGTGGTTCCCATTCTCTCATCAGGTGACATCCATTGTTCAATAGGCTTTTTGTTTTATTTTTGATATGTCTTTCTCTGACCTGGAACTCACCTAGTGGTCTGGCTGAGTGACCAGCAAGCCTCAGGGATTCCATATACTTTGAAAACCCACTGTTCAGAGAACAAATGTATACCACTATGCCTATATTGTTTTTTTAAATGGATTCTGGAGATCAAATACAGATCCTCATGCTTGTGAGGGTACCACTTTGCCCACTGAGTTATCTCTATAGTTCCAAAATGAAAACACGTGCGCTAGTGCACACACACACACACACACACACACACACACATTTATAGAGTAAAACACCATAGATTTTATTCCTTCTGGAAATGATTGGGGTTTGAGGCTCATGATTTTTGGACCAAATTCCTTCTTTTCCTCCAGAGATGTGAATAAAGATAAAACATATCAGGAGGGGTCTCAATGTTTAGTGTACTCTATAAGGATTTCTCAATTACTGCTCAAATTACCCAGCATTTATTTTTAATCAAGAATCACTTTATTTTCTCATTTAAGGAATCATTTTCTCACAAGTGGAAAAAATGCATATAGCATCACTAAGTAGTGCTCTTCTTCATAGCTCCTTCCTGCCTAAGCAACTGTACAATTCCTCAATCATGATGTTTCTATTGATTAACTCTCTAGCAACAAGGGATAGAGTAAGGAGAAATATTTACACATATGTGCTGCTCGGGAATGAAGCAGCATGTTTTGGTTTGCATGGACAGCTCATTTAATGAGTGCTCACACGCACTCAGAATGTCCTCACAGTGCTTGCTGTAAGCTGCTTCCCAATCTCCTCAGCACTTTCAGCCATGTGTGTTAACCGATCATATTAACAATCACTCAACAGAACTAAAACAGCCATTCCTGCTTCACTGGAGACACAAACACCTATAATTCCACTTGAAAACATTTTTCTTAAAATTTATATATTTTGAAATGTATATTAAATTAAAATTTTTTATGGGTACTGAATTATGTCAATACAAAATCCTTCATAATCTACCTTTCCCTTACTGATAGGTATACCATTTTTACCCTACAATGGATTTGTCTTACAACCAAAAGTAAGCATTTTGATTAGAAAAGCAAATTTCACTGCATAGTGTTATGGAGGAAAGACACATCCTACCTTCCTCGCTGTGTGTAACTCTGGAGCCCTTTCATATAATAGAAGTGCAAATGCTGGTTCTTTCCTAGATGCTTTATTATTATTGTTATCATTGTACATATATATTACAGTGAGATATTTCTACTTCCCCCTCCTATGGTTAGTTTTATGTGAACTTGACACACACCAGTCATCAGAGAAGGAGCATCAGAGGAGAAAATGCCTCCATGAGGTGGTGCTATAGGTAAGCTTATAGGGCAAGTGTTAAATTAGTGATTGATGTGAGAGGGCCCAGCCCGTTGGTGGTGGTGGCACTGTTGAAAGTAGGTTGAGCAAGGCATGGGGAACAAGCAAGTAAGTAGTACTCCTCCATGCCCCTGCATCAGCTCCTGCCTCCAGGTCCCTGCCCTGCTTGAGCTCCTTCATGACTCTCCTCCCCAAGTAGCTTTGGTCATTGTGTTTTATCACAGCAGTAGTAACTTTAACTAAGACACAGGAAGTTAATAGACGCCACGACCAGAGTAAATCTTATAGAGGAGAACATTTAACTGAGGCTGGCTTACAGTTCAGAGGTTTAGTCCATTATTGCCATGGCAGGAAGCATGGTAACATGAATGGAGACATGGGGCTGGAGAGGTAGCCGAGAGTTCTACATCTGGAGCCAAAAGCAGCAAGAAGAGAGAATGAATGACACTGGGTCTGGCTTACTCATCTGAGACCTCAAAGCCCAGCCCTAGTGACATAGTTTCTCCAACAGGGCCACAGTTCCTCCAACAAGGCCACACCTCCTAATACTGCTACAACTGTCTGTGAACCTATGAGGGCCATATTCATTTAAACTACCATATCCTTCAAACCTTGTCTCCTCTCAACTTCATGTCTTTTGTTTGTTGCTTGAGTTTTCGTTTTTATTTTTGTTTTCCTTCTTCATGGTATTTGTTCACAACAGTAAAGCCCTAATTAAGATAGAAGTTGGTACTAGGGACTGTTGTGACCAGCCTGACCACGCTTTTTTTAGGAAGAACGTGGATTTGGGGGACTTTGGATTTGGAAAGCAGTGGAATGCTTTAAGTGAGGCTTAATGGGCCACCCTAGCAGGGATACAGAAGACTTTGTTGCTGAGAGGGATTTGAACTATGCAGACCTTACCTAAGAGGTTTCAGTGGAGAATAATTTCAGAGACTGTTTGTGTGGTATTTTGTTGAAGAATGTGGCTACTTTTTGCCCTTATCTGAAAAGTCTACCTGAGGCTATGATGAAGAGCCTCAGATTAATTGCATTGACAAAGGAAGTCTCAGAAATGCCCATCACAGACTTTTTTCCTCTGGTTAAATCTCTGAAGAACATTTTAAACAAGTGTAGCAAGCTGAGAAAGGAAAAATATAAAATATATGGTACAAGTATTAGAAGGTACCAGGAAGTGAAATGGAGATGAATCCTGTGCTCACGGAGATAACAATTTAAGGGAGTGGGCCATTGGGACAAAATCTTATACAGCTAAGTTTAGATTCAGGCATGGTGGCCATGTATCTCTGGCTTTATAGTCAAGAGGAGAAGAGGACTGCTGGGACAATTGATTCTGGTTAGCTGGAGCAAAGAAATTAGTGGTGTTTAAGACGAGACCAGCATCACCAAGGTGAAATCTTCTGGGAAGTGTTTTCTGAAAGCACCAAGACTCTGTGTTCCAGAGATAGCCAAGGATGTACCTTATGCTGCAGCTGTACTTGGTAATATGTAAGAGTCACCCAGGTGGTACTGCTTTGGAAGGCATGAAGATTTTGAGGGGGTCATGAAGAGTAGTGAGGCTTAGTACTGTGAGAGGCTATGGAAGGCCATTGGTGAAGGTACAGCCTCAGGTGTCATTGACAGCCCACAACTGAAGGGGTCATACCAAGAAGCTGAGGCTTGGCACCATGCAGAGAGCTTATGAGAGGCTCTTGTTGAAGCCTAGTTGCAGTGGAAGACCCCGGCATATTGGAGATGCCTGTACCATGGGATGATCACCAAGAACAACAGCTGCTATGGAGTGGATCAACCTGAGCTTAGAGTGCTACAGAGGGCAGAGCTGGAGAAATAACACCAGCCATTTGGAGGAGCCAAGAAAGTCATGTGTGGAACCCAGACATTAGAACAAGAAGCTGTAACATTGAAGTTGCCTTGAATGCCCAAAGACATTCGAGATTTGAGAACTATAGAATATCTGTTGAGGAAAGCTGCTAACATGGAGTAGAACCAGCCTAAGATAAAAGATTTGTTGCAGTCAACAAAGAGGAAGAAAGGAGTTGGAGATCTGAAGATTGCTCTGACACCAGACAAGGAGATGCAAGAGTATGGAGTTTTCCAGCTGGTATCCTGTCTTGCTTTGGGGATTACAGTGATTAGATGAATCTCAGAAGAGACTTTGAACTTGGGACTTAATATTATTGAGACTGCTATAGACTATGAGGAATTTTCAAGTAGGATTAAATGTATTTTGCATTATGCTATCTTTAGGTATGGCCCCCAAAGACTCATATGTTTGAACAAGCCTATGAGAGCCAGGGAGTGGAATGTTATGATTTGTATATACTCAGTTTAGGGAGTGGCACTATTAGAAGGTGTGGCCTTGTTGGAGTAGGTGTGACCTTGTTGTAGTAGGTGTGTTACTGTGGGTGTGGGCTTTAAGACCCTTATCCTAGCTGCCTACAAGCCAGTATCCTGCTAGTAGCCTTCAAATGAAGATGTAGAACTCCCAGTTCCTCCTGCACTGTGCCTGCCTGGATGCTGCATGTTCCTGCCTTGATGATAATGGACTGATTTTCTGAACCTGCAAGCCAGTCCCAATTAAATGATGTCCTTATAAGAGTTGCCATGGTCATGGTATCTGTTCACAGCAGTAAAACCCTAAGACAACAATTAAGTTTAATTAGTGCTGTCCACACATGCAGGGATATTGGCCCTTACAGTGGACACTTGAAACTTGTCAGCAGTCACTCTTCTTAGATGCTTTTGATAGAGTGTTTAGAAATATAACCATTAAACATCTTGTCTGTGAAGGTCTCCAAGAATGGTGACCCTTCTATTAACTTCTTCCAACTTGCACCCATCTTAGAGACAATCTCCTGGTTGGAATACTCTTATGCTCCTTGTGTAATGGTCCTTTGAGAACAAGGCAATTCCAATCCTGATTCTGCCAATAGGTATGTGTCGGCTCTCTGCAGGCAGGTCCAGCGAGAGGAGGAACCTGGTGCAGCAGGGTCTCCTCGGGACTGAGCAGGACGGTGAGTGCCATGGCTCAGATGTCCTCCCTCCAGGGAATAACTACCCCAAGCTGGGAGTCTGTCAAAGCAGGAACTTCAACCTGTTTTATTGTATCAGTCTCTTGTTTATATAGGGCTGAGGAAGGAGGTGGGGATTTCTGGTAAGGTGAGATGACTTAGGGGGTGGGAAGGGTGATGGAAGGTGTGGGGTGACTGACAGGGCCAATAAAGTTATTCTATATCAGCAATAGCTAGGCAAAAATCAGGTTTAATCAGGTCGTGCTGAGTCACTCCAGTACAGAAGTGACTAAGGCAGGTGTCTAAACTCGAGCCAAGGCTCAGGCTCCCTCACTAGGCCTCAGCAGCTGGCCAAATAAGGCCCCGCAGGTATGCGGCTCCCAGATTTATGCCCTCATCTTCTCTCCATGCCAATTCCACGGAATGCGTATGAGCTTTATGTGATTCCTCTAAGTCTAACTGTTTTGATCTTTGAGAAGAGGAAATGTTATTTCTGAAGGAGAACAGAACATACAGTTCATTCATACATACCATATTCACTACATCCAGGAGGCAAAGGCCTCTCTGCCAATCTTCTACAGCACATTAGCGCTCAACTCACTGTCCTTGTTTTGGAGATGGGTGGTAGATGGAGTCAGCAGAAACTGTTTTAAGCCACATGATTTGGAAATTATATCTGAAGGAGGAAGATGGATTCGGATAAGGCCCTTGTGACCTTAACTTTTTTTAGAGTGAATTTGAGGAGGTACCTAAGAGAAAAAGAGATATGCCTGTTTTATAAACTTCCAGGGAAACAAAGCTATTTACCTGTAGGGAAACCAGTGCTAATGGAAGGCTTTTAACTAGTTATGCCTGGACTTTCTAAAATTACTCCTGGAAAGCAAAGCTGGAATCATATATTTATGTACATAGTTCCCTGGAGAATGTCATTAAGATAAAGAGTCAAATGTATGTAATGCCTTACATATAATGTATGGTCATGTGGGTCAAAGTGCATCTTCACACAGTATAAGCAGGGGAAAGTTTCATCGGCAGGCTTAGACTCCTCCCTTCTTTGACTTTGCCTTGTGTCCTTGGATGTGGAAAAAGATTTCTTACTCACAAGAGTCTGAACAGACTACCCCATCTTCTTAGTAATTTCAGATGATGTAGCTCTGTATTTTATAAGATTGGATTCCTTTAAATCTCTTCTATATTATGTCTTAATTTACTCACTGCTGTGACAAAATATCTGACAAATCGGACTTAAGGAGGGGATATCACAGCATCTAAGTCTTTTTTTTTTTTTTACAAGATATACTTACTTTATAGACAACAACAACAACAACAAAAAATCAATGGAAAGTCACAAATCTCTTTGTCTTTATTGGGGACTCAAGTCTGGAATTAATATTTTTCCCCTCCTAACTACCCCTTGGTATTGAAGACCTTGAAGGATGCATGCATAGCTGACCACTAGCAGTCAATAAGTCACTTTAAGGAAAATGGCCTGTATGGAACTAGAGCCCAAAGCTGGTGCTAAAAGAATTGAGTTGCAGTGCTTTTAGTTAGATTTTTCATCTTGCTATTTGCTAGAGTTTAGGAATGAGAAAAGGGTCTAAAATAACAATTACTTTTATTTTGGGGTCATACTCTTGGCTGCAGATAAGATTTTGGTGCAAGCTTGGTGGTAAAGAAAAAGACACTGGAGAATAGCTGGTGTGTGTGTGGATGTATGTGTATGTGTGTGCGTGCATGTGTGCATGTGAGTGTGTGTGTATGTGTGTGGGGGTGTGTGTGTGTGTGGGTGTATGTGTGTGTGTGTGTGTGTGTGTGTGTGTGTTTCACCAGAAAAACGCCATATGTTTCAGGCTTGTAAATGGAAGACAGCTGTTTTAAGTAGCTTACCATGAGAGATGTCCTTTTGTCATTTGCCAAAAATCATGACACAGGTTAATGGGACTTGTCCCATTTATTGTTTGCGTAGTATCTTCTGGATAGTATGATGACTAAGGAGTTTATACAACCCTGTACTCAACTGTCATTTTGAAGCTGTGGCTGTTACAGAAGCATATGGGAAGTGCAGGATCAGAATTCATCAGGTTTTCCTGCATGTACTGGTCAAAAGGAAGTCATTTTTCCCAGGTAGCAAGAGAGGGAGAAAATGACGAGAGAGCGTGTTTGAGGAACATGATAAAGTAGCATTTTTGAAAAGATGAAAGACAGACTTGGGCATTCAAATACAAACCAAGAGAACTCTAATTTGGGCAGTAGGAGTAGGAGAAGCTGAGAGCAAGGCACTGAGCCAACAGCTCACCTGTTCCTGGGCATAGAAAAGGTGTTACGAATTATTGAATATGTTGAGATATATTGATATCACTAATAGCGTTAAGGATATGTCCGTTAAGCCTGGACTATAAACATTCCTTCTGATGTTCAATTATTTGTAAATAAGAAGGCAGAGATAATTGGACTCTCCCTTGCTACACAGGCTCTGAGCCACAAGACTGTTTCATCAAGCAGGCAAATGGATTGCTTGTATAGGAGAACGAGTTATCTGGAGTGCCCATGGGGCCTTGAGGCAACCGCACAGAGAAAGATGCTGGTTTCTCTGGCCGCTGAAGACCTTGCTCCATCCAGGACTCTCAGTTTACAGCACACTGTTTGCCATCACAAGCTTGAATGAATGGCTTTTACCCTGGCCAGAGAAAGAGCACCTTTCTGGTGGCTGAAATGCAGTGACTGCCTATGAGTTAGGTAGGGACAGCGGGACAGCTGAAGCTCTCACATCCATTGCATAGACCTCATTGCTCAGGCGGTGTTTGTACCATCGGTGACTGCTGAAAAGTGTTAACCTTGAGCTTCACTTTGACAAGTAAAGAACCCTTAGACATTGCAGAGTTCTGACATTACAGTGTAGATACAGGGGTCAACACTATCCTGCCTGTAGACTCAATATTGATCAGTGCTGCCCATGGGTTCCATACTTCTTGGTTACCCACATGGACCTGATACTTGCTGACTTCTGATACAAGATATTGAACTCTTGAACAGCTCAGCTGACATCCCTACTCTTTGGTCCTGGCTTCCAGCACAATTTCTACTTGATCAAGGGGATTAAACCCATTTTTCCATTCCTGGAACTAGACTTCTGAGCATCCTAGCTTGTGTCTGTTATAGATTCCCTATCCCAAGGTCATAACCTTTTAGGATATACCATTATCAGACATGATTACACTGATGAAATATCAGAAGCCTTATACCCCCCAGAATACACTGATGCTGCCCAGCAATCCTATCTGTCTCCTAACATTCCATCTATTGGCAGATAGAAGTAGGCTTCTGACTGAGTAATCCCAGCAATGCCCAACACCCAGTTCTTGAAGGGTCCACCACATTCTTTGGCTCTCTAATAGCCTCAGATTCCACTCTAGTTTGCATGTACTCTGGACAGAGATAAACAAACTTTGTCTGTCTTAATAACAGCCACCAACGATGCAGCTGTGACCGGGAAAGAAGAAAACAGGAGATGCGAGGAAGAGTGAACTCCTTATAAAAGGTTTTAAGAAGCTGCAGCCATTGCACTGAAGAGTTCCAGAGAGCTTTCTCCAGGGCTGAGGGCCTCAGTTCCCAAGCTAGGCACGGTGACATTGGCTGCTGCCCAGGACCAAGAATGCCAATACCAGAGTCCGGAGCAGCATCTATAGCAGAGGGTCCTTCCTCCACTGCCCAATGCTGGCAAACAGGGAAGGAAACGAAAGCAGCCAGGGACCAGCTTCTGAAGCCAGTTTATACCTCTAGGGAGCATAGGAGCTCTCAGCCAGCTGACTGGTGAGGTCCATGTTCACATCCTGGTTTTCATAGTGTAATACAGAGATTATTGGGCTTAGGAAAATAGAGATTATAGTCAACCACCAAATATTTGGAAAGATCTAAGTGTGTAGTTTTCCAAATCTACTAAAATGATAGACAATGAGTACGACCATCTAAGAAAAATATGGGAATGAGTGAAGAAGATGAAAGGATCATGGATGTGCCTACTACAGCAGAACCATGTTAGAGACTACAACATGCATCAATTATCATGTACTGAGTGCCTTGCAAACCCATTAGGAAGGTCGTAGAAGCAGGATCTAGCCTTGGCTTCAAACAGTTCCTACCAGGAGTTGGGAGGATTCATAAGACATTGCTTAGAAGCACAAGATTGAAAATTTCTGAAGCACAGTCTGAACAACCTCTTAGAGTCATCAATAAATCAGTCTCTGTGTTCTGCACGCCCTCTGCTTCCTCCAGCTTTACATCACATCGCCCATCCTTGGGGCAGCTGCTAGAATCTAAGAACCATCTGCACTCCAGCAGCAAGGAAATCTGGGACACAGATCTTTTTGTTTTCTAGTTGAGGAGAGTGCAGCTGTTGTGGATGTCAGAACCTGTCACAGCCAGTGTTCAGAATACGATTCATCCCCTACTTTATTTAGTCACATAATAAATATTTATTGAATACATGTAACATGGACATCATGTCCTAGAAGCAGCAACAAGCCAGCAGGTCATATTTACTTTTTTCAGATGTAAAATATGAATAAACAGAGTTTGGAATAAAGGCACCTTCTTGGAGATACTTTGTCTTAGAGAAGGAAGACAGGCCTTCTCCTGAAGGAGTAGGCAAGAGACATAGAAGTCTGGAGCTAGCTGCTTAGAATTGGAGTGTGGTTATCCATTAGCAGGGAGGAGGGCAGGTACCATGAGGCTGTCGAATTTTCTAGCTCTTTGCACCAGAGTGAATAGAGGGATTTTGACAACCTGCACAGGATTGAATTTATTTGGTAATAATGTCCCTGGATTTGATTGTAGCTCAGAAACTAAGCCTGACCTTAAGAGCTAAAGGGAAGAAGTTAGAACACCCAGTTGAGAAAAAGCACAATCACAAATCCTGAGGTGGCAGGGTGCATACTTAGAGTAAATGAACAGCAGCAACCAGAGCAGTGTTGACCTCAGTCTAGGTGTTGGAGCATGACTGAAAGAGACAGATAGGAAATGCAGAGTGGTGCTTAGAATGGAAGCATTCAGAGTCCCAAACTGTAAAGGACTCTGTAAAAGGAAAATGAAGACTAGTCATGAGAATATAAGGCAAGTGATTATGATCCAAACGCATTACATACATGTGTGAAAATGCCATAAAGAAAACCATGTTTATGTATAATTAACATACGTTAAGAAACATTAAAAATGAAAATAAACATTATTTTATAGAAAGATTATTTCAAAGTATTGGTTTCCTTTGCATATTTGCTTTAGACTGGTAGTTCTGTGAAGACACTCATCAGTCAAAATTGTGAGGAAAAATGCACAAAGACACAATGAAATTAAATACATGCCTGTCACCCACCATGCAGATTCTGAGGTTGTGAATTTGAGGCTAGCCTGTGTTATACTGCGAGACCCTGCCTTTTAAAAATTATCAAAGTCTAGAGTATTTTAAAGTTTGGAAAGTAGAATATTATTTAATATTGTTTACCTTGGATTTTTACCCCTCTAATGGATTGATTTAGAACCATAAAATCACCCAGGCAACCACTTTATGAGCTAAATGGAGGGCATAGATTATATTCCATTTTGTGAATCAGAGATAATAACTGCTCCATTGCTCTGAGGAACTGCCTTAAAGTGAGGCTTGGAGGTTCTTTCCATTCTGCATAGCTACTCCTCACAATGCCATGGTAGACACAGTTGTTAGGAAAGGAAGGTGAGGAAAGATTACAAAAATTACAAGCCGCTACCTATCCAACAAACATTAGGAATCAGCATCCGTATGAAGCTGAGGAGATTTTAAAGTTCATCATGGTTTTCCAGTGCATCTTGTAGTATGATTATTATAACCTCACAGTGAAATATCAGGCTTGCTGGCTCATCTATCAGCAATAAGTCTCCAGACTGAAGGTCTTGACACTGAGTCAAGCACTTTACTAACTCAACCATTCCATCAATTCGTCAGTCTCTACACACAAAGACAAGCACTTGGCTGGGCATGCTCTTGACATCATGGATACCTGGTATTCTGGTATCTTCCTTCCCCGCCCCCCATAGTTTTTACTCTGCTTTTAAAAAAAATTTTTAATTTTTAATTTTTAAAAAACCAACCTTACAGGTTATTCCTTGCTTTATATAAAGGTGCCCAAAATAATGAACCAAACTGTCTTCCAGTAACGTTTATCTAGAATCTTTATGCATATATTCTCCAGGGTAAGTCAAATGCTATGAGCCCTGTTATTCTAGCAAGACTTAAGAGAGTTTGAGGAATGCCATAAACAGAACAGGACTCTGCAGATTGGTATATCCTCTCCATAACTCAATGCCTTTGGATCCATAATACTATATTTAACTTAGTTGTAATTCAAAAGCTCTAATTTTTGTTTTAACCTGATATTTAAGTGTTGTCAGTGGCCAAGGGCAGGTGACAAGAACAACTTCCTGGCAGTGCACAGCGTCCTGAGACAAGGCTCACCAAGCTGCCGGGGTCTTTCAGACAGGTAGTTTCCTGCAGAGGGACTCATGCTATAAGAGCAAAAACTGACCACTGAATTATTCATTATTTTTCCCAGACATTATTTAGCTTTGTAGTATTAAAACCACTAAATGATAGTTTTTTAATTAAAATACTAAAGTTTATAATATTAAAACCAATTTTAGTTTAATTAGATTGATAAAGTAAATGCACAAGAAAGGTCGTTTAAAATGCAGGTGTTGAGTAACTTCAAATCCAGTTCTTTTAACACAGTGCTTAGCCATGATGTTTGCTTCCCAGAGACAAAAAAAAACATTCCCAGCATGCTTGTTAACACTGATATAGAGAGGAAAAAGAAGACAATATAAATAAAAACAATTAAAGTCTTCTAAATGCTGAGAAGAGTTTATAAAGCATATGAAGATTTTAGGATTAAAATCACACATTTTTTTTTCATAAATTTTGGGATTATAGGAGCTTCCACCAAGGTTTCAGAAGGCTGAAGAGGTCAGAAACGCAGGTCAGATTTCTGTCACAGAGTGTATGCCTGGGCTATGCATGATGTTATAAAGGTGAAAACTAAATTACAATGGTGGCTGTAGACTACTGGGAAGGCTGGGACACGGCTCCGTGGACGGAAGCAGAAGACACCTGGGAGATCTGGCTCAAGAGAGAAGCTACTTTGCTGCACATCAGCACAGCTGGGAACAGGGCTCCCATGCTCACTGGAGCCAGAGGATGCCACCTCGAAGCCTAGGTGCCTGGCAGGAGCTGCAGGGCGGTGTCTATCCAATATGTCTTGCTTTGGTTTAGTCTGGTTAGCAATTCTCCTTTCCCGTCTTTAGAATAGGAATGCATACTCCTTTCAATTGCATACTGGAAATATATAATCCCTCCCACCACACACACACACACACACACACACACACACGGAACATATCTAAGAGTTTGCCTCAAATGCCAGAAAAGATTTTGGACTTAATAAAAAGGAGTCAAGCATCTCTTTTATCTTTTCCTTTCTTTCTTTCTTTCTTTCTTTCTCTCTCTCTCTCTCTCTCTCTCTCTCTCTCTCTCTCTCTCTCTCTCTCTTTCTCTCTCTTTTTTTTTTAACACATTCTGGTTTTGACTACTTCATTTATGTATGCAATGAAGTTTAATCATTTCATTCCCTATGGCCCTCTCTCATCACTGCTCTGTCTCCCATTGAAACCCTTCTTCTTTGGACTTAAAACTCTTGAGCAGCTCTGCTTCCCTCAATATTCCTTTTCATGATCCTGTGTCTTACCACAGTACCAGAAAAAATATAGCCAAGAAATATGAACTGAAAGCATGAGTCAACAAAATGTCTGCTTCCTTACACTGATTTTCCTGGGGCATATTTTCATGGAGATGGAAACTCAATTTACCAAATTAAATAAAAATTGGGACTATTTATACACCTAAGTAAGTGTTTTTTTTAATACATAGAAATAAATACCCAAACTCTGAAAAATGTTCAGTGTCACTAATTACTTTGGAAATGCATCTCAAAACTATGGTAAGGTATGCAGTCTCACTCTAATAGGAAAAGCTATTGTTAAAAGGTCAGAGACAGCCAATTTTGAAGAGGACAAGGAAAAGTGAGAATCCTAGGATGTTGTCATTAGGAATGCAAATTAGTATAGCTATTACATAAAATCATATAGGGGGTACCTCCAAAATTTGAAAACAGAACCCTTTTATAGTCCATCAATTCTACTAATTGGTATTTATCTATATTTATCAGTTTTTCAAAGAAACATTTGGACTTCTACATCCACACAGCACAACTTTTTATAAGTAAGAGGTGGTAAAAGCCTAAGCACCTAGCATTTGATTAATGGCTAAAGGAGTTGAAGGGACTCTAGCCAGCTTGAGAGTGGCAAACGTGGCTCTGGCAGACCTAGCCCTTCTCCCCCATTCCCTCTGCCTTGCTAAATCTGTTAGATCACATCCATAAAGCTAGCCACAATGGTCTACTCCCTTATTTGGCCATTTCCTCCTCCTGAGGCTGACTCCCAAGGTCCAGCTATCAAAGTATTAAAGTCCAGCAATTAAAAGTCTTCTTTGGCTCACCTAATCAACATGATCAATTAGAATTAAACACATCATCCTAACTTTGGGTTTCCCTTTTACCTTTATAAAATCTCCATTTGTTTCTTGAACACATCTGTCTTCTCTATCTAGAGGCAAATATCCCTTTCCCCTCTCCCTTGCTCCATTGCTTTCTTCTCTTTTTCTCTATACCCGATCTTTTCCTCTTAGTCCCTGCTCTCTGTTTCTCTGGGGGAAAATACATCTCCTTTATACTTAGAACTTGGTCTAGGGGGTCTTGAGTTGATTCAAGACCCTTCAGAATTATGTACAGATGCATGATAAAGCACTATTTATCCATAACAAGGAATGAAATAGTTCCAAGTAATAATACTTATTAAACTAAAAATCATTACATCAATTTAAATAAACCAAACATGGGAAGATAGATGCAACTTGATCATACACATGGCATGATTGTATGAAAGTGCTGATCTCAGAGAGGTTGAACACAGAGTAATGACTTCCAGCAGCTGGGGCAGAAGAGGAAAGAGGGGAATAGGGTAGGGAAGGTTAGTCAGTGGATGCTAAGTTACACATGGCCAGGAGCAGAGTTACTCTGCAATGCTATCACACAAGAGAGTGGCTATAGATGACAATTACACTCTGAAAGCTAGCAAAAAGTGTGCAAAGTTGTTGTCAACCAATAAACCATTGAGGAATTAGGTATGTTTAAACTGATTTAAAAACGATGCAATCTATACATCTATTAAATGATATCTTATTAACATGTATAATATTTTATGTTTTATTAATTAGTTAAAAAATAATTTTAAGGATACTGAAAAGGTAGCTGAATTGATAAAGTGCTTGCCTCACAAACAATAGACCTGAGTTAAAGTCCAATACTCTCTACCCAGTAGTTGACTGAGACGGATGTAGATACTCACAGCCAAACATTGAACTGAGGTCTGGGACCCCTATGGAAGAGTTAAGGTAAGGATTGAAGAAGCTGAAGGGGATGGCAACACTATAGGAAGACCAACAGATCAAGTAACCTGGACCCCTGGGAGCTCCTAGAGACTGAGCCACCAACCAAAGAACATACATGGGCTGGTCTGAGGTCCCTGACAAATATGAAGCAGAGGGTGGCTTGTCTGGCCTCAGTAGGAGAGGATGTACCTAATACTGTAAAGACTTGATGCTCCAAGGTGGAAAATCCTCTCAGGGGATGGGGGAGAGGGGAAGAACTCTGTAAGGGTAGATGGTGTAAGACTCGGCTAGTCTTAACTTACTGGAGACCCCCTTTAGTGGACCATGTAGAGATGGAAATTAATGCAAAAGACAAGAGGGTCTTGCCTCCTGGTCACCATAGAGAACCAACAGATGGGCCCAGGTACACAGACTTAATCCAAGACTAACATTGCTCGGGTGGAAACCTGCCAGGCTTTTGCCTGTAGCCGGGGCCTGGGAGGCCCGGCGGGCCATTTGTATGCCCACTTGGCCATGCACGAACTCAGTTGGGGGCCATCTGCCCTGCGGACTGCCCAGCACTTGCAGGTGCGGTCTCCATCTTGCCTCCAGGTCACCATAGAGAACCAACAGACAAGCCCAGGTACTCAGACTTAATCCGAGGCTAAAATCACTCAGGTGGAAACCTGCCAGACTTTCACCTGCAGCCAGGGCCTGGGCAGCTCGGTGGGCCATCTACACACCAACCTGGTCATGCACCAACCAAGTTGGGGGGTCATCTGCCCTGCAGAGTAATCAGCACTTGGATAAGGTCCCAGCAGCATCTGCCATCTGTGCACCCTGAAGGAGCAGACAGGCAGCACCAGGTTCACAGAGACAATCCGAGTGTAACATTGCTTGGGGCAGTAAACATTAGGGCTCCAAGGGCACACCAGCAATCTGATCCAGGGGAAACCCTGACATCCAGAGGTGCAGGATTAGCCTTACAGGCTCACAGGAGGTTCAAACACCAGCCAGTGACAACAAGACCATCTAATGCCAGAGATAACCAGATGGCAAAAGGCAAATGTAGGAACATTACTAACAGAAATCAAGGCAATATGGCAGCATCTGAACCCAATACTCTGACAGCAGGAAGTCCTGGATACACCAACACACCAGAAAAACAAGATTTGGATTTAAAATCACTGGTCATGATGGTGCTAGAGGAAAACAAGAAGGACATACATAAATTTATTTCTTAAAGAAATACAGGAGAAAATGGACCAAAAGTTAGAAGCATTTACAAGGGAAACACAAAAATTAATTAAAGAAATTCAGGAGAATATGGGTCTAATGATAGAAGCCAATAGGGAGGAAATGCAAAAATCACTTAAAATAATAAAGGAGAACTTGGGTCAACAGGCAGAAGTCATGAAAGAAGAAACACAAAAATCTCTCAAAGATCTACATGAAAACACGAAAAAGCAAGTGAAGGATAAGAGCAAAACCACCCAGGACCTAAAAACAGAAGTAGAAACAACTAAGAAAGCACAAAGGGAGACAACTTTGGAGATAGAAAACCTTGGGAAGAAATCAGGGGCCATAGATGCAAATACCAACAAAAGAATACAAGAGATAGAAGAAAGAATCTCAGATGCTGAAGATACCATAGGAACCATGGACTCAACAGTCAAAGAAAACACAAATTGCAAAAAGCTTGTAACCCAAAACATTCAGGAAATCCAGGACACAATGAGAAGACCAAACATAAGGATTATAGGGATAGAGGAGAGTGAAGATTTACTACTTAAAAGGCCAGCAAATATCTTCAACAAAATTATGGAAGAAAACTTCCCTAAAGAGGGAGATGCCCATGAATATACAAGAAGCCTACAGAACTCCAAACAGACTGGACCAGAAAAGAAATACCTCCTGTCACATAATAATCAAAACCCCAAGTGTACTAAACAAAGAAAGAATATTAAAGGCAGTAAGAGAAAAAGGCCAAGTAACATATAAAGGAAGACCTATCAGAATTACACCAGACTTCTCACCAGAGACCATGAAAGCTAGAAGATTCTGGGCAGATCCAATGCAGACTCTAAGAGAATATAAATGCCAGCCAAGACTACTATACCCAGCAAAACTCTCAATCACCCTAGAGGGAGAAACTAAGATATTCCATGACAAAACCAAATTTACACAACATTTTTCCACAAACCCAGCCCTACAAAGGATAATAGAGGGAAATCACTGATACAAGGAGGGAAACTACACCCTGGAAAAAGCGAGATAGTAACCTTCTGTCATCAAACACAAAAGAAGAAAACCTATCAAATATACAAATCAAAATCAAAAATGACAAGAAGCAATAATCACTACTCCTTAATATCTCTTAACATCAGTGGACTCAACTCCCCAATAAAAAGACACAGACTAAGAGACTGGATATGAAAAAAGGACCCCAAATTTTGATGCATATAGGAAACACATCTCAGTGTCAAAGACAAACAACCTTAGGATAAAAGGCTGGAAGACAATTTTACAAGCACATGGTCTCAGGAAACAAGCTGGAATAACCATTCTAATATCAGATAAAATTTACTTTCAACCTAAAGTTATCAAAAGAGACATGGAAGGACACTTCTTGCTGGTCAAAGGAAAATCCACCAAGAAGAACTCTCAATTCTGAACATTTATGCTCCAAATGCAAGGGCACCCTCATTCATAAAAGAAACTTTACTAAAGCTCAAAGCACACATTGCACCTAACACAATACTTGTGGGCAACTTTAACACTCCACTCTCCTCAATGGACTGATCAGGAAACCAGAAACTGAACAGGGACACATTGAAACTAATTGAAGCTTTGGACCAATTGGATTTTATATATATATAAATTTAAATTTTTATAAATTTAAATATATATAAATATATATATATATATATATATAAAAACATTTATATATATAAATGTTTATATATATAAACATTTCATCCGAAAGCAAAAGAATATACCTTTTTTCTCAGCACCTCATGGTACCTTCTCCAAAATGAATCATATAATTGGTCTCAAGACAGACCTCAACATATACAAGAAGATCGAACTAATCCCATGCCTCCTATCAGATCACTATGGAGTAAAAGTGATCTTCAATAGCAAGAAAAACAACAAAAACCCACATACATATGGAAACTGAACAATACTCTACTCAATGACACCTTGGTAAAGGAAGAAATAAAGAAAGAAATCAAAGACTTTAGAATTCAATGAAAATGAAGGTAAAACCTACCCAAATCTATGTGACACAATGAAAGCAGTGCAAAGAGGAAAACTCATAGCTCTGAGTGCATCCAAAAAGAAACCGGAGAGAGCATAAACTAACAACTTAACAGCACACCTGAAGGCCCTGGAACAAAAAGAAGCAAATTTACCAAGGAGGAAAAGAAGACAGGAAATCATCAAACTCAGGTCTGAAATTAGTCAAGTAGAAACAAAGAACCATACAAAGAATCAGCAAAACCAGGAGCTGGTACTTTGAGAAAATCAACAGGATAGATAAACCCTTAGCCAGACTAACCAATGGGCACAGAGACAGTATCCAAATGAACAAAATTAGAAATGAAAAGGGAGATATAACAACAGAAACTGAGGAAATTAAAAAAATCATCAGATAATACTACAAAAGCCTTTACTCAACACAACTGGAGAATCTGGAGGAAATGGACAATTTCCTAGATAGATACCAAATAAAAAATTAAATCAGGATCAATTAGATCAGCTAAACAATCTCATACTCCCTAAAGAAATAGAAGGGGTTATAGAAAGTCTTCCAACCAAAACGAGTATGGGGCCAGATGGTTTTAATGCAGAATTCTATCAGACCTTCAAAGAAGACCTAACACCAATAATCTTCAAACTATTCCACAAAATAGAAACAGAAGGAACACTGCCCAACTCATTCTATGAAGCCACAATTACGCTGATACCAAAAACCATGCAAAGATCCAACAAAGAGAACCACAGGCACATTTCCCTTATGAATATCGATGCAAAAATACTAAATAAAATTCTTGCCAACCGAATCCAAGAACACATGAAAACGATCATCCACCATGATCAAGTAGGTGTCATTCCAGGAATGCAGGTATGGTTCAATATACAGAAATTCATCAATGCAATCCACTACATAAACAAACTCAAAGACAAAAAAAACATATATATATATACACACACATATATACATATATATGTATATGTGTGTGTGTGTGTGTGTGTGTGTGTGTGTGTTGAAAAAGCATTTGACAAAATTCAGCATCCTTTCATGCTAAAAGTCTTGGAAAGAAAGAACAGGAATTCAAGGCCCATAACTAAACATAGTAGAAGCAATATACAGCAAACCAGTAGCCAACATCAAACTAAATGGAGAGAAACTTGAAGCAATCCCACTAAAATCTGGGACTAGACAAGACTGCCCTCTCTCTCCATATCTTTTCAATATAGTACTTGAAGTTCTAGCGAGAGCAATTAGACAACATAAGGAAGTCAAAGGGATACAAATTGGAAAGGAAGAAGTCAAACTATCACTAATTGCAGATGATATGATAGTATACTTAAGCAACCCAAAAAACTTTACCAGAGCTTATAAACAACTTCAGGCAAAGTGGCTGGTTATAAGATCAACTCAAGCAAATCAGTAGTCTTCCTATACTCAAAGGACTCAAAGGACTCAAAGGACTGAGAAAGAAGTTAGGGAAATAACACCCTTCACAATAGCCACAAACAATATAAAGTATCTTGGCATGACTCTAACCAAACAAGTGAAAGAGCTGTATGACAGGAACTTAAAGTTCTTGAAGAAAGAAATCAAGAAGACCTCAGAAGATGGAAAAATATTTCATACTCTTGGATTGGCAGGATCAATATAGTAAAAATGGCCATCTCGCCAAAAGCAATCTACAGATTCAATGCAATCCCCATCAAAATCCCAAATCAATTCTTCATAGATGTAGAAAGAGCAATTCTCAAATTCATCTGGAATAACAAAAAACCCAGGATAGCTAAAACTATTCTCAACAATAAAAGGACTTCTGGGGGAATCAATATCCCTGACATCAAGCAGTACTACAGAGCAATTGTGTTAAAAACTGCATGGTATTGGCACAGCAACAGGCAAGTAGATCAATGGAATAGAATTGAAGACCCAGAAATGAACTCACAGAGTTATGGTCACTTGATCTTTGATAAAGGAGCTACAACCATCCAGTGGAAAAAAGATAGCCTTTTCAACAAATGGTGCTGGTTCAACTGGAGGTCAACATGCAGAAGAATGTGAATTGACCCACTCTTATCTCCTTGTACTAAGATCAACTCCAAGTGGATCAAGGACCTCCACATAAAACCAGACACACTGAAACTAATAGAAAAGAAACTGGGGAAGACCCTGGAGGACATGGGCACAGGGGGAATGTTCCTGAACAGAACACCAATAGCTTATGCTCTAAAATCAAGAATTGACCAATGGGACCTCATAAAATTAGTTTCTCTAAGGCAAAGGACACTGTAGAAGGACAAAACAGCAACCAACTAATTGGAAAAAGATCTTCATGAAGCCCACATCCAACAGAGGGCTAATATCCAATATATACAAAGAACTCAAGAAGTTAGACTAGACCCCAGAAAACCAAATAACCCTATTAAAAATGGGGTACAGAGCTAAACAAAGAATTTTCACCTGAAGAAATTTGGATGGCTGAGAAGCACCTAAGGGGTGCTCAACATCATTAGTCATTAGGGAAATGCAAATCAAAACAACCCTGAGATTCCACCTCACACCAGTCAGAATGGCTAAGATTAAAAACTGGAGACAACAGGTGCTGGCGAGGATGTGGAGAAATAGGAACACTCCTCCACTGTTGGTGGGATTGCAAGATGGTACAACTGCTCTGGAAATCAGTCTGGCGTTTTTTCAGAAAATGGGGCAAGACACTTCCAGAGGACCCTGTCATACCACTCCTGGGCATATACCCAGAAGATTCCCCTCCATGCAATAAAGACACATGCTCTACTCTGTTCATAGCAGCCTTATTTATAATAGTCAGAAGTTGGAAGGAGCCCAGATGTCCCTCAAAGGAGGAATGGATACAGAAAATGTGGTATATTTATACAATGGAATACTACTCAGCAATTAAAAATAATGAATTCATGCAATTTGTAGGCAAATGGTTAGATCTGGAAAATATCATCCTAAGTGAATTAACCCAATCACAAAAGAATACACATGAAATGCAATCACTGATAAGTGGATATTAATGAGCCCTGAAGCTCTGAATACTCAAGTACTCAATGCACAATTAGCAAATCAAAAGATTCCCAAGAAGAAGGAAGGATAGGACCCTGGTGCTGAAAAGACTGGATCCAGTTTTGTAGGAGAGTACCAGAACAGCGAAATTGTGTGTGTGTGTGTGTGGGGGGTGATTGGGGAATGGGGGGGGGTGTAAGAGGACTTATGGGGCATATGGTGAGGGGGGAACTGGGAAAGGGGAAAGCCTTTGGGATGTAAACAAAGAATATAGACAATAAAAATAAAAACACAAGAGGAGTATTTATTAGAACCAGCATGGAGGGGCTGCTTTGCACATGAAGAGAGAATGTCCCCATAGCCCATGCAGTTTGCCTTTTATATAGTTCTCAGGATGGTCTCCATTAGGCACAATGTGATTGGCAGAAGATTGTTATCTTTAAACTGATTGGTTTTTAGGGGATGAGGTAGGTGGTCAAGGGTCTCTCTGGGCCTCCCTAGCTGCAAGGACCTCCCTGTGGTTTGAGGAATGTAATCTGGCCTCTCCCTTCTTGGAGGGGCAAGTGTTCTTTTACCTTTCTAAAGTTCCTGAATTAACCCTTTCAATGGGAGTGAAATGTGAGATAAATAAAATAATTTGGAATAAATAAAATGATCATTAAAAATAATTAATGTGAGCCGGGTGGTGGTGGCACACGCCTTTAATCCCAGCATCTGGGAGGCAGAGGCAGGTGGATTTCTGAGTTTGAGGCCAGACTGGTCTACAGAGTGAGTTCCAGGACAGCCCGGGCTACACAGTGAAACCCTGTCTCGAAAAAACAAGCAAACAAAAAAATAATAATTAATGTGAAAAGTAAAATAATTACAACGAGAAAAATAATCCCTGATACTCTTTTAAAAGTCAGGTGCAGTGGTTTGTTGTGATCTTTGACTTTGTGGTATTACTTGTCTCCTGATTCTCAGAATAACTCTTGGAGTAGAGCTGTAACACATTCTGGGGAGTCGAACAGAACTTTCTTCACTAGGGAAATTTCCCCCTGCAAGAGCAGGACTGTTACATTTTTGCAGAGCTATAACATTCCTGTAGTGTAAGCCTTTCTTTGCAGAGCTATAACACAAAAGTGTCTTGATCTTTATCTCAAGACTGCTATTCGTTCTTCTTCCTCAAGTTTACCATCTATTGATATTGATATTTGTAATTGTGGTAAAGATGTGTTTAGTTTTCTAGTTATTTTTTTTTCACAAAGAAATATACATGCACACTGTGTTCTAGCTTGCTAGGCAGACAATTTTTCCATACCTCATTACTATTGTTGGAGCTGGTTAGTTATGTTCCTTTAGCCAAATAAACTTATTTGACTTACTGAAATTGCAAGAGGCCCAAGATTTAACTGAAGAAGTCTATTGATGTTACTGCTTGGTGCCTGAGGTGAAATGTCCTCCATACATGGCACAGTAGCATGGCCACTGAGTAATAATTCCAAACTCCCTCAGTACAATGGATCTGCTCTTTTTCCAGGAAAGGATGTGGTGATGTATTTCTGTTTTAAGATTATTAAAAATATACACACATCTAGATGACTTAGTAGCTGCCTTCATTGTGACATCAGAAAGGACCAAAAGAATGTCAAGTGATATTCAAAAGAAGATTATATTCTACAATTTCTCAGGGATCTGGATAGGAAGTCACTATAAGAGGTTTTTCTGAGGAATAGTTGTTTGTGGGAACTGTATGAGCTCGGTGTAAATATCTGCATACTTCTACTTTCACCTCTTATATAGCTTTTAGATGCTGAGGTTGTAGGCAGTGAGTGTAGTTCCTATGACTTTTGAATGTCCTGGAACAGCAGGTTCAGACAACAGTCCTTTAAAGTCCTGTCCTATTCTCTAATAAAATCATCAGGGCACTGTGACATCCTGAACCTCAGCCCCTGAACCTACAAAGCCACGTTCTAAGGATGCAAATAGCCACAGACTAGACACGGGATGCCATTCTAAGAGACTTGACTTTTTGAAATACAATTTAAAGGTAAAATCTTTTGTTGACTTAACCTGATAAGAATTAAAATATTTAATGTGCAGTAAAAAGCATAATGATGTTACTTAAGGTTCATCATTTGTATAATTTTTAAAATAAAAACTTCAGGATTCAGATGAATTTGAAGCTTTTATTCAATTTCCATGGGGCTCTGTTCTAGACTCTTTACACTATCTCTTATGGATATGTGGATCCACTCCCACTCTGATAGCAACTTTTGGGGCAGATTGCTTTTAACAGTCTTAAGTTCCTCATGGGTAAATGTGTTAGACTGCAACTGGCTAAGTCAGAGTCAAAAAGGGGTCAACGTTGATTGAGGAATCAACATACCAGAGAATATTTTTTAAAAAAACATCATCATCAATCCCTCCACCTCTAAAATTCTTTGCAATACTGATGAATAGTTAGGAAGAGATGAGAGGAAAGCCTTTTACGCAAGTCCCTCAGCAACTGAGAACCAGGTTCACCTGGAAGAAAAGCTGGAGCTGAAAGGAAAGCAGTCAGGTGGGAGAAGTAATGAAGCCAAAACAAGGTTTCTGATCAAGGCTAAATGTTTAATGGGTAGCTTTGAATTTAAAGGTACTGGGGTGGGGTAAACACTTCCCCCAAAACCTGGGAACTCTGCAAAACTGTTTTGGCTGCTCAGTGGGTGGCCAGCTCAGTGCAGGAAGCTGCCGATCTGGAAGAACAATAGACTTTACCTGCTAAGTGGGCAGCTGTGGAAAACACTGACGTCTGAATTTCCAGCTCAAGAGCTTGGGGGTGGGGTGGGGAGGGCACATTTACTAGTCATGAAGAAATAGAAGTGTTTTCACTCATCAAAATTATTATATACAGTTCTTAGCAAAGCTATCATTGAGAAAAGAATAAGTGAAATTCTGAAGACAGGATGAGTCACACTACGGAATATGATTTGTGGGGAGTTGTGTGGTCCTCCTCAGGAAGGTGGGAAAAACAGTTTAAAAGGTTATCAAGTGACAGGGTTAGAAAATGTATGTGCCCACTGGGCAGAGGCAACAAACATGACAGATAGCTCAGTGAATGACCAACCTCAGAACCTCTGATAGAAGAGACTGGTTTGCTCCCAAGGAGAACCAGTGAGAGCAGTCACTGATTTGCTAAAACTTTTTAAGATCATTGGTATGATTTGGGGCAAGAGTTGAAGGGTCATATCTCAGTTTCTTTACTTAGGACTATATGGGTTTAAAGAGATGAGTCTCTTTATCTAAGGACCAGTAAATGTTCTTTTCCTGAGAGTAACTGTTACCATCCTTGCTATCATATGGAGATTCATCTGAACAAAATAAGCACAAAGCTTATTTTCATGTGGGTAAGGTATGACAACTATGGACACCAAGTGATGCAGAGCTCTGAACCAAAAGGAGAGATTTCTAAAATCTACAGCAGGAACAAGCTACAGGCTTCTACAGTCCCCTTTTCAGTCAGTCACAAGGACACAATGCAGTGTTTTCTCTCCATTACCCTTCCCTGTTTAGTTCTCAAGCACTTTCAGATGAACCACGGTGGACTAGATGTCCTACTGCAGACATCTCAGAGAGCTACAATGGGTTGACCTACAGATTCTTTACCTAAGGTATCTATGATTCTTGTAATCTTAACAGCCCTTGTAAACTTCTTTCTGCTTAGCTGGTGAGATGCTCACGATTGTATTGGTTTCTAGTTTGGGGTCATCAAGACACATTCCTGATATTTCTTACCATCTACAGGGATGGTCTTTTCAGTGTTTGATCAGTGTTCTCCAACTTTAATATATAGTTCTGCTACAACAGGTCTAAGACTGAAGTCTGCAAGTTTGGAATTCTAGAAGGCAGCAGGCAGTGCTGAGGCTAGAGTACAGTGTGAAGGGCAGGGCCCTTAATACTCAGAAGGTAGTGAGCCCAGCTTCGTAGACATTCATTGCTTATTTCTGGCATTTTATAGAACCGATGGCCAGTATAGTGTTAGGTCCTTGCATACCTCTAGCTATGAGAAGGCTAGGCTGATTCCATGACAGACTTTAAATTGGCAGTTATTGACAGATTTTAAATTGGCAGTCATAGAGACTAGGTCTGAAAACTGGGTAAGTCCAGGCAAGTCAATGAGTAACAGAAAACATCCCAGGCTCTACCCTTCACGTCCATGTAATGGAATGTCCCAGCCACCTGGCCCGAAGCAAGAACAATGAACTGGTCAGCAGCAGTTTCCAGACTTCCTCAGCTACTTCCTCTGTAACAATTCCCAGGCCTTCCCAGCAAGTTTCCAGCCCCAACACCCCAGCAATGGAATAGCTGTAGAGATGGGTCCGACAGGTTACCATAGAGGTCAGCTACCAGGGAATTCCCTAATGTGCTTTAAATTAGGCTGCAAGCTCACTTGGTGTCCCTCTAACTTGGTAATGGGAGACTCCAGTATCCCGGACTTCTGCAGAATAAAACACTTTTTGTGTTTACATACTATTTGACTTCAGGGTATTATTCTTTGGTGAATCATGGACCCTTACAGCTATCCACAAGTTTAGTAAGTATTTGTGTATTTACATGCATGAGTGTTCATTCATGAGTGTCAGGGATGCGTGTGAAATGGAGGTGCATGCACATGTACATGCATGTGCTTATGGTGGCCATGCAACAAGCTTAACTGTCATTTGTACTTTGAATCTTGGTCTCTCACTGGTCTTGAACTTTCCAAGTAGGTTAAATTAGATTTGGTTCCAGAGGGACAAGAGTCCACCAGCAGGAAGCTGGGAGGAGATTACAACCCAAACTTCACACACAAAGCTGAGGTGGGGAGACAAATGGCTGTGGGGTGAGAATCTAACCTCACCAGCAAGTCCCAGGAGAGCTCCTATTTCTACCACTCTAAGCAATGGGATTACAGGTTGATGGTTTGAATGAGAATATCCTCGAAAGGCATTTGAGTATTTGGTCTCCAGTTGGTGATAATGTTTAGAGAGGGTGGTGCAGCTTTGTTGAGTCACCTGTGACTGCTTTGATCGATTATATTCTCACCCCACAGTCATTTCCCCACCTCAGCTTTGTGTGTGAAGTTTGGGATGTAATCTCTCAGCTTCCTGCTGCTGGATTCTTTTCCCTCTGGAACCAAATATACCAAAATAACCCTTCCTTTTATAAGTTGCTTTTAGTTATGGTGTTTTATCAGAGCAATAGAAAATTATCGAATATAGCCAATGTTTGTCACCATACCTCTGCCTCCCCCACCCCCGTGGGGTGGTGTGTGTGTGTGTGTGTGTGTGTGCGCGCGCGCGCGTGCGTGTGTATTCTGAAGATCAAACTCAGATGATAGCTCTTGCAAGGCAACAGCGCTATCTACCCAGATGTTTTAGAAGTATTTAAAAGGCCCAGCCAGGCTGCAAAGAATTCTAGATGCACATTGTGTAATTAATCCAGCGTATATGGTTTTTTTTTAATGAGGGAATTTCTGTCTCCCAGCTCCCTAGGAAAATAGCATATGTAGTTTATGAAAGTATAAAATATTACCAAATTATGCATCTGTGATTACAAAAGATTAAGGTGAAAGTCAACGCCAAAGAAAAATCTGTTAGCCACCAATAATTCAGTTAATTTCTTCATTCTTACTCTTTCATCCTTCGGAAAACTTAGTGCTCTATACAACAGTTCTGAGTTCTCTGTTCTCTGTAGGGTAGAGAGACAAGCATTACACCACTCTCTATAAAAGGCCCTTCTCTCAAGAGTATTTATTTGAAATTTATCTTGTTTTTTACACATAGCTTCTGAAATTAACTTCCTGGAGAGCGTAGATAGTTTTAATCAGCATTATCTCCAGCAAAACTGTTAAACTCTCCTTAATGGCTCCTGCAGTTTAAATGTATGTAACCTGTCTACCATAGCTTGTGTTAACTGTTATTGCTGTTTGCAGTGGGTTTATTCCAAAGTCCAGTTTGTATCATCGCCAAATAATCATCATCTTCTTCCAGGGTCAAAGGCGTAGGGAGTGACTTCTGTGCTAGCGCCTGGCCACTGCAGCGTCCCAGCTCCCAGCCGGCTTGAGGGTTCCCAGCAATGCCTGTTGCACCATTTACTCCATGGGCTGGAGCTGACACTTTGTGAGGCTTGTGAGGATAGGGTAGAAAGCAATCATAATTGTGGAACCTGAATTCACAGAAGTGATGTGGCCCCAAGCAAAACAAATATGCATGAACCAGTGTCCTGGATCTTGATAGGTTGAGATGCACGACTGCCATAGTCAAGCCTGGAACCTTGCATCTTCTTAGTCTGTGAGGCAGGAGCCAAGCCTGACGGTGGCTTTAGGCATGCCCATGACTGCGAGTCAGGTTAGGGAAGACTGCAGAACTCAGCATGACCTCCCTTGCTGTGCTGCTTGGCTATTATATAGGATGGATGAAACAAGCTCATTAATTAGCATATTTTGTTAAAGAGTCTAAGATTAATCATTTTAATACTTAAAATGACTTTTCAGACGCACAATTAAGAAACAGCACTCCTAACCACACGCTGTCACAGTGGCTTAGAGGAAGTCAGCAGAGTGAGATCAGGCTTATGCTTCTGATTCAATTTTATCAGTGACCTGTGAGGCAGGCAAAGCTTGTGGAGAGCTCAGCGTTTTTTTTTCCTTCTGACAACGGATGCAGTGATTACTTTAGGGCTTTCTACAGTGATTAAATTACCTAATACAGGGAATGGGGACCACAGCAGGTGTTTATTATCTTACATCACTTTCAGTCACAAGTGCAGGCTCTGTATGGCTGAGTTCTCTGCTCAACAGCTTTCAAGTTTGAACAGGAGATGTCAATTAAATTTATTTTCCTATTCAAGCTGCTAAATCCTTTTCAGATTCCACTGGTGATTGATTGTTCTCAGCTCCTAGAGGTGACTTTCAAGTTTTTCTTAGGCTCCTTTGAAACTCAAAGCTAGACCCAAAAAGATCCTCTCTCACAAAACCCTTCTTATTCTTTTCATCATCCTAGCATCAGGAAAAGCTCACCTGATTAGGATAGCATTGGATGATCCTATCTATTTTGGCTAGCTCGAAATCAACCGATTCCTGACTGCTGTGGTATCCCTAGATATGTACAGGGTTGCCTGCATTGAACAGGGAGTAAATCATGCAAGGCATGTTCATTGCAGGAGCAGCAGCCATCTTGGTATCCTGCCTTTACTATATTCTGTGACATGAGATGTTATTTCTGCTACTGGGGCATGAGGTAGATACTCCTGCAGGAAAACACTGGGTAATAAGACTTTCAAGCTGTAATGAAATCTGTGCACAGTAGCCTCTCTTGTCAAAACACTCAGAGACTTTAGGAGGGTCAAGATTCCTCAGCTCAGGGAGTTGTCTGACTAGGGATCTAGCAATAGCCCAGGAAACAGGTATAAAATGGCCTCCTGACTTCAACTGCACAGGGGACAGAAGACGAGAAAACATTTAGATCAGAAGTACAGTTATAGGATTAACTGTATGGAAGATGAAGCTAGATACAAAGATGTTAAAATTAAAATTAGTTTCTGGGGTAATTATTTACCTTCTATGTCTGCTGCTCTGAAGAAGGGTGAAATAGCATATATTCCTGGAGGTTTGAGGCTACTAACTGAAGTGAATGGAGAGAGCAGTATCGAGTGCTTCCTTCCTGCCCTGGGATTGTGGGTGGAGAGGAAACCGATGAGGTCAGTGCTCTCCCAGGATCCATCCCAACACTGCTGTGTTTGTGGGAAAGGAGGAGAGATCAGGACTCCGTCAGTCCGGTTAATATAAACTCTGATAAGCTGGTTTGCTGCCAACACCACTTTGGAGGAACAATAGAGGATTGTCACAGAGCCTCAACAGCTGGATTCTGGTCTCTTGCCCCCTCCATGCAGCACTGGGTCCCCTTTTGGTGAGAAAGGGCAAGATAGGAATTGCACATACCTTGAGTGTTTGGTGTCAGCACGTTATTGTATGGACCCTGCCCAGATATGCACAAGATGTACAGATTCCAAAGTGAAAATGCTTGACCAATTGAATGTTTATTCATAGGATTTGCTGCTATTTTCCATACTGAACTGTGAAAAATAAGATCAAAAGGAAGTGTCCTAATTCCCTGGCCCATTATGAAGTTTCTGTAATGTTTTCAGGTGCTATCATCTTCTTGGTCTATTTGCATATTTTTGCCTTTTCACTTCCCTATCTTCAGTTTTTAGCTGAAGTCTGATTACTCAGAGTCTGGTTACTCTCTGCATCAATGAAGTTCTGCAGAACCCTCAAAGACCTGTGGTTTTAACTTAATAAAAATATATACAATAACATCATTGCTTGGCAGTTTAGACAAAATCAAGTCAAACAAAAAATGACATATGTCAGAAAAAGAAGATATGGGATTTAAATAAGAATACAAATATGCCCTTAATTCTCATGAGCTACAAAGCATTCTCCTTCCACTGAATATTTGAATATCTGGTCTTAACTTCAATAAGCCCTGTGACTTTTTTAATCTATCTGGGGAGATGAAGAGGTATTCCAGTAAAATCTTTGCCTTTATGTAACTCATTACAGCTTAAAGGAAATAGAACAATTACATAAACACGATAGTCACTAAAAACCATGGACATGGGATAAAAGACAAGATAAATAACACAACAGCAGAGGATTCAAGGAGAGAACTTTAAACCAGCAGTTTAAAGATAAGAACAAAACCCATACAGATTGACATCATCAATACTTTAGGGAGTCTAGGTCCGACAGTGCATTGTCTACATATTTAAAACATAGGAAAATTTGAGAGAAGGTTTCAAGATAAAAATTAGTTCAATTCCAGGTGCACCATAAAGACTTTATTGGAAACTTCATAGAAAGTCATTTACAAAGTACATGTGACTATGAGGGTGGGTTCTATAGCTAAAAGGCCTATACTCTATTGTCGACTTTGGCTGATCACACCACGGAGATCAGCTATGTATACATGATATCTCCCTTAAGAATGGGTAGCAGGCTAGAGAGGGAGTGTTTGGGATAATCATTCTGGAGAATTTGGGTGAGGTCTTCCTTCAGAGAAATCAAAAGGCTACCAGGTCATTAACAAAGTCATTCCCAACCTTTGGGGCTAGAAAACAGGTTATTTTATCTCATCTATTTAGAAGAGATATGTGTTTAACATTCCTGGTTTCCCTAGTGGTCTATGGGTGCAAGGACCTTTGTGCCCCAACACTCTGGAAATCTGTTTTGATAGTGGACCCCAGAGGAAACTAGTAAACAGTAACTTTTTAATAAAACTGCTGAAGTAGGCCTTCTCAGTGGATGCAGAGGGTGAGATAAGGAATATCTGCGAAGCGATGGCTTGTAGGTACTAATTTCCAATTTCTCACGCTAATCGTTCATTCTTTTTCTCTTTCAGGCACTTTGGAATTTGCCCAGGCTTCGTCCATGCCCTCTCTCCAAGCTGCAGCTACAAACTTCACACACAGATTCTAGAAGAGAGATGCTACTTGAATGAACAATGATCTCCAGAAACCTTAGTTCATTTAAGTGCCTATTACTTTGCAAAAGAAACTTTCCCCTTAGTTGACCAATTTTCTAATGGCTTTTTCTCTCTCTCAACTATGCTGGGTGAGACTTTGGGGAAAGTGTAGTTGGGAACTTGTCACCTAGAGCCTGTTGAGGGCATAATGGGAAAGATGGCAATGGGGCTTTGGTCATGAGCTGACTAAATATGTATATGGCATCTTATGACTAGAACAGATAATCTGGAAACCTAATAACACCTGAATAGAATCTGGAAGTTCTAGAGGTGTGTTTAGGAATGGCACTGGCCTTCCTTTGTCCATTCCTACTGATTGTGTTTTCTCATTGAAAGAATGGAAAACTCCAAAGGCTGAAGTCAATACCACTGAATGAGAATCCAAAGTGTGGCAAGTCAGTTACCAGATAAAGGGGTGACAAGCTGTAGAGTGCATACATAGACCATCTGTGAACAGATCTCATCACATAGGGGAGCTTTAACTAGAAACAACATGAGTGCTTTTGTTTTTGAACTTCCAATGTGTGTATGATTCTCAAGAAAGTGGAACTGGTTGATTTAGAGCAGATGAAAGGAAGTGACGTGGAATGGAGCATGTTTGACACCCAAGGTGTCAACTCTAAGAAGCCCAAGGCATCAACTCTAAGACGCCCAAGGCATCAACTCTAAGACTCCCACCAGGAGTCAAAAACATGCCGGGAAACTCACTGAATTCACCTTTACCCATGTGGCTCACAAATATTCAGATTATGGGTCAGCAAGTATGACATATAAAATGAGCTTGCTTCAATTTCTCTTTTGTTCTCAAGCATACCAAATATAGTCATGTTGCACACCAAGGGAAGACCTTGATTTTGGGCATATTTCATAAACTATCTTTCAAAATCAGATATTGTCTTCAGCCATTTGGAAGGGTCCCAGATCCTTGATTAAAGGAAGAGATTAAAGTCCTTATTACTTCCTATGTTTATGCCAGGGAATATTATTTGCATAAGAAAACACAATGAGAAGCATATATGACCAGTTTTACTTCCATAGGCAGCATAATAACAAAGATTATCTATTTTTTTTAAGAAATATTTTGGGCTGGAGAGATGGCTCACTGGTTAAGAGCACTGACTGCTCTTCCGAAGGTCCTGAGTTCAAATCCCAGCAACCACATGGTGGCTCACAGCCATCTGTAATGAGATCTGATGCCTTCTTCTGGTGTGTCTGAAGACAGCTACAGTGTACTCACATATAACAATAAATAAATCTTTTAAAAAAAACTTTAAAAGAAATATTTTAAAAAAATCAGGTAATTGTGATCTCATGAACAATAACTTTTATGTAGATTGCTATTCTTATGTTACAGTGCAAGTAAGTTTTCTATTTTTATTAATTCATAGGTATATACAAATATCTTAGTTTTCTTTTTAAAATACTATGTTGGTGATCTGCTAACCATAACACAAAAGTTTTTTCCCTTTGGACTATAACTCATCAATGTCTCCCTATCTACTTTAACTTCCTTCTACTAGTTAGTGTGGTTTTTCCTTCTTCCTTGTGGTTGTTTACCACTAGCCCAAAAGAACAACCTTTGAGTATGACAGAAATGGCAAACTCTTAGGATCAGCTTAAGAGAAGCAGCTTAACTTTATTTCGGATCAATCAAAGGCTATATAGTTTTGAGGAAGAGGATAGGGGTTTTCAGGTTGGGTAAGTATGACTGGGTAGAGCTTAAGGTATTAAAGAATGCTCCATTTACATGGAGAGAAATTCCAGGTGTTTGGGAGAAAGAAAGCTGAACCTGTAATCTCACCAAGACTAAGCAATGTTCTGCAGGTTGAGGATATGGGAATTTGGATCTTCAGATCAGGCAGAGAAGAAGAACCTCTGGTAAGAAAAGTGAGTCCTTCATATTCCAGTGAGAGCGGGAGATCTGTCTGGACATGGAGGACTTTGACTTTCAGCAGCAGGGCTCAACAAAGGAGGAAAATATTCCAATAAAACTGATGGACATAAACAATGATAATGATGAGTAGTGGTCCTACTGATGGTGATAGTGTCTCTGTGGAAATGCACTGATGGTGGTGATGACAATAATGCTGGCAGTAGTGATGGTGGTAGTGGTTATGACGGTTATAGTAATAATAATCATGGTGGTGATCAAGGTAGTTCCAATCATGATGGTATCTATTGTTTGCCCAGCTGTTATTATTTGATTTGTTTACTTTCTGCATATTTGGTGCTAGGTTAGACTTTATGTTCCCTATTCATATCTACTTTATTATAGTAGTTCATTTCTCAATTCTGCCAATTCTACACTTCCTGGTAAAAATATCTTGTCAAAAGTCCCAGAGCTGATGAAAGAGAACTGAAATTAAGTCTATTTATTAAGAGACAGCAGGTATTAGACTTATATTTATGTTTCCTTTGATATTCCAATATAGCATTCCATAATAATATGCTGCTAACTTAATGTAATACCTTCCTTCCTGTACTTTCACTTCAGCAGACGACCAGCAGCAGAAAACAGCCTTAAACAGAAAGCTGCAAAAGAGACTCTCCAGTTCCTAGCATGAGGAAGCATGGAGTTTAAAGATGCTGAGAAAGGGCTTCCCAGAGTCTCCCAGGTCACAAAGCATTCTGTGCAGCAAATATTTCTATGATTCATATGACTGAAATGGGACTTAAGGGATCCAAATAATAGAACCAGTTTCTCTATTACCCATGTCTAGACTTTGAGTTCCTCACGTATGGAATGAAGAAAGGGGCAAGATTATCTTCTAGGCTTAACCCAGTTTCTACATCTATTTTGAGTAATTGGATTTTTGTTGAATGAATATAGTGAAGAACGTTATAGTTGTCTGGACATCCTGAAAACCAAGCGTCCCACTCCTTCAGATGTTCAGGAGCTTGAGCCTCATGTAAGATTTTCCTAAGGTGAAAGACATCCTGTGAAGCAGATCATGGGCAATCTTTTAGTCAGTGTCATTGAACATTACAACATTAACTCTAGTTCATCTGCCAAGCTATTCTCATAGATTTTGGTTGTAAGTCAGTGCTGTCTTTTCATTTTCAAAGCTTTCCTTAAAATATTAATTTTCAAAATGTCACAGAGTGAGCCAGTTCCAAGTGCTGTCAGTCTCCTTGGGTCCCCATCACTTTTCCTTGCCAGTTATAGTCTTAGAATGGTGGCATTAGAAGAGACTTGAAAGGGTATTTGTAAGTCAAATCTGGTGCTTGGTTTATTATTATTATTATTATTATTATTATTATTTCAAATTCATCCTCTTTATTCAATCCTCCTACAACCTCCAGTAATCACCATTTTACCTCCAGGGTGACTTAAAAAAACAAAAACAAAACCCCAAAATGTTTATTCTTCTCTTATCCATTGCATCCCCCTCCCTCCACTTTGCTCAGTTCTTCCCCTCGCCTCCCCTCCCTCCCCCTAGATCAACTCCTCCTCTGTTTTCCTCTCACACTTGCCCCCCCCTCAAAAAAAAAAGAGAGAGAGAGAGAGCAAGGTATCAACCAAATACAGCATACCAAGTTAAATTAAGACTAGGGGCTCTTCTTCCACTGTCACCCGCCCATTCTGCTGTGGTAGACCCTTGCCAGGTCTGCCAAAATGAAGAATCCATCTCCTGATATTTCCTAGAGAACCAGCAGCACACAGGGCATTCACAGGGCATTCAGTAAGAACCACCCATACCTCTGGAGGCCCAGAGCCACTGGGACTCGCTACCCAGCAACCACTAAAACCCCCACCTTCCAGAATACCACTCCCCATCTACATCTTCTCCCTCTTCTTCTGCTGCTACCTGCCCATTCTGCTGTGGTGGACCCTTGGCAGATCTGCTACAATGAAGACCCCCATCTCCTGACCAGCCACATGCAGGGCATTTGAGAGAATGGGAATCCCAGGAGTAGAGATACATAGGCTTGCAGGACAGAGAAGCCATAGTCAAAGACAGCAAGACCAGCTAACACCAGAGATAACTAGATGGAAAAAGGCAAATGCAAGATCATTAACTACAGAAGCCAAGGCAACATGGCATCATCAGAACCCAGTTCTCCCACAACAGCAAATCCTGGACACCCTAACACACTGAAAAAGCAAGAAGTGGATTTAAAATAGCATCTAATGATGCTGATGACTTCAAGAAGGACATAAATAACTCCCTTAAAGAAATACATGAGAATATGGGTCAACAGGTAGAAGCCCTTAAAGAGGAAACACAAAAATCCCATAGGGAATTATGGGGACATTGGTCAACAGACAGAAGCCCTTAAAGAAGAAACACAAAAATCTTAATGAAACACAGGAGAACATGGGCCAATGGGTAGAAACCCTTAAAGAGGAAACACAAAAATCCCTTAAAGAATTTTAGGAAAAAACAAACAAGTGAAGAAACTGAATAAAATGATCCAGGATCTAAAAATGGAAATAGAAACAATAAAGAAATCACAAAGGGGGACATCTCTGGAGAAAGAATTCAGGAAACATAGATGCAATCATCAACAATAGAATACAAGAGATAGAGGAAAGAATCACAGATGCTGAAGATTCCATAGAAAACATTGATTCAACAGTCAAAGAAAATGTAAAATGCAGAAAGTTTGTAACCCAAAATATCCAGGACACAATGAGAAGACCAAATCTAAGGATTATAGGAATAGAAGAGAGCAAAGATTTGCAACTGAAAGGGCCAGTAACAAAATTATAGAAGAAAATACCCCTAACCTAAAGAAAGAGATACCCATGAACGTACAAGAAGCCTACAGAATGCCAAACAGACTGGACCAGAAGAGAAAGTCCTCCTGTCATATAATAATCAAAACACCAAATGCGCAAAACAAAGGAATATTAAAAACAGTAAGGGAAAAAGGTTAAGTAACATATAAAGGCAGACCTATCAGAATTATACCAGACTTCTCACCAGAAAACTCAAGGAAAACTACCCAACTCATTCTATGAAACCACAATAATGCTTATACCTAAACCAAACAAAAACCAAACAAGGAACGAGAACTTCAGACCAATCTCCCTTATGAACATTAATATAAAAATACTCAACAAAATTCTGGCCAACTGAATCCAAGAATGCATCAAAATGATCATTCACCACGATCAAGTAGGCTTCATCCTAGGGACTCAGTGATGGTTCAGTATACAGAAATCCATCAATGTAATCCACTACATAAACAAACTCAAAGAAAAAAAAACACACGGTCATTTCATTAGATGCTAAAAAGACTTTTAAGAAAATTTAGCATCTCATCATGATAAAAGTCTTGGAGAGATGAGGAAGTCAAGGCCCATACCTAAACATACTGAAAGCAATATACTGCAAACTGGTAGCCAATATTAAACTAAATGGAGAGAAACTTGAAGCAACTCCACTAAATTTTGGGACTAGACAATGCTGTCCCCTCTCTCCCTTTCTATTCAATATAGTACTTGAAGTCCTAGCCAGAGCAATCAGAAAACAAAAGGAGATCAAAGCTATACAAACTGGAAAGGAAGAAGCCAAAATATCACTATTTGTAGAAGATATGATTGCATACTTAAGCAACCCCAAAACTTCTACCAGAGAACTCCTAAAACTGATAAACAACTTCAGCAAAGTGGCTGGATATAAAATTAACTCAAACAAACCAGTAGCCTTCTTTTACTGAAAGGATAAACAAGCTGAGAAAGAAATTAAGGAAATGACACCCTTCACAGTAGTCACAAATAATATTACATACCTTGGTGTGACTCTAAACAAGCAAGTGAAAGAGCTATATGACAAGAACTTCAAGTCTCTAAAGAAATAAATTGAAGAAGTAGATCTCAGAAGATCGAAAGATCTCCCATGCTCATGGATGGGCAGGATTAATATAGTAAAAATGGCCATCTTGCTGAAAGCAATCTACAGATTCAAAGCAATCCTTATTAAACTCCAAATCAATTCTTCATAAAGCCAGAAAAAGCAATCTGCAAATTCATCTGAAATAACAACAACAACAACAACAACAACAACAACAAAAACAAAAAAACAAACCAGGATAGCAAAAACTATTCTCTGTAACAAAAGATCTCCTGAGTGAAACACCATCCCTGATCTCAAGCTCTACTACAGAGCAATAATGATTAAAAACTGTTTGGTATTGGTAAAGAGACAGGCAGGAAGATCAATGGAATAGAATTGAAGACCCAGAATAGAACCCACACACCTACGGTCACTTGATATTTGACAAAGGAGCTAAAAACATGCAGTGCAAAAAAGACAGCATTTTTAACACATGGTAGTGGACCAATTGCAAATCGACCCATTCTTATCTCCTTGTACTAAGCTCAAGTCCAAGTGGATCAAGGAACTCCACATAAAATCAGATACACTGAAGCTTATAGAGGAGAAAATGGGGAATAACCTTGACCACATGGGCACAAGGGAAAGTTTCCTGAATAGAACACCAATGACTTATGCTCTAAGCACAAGAATCAACAAATGGGACCTCATAAAACTGCAAAGCTTCTGTAAGGCAAAGGACATTTTGTCAATAGTACAAAATGGCAACCAACAGATTGGGAAAAGATCTTTACTAATCCTACATCTAATAGATGGCTCCTTTCCTTTTTTTCTGAGAGTCATTAGGTCCTAGGACATAAGTAATTAAGTAATTAAGACCTAGGACTCAAAAATTCTCTTCTTTCTCCATCAATGATGTATAGAAAAGAGATAAGGAAAGAACCATGCCTCTTTCTATATCATTGCTGGCTGCTTTTCAATTCAAAGAAACTGACATCATGCTGAATTTTGCCTTCACAGGGTAACAGCTATAGAACAATAGATATGTCCTGTGTATTGTCAGTGCAAAGATAACTATACTGTTCACTCAGCACTAGATTTCATCCATTAATATAAGTAGAAGCAATGACAAAGCTTGAACATCAATGCATATTAGTGTTTCCTCATGTTTCCAAAGTTATAGCTTGGTTTTTCTACTTAACTGAAGCATATTTCTTCATGCTCAAACCATGTCCTAAAATCATAGGCTTTTAAATGAATTCAGAAGAACAACAACACTAAAGTATGTATCACTATTAATAACTTTTCCTGGAGTCTCCTACTTGGTGCTATTTTGAAATGACTGTCAATTATGTCGGAAGAATCCAGTTTTAAGTGGGTATCAGAGTTTCTGAAGTGTAGTGCTAAATCTGTAGAAAGTTTTCAAATGTCCCTTTGACTAACCCTGCTGAAGTCTTTCCTTCACACCTAGTCTGGCATTTCTGTCTACACACCCTCTCTGTGTGTGGCCTAAGAGACCAAATCTAGATAGCATCCTAGTGGATAATATATTGGCAAATAATTTCATGGGGAAAATGCATGGAACAATTGCTAGCGGCCAGAGGCTTCTGGAACCAAACTGAAAATCAACCTGTCATGGTTTTGTCCTACAATAGAGGACACCACATCACATCATCTGTTCACAGTTCCAAATGCTGTCTAAAATATGTCATCTGTGCTGGGCAGCAAGGGGATGAGCTCATCCAAGTTAGATTCTGAAGGACTCTTAAGACAGACAAGGTCTGAGAGGGCCGAACAGAAATATGCTGCATATTGCTTTGCTGCGGAGAACCAGGGTAACAAAAGTAAAGTGATATTTTAAGGAAAACAAGGTTGTAACAGGACCCTAAAATAGCACATGATTGGACAAAAAGCTGGGGACAAAAAGCAAACAACAAGTTTAGCTGCAGATTCATGGCAGGATGGTGGGGTGACAGAGACTCCTCAATGGACAGTCAAAGCAAGTGGAGAGACTACTATAGCATCAGACTGGAAGCTCTAAATAGAGTGGACCAGCACAGTGCCCACACGCTCTCAGCTTATTGAGTTTGAAGAACTAGCAACTCTTCTCCAAAGAAGCAATGAACACTGAGCTCTGCCCCACCTCTCCAGAAGCAAACCTGCTAACACAGATACTATGTGATGTCATCCCGCTCCAGGGGCCAGCAGCTGTTTTCTGGATGCCTCTAGAAGCTTTAGGGTAGTGCATGGATGCATCAGAAGGTGGAACAATTTCTATAAATATCATGCAATTTGCTCTCTAGAGGAGAACAGCTAGGAGCACACAGAGCATGCAGTCAGTGGAGCTGCTGGGACAGGAGTCTTCCCTTCTGGCTGCCATTTGTACCTGAGAGCCAGGCAGCTCCACAGCCTTCTGTCCACAGCCCACTAGGAGAGAGTGATCTCCCAGCAGTGCTTTCACTTCTGAGCATGGAGATGAGATCTACACCTTCTCTCTGGAGAACAGCTAGGAGCTCACAGGTCATAGGAACAGATGAGCTTCTGGGATAGGAGTTGTCCCTTCCCACTGCCATTTGCACAAGGGAGCCAGGCAGCTCCACAGCCTTCTGTGCACAGCCTGCCTGGTCAGGGTGATCTCCCAGCAGCTTTCACTTCTGAACACGGAGGTGAGATCTCCACCTTCTCTCTGGAAGGGAACAGCTAGGGGTGCACAGGACATATGATCAGTGGAGCTGCTGGGAAGGAGTCTTCCCTTCCAGCTGCAATTTGCTCCAGGGATCCAGGTGGCTCCCAGGAGTACAGACACAGGTTTACAGGCCCATAGGAGGGACAAGCTCCAGTCAGAGACAGAAAAGCCAACTAACACCAGAGATAACCAGATGGCAAACTCAAGCACAAGAACCCTATGAACAGAAACCAAGGCTACTTGGCAATATCAGAACCCAGTACTCCCACAAAATCTAGGATACCCCAACACACCAGAAAAGCAAGAGTTTCACTTCTGAGCATGGAGATGAAAAATCTGGGAAATACAGGAGGACATGGGTCAACAGGTAAAAGCCCTTAAAGAGGAAACACAAAAATCCCTTAAAGAAATACAGGAGAACATGGGTCACCATGTAGAAGTCCTTAAAAAGGAAACACAAAAGTCCCTTAAAGATTACAGGAAAATACAAACAAGTAAAGGAACTGAACAAAACCATCTAGGATCTGAAAATGGAAGTAGGAACAATAAAGAAATCACAAATGAGACACCTCTGGAGATAGAAAACCTTGGAAAGAATTCAGGAGTCATAATGCAAGCATCAACAAAAGAAAACAATAGATAGGTGCTGAAGATACCATAGAAAACATTGATTCAACAGTCAAAAAATGTAAACTGCATAAAGCTTATAACCCAAAATATCCGGGAAATCCAGGAAACAATGGGAAGGCCAAACTTAAGAATTATAGGTATAGAAGAGAATAAAAAAATTTACAAACTTAAAGGACCAGTAAATATCTTCAACAAAATTATAGAAAACTTTCCTAACATAAAGAAAGAGATGCCCAGGAACATTCAAGAAACCTACAGAACTCCAAACAGACTAGACCAGACCAGAAAGTCCTCCCAGCACATAATAATCAAAACACCAAATTCACTGAACAAAGAAAGAATATTAAAAGCAGTAAGGGAAAAAAGTCAAGTAATTTATAAAGGCAGGCCTGTCAAAATTACTCAGACTTTTGACCCGAGACAATGAAAGCTAGAAGATCCTGGGAAGATCTCATACAGACCCTAAGAGAATAGAAATGTCAGCCCAGACTACTATATCCAGCAAAACTCTCAATCACCATAGATGGAGAAACCAAGATATTCCATGATAAAACCAAACTTACACAATATCTTTCCACAAACCCAGCCTTACAAAGGATAATAGATGGAAAACTCCAACACAAGGAGGAAAACTATACCCTAGAAAAAGTGAGAAAGTAATCCAACAAACCTAAAAGAAAGTAACCACATAAACATAAGTAACCATGAGAAATGACAGGAAGCAACAATCAATATTCCTTAATATTGCTTAACATCAATGGACTCAATTTCCCAATAAAAAGACATAGGCTAACAGAAATATTTTTCATGTAAATCTTTAATTTTAGCAGAAAATGTTTATAATTCTACTTTCAATCAACTTAGAAATATTTTTAGGCCTACCATTTTATCTGTATAATTTTCCATGATAATCTTCAATTTTAACATGTTTTTCTTTATATTTCTTCAATTATATCAGAAATATTTTCCATGTAACTTTTCAATTTAACAGAAAATGTTTATAATTCCACTTTCAATCAACTTAGAAATATTTTATACCCCATTTTATCTGTAATTTTCCATGAAATCTTCAATTTTAACATGTTATTTTATATTTTTCTACAATTTTATCAAAAATATTTTCCACGTAATTCTTCAATTATATAATGTTTCTACTTCCTTTTCAATTAATTTAGCAACATTTTTATGTCTACCATTTTACTATTTAATTTTTCCATGAAAATTGTTAATTTTAACATGTTTTTCTATATATATCTTCAATTTTATCAGAAATATTTTCCACGTAAATCTTCAATTTTATCATAAAATGTTTTTCACTTCCATTTTCAACAAAACAACAAACAAACAAAGTATAAAACTTGAGAACCAACAGCTCCTGCTGCAACTGCCAAAACCCCATACTTGCTTGCCCTGCTGAAACTATATAGTTACTTCTAACCTCACAGCATTTGGATGACATCCGCTGGCACCTGAAGTTCCTGACTTTCCTGAAGCCTGTCTTGGCAAATGGACCTAGAGAAATTCTCATGCAAAAACTTCTGCTTCCAGAACATGGCTACTCATGCCGCAAACAATAGCTCTGAAAGCAATCACCCAATGTGGTCCAAGGTCATTTCCACCCACGTCCCAAAGCTCCTGTAGTACAGAGGTAAAAGCCAAATTTATAAACTCCAATGCCATTATTACTGACAATATAGGACCTACACAAAGATCTAATTGTCTGAGTTTCTAAGAGTTAGTCCCAAACCTGGGATTAACTGGTTGAGGTGCTTATTCAAGTATTAAAGTGGGTGGAGTCCACCAGGATCTCCCGCATCCAACAGTCCTGACCTGTGAGAGGACCCTCCCAGCAGGCATATACCTCCCCAACCCTGACCTGCCACTACCGCAGCTGCTCTTTCCTATATAACTGAGCCATTGGGCTATGTGGTCCTGTTTGGGCCCTTTTTACTTCTTGGCCACTATTCTTGGTTCCCACCTCCCACTTTCTCCTCTCTACTCCCCGCTCTTTACATGACTTGGCTCAGTCTGTTTGTCATACGCACTCTGGACTCCTCCAGATGTCTCTATCACTGGCTATATTTCTTTCTTTTTTCTACAATCAGCCTTTTCATCCACTATATCTAGGAGATTCATGTTCTCCTTTTATTTCTTGTTTCATTCACAAAGAATGTGGTTACTACTGCCACAACCACCCTGCATAAACCCTTGTGGACATAAGGATGACACATCAGGGGTTTCACTCACCCAGGATAATCACATAATATTTGAGTCTATTCCTCACACACCCCATACCACTGAGATCACTAGACCTACTGTCATAAGACCTAGTATATTTGGTGTTCAGCTGTGTGGCTCGAAGAAATGTTCTTTTGGAAGCATATGTACATTGCAAAGCTATACAACAGTGTTTGTGGCTTGCTTCAATCTTGAGTATTGAGATACTCATACATGTTCTTGACATTAGTGATAGACAAATATACCACACAGAAGTTATACTTTTGAGCTCATGAAAAATCAAAACTAAGGAACCTATACAGCTAACACCCTATCTTTCAATTAATGCAAAGGGCTTTTTCTACAAATGTTCACAAAAATAAGAATGGCAACAATTACAACAAATCTTCATGCATTCTTCTAGGGAGACAACAGCCCTAGTGGAACAGAAGAAGCTTCCAGAAATTGGTCCCAGTTTGAAGTATAACTCTGAAATGCCTAAAAACAAATTCTAAATAATGAATCTAAGAAAAGGGACATTTAATACAATAAATATAGAGAAGACAAACAAATGAGAAAAACATCATACATGAATGATAAATTCATCAGAGATATAAATAATATAAAAACTAATTAGAAATCTTGGAACTAATAATAATCAATAAAATAAAAAATACAAGTGAGAATTTTGATAATACACTAGAATAAGCAAAAGAAAGTGTTTCTGAATTTGAGAATATGTATTTTGAATTATCCCAGGTAGATGGAAAAGCAGAAGGAAGAAGAGAAAAAAAGGGAGGGCAAGAAGGTATGGAGAGGAGAAACGGGGTGGGGGAGGGGAAGAGACAAGAGAAAAGGAGCAAGAGAAAGAGGAAAAGGGCCATGGAATGAGGCTGAGATGATGATACCTAGGGTGCAGCGGAAGCTCCAGCGCATTGACAATAGCAGAACCTGGGATGACTTTCCAGGAAGACTGGAAAGCACGGGATGAAGGCAGTCCCTCCCAGAGGCTGAGCTTAACACACAGGCTATTGGGATTTGGGTATCATGAGCATCAGAGGGCAAACATGACAGCATTTTCCCTGCTGGCTTTGGTGTAGTCTTGCTACTCTCACCCAAATTTCTCTCTTTTGGAGGAGGGCTGCTTTCTCTGTACACTTGTATATCAGTAGTAGGAAACTTTTAACTTGCATTTTTACAGGCTTATTTTTTTTTTATCTCACAGGGGATTTATCTTGACAAATATTTGTTTGCATATATGTGAATGTTAGTTGTTGCATGTTCAACAAGCAGGCTTCAATCTGTATAACTACAGAGGTAGAGATTAAGGGACTGGGAGGAAGGATGAATCCATGGAAGGAGAAATAGAATAGATGATTACAGATGGATAAAGAAGATTGAAACAGGAGGATCAAACAGGATGTGGGAGGAAAAGGGGGTGAAGAATGAATACAGGGAGGCTCAGCTAAAACTAAGGGCTGTTTGATGGGTTGTGTGGAAGCCTAATACAGTAGAAACTTCCTAAAATGTATACATATGTGATGGTGGTCTAAATGAAAGTACCAAATATTGAGGCAATTGGAACAAGAACTGGACATCCTTACTCAATGATATAAGCTTCCAGTTCTTTGAATGGGTTATATCTAATTGAGTTGTGGGCCAAAGGGACCCCACAGGAACCACCAAACCATCTAGGGTATTGCTGGTGCTATTGGCTTTGATGCTATTGGGTATTGATGCTCTCCAAAACTAGAGGTGAGACATTATTCCTAAAGACAATACCAACACAACCCTTTTAACACAAATCAGTTAGCTGGTGCCTACCCAGAACATGCACCATTACTAGAAGATACTCTGAACACTCCCAGAAGAAAAGAGTAAACAACCTAGCTGCAAATGACTTGATCTACAGTAATGATGTCACTGCAATTTCCACTAGTGCAACGGTGACACAAAGCTTGTGGAAGTAACTAACCACTATTTTATTGGATTTAAAGCCACATTATGAGATAGAACTCATACCTGATGCTGCTTGGGTGATGACTGACTCATCTATGATTCAGCAGAGACTGTAGTAGCATACACAGGCCTTATATGATGTGCACCAGATGGGTATCTCAGTGTGCAGGGTGGAAATGGACACAAGCCTCCATCCCTAATCCAGAAGATACTTCCAATTCATAACCACTTACAAATGAAAAGAAGTTATCTTCAATGGAGTCTCACTGTGGGATATAACTCACTCTTACAGGCAGTACACATACTCAGCAATAGATATCAAGAAACACAAGTATTAAATGGCATCTTTGAAGAGTTTTCTTTTAATCTCAAAATGTTTAGTCAGGACATTCATTTATTTATTTTAATTTTTTAGAAAGTTTTACTTAGTTTGTTTTTGTTACATTGCTTACCTTTCTTCACACCTTTCTTTTCTCACACAATCTATCCTTCCGTCTTCTAATCCTAGTTCCCCTTACCTCTTCCTTCCTTCGAGGCATACATCCTATCTGGCTCTCATTAGATAAAAGAGGCTTCTAAGTGATAACAACTGAATACGACAAAATAAAATATAAAAAGATAAAGCTAAAACTATCATACCAACGTGGGATACCACAACCCAACAGAGAGACAAGATTCCCAAGAAGAGGTACAAGACTCATAGATTCACTCATTCTCAGTCAGGAAGCTCATAAGGTTACTAAGCAAATAGCTATAATAGATACACAGAGACTCTGGTAAAGACCCATGTAGGCCCTGTGCTTTCTGCTTCGTGTCTGTGAGCTCCTATGTGTTTGGCTTAGTTGATTCAGAGATCCTTGTTTTCCTGGTGTTCTCCATCCCCTTCTTGGTCATATATATACATATATGTATGTATGTATGTATGTATGTATATACATACATACATATATATATATATTTATATTCCTCTCTTCTGTGAGACACAGAAGCTCAAAGGGACGGGACATGCCTAAGGAGTACTATTCAGCCATTAGAAACAATGAATTCATGAAATTCTTAGAGAAATGGATGGAGCTGGAGAACGTCATACTAAGTGAGGTAACCCAGTCTCAAAAGAATACCCATGGTATGCAGTCACTGATAAGTGGATATTAGCCTAGAATCTTGGAACACCAAAGACACAATTCATGTAGCAAATGATGTCTGACAAGAAGAAAGGAGTGGACACTGGTGCTGGAAAGGATCAAAGCATCAGTGTAGGGAAATACAAGAACAGGGAAGAGGGAAGGGGTGGATGAGGGAGCAGGGGGAGGGAAAAGGGCATGTGGGACCTTTGGGGGGTGGGGAACCAGAAAAACGGAAATGAATTGTAAATATAGAATATATCCAATTAAAAAAAAAAGACCTCTAATTTAGACTCTTTCTTTGCATAAAGTCTGGTTGTGGTTCTCTATATCTGTTCCAATCTGCTGCTTGGAGAAGTAAGTCTCTCTGATTATAACTGAATAAAGTACCAATCTCTGAGTACAGAAAAAAAAACATTTTATTGATTTTTATTTTTATTTATTTATTAATTTTTTTGTAGACCAGTAGTATTTGGTTTTACCCTATGCCTCTGGCTTAGTTTCTGTTTCTTGTTTACCCAAGAAGTTTTGGGTAAGGATTCTTGCAGAGTGAGCTTTTGGGTCAAACAGAGATTGATTGGCTGGCTACTCTCACATGTTCTGTGCCACCATTAGCCTAGCATAGTTTATGGGTGGGATAGATTGTGGGTCAAAGGTTTCGTGGCTGAATTGGTTTCCATGCTTTTCTTTCTGTAGTTTGAAGACTACCTTCCCACATCAGAGAAACTAGAGAATAGAGGTTAGGGCTTCCTGTAGGTCCCCGTTTCCATGTATGCTTTCTTTTGTTTCTGTTCGTCTTGTTAGCCAGCTTTACTCTACCACAGGAATAGACCATCTACTATGTAACATTCTAGAGAACTGACCATATACTCAGTCACAGATCAATACAAGACAAGAGAATTTTGATTTGAGTAAAATTTTCTGTAAACATCCTCAATATATAATTTAAGGTGTAGCACCATTTCTTTCATAAAACTGGTACCTTTTTGTTTGATGCATAGATGTTCAGAATTGAAATGTCATCTCAGTGTATTGTTTTTTTTCCCTCTGATGAGTGTGTGATGTCCTTCCCTATCTCTTTTAATTAGTTTTGGTTCTAAGTCTAATTTGTTAGGATGAAAACGGTGAAACCAATTTGTTTCTTAGGTCCATTTACTTGGGATATTTTTTTTCCCATTGGTTATTGGAGATAATGTTTATCCTGGATGTTGAGGTGTATTTCTTGGGTGCAGCAGAAGGATGGATCTTGCTTCTATATCTAATCTGTCAGTTGCCACGGACGACACAGTCGGGATACACGTGGGGGAGTCAGGGTCTTTGGTATGCAGGAAGGCACTGGTCGCAGCGTGAAATGACAGACAGACACACACAAGATCTGAATGCGTCTGAATGCACTTTACTGTTCTGAGGCAGGAACTTTTATACACACAAGTTGGTATTACATTACTGAAGAAAAAGTGTATCTAGTGAAATGTTTACAAAGAATGGTTACCATGAGTATCTGGCACAAGGAAATACAAAATCAATCAGGTATGAACTTTAGAGAATACATACAAAGTCATCGCGTCCCTCTGTAGTTAATGATAAACTAGTAGTTCAAGAGTCCTTGGAAACACTATGTTACACCACTAGGTGTATTGTTAGTGTAGTCTTTGTTTAATATCTTGCTTCCTTCTTGTAAGACTCCCTCAAGTTTACTTTGAAACTTTACTTAACTGATGCTTTCCATGTCACAGTGTCAAAGCCACCTAACTATACAAATAATATATATTGTTGGGAGGTTAATTCTTTAATGTATCTAGGTAATAACTGTACAGCTGATCAAAAGCAAAGCAATGGATCTCTAGAAGATAAATCATGGCCAGTGCTGTAGCTCAAAGAATAAACTCTCAGTGAACCATCACGCCTGGATGCTCGCACCTCCGGCTAGCAGGGACATCTCGTAAGTAAAGGAACAAGTCAGAAAAAAGAAGGGTCACACAGACAAAGCTTGCCATGAGAAATTTCAGCTCAGCCCTATCTCCAGCCAAGGAGGCCCACAGCGACATTCACCTTGGACAGCCCTGCCAAACAAGGCTTTTCCCAGTAAATATCACACAGCTTCCGCCGGGATTACAGCTTGGCTGCGTGAAATTACGGTGTCCAAGAGACGCGTGTGATAGTCAGTCTGTGTCTTTTTATTGGGGACTTGAAATCATTCATTTAAACATATCACTAGCCAATGATTATTGATTTCTGATATTTTTGTGGTTGTTGTCAGTGGTGGTGGTATATGAACGTGTGTTTGTGAGTATGTGTGTGTGCTTAGATTTGTTTTGATTTAGATAGTATGAGATTATTTATTTCTTGTATTTTCATGGGTGTAGCTAACCTCTTTAGGTTAGAGCTTTGCTTCTAGTCTGGATGTGTACATAGATATTTTTAAATTTGATTTTTATTATGGATAGCATATTTTCTCCTATAATGATTAAAAGTTTTACTGGATTTAGTTGTCTGGGCTGGCCTCTGTGGTCTCTTATAGTCTGCAGTACATTAGTCCAGCCCTCCCAACTTTTAGAGTCTCCATTGAGATGTCAGATGTTATTCTAATAAGTGCCTTAATATGTTATTTTGTCCTTGTCTTTGCAACATTTAATATTCTTTTCTTGTTTTGTATATTTAATGTTTTATTATGTGACAAGGGAACTTCTCTAGTTCAATCTATTTGTTGTTCTGTATGCTTCTATTTACAGGCATCTCCTATATGTTAGGAATTTTCTCTTCTATGATTTTATTGAAAATATTTTCTAGCCCTTTGATCTGCATTTCATTTCCTTCCTTTATACATATTATTCATAGCTTTGGACTTTTCCTAGTGTTCCAGATTTTCTGGATATTTTGTGTCAGGAGGTTTTTAGATTTAACATTATTATGACCAATGTATCCTTTTCTTCTATTGTATCTTTATCACCTGATATTCTTTATTCCATCTCTTGTCTTCTGTTGATGATGCTTGCCCCTGTATATATTGTTTGAATTCCAACAATTTTTATTTCCACAATTCCTTCAGTTTTTTCTTAGTATTTTATTTCCAATTTCAGGTTTTAAACAGTTATATTTATTTCCTTATACCGTGGTTTTCCTGGATTTCCTTAAAGGGTTTATTCATGTCCTCTCTAAGTATCTCTATTATATTTATAAAAGCTGTTTTTCTTTGCTTTAGCTATACTGAAATGTTCAGGGCCTGCAGTAGTAGGGTAATTGTGCTCTAGTGGAGACATAGCCCTGCTGTTATTGATTGCATTTTTAAGTTGGTGTTTCGGTATCTGAATTTGTGATGGTTAAAGCTCTGTGAGCTGATTCCTGAAACTGTCCTTGTTGAGTGGATGTTTTGTTCCTTGGTTTCTATGGAGTTGTAGAGAGTGGGATGGCTGTATGATGCCTGGTTTCTGGCCTGATCAGCTGATATGCTCACAGGCAATGCCTGCTAGTGTTGGAGATTAGGTAATTCAGATGAATTAGGGAAAGGGAATTTGGATAAGAAGGACTTGTGATCTCTTGGAGTGTGGTTAGAGAGGAAAGGGCAACCACAGCAGGCTTCCAGCTACAGAACTTAGGATGAATTTGAGAAGACTGGATCTCAGGAGCATTAGGAGAGGTTTGGGTCTACCTTCCCCATACTCCTCAGAGGAGTGGATGCCTGTTTGTTTTGAGTCTGGAACAAAGCAACAGCTGGGAGGAGGAAAGTTAGAAGGGGAAGATCTGTAAGACCCACAAGAAGTGGGACCACCAAGGAAAGTAAGGCCGCCACAGGCATTCTGCTGTGGGGCAGAGGATGAGACGGGGGAGCTGGATCTGGGGAAACAGAAAGAGGGGGGTCTGCTGGTAGCTTGTCTCTCTTTCTGCCAGGTGTGGCCTGTGGGTTAGCAGGACGTGCCTGCTAGTTCGGGACTGAAATCAACTGAGTAGGTGGAGAGCAGTTAGGAGAGGATGGTCCAGAGGAGCTACTGGAGATGGGGGCTGGTCTGCAGCTAGTGTGCTAGGGAAGAGGCTGGGGGATTGAGTCTGGTAGGAAAGCGTGGAGGTCTGTGGACAGCCTACCTGGTGTTCTGGCCTGTCGTTTATCCAAAAGTCGACTTTTTAAAAATTATTTTAACATTCAGGTCTTTCGTATATACATTTTAGCTTCTGGTTTTGTGTTTTGGTGGGATACTTTTGCGTGCTAGTGTATAGATCGCTGAGTCCACGTGCATTTCTTATGTTCTTTCTTTGCATATTTTTATTCTGTTTGTTTTGTCCTGTTATGATTTATTTGTTCTTATTTAATATTAACTTATTGTTTGGATGATTTTTTGAAAAAAAAATAGTTTTCTAATGAGACACAGAAAACAGGTAGATTCAGGTAGCATAGGAGAAGAGGTGGGGAGGATCTCAGAGGAGTTGGGGGACAGGAAACTATAATTAGAATATAATGTGTGGAAAGACTATTTTTAATAAAAGAAAGATAGAAAAAATATCACAGTGAGTAAGGGCACTTGCCTCCAACTCTGATGACATAAGTTTAATTCATGGGACCTTCATGGCAGAAGAAAAGATCTCCAATAAGTAGTCCTTGGTTTCCAGTCCATGCTGTGGCACACACACACTGAAAATAAATTAATGTAATAAAAACATAAAATGTTATATTACCAAAAAAGTTTTCTTGCTTCTCCAAAAATACTTTAGGTTTGTGAATGTTGTTGGGACTGCACAGAATAAGAGGGAATTCAGAGCTGGGGTTGAATTTCCATTAGGAAGCAAAAGTGAGACTTTAGGGCAAGCATGGAACATTGTTAAAGTGCTATCTTTGATGTCAAATGACAAGATGAATTATGATGGCCAACCTTTATTGTCAAATGGATTACATTCGAGTTTAACATGCACTAAACAGTGTCTATAATGGTGTTTCCAGAAAGGTTGAACTGAAGTAGGAAGAGTAGCCCTGAATGTGGGCTCCTGGACTTCGCAAACCAGAGGAAGCAGTGCCAGTGAGAAATCATGCATTCTTCTCCATACTTCCTTATTCCAGATGGAATGTGAGCCACGACCTCACACCCAAGCCACCATGCCCTCACTACCATGATACACTGCTCTCCCTCCCGACCTGCCCTCACTACATTAATGCACTGCTCTCTTTCCCGCCCTGCCCTCACCACCATGATCCACTGCTCTCTTTCCCGCCTTGCCCTCACCAACATGATGCACTGCTCTCCTTCCTGCCTTGCCCTCACTACCTTGATGCTCTGCTCTCATTCCTGCCTTGCCCTTACAACTGTGATGCACTGCTCTCCTTCCCGCATTGCCCTCACTACCATGATGCACTATTCTCCATCCCTCCATGCCCTCACTACCAGGATGCATTGGTCTCATTCCTGCTTTGCCCTCACTACCATAATTCACTGTTCTTTTGCCCTCAGTCCACTCACCTCCATCATGCACTGTTCTCCTTCCCTCCCTGCCCTCACTACTGTGAAGTCCACTTCTCCTTCCCTCAGTGCCCTCAGGATCATGATGCACTGCCCTCCTTCCTGCCTTGCCCTCACTACCATGATGCACTGCTCTCCTTCCCACAGTTCCCTCACCACTGTCATGCTCTGCTCTCCTTCCCGCCTTGCCCTCACTACCATGATGCACTATTCTCCATCCCTCCGTGCCCTTAATACCGAGATGCACAGTTCTCCTTCCTGCCTTGCCCTCACTACCATTCACTGTTCTGCTTCCCTCGGTCCACTCACCTCCATGATGCACTGCTCTCTTTCCCTCCGTGCCCTCACTACTGTGAAGTGCTCTTCTCCTTCCCTCAGTGCCCTCAGGATCATGATGCACTGCTCTCCTTCCTGCCTTGCCCTCACTACCTTAATTCACTGTTCTGTTTCCCTCACTCCACTCACCTCCATGATGCACTATTCTCCTTCCCTCCGTGCCCTCACTACTGTGAAGTGCTCTTCTCCTTCCCTCTGTGCCCTCACGACCATGATGCACTGCTCTCTTTCCCTCCGTGCCCTCACTACTGTGAAGTGCTCTTCTCCTTCCCTCTGTGCCCTCACGACCATGATGCACTGCTGTCCTTCCTGCCTTGCCCTCACTACCATGATGCACTATCCTCCATCCCTCCCTGCCCTCACTACCAGGATGCATTGCTCTCATTGCCGCCTTGCCCTCACTACCAAGATGCACTGCTCTCCTTCCTGCCTTGACCTCACTACCATAATTCAGTGTTCTGCTTCCCTCAGTCCACTCACCTCCATCATGCACTGCTCTCTTTCCCTCCGTGCCCTCACTACTGTGAAGTGCTCTTCTCCTTTCCTCTGTGCCCTCACGATCATGATGCACTGCTCTCCTTCCTGCCTTGCCCTCACTACCTTGATGCTCTGCTCTCATTCCTGCCTTGTCCTCACCAACAGGATGCATTGATCACCTTCCTGCCTTGCCCTCACTACCATGATGCACTGTTCTCCTTCCCTCAGTCCCCTCACCACCATGATGCACTGCTCTCCTTCCTGCCTTGCCCTCACTACCATGATGCACTATCCTCCATCCCTCAGTGCCCTCACTACCAGGATGCATTGCTCTCATTCCCTCCTTGGCCTCACTACCGAGATGCACAGCTCTCCTTCCCAACTTGCCCTCACTACCATGATGCACTGTTCTCTATCCCTCCGTGACCTCACTACCGAAATGCACTGTTCTCCTTCCTGCCTTGACCTCACTACCTTAATTCACTGTTCTCTTTTCCTCAGTCCACTCACCTCCATCATGCACTGCTCTCTTTCCCTACGTGCCCTCACTACTGTGAAGTGCTCTTCTCCTTCCCTCAGTGCCCTCACCACCATGATGCACTGCTCTCCTTCCCTCCATGCCCTCACTACCAAGACACACTGCTCTCCTTTCCACCTTGCCCTCACGACCATGATGCACTGCTCTCCTTCCCACCTTGCCCTCACTACCATGATGCACTATTCAACAACCCTCCGTGCCCTCACTACCATGATGCACTGTTCTCCTTCCTGCCTTGCCCTCACTACCTAAATGCACTGTTCTCCTTCCTGCCTTGACCTCACTACTGTAATTCACTGTTCTCTTTTCCTCAGTCCACTCACCTCCATCATGCACTGCTCTCTTTCCCTCCGTGCCCTCACTACTGTGAAGTGCTCTTCTCCTTCCCTCAGTGCCCTGACGATCATGATACAATGCTCTCCTTCCTGCCTTGCCCTCACCACCGTGATGCACTGCTCTCCTTCCTGCCTTGTCCTCACTACCATGATGCACTGCTGTCCTTCCCTCCGTGCCCTCACTACCTTGAAGTGCTGTTCTCCTTCCGTCCATGCCCTCACGATCATGATGCACTGCTCTCCATCCTGCTGTGTCCTCACTACCAGGATGCACAGTTCTCCTTCCTGCCTTGCCCTCACTACCATGATGCACTGTTCTCCTTCACTCAGTCCCCTCACCACCATGATGCACTGCTCTCCTTCCCTCCGTGCCCTCACTACCTTGAAGTGCTGTTCTCCTTCCGTCCATGCCCTCACGATCATGATGCACTGCTCTCCTTCCTGCTGTGTCCTCACTACCAGGATGCACAGTTCTCCTTCCTGCCTTGCCCTCACTACCATGATGCACTGTTCTCCTTCCCTCAGTCCACTCACCTCCATGATGCACTGCTCTCTTTCCCTCCGTGCCCTCACTACTGTGAAGTGCCCTTCTTCCCTCTGTGCCCTCAACATCATGATGCACTGCTCTCCTTCCTGCTGTGTCCTCACTACCAGAATGCACAGTTCTCCTTCCTGACTTGCCCTCACTACCGAGATGCACTGCTCTCCTTCCAGCCTTGCCCTCACTACCGAGATGCACTGCTCTCCTTTCCACCTTGCCCTCACGACCATGATGCACTGCTCTCCTTCCTGCCTTGCCCTTACTACCGAGATGCACTGCACTCCTTCCCACCTTGCCCTCACTACCATGATGCACTATTCTCCATCCCTCTGTGCCCTCACTACCATGATGCACTGTTCTCCTTCCTGCCTTGCCCTCACTACCCTAATCCACTGTTCTGCTTCCCTCAGTCCACTCCCCTCCATGATGCACTGCTCTCTTTCCCTCCGTGCCCTCACTACTGTGAAGTGCTCTTCTCCTTCCCTCTGTGCCCTCACGACCATGATGCACTGCTCTCCTTCCTGCCTTGCCCTCACTTCCATGATGCACTATCCTCCATCCCTCAAGCCCTCACTACCAGGATGCATTGCTCTCATTCCCTCCTTGGCCTCACTACCGAGATGCACAGCTCTCCTTCCAGCCTTGCCCTTACTACCGAGATGCACTGCTCTCCTTCCCACCTTGCCCTCACTACCATGATGCACTGTTCTCTATCCCTCCGTGCCCTCACTACCAAAATGCACTGTTCTCCTTCCTGCCTTGACCTCACTACCGTAATTCACTGTTCTCTTTTCCTCAGTCCACTCACCTCCATCATGCACTGCTCTCTTTGCCTCCGTGCCCACACTACTGTGAAGTGCTCTTAACCTTCCCTCAGTGCCCTCACGATCATGATGCACTGCTCTCCTTCCTGCCTTGCCCTCACTACCTTGATGCTCTGCTCTCATTCCGGCCTTGCCCTCACCACGGTGATGAACTGCTCTCCTTCCTGCCTTGTCCTCACCACCAGGATGCATTGATCTCCTTCCTGCCTTGCCCTCACTACCATGATGCACTGTTCTCCTTCCCTCAGTCCCCTCACCACCATGATGCACTGCTCTCCTTCCCTCCGTGCACTCACTACCTTGAAGTGCTGTTCTCCTTCTGTCCATGCCCTCACGATCATGATGCACTGCTCTCCTTCCTGCTGTGTCCTCACTACCAGGATGCACAGTTCTCCTTCCTGCCTTGCCCTCACTACCATGATGCACTGTTCTCCTTCCCTCAGTCCACTCACCTCCATGATGCACTGCTCTCTTTCCCTCCGTGCCCTCACTACTGTGAAGTGCCCTTCTCCTTCCCTCTGTGCCCTCAAGATCATGATGCACTGCTCTCCTTCCTGCTGTGTCCTCACTACCAGAATGCACAGTTCTCCTTCCCGACTTGCCCTCACTACCGAGATGCACTGCTCTCCTTCCAGCCTTGCCCTCACTACCGAGATGCACTGCTCTCCTTTCCACCTTGCCCTCACGACCATGATGCACTGCTCTCCTTCCTGCCTTGCCCTTACTACCGAGATGCACTGCACTCCTTCCCACCTTGTCCTCACTACCATGATGCACTATTCTCCATCCCTCCGTGCCCTCACTACCATGATGCACTCTTCTCCTTCCTGCCTTGCCCTCACTACTGTAATTCACTGTTCTGCTTCCCTCAGTCCACTCCCCTCCATGATGCACTGCTCTCTTTCCCTCCGTGCCCTCACTACTGTGAAGTGCTCTTCTCCTTCCCTCTGTGCCCTCACGAGCATGATGCCCTGCTCTCCTTCCTGCCTTGCCCTCACTTCCATGATGCACTATCCTCCATCCCTCAGTGCCCTCACTACCAGGATGCATTGCTCTCATTCCCTCCTTGGCCTCACTACCGAGATGCACAGCTCTCCTTCCAGCCTTGCCCTTACTACCGAGATGCACTGCACTCCTTCCCACCTTGCCCTCACTACCATGATGCACTGTTCTCTATCCCTCCGTGCCCTCACTAACGAAATGCACTGTTCTCCTTCCTGCCTTGACCTCACTACCGTAATTCACTGTCCTCTTTTCCTCAGTCCACTCACCTCCATCATGCACTGCTCTCTTTGCCTCCGTGCCCACACTACCATGAAGTGCTCTTAACCTTCCCTCAGTGCCCTCACGATCATGATGCACTGCTCTCCTTCCTGCCTTGCCCTCACTACCTTGATGCTCTGCTCTCATTCCGGCCTTGCCCTCACCACGGTGATGAACTGCTCTCCTTCCTGCCTTGTCCTCACCACCAGGATGCATTGATCTCCTTCCTGCCTTGCCCTCACTACCATGATGCACTGTTCTCCTTCCCTCAGTCCCCTCACCACCATGATGCACTGCTCTCCTTCCCTCCGTGCACTCACTACCTTGAAGTGCTGTTCTCCTTCTGTCCATGCCCTCACGATCATGATGCACTGCTCTCCTTCCTGCTGTGTCCTCACTACCAGGATGCACAGTTCTCCTTCCTGCCTTGCCCTCACTACCATGATGCACTGTTCTCCTTCCCTCAGTCCACTCACCTCCATGATGCACTGCTCTCTTTCCCTCCGTGCCCTCACTACTGTGAAGTGCCCTTCTCCTTCCCTCTGTGCCCTCAAGATCATGATGCACTGCTCTCCTTCCTGCTGTGTCCTCACTACCAGAATGCACAGTTCTCCTTCCCGACTTGCCCTCACTACCGAGATGCACTGCTCTCCTTCCAGCCTTGCCCTCACTACCGAGATGCACTGCTCTCCTTTCCACCTTGCCCTCACGACCATGATGCACTGCTCTCCTTCCTGCCTTGCCCTTACTACCGAGATGCACTGCACTCCTTCCCACCTTGTCCTCACTACCATGATGCACTATTCTCCATCCCTCCGTGCCCTCACTACCATGATGCACTGTTCTCCTTCCTGCCTTGCCCTCACTACTGTAATTCACTGTTCTGCTTCCCTCAGTCCACTCCCCTCCATGATGCACTGCTCTCTTTCCCTCCGTGCCCTCACTACTGTGAAGTGCTCTTCTCCTTCCCTCTGTGCCCTCACGAGCATGATGCCCTGCTCTCCTTCCTGCCTTGCCCTCACTTCCATGATGCACTATCCTCCATCCCTCAGTGCCCTCACTACCAGGATGCATTGCTCTCATTCCCTCCTTGGCCTCACTACCGAGATGCACAGCTCTCCTTCCAGCCTTGCCCTTACTACCGAGATGCACTGCACTCCTTCCCACCTTGCCCTCACTACCATGATGCACTGTTCTCTATCCCTCCGTGCCCTTACTAACGAAATGCACTGTTCTCCTTCCTGCCTTGACCTCACTACCGTAATTCACTGTTCTCTTTTCCTCAGTCCACTCACCTCCATCATGCACTGCTCTCTTTCCCTCCGTGCCCTCACTACTGTGAAGTGCTCTTCTCCTTCCCTCAGTGCCCTCACGATCATGATGCACTGCTCTCCTTCCTGCCTTGCCCTCACTACCTTGATGCTCTGCTCTCATTCCGGCCTTGCCCTCACCACCGTGATGCACTGCTCTCCTTCCTGCCTTGTCCTCACCACCAGGATGCATTGATCTCCTTCCTGCCTTGCCCTCACTACCATGATGCACTGTTCTCCTTCCCTCAGTCCACTCACCTCCATGATGCACTGCTCTTTCCCTCCGTGCCCTCACTACTGTGAAGTGCCCTTCTCCTTCCCTCTGTGCCCTCAAGATCATGATGCACTGCTCTCCTTCCTGCTGTGTCCTCACTACCAGAATGCACAGTTCTCCTTCCCGACTTGCCCTCACTACTGAGATGCACTGCTCTCCTTCCAGCCTTGCCCTCACTACCGAGATGCACTGCTCTCCTTTCCTCCTTGCCCTCACGACCATGATGCACTGTTCTCCTTCCTGCCTTGCCCTTACTACCGAGATGCACTGCACTCCTTCCCACCTTGCCCTCACTACCATGATGCACTATTCTCCATCTCTCCGTGCCCTCACTACCATGATGCACTGTTCTCCTTCCTGCCTTGCCCTCTCTACCTTAATTCACTGTTCTGCTTCCCTCAGTCCACTCCCCTCCATGATGCACTGCTCTCTTTCCCTCCGTGCCCTCACTACTGTAAAGTGCTCTTCTCCTTCCCTCTGTGCCCTCACGACCATGATGCCCTGCTCTCCTTCCTGCCTTGCCCTCACTTCCATGATGCACTATCCTCCATCCCTCAGTGCCCTTGTAAGATCCGAAAGAAAAAAACCGGGGTACTTCTGTACCCCCATGCCTCAGAAACCGGCACCCCAAACACTCACGAGAGACGGACCTGATGCAATTTCGCAAGAGGGTTTTAATTTCCAGAGCTCTGGGGGGTTACTGTCTCCCCAGCAAGGTAAAGATTTAAGCCCGCCCAAGCTGGCTTGCCTTGGTCTTTTATAGACTTATAACAGAACCCGCCTACCACAAGCTTCTAAGCCAATCAGTTCAAACCATCCGTACCTGAGCTCTCTGACAACCTATCACCCTCTCACAGAGGCCGGAAGAACTAGTTAAGTCATATCCGCTTACGTGGCCGCCACGCAGTGTCGCGCGCGCCCACCCTCCCCCACTAGCCTTGCGGATTCAAGTGCCCCCCACATTCCCAGGCATGGGGGATTCCTAGCTTATAACCTTATCCTTTCATTCCCCACTTCCTGTCTTGTTAATAGTTCTAACCTTAGAACTAGGAGAATTAAAGGTCAGCCTCTTCTTGTCTCAGAAGGCTCTTATATTGCTGCCTAAGTACATAATCTGGACCGCGCACACCTGGTCCCTGATGAAGGCAACTAATCTATTGACTGTATAAGTCTAACTAAGAAACCGGAGCATTATCATTAGGGGTCCTATCAGGGCAGAAAACAGGGTGGTCAAGAATACAAGATAAGGGTCTTTTCACTGAGTCTTAAAGTTTCCCGCATGGTGGCATCTAATGTAGACCATATCTCCGACTTGGAAGCGATGTGGGACTTGTGGATCTCCTCCTGAGTAGGCCTCCGGGACCTCGATGCCTTATCCATTGGAGCGCCTTGAGCCTAGAGAGCAAAGGTCCAGTCTCTGTGATCAATTTGGTGAGGATCTCTTTTACCAGGGTTCCAGCAACTGTTTCTGAAGTCTTCTTTGACAGATCCAGTAACCTGTCTGGAAGCAGCGAGGAGTCTCTGACATGCCTAGAGCATTAAAGCGAACAGTTTGAGCCAAATCTCATGTTGTGCTACACCTTTCGGGAGGACCCAGTAGATGACAAAGAAATTGGGGTAACAAAGAGGATTAAAATGGCAAGGACTATTCAGAAATAAGGGGAGAGGCACCACCCAGCCTAAACCAGTCTCCAAGGTCAATTTAGTTAAGGTCTCTCATAGAGTTTTGTTTATTTTCTCTAGCTGTCTTGAGCCCTGGGGACAGTACATCCAATAACATTTCCAATTAGTCCCCAATATCTGTTAATTTCTGACTTACCTTAGAAACAAAACCAGAACCATTGTCTAATCCAATTACCTTGGGCACTCTGAAACTCGGGAAAATTTCTTTTAACCCTGGCTGCTATTTCCTGCCTGCTAGGGGAAGTCTCAGTCTATCTAGATTAACTATCTATAAGTGCTAGAAGATATTCATAACCATACTTTCCTGCCTTATCTTTATAAAACCTCTATATACTCTGGGTTGTTCTCTTCTAGGTCTTCTGCCCTATTTACTCTTTGCTGCATAAGCATTCACTCGCTGGCATACCTTACACTGTTTTATTGATCCCTTAAATGAGTTCATGTGTGCATTTGCCCTGGCGAGTCCTTAGCTTACTTTTTGGGGAGTATAATTCTCCCTTCTTGTGTCCGCCTTTCCTTGGTAATAGTTGGTCAGATGGCTACCAATCTCAGTCCTTTTTTCTCTTCAGCATATTTTAAGTGAGGCTATCTCACTTTGTCCCATTTGTCAGTGGATGCCTCTCGCAGACCCACAACCAGTATAGGCTCCTGTATATCTATCCTTGGAGCCATTTGCTCTGCAGGGCTATTGCCCACTGAGTCTTTTCCCTTTTGACATCCTGGGCAGAGGGTGGTACTCACGGTTGTTGGCTTCATTAGGGCATCTAAGAGGTCCAAGATTTCATGTTGGTTTTCTCTGATGTGAGCAGTCCTTTTGGCATATACACCTGTGGACGTGGGCTGTGGCAAAGGCATACCTGTTACCCATGTGGATGTTGATTTTCTTGCTGTCTCCAAGTTCCGAGATCTTGGTAAGGGCCATTAGCTCCACTTTCTGCGTTGACATGCCGGGGGTAAAGATTCTTCTACCCAGATGCCGTTTGTGCTGCCCACCATAGCAGCACCTGCTTGTCCCTGTCCTTCATGGAGAAAATTGCTCTTGTCTGTAGCAACTTTCAGCAGGGGTCAGTCTCTCTTTTTGGGCCAGTTGCTGCAGCCCTTTGGACAGTAAATATATCTGTCCTCCCCACCATTTTGGAGAGTATGCCTTGCTCCAACAGTTAGGAACATCCTGGGGTGACCTTAAATGAATGGGTTACCCATCCCATCCCTAGGTCCATTGTTCTTCGGGTAGTCCATGAACATATTTTGGTGCCAGTGGCTTCTCGGACCCTAGATCTTTTCTTGGAAACAGGGCTATTGGGTTGGAAGACCGTGTGTTAAGCCCCTGTGTCCACCAAGAACTGAGTGGGTTTCTCTTTCCCTCTCACAGTTATCCAGGGTTGGGGGAGGTGGTCAGAACACCCAGCTCCCCTAGTCATTGTCTTTATCCAGGGATAACACCTTTGCCATTTGGGGCCACTTCTCCCAAGACCTGTGAGTTCTTGCTCCCAGCTTGTTAGGGCACACTCTGGCTTAGTGGCCTCTCCCTATAGTATGCACATTGATTCCTTTCTGCCTTTTAGCCAGGATTTTCTGTAGCTTCCTTCTCTCATTTTTCTTTCTACTCTCTCTCCCTGTCTCAGCAAACTATACTAAATCTCTCGATAGACTTTTCTAACAACCTGCACCACCAAATCTCTCTACAGACCTTCTAAATAACTTGTACCAAATCCCTCTACATACTTTCTCAGCAAACTAAAGTCCTTCTAGTCTGGGGTGTATAGCAAAATGCTTCTGAGCTGCACTAGAAAGGCTGTCAGTGACTCCTCTGGTCCCTGCTTTACATACCTTCGCCAAATCTGTGGGCTATCATGCCCTCAAGACCTGCCAATGGAGTCTGGTGTCGTCCTTCAGGTGCCTCTTACCTTTCGTCTGAGGGGGTATTCTTTTCTGGCTTCCTGTATTACAAATAAAACAGTCTCAAAGAGATTAATCAGTCTCTTGGGAAATATGTCTTTAGTGAGGGTGTCACCGTGAATCAGGATAGGTGGTTTCAGATCTTCTGCTCCATTCTGTGGTCTTCTCTAAATATAAATTGAGCATACTATTATCATTTTGTAAATTATAAACTATAAGATAGACCTCCAATCTCTGTCAAACAGAACCTTTGCCATCTTTACTATCTTGAAAGACTATAAGAATTAACACCTGACTCATGTTTTGGCTATAAATTTTATATCACCTGAAAATCATTTCTGTAAACCTTTATCAGCTTTCAAGATTAAAGAGCTTGAGCTGACTATGAGACTAACAGTTTTTATCCCCGTCAGAAATCCAAGAGTGACCAATATTAACTGAAAATATATAGAAAGCTTAACACACCTTTTAAGAATTAGCCAAATGATAGAGATTGCTAAATACCTGAACAGTTAATACTTCAGAATGTTGAAACATTGATCTTCAGCCTTCTGGCACTAGAACATCTGACAGACTTAAAGAATCAGGAATTATTAAGCCATATAATAATCTATAGACACATTGAGTTTGTCTGTAAATGGAGAGAGGCAATCTCGTTGCTCTCTCTCTCTCTCTCTCTCTCTCTCTCTCTCTCTCTCTCTCTCTCTCTCTCTCCATAACAGAAGCAACTCTAATTAAAACATTGAAAACACCCTAATAATAAACTCAGAGCCTTATATTTTTGTATGGCCCCAAACTCATAGGCTTAAACATTTCAGATCTATAATAATAACAGCAAGAAAGGACTGGGTGTAAATCCTGCATGTTTACATTTTTAGTATTTATACCAGTGAAAACCTTGATTTTGTATCAAAATAAAATCAGTATCAAATAAGAATTTATGCCTTGAACATAATATAATTCTCAAAACAAGCTTTTAGTATTACCGAAACAGATTTTTTGCTTAATGTTTCAGAATCTAGTCTTCTAGAGGTCCCCCTTATTTTTGACCTCTTCCCCAGAGAAACAATAAAGCCACAGCTTAACAGTATATCTATTATAATAATTTAAACAATTTAAAATAAATGAAATAAGCCATCTTTAACTTAAATTCAGAATTCCTACATCCGCCACTTTGAGTGTCTTGTTAGAAATTATTTCCCCCACTAGGGGGCCTCACAGCTTAAATATTTTGTCTCTTGTTCTAACATGGTGGGCTTGAGTCACGTGACCTGATCTTGCCGCCAGACCCTAACATGGCGGGCCTGAGTCACGCGACCTGATCTTGGCGCGAAAAACCTCAACATGGCGGGCCTGAGTCACGCGACCTGATCTTGGCGCGAAAAACCTCAACATGGCGGGCCTGAGTCACGCGACCTGATCTTGCCGCCAGACCCTAACATGGCGGGCCTGAGTCACGCGACCTGATCTTGCCGCCAGACCCTAACATGGCGGTCCTTTCAGTCGGTCTAAACTCTTAACAAAATTATCAGTCGGTCTAAATCCCTATGCGTCAGTCATCTAAGTCTGAGAACACAAGACTATATAAAACACAAACAACGAAAACACAAGATTACAAAACAGAAACAATCACCACATAGACAGCCTGATGCTGCCACCATCAGGCGTCTCAGTTCAAGAAAGTTTGCCTCTAGACAACCCAGTTTCAGATACCCAATATTCCCGCCAGTTGCAGGACACAAATACAGAGAAGAGAAGAACCCTATTCGGCCTTCTCCATCTTCCTACAGACCCCCGAGGTTTCGATTGCCAGGCGGAACTCTCCGCCCCAGTCAGGCTTTTGACAAAACAGTGAGACAAACAGAAAACAGAACCAGATCAGAAAACCAGACGGCCGGGAGGGCATGTAAGTTCTCCAATTTAGAACTACCTTATCCTCCCGACACCCAGACGGGAACTTTCCAGGCGTCCCTGGATTTCCCCCCACTCGGGGACGTCTCCCCGAGTTACAGCTTGTGGCCTCCACTAGCACGTCTGCCTATACCACGGTCTCCTGGCCATCACGGTCCGAGGAGACAGCTGCATATCTAAAAGCGCGCGTCTCATCAGATTCAGATCCCAAGAACAGAACAGAACACTCAGGACGAACGAACAACATCACATCGGCCAGCCGGTGCACACACACACTTCAGAAGGGGTCCCCTTACCTCCAAGTTGTTTCTCGAGTGTGTAGGGGTGTCCGCATTTCCCGGCCAATGCACCAACTGAAAGATCCGAAAGAAAAAAACCGGGGTACTTCTGTACCCCCATGCCTCAGAAACCGGCACCCCAAACACTCACGAGAGACAGACCTGATGCAATTTCGCAAGAGGGTTTTAATTTCCAGAGCTCTGGGGGGTTACTGTCTCCCCAGCAAGGTAAAGATGTAAGCCCGCCCAAGCTGGCTTGCCTTGGTCTTTTATAGACTTATAACAGAACCCGCCTACCACAAGCTTCTAAGCCAATCAGTTCAAACCATCCATACCTGAGCTCTCTGACAACCTATCACCCTCTCACAGAGGCCGGAAGAACTAGTTAAGTCATATCCGCTTACGTGGCCGCCACGCAGTGTCGCGCGCGCCCAACCTCCCCCACTAGCCTTGCGGATTCAAGTGCCCCCCACATGCCCAGGCATGGGGGATTCCTAGCTTATAACCTTATCCTTTCACCCTCACTACCAGGATGCATTGCTCTCATTCTCTCCTTGGCCTCACTACCGAGATGCACTGCTCTCCTTCCAGCCTTGCCCTCACGACCATGATGCACTGCTCTCCTTCCTGCCTTGCCCTTACTACCGAGATGCACTGCACTCCTTCCCACCTTGCCCTCACTACCATGATGCACTATTCTCCATCCCTCTGTGCCCTCACTACCATGATGCACTGTTCTCCTTCCTGCCTTGCCCTCACTACCGTAATTCACTGTTCTGCTTCCCTCAGTCCACTTCCCACAATGATGCACTGCTCTCTTTCCATCCGTGCCCTCACTACTGTGAAGTGCTCTTCTCCTTCCCTCTGTGCCCTCACGACCATGATGCACTGCTCTCTTTCCCTCCGTGCCCTCACTACTGTGAAGTGCTCTTCTCCTTCCCTCTGTGCCCTCACGACCATGATGCATTGCTCTCCTTCCTGCCTTGCCCTCACTTCCATAATGCACTATCCTCCATCCCTCAGTGCCCTCACTACCAGGATGCATTGCTCTCATTCCCTCCTTGGCCTCACTACCGAGATGCACAGCTCTCCTTCCATCCTTGCCCTTACTACCAAGAAGCACTGTTCTCCTTCCTGCCTTGACCTCACTACCATAATTCACTGTTCTCTTTTCCTCAGTCCACTCACCTCCATCATGCACTGCTCTCTTTCCCTCCGTGCCCTCACTACTGTGAAGTGCTCTTCTCCTTCCCTCTGTGCCCTCACGACCATGATGCACTGCTCTCCTTCCTGCCTTGCCCTCACTACCGAGATGCACAGCTCTCCTTCCAGCCTTGCCCTTACTACGGAGATGCACTGCTCTCCTTCCCAACTTGCCATCACTACCATGATGCACTATACTCCATCCCTCCTTGCCCTCACTACCGAGATGCACTGCTCTCCTTCCTGCCTTGTCCTCACCACCAGGATGCACTGCTCTCCTTCCTGCCCTGCCCTCACTTCCATGATGCACTATCCTCCATCCCTCAGTGCCCTCACTACCAGGATGCATTGCTCTCATTCCCTCCTTGACCTCACTACTGAGATGCACAGCTCTCCTTCCAGCCTTGCCCTTACTACCGAGATGCACTGCACTCCTTCCTGCCTTGCCCTCACTACCATGATGCACTATTCTCTATCCCTCCGTGCCCTCGCTAACGAAATGCACTGTTCTCCTTCCTGCCTTGACCTCACTACCGTAATTCACTGTTCTCTTTTCCTCAGTCCACTCACCTCCATCATGCACTGCTCTCTTTCCCTCCGTGCCCTCACTACTGTGAAGTGCTCTTCTCCTTCCCTCAGTGCCCTCACGACCATGATGCACTGCTCTCCTTCCTGCCTTGTCCTCACCACCAGGATGCATTGATCTCCTTCCCAACTTGCCATCACTACCATGATGCACTATACTCCATCCCTCCTTGCCCTCACTACCGAGATGCACTGCTCTCCTTCCTGCCTTGTCCTCACCACCATGATGCACTGCTCTCCTTCCCTCCGTGCACTCACTACCTTGAAGTGCTGTTCTCCTTCCGTCCATGCCCTCATGATCATGATGCACTGCTCTCCTTCCTGCTGTGTCCTCACTACCAGGATGCACAGTTCTCCTTCCTGCCTTGCCCTCACTACCATGATGCACTGTTCTCCTTCCCTCAGTCCACTCACCTCCATGATGCACTGCTCTCTTTCCCTCCGTGCCCTCACTACTGTGAAGTGCCCTTCTCCTTCCCTCTGTGCCCTCAAGATCATGGTGCACTGTTCTCCTTCCTGCTGTGTCCTCACTACCAGAATGCACAGTTCTCCTTCCCGACTTGCCCTCACTACCGAGATGCACTGCTCTCCTTCCAGCCTTGCCCTCACTACCGAGATGCACTGCTCTCCTTTCCACCTTGCCCTCACGACCATGATGCACTGTTCTCCTTCCTGCCTTGCCCTTACTACCGAGATGCACTGCACTCCTTCCCGCCTTGCCCTCACTACCATGATGCACTATTCTCCATCCCTCTGTGCCCTCACTACCAGGATGCACTGTTCTCTTTCCTGCCTTGACCTCACTACCGTAATTCACTGTTCACTTTTCCTCAGTCCACTCACCTCCATTATGCACTGCTCTCTTTCCCTCCGTGCCCTCACTACTGTGAAGTGCTCTTCTCCTTCCCTCAGTGCCCTCACGATCATGATGCACTGCTCTCCTTCCTGCCTTGCCCTCACTACCTTGATGCTCTGCTCTCATTCCGGCCTTGCCCTCACCACCGTGATGCACTGCTCTCCTTCCTGCTGTGTCCTCACTACCAGGATGCACAGTTCTCCTTCCTGCCTTGCCCTCACTAGCATGATGCACTGTTCTCCTTCCCTCAATCCACTCACCTCCATGATGCACTGCTCTCTTTCCCTTCGTGCCCTCACTACTGTGAAGTGCCCTTCTCCTTCCCTCTGTGCCCTCAAGATCATGATACACTGCTCTCCTTCCTGCTGTGTCCTCACTACCAGAATGCACAGTTCTCCTTCCCGACCTGCCCTCACTACCGAGATGCACTGCTCTCCTTCCAGCCTTGCCCTCACTACCGACATGCACTGCTCTCCTTTCCACCTTGCCCTCACGACTTTGATGCACTGCTCTCCTTCCTGCCTTGCCCTCACTACCTTGATGCACTGTTCTCCTTCCTGCCTTGCCCTCACTACCGTAATTCACTGTTCTGCTTCCCTCAGTCCACTCCCCTCCATGATGCACTGCTCTCTTTCCCTCCATGCGCTCACTACTGAGAAGTGCTTTTCTCCTTCCCTCTGTGCCCTCACGATCATGATGCACTGCTCTCCTTCCTGCCTTGCCCTCACTACCTTGATGCACTGCTCTCCTTCCTGCCTTGCCCTCACTACCTTGATGCACTGCTCTCCTTCCTGCCTTGCCCTCACTACCTTGATGCTCTGCTCTCATTCCGGCCTTGCCCTCACCACCGTGATGCACTGCTCTCCTTCCTGCCTTGTCCTCACCACCAGGATGCATTGATCTCCTTCCTGCCTTGCCCTCACTACCATGATGCACTGTTCTCCTTCCCTCAGTCCCCTCACCACCATGATGCACTGCTCTCCTTCCCTCCGTGCCCTCACTACCTTGAAGTGCCCTTCTCCTTCCCTCTGTGCCCTCAAGATCATGAAGCACTGCTCTCCTTCCTGCTGTGTCCTCACTACCAGAATGCACAGTTCTCCTTCCCGACTTGCCCTCACTACCGAGATGCACTGCTCTCCTTCCAGCCTTGCCCTTACTACGGAGATGCACTGCTCTCCTTCCCAACTTGCCCTTACTACCATGATGCACTATACTCCATCCCTCCATGCCCTCACTACCGAGATGCACTGCTCTCCTCCCTGCCTTGTCCTCACCACCAGGATGCACTGCTCTCCTTCCTGCCTTGCCCTCACTTCCATGATGCACTATCCTCCATCCCTCAGTGCCCTCACTACCAGGATGCATTGCTCTCATTCCCTCCTTGGCCTCACTACCGAGATGCACAGCTCTCCTTCCAGCCTTGCCCTCACTACCGAGATGCACAGCTCTCCTTTCCACCTTGCCCTCACGACCATGATGCACTGCTCTCCTTCCTGCCTTGCCCTTACTACTGAGATGCACTACACTCCTTCCCACCTTGCCCTTACTACCATGATGCACTATTCTCCATCCCTCCGTGCCCTCACTACCATGATGCACTGTTCTCCTTCCTGCCTTGCCCTCACTACCGTAATTCACTGTTCTGCTTCCCCCAGTCCACTCCCCTCCATGATGCACTGCTCTCTTTCCCTCCGTGCCCTCACTACTGTGAAGTGCTCTTCTCCTCCCTCTGTGCTCTCACGACCATGATGCACTGCTCTGTTCCTGCCTTGCCCTCACTTCCATGATGCACTATCCTCCATCCCTCAGTGCCCACACTACCAGGATGCATTGCTCTCATTCATTCCTTGGCCTCACTACCGAGATGCACAGCTCTCCTTCCAGCCTTGCCCTTACTACCGAGATGCACTGCACTCCTTCCTGCCTTGCCCTCACTACCATGATGCACTATTCTCTATCCCTCCGTGCCCTCGCTAACGAAATGCACTGTTCTCCTTCCTGCCTTGACCTCACTACCGTAATTCACTGTTCTCTTTTCCTCAGTCCACTCACCTCCATCATGCACTGCTCTCTTTCCCTCCGTGCCCTCACTACTGTGAAGTGCTCTTCTCCTTCCCTCAGTGCCCTCACGATCATGATGCACTGCTCTCCTTCCTGCCTTGCCCTCACTACCTTGATGCTCTGCTCTCATTCCGGCCTTGCCCTCACCACCGTGATGCACTGCTCTCCTTACTGCCTTGTCCTCACCACCAGGATGCATTGATCTCCTTCCTGCCTTGCCCTCACTACCATGATGCACTGTTCTCCTTCCCTCAGTCCACTCACCTCAATGATGCACTGCTCTCCTTCCCTCAGTCCACTCACCTCCATGATGCACTGCTCTCCTTCCCTCCGTGCACTCACTACCTTGAAGTGCTGTTCTCCTTCCGTCCATGCCCTCATGATCATGATGCACTGCTCTCCTTCCCTCCGTGCACTCACTACCTTGAAGTGCTGTTTTCCTTCCGTCCATGCCCTCATGATCATGATGCACTGCTCTCCTTCCTGCTGTGTCCTCACTACCAGGATGCACAGTTCTCCTTCCTGCCTTGCCCTCACTACCATGATGCACTGTTCTCCTTCCCTCAGTCCACTCACCTCCATGATGCACTGCTCTCTTTCCCTCCGTGCCCTCACTACTGTGAAGTGCCCTTCTCCTTCCCTCTGTGCCCTCAAGATCATGGTGCACTGTTATCCTTCCTGCTGTGTCCTCACTACCAGAATGCACAGTTCTCCTTCCCGACTTGCCCTCACTACCGAGATGCACTGCTCTCCTTCCAGCCTTGCCCTCACTACCGAGATGCACTGCTCTCCTTTCCACCTTGCCCTCACGACCATGATGCACTGTTCTCCTTCCTGCCTTACCCTTACTACCGAGATGCACTGCACTCCTTCCCACCTTGCCCTCACTACCATGATGCACTATTCTCCATCCCTCCGTGCCCTCACTACCATGATGCACTGTTCTCCTTCCTGCCTTGCCCTCACTACTGTAATTCACTGTTCTGCTTCCCTCAGTCCACTCCCCTCCATGATGCACTGCTCTCTTTCCCTCCGTGCCCTCACTACTGTGAAGTGCTCTTCTCCTTCCCTCTGTGCCCTCACGACCATGATGCCCTGCTCTCCTTCCTGTCTTGCCCTCACTTCCATGATGCACTATCCTCCATCCCTCAGTGCCCTCACTACCAGGATGCATTGCTCTCATTCCCTCCTTGGCCTCACTACCGAGATGCACAGCTCTCCTTCCAGCCTTGCCCTTACTACCGAGATGCACTGCACTCCTTCCTGCCTTGCCCTCACTACCATGATGCACTATTCTCTATCCCTCCGTGCCCTCACTACCGAAATGCACTGTTCTCCTTCCTGCCTTAACCTCACTACCATAATTCACTGTTCTCTTTTCCTCAGTCCACTCACCTCCATCATGCACTGCTCTCTTTCCCTCCGTGCCCTCACTACTGTGAAGTGCTCTTCTGCTTCCCTCAGTGCCCTCATGATCATGATGCACTGCTCTCCTTCCTGCCTTGCCCTCACTACCTTGATGCTCTGCTCTCATTCCGGCCTTGCCCTCACCACCGTGATGAACTGCTCTCCTTCCTGCCTTGTCCTCACCACCAGGATGCACTGCTCTCCTTCCTGCCTTGGCCTCACTACCGAGATGCACAGCTCTCCTTCCAGCCTTGCCCTTACTACAGAGATGCACTGCTCTCCTTCCCAACTTGCCCTCACTATCATGATGCACTATACTCCATCCCTCCTTGCCCTCACTACCGAGATGCACTGCTCTCCTTCCTGCCTTGTCCTCACCACCAGGATGCACTGCGCTCCTTCCTGCCTTGCCCTCACTTCCATGATGCACTATCCTCCATCCCTCAGTGCCCTCACTACCAGGATGCATTGCTCTCATTCCCTCCTTGACCTCACTACCGAGATGCACAGCTCTCCTTCCAGCCTTGCCTTTACTACGGAGATGCACTGCACTCCTTCCCACCTTGCCCTCACGACCATGATGCACTGTTCTCCTTCCTGCCTTGCCCTTACTACCGAGATGCACTGCACTCCTTCCCGCCTTGCCCTCACTACCATGATGCACTATTCTCCATCCCTCTGTGCCCTCACTACCAGGATGCACTGTTCTCCTTCCTGCCTTGCCCTCTCTACTGTAATTCACTGTTCTGCTTCCCTCAGTCCACTTCCCTCCATGATGCACTGCTCTCTTTCCCTCCTTGCCCTCACTATTGTGAAGTGCTCTTCTCCTTCCCTCTGTGCCCTCACGACCATGATGCACTGCTCTCCTTCCTGCCTTGCCCTCACTTCCATGATGCACTATCCTCCATCCCTCAGTGCCCTCACTACCAGGATGCATTGCTCTCATTCCCTCCTTGGCCTCACTACCAAGATGCACAGCTCTCCTTCCAGCCTTGCCCTTACTACCGAGATGCACTGCACTCCTTCCCACCTTGCCCTCACTACCATGATGCACTGTTCTCTATCCCTCCATGCCCTCACTACCGAAATGCACTGTTCTCCTTCCTGCCTTGACCTCACTACCGTAATTCACTGTTCTCTTTTCCTCAGTCCACTCACCTCCATTATGCACTGCTCTCTTTCCCTCCGTGCCCTCACTACTGTGAAGTGCTCTTCTCCTTCCCTCAGTGCCCTCACGATCATGATGCACTGCTCTCCTTCCTGCCTTGCCCTCACTACCTTGATGCTCTGCTCTCATTCCTGCCTTGCCCTCACCACCGTGATGAACTGCTCCCCTTCCTGCCTTGTCCTCACCACCAGGATGCATTGATCTCCTTCCTGCCTTGCCCTCAATACCATGATGCACTGTTCTCCTTCCCTCAGTCCACTCACCACCATGATGCACTGCTCTCCTTCCCTCCGTGCCCTCACTACCTTGAAGTGCTGTTCTCCTTCCGTCCATGCCCTCACGATCATGATGCACTGCTCTCCTTCCTGCTGTGTCCTCACTACTGTGAAGTGCCCTTCTCCTTCCCTCTGTGCCCTCAAGATCATGATGCACTGCTCTCCTTCCTTCTGTGTCCTCACTACCAGAATACACAGTTCTCCTTCCCGATTTGCCCTCACTACCGAGATGCACTGCTCTCCTTCCAGCCTTGCCCTCACTACCGAGATGCACTGCTCTCCTTTCCACCTTGCCCTCACTATGGAGATGCACAGCTCTCATTCCAGCTTTGCCCTTACAATGAGATGCACTGCTCTCCTTCCCAACTTGCCCTCACTACCATGATGCACTATTCTCCATCCCTCCATGCCCTCACTACCAAGATGCGCTATTCTCCTTCCTGCCTTGCCCTCAGTACCCTAATTCACTGTTCTGCTTCGCTCAGTCCACTCACCTCCATGATGCACTGTTCTCTTTCCCTCCGTGCCCTCACTACTGTGAAGTGCTCTTTTCCTTCCCTCTGTGCCCTCATGATCATGATGCCCTGCTCTCCTTCCTGCCTTGCCCTCACTACCCAGATGCACTGTTCTCCTTCCTGCCTTTCCCTCACTACCGTGATGCACTGCTCTCCTTCCACCTTGCCCTGACGACCATGATTCACTGCTCTCCTTCCTGCCTTGCCCTCACTTCCATGATGCACTATCCTCCATCCCTCAGTGCCCTCAAGCCAGGATGCATTGCTCTCATTCCCTCCTTGGCCTCACTACCGAGATGCACAGCTCTCCTTCCAGCCTTGCCCTTACTACCGAGATGCACTGCACTCCTTCCCAACTTGCCCTCACTACCATGATGCACTGTTCTCTATCCCTCCGTGCCCTCACTACCATGATGCACTGTTCTGCTTCCTGCCTTGCCCTCACTACCGTAATTCACTGTTCTCTTTTCCTCATTCCACTCACCTCCATCATGCACTGCTCTCTTTCCCTACGTGCCCTCACTACTGTGAAGTGCACTTCTCCTTCCCTCAGTGCCCTCACGACCATGATGCACTGCTCTCCTTTTTGCCTTGCCCTCACTACCAAGATGCACAGCTCTCCTTCCAGCCTTGCCCTTACTACGGAGATGCACTGCTCTCCTTCCCAACTTGCCCTCACTACCATGATGCACTATACTCCATCCCTCCTTGCCCTCAATACCGAGATGCACTGCTCTCCTTCCTGCCTTGTCCTCACCACCAGGATGCACTGCTCTCCTTCCTGCCTTGCCCTCACTACCATGATGCACTATTCTCCATCCCTCAATGCCCTCACTACCATGATGCACTGTTCTCCTTCCTGCCTTGCCCTCACTACCGTAATTCACTGTCTGCTTCCCTCAGTCCACTCCCCTCCATGATGCACTGCTCTCTTTCCCTCTGTGCCCTCACTACTGTGAAGTGCTCTTCTCCTTCCCTCTGTGCCCTCACGACCAGGATGCACTGCTCTCCTTCCTGCCTTGCCATCACTAGCGAGATGCACAGTTCTCCTTCCAGCCTTGCCCTTACTACGGAGATGCACTGCTCTCCTTCCCAACTTGCCCTTACTACCATGATGCACTATACTCCATCCCTCCATGCCCTCACTACTGAGATGCACTGCTCTCCTCCCTGCCTTGTCCTCACCACCAGGATGCACTGCTCTCCTTCCTGCCTTGCCCTCACTTCCGTGATGCACTATCCTCCATCCCTCAGTGCCCTCACTACCAGGATGCATTGCTCTCATTCCCTCCTTGGCCTCACTACCGAGATGCACAGCTCTCCTTCCAGCCTTGCCCTCACTACCGAGATGCACTGCTCTCCTTCCCACCTTGCCCTCACGAGCATGATGCACTGCTCTCCTTCCTGCCTTGCCCTTACTACTGAGATGCACTGCACTCCTTCCCACCTTGCCCTTACTACCATGATGCACTATTCTCCATCCCTCCGTGCCCTCACTACCATGATGCACTGTTCTGCTTCCTGCCTTGCCCTCACTACAGTAATTCACTGTTCTGCTTCCCCCAGTCTACTCCCCTCCATGATGCACTGCTCTCTTTCCCTCTGTGCCCTCACTACTGTGAAGTGCTCTTCTCCTCCCTCTGTGCTCTCACGACCATGATAAACTGCTCTCCTTCCACCTTGCCCTAACGACCATGATGCACTGCTCTCCTTCCTGCCTTGCCCTCACTTCCATGATGCACTATCCTCCATCCCTCAGTGCCCTCACTACCAGGATGCATTGCTCTCATTCCCTCCTTGGCCTCACTACCGAGATGCACAGCTCTCCTTCCAGCCTTGCCCTTACTACCGAGATGCACTGCACTCCTTCCCAACTTGCCCTCACTACCATGATGCACTATTCTCCATCCCTCCGTGCCCTCATTAACGAAATGCACTGTTCTCCTTCCTTCCTTGACCTCACTACCGTAATTCACTGTTCTCTTTTCCTCAGTCCACTCACCTCCATCATGCACTGCTCTCTTTCCCTCCATGCCCTCACTACTGTGAAGTGCTCTTCTCCTTCCCTCAGTGCCCTCACGACCATGATGCACTGCTCTCCTTTTTGCCTTGCCCTCACTACCGAGATGCACAGCTCTCCTTCCAGCCTTGCCCTTACTACGGAGATGCACTGCTCTCCTTCCCAACTTGCCCTCACTACCATGATGCACTATACTCCATCCCTCCTTGCCCTCACTACCGAGATGCACTGCTCTCCTTCCTGCCTTGTCCTCACCACCAGGATGCACTGCTCTCCTTCCTGCCTTGCCCTCACTTCCATGATGCACTATCCTCCATCCCTCAGTGCCCTCACTACCAGGATGCATTGCTCTCATTCCCTCCTAGGCCTCACTACCGAGATGCACAGCTCTCTTCCAGCCTTGCCCTCACTACCGAGATGCACTGCTCTCCTTTCCTCCTTGCCCTCACGACCATGATGCACTGCTCTCCTTTCTGCCTTGCACTTACTACTGAGATGCACTGCACTCCTTCCCACCTTGCCCTCACTATCATGATGCACTATTCTCCATCCCTCCGTGCCCTCACTACCATGATGCACTGTTCTCCTTCCTGCCTTGCCCTCACTACCGTAATTCACTGTCTGCTTCCCTCAGTCCACTCCCCTCCATGATGCACTGCTCTCTTTCCCTCCGTGCCCTCACTACTGTGAAGTGCTCTTCTCCTTCCCTCTGTGCCCTCACGACCAGGATGCACTGCTCTCCTTCCTGCCTTGCCATCACTAGCGAGATGCACAGTTCTCCTTCTAGCCTTGCCCTTACTACGGAGATGCACTGCTCTCCTTCCCAACTTGCCCTTACTACCATGATGCACTATACTCCATCCCTCCATGCCCTCACTACCAAGATGCACTGCTCGCCTCCCTGCCTTGCCCTCACTTCCGTGATGCACTATCCTCCATCCCTCAGTGCCCTCACTACCAGGATGCATTGCTCTCATTCCCTCCTTGGCCTCACTACCGAGATGCACAGCTCTCCTTCCAGCCTTGCCCTCACTACCGAGATGCACAGCTCCCATTTCCACCTTGCCCTCACGACCATGATGCACTGCTCTCCTTCCTGCCTTGCCCTTACTGAGATGCACTGCACTCCTTCCCACCTTGCCCTTACTACCATGATGCACTATTCTCCATCCCTCCGTGCCCTCACTACCATGATGCACTGTTCTGCTTCCTGCCTTGCCCTCACTACCGTAATTCACTGTTCTGCTTCCCCCAGACTACTCCCCTCCATGATGCACTGCTCTCTTTCCCTCTGTGCCCTCACTACTGTGAAGTGCTCTTCTCTTCCCTCTGTGCTCTCACGACCATGATGCACTGCTCTCCTTCCTGCCTTGCCCTCACTTCCATGATGCACTATCCTCCATCCCTCAGTGCCCACACTACCAGGATGCATTGCTCTCATTCCGTCCTTGGCCTCACTACCAAGATGCACAGCTCTCCTTCCAGCCTTGCCCTTACTACCGAGATGCACTGCACTCCTTCCCACCTTGCCCTCACTACCATGATGCACTGATCTCTATCCCTCCGTGCCCTCACTACCGAAATGCACTGTTCTCCTTCCTTCCTTGACCTCACTACCGTAATTCACTGTTCTCTTTTCCTCAGTCCACTCACCTCCATCATGCACTGCTCTCTTTCCCTCCGTGCCCTCACTACTGTGAAGTGCTCTTCTCCTTCCCTCTGTGCCCTCACGATCATGATGCACAGTTCTCCTTCCTGCCTTGCCCTCACTACCTTGATGCTCTGCTCTCCTTCCTGCCTTGCCCTCACTTCCATGATGCACTATCCTCCATCCCTCAGTGCCCTCACTACCAGGATGCATTGCTCTCCTTCCAGCCTTGCCCTTACTACCGAGATGCACTGCACTCCTTCCCACCTTGCCCTCACTACCATGATGCACTGTTCTCTATCCCTCCATGCCCTCACTACCGAAATGCACTGTTCTCCTTCCTGCCTTGGCCTCACTACCGTAATTCATTGTTCCATTTTCTTCAGTCCACTCACCTCCATCATGCACTGCTCTCTTTCCCTCCCTGCCCTCACTGCTGTGAAGAGCCCTTCTCCTTCCCTCTGTGCCCTCACGACCATGATGCACTGCTCTCCTTCCTGCCTTGCCCTTACTACCTTGATGCTCTGCTCTCATTCCGGCCTTGCCCTCACCACTGTGATGCACTGCTCTCCTTACTGCCTTGTCCTTACCACCAGGATGCATTGATCTCCTTCCTGCCTTGCCCTCACTACCATGATGCACTGTTCTCCTTCACTCAGTCCCCTCACCACCATGATGCACTGCTCTCCTTCCCTCCGTGCCCTCACTACCTTGAAGTGCTGTTCTCCTTCCGTCCATGCCCTCACGATCATGATGCACTGCTCTCCTTCCTGCTGTGTCCTCACTACCAGGATGCACAGTTCTCCTTCCTGCCTTGCCCTCACTACCATGATGCACTGTTCTCCTTCCCTCAGTCCACTCACCTCCATGATGCACTGCTCTCTTTCCCTCCGTGCCCTCACTACTGTGAAGTGCCCTTCTCCTTCCCTCTGTGCCCTCAAGATCATGATGCACTGTTCTCCTTCCTGCTGTGTCCTCACTACCAGAATGCACAGTTCTCCTTCCTGACTTGCCCTCACTACCGAGATGCACTGCTCTCCTTCCAGCCTTGCCCTCACTACCTAGATGCACTGCTCTCCTTTCTACCTTGCACTCACGACCATGATGCACTGCTCTCCTTCCTGCCTTGCCCTTACTACCGAGATGCACTGCACTCCTTCCCACCTTGCCCTCACTACCATGATGCACTATTCTCCATCCCTCCGTGCCCTCACTACCATGATGCACTGTTCTCCTTCCTGGCTTGCCCTCACTACCGTAATTCACTGTTCTGCTTCCCTCAGTCCACTCCCCTCCATGATGCACTGCTCTCTTTCCCTCCGTGCCCTCACTACTGTGAAGTGCTCTTCTTCTTCCCTCTGTGCCCTCATGACCATGATGCCCTGCTCTCCTTCCTGCCTTGCCCTCACTTCCATGATGCACTATCCTCCATCCCTCAGTGCCCTCACTACCAGGATGCATTGCTCTCATTCCCTCCTCGGCCTCACTACCGAGATGCACAGCTCTCCTTCCAGCCTTGCCCTCACTACCAAGATGCACAGCTCTCCTTTCCACCTTGCCCTCACGACCATGATGCACTGCTCTCCTTCCTGCCTTGCCCTTACTACTGAGATGCACTGCACTCCTTCCCACCTTGCCCTTACTACCATGATGCACTATTCTCCATCACTCCGTGCCCTCAATACCAGGATGCATTGCTCTCATTCCCTCCTTGGCCTCACTACCGAGATGCACAGCTCTCCTTCCAGCCTTGCCCTTACTACCGAGATGCACTGCACTCCTTCCTGCCTTGCCCTCACTTCCATGATGCACTATTCTCTATCCCTCCCTGTGCTCACTAATGAAATGCACTGTTCTCCTTCCTGCCTTGCCCTCACTACCGTAATTCACTGTTCTCTTTTCCTCAGTCCACTCACCTCCATCATGCACTGCTCTCTTTCCCTCCGTGCCCTCACTACTGTGAAGTGCTCTTCTCCTTTCCTCTGTGCCCTCATGATCATGATGCACTCCTCTCCTTTTTGCCTGTCCTCACTACAGTGATGCATTGCTCTCCTTTCCACCTTGCCCTCACTATGGAGATGCACAGCTCTCCTTCCAGCTTTGCCCTCACTACCGAGATGCACTGTTCTCCTTCCTGACTTCCCCTCACTACCGTAATTCACTGTTCTGCTTCGCTCAGTCCACTCACCTCCATGATGCACTGTTCTCTTTCCCTCCGTGCCCTCACTACTGTGAAGTGCTCTTCTCCTTCCCTCTGTGCCCTCATGATCATGATGCCCTGCTCTCCTTCCTGCCTTGCCCTCACTACCCAGATGCACTGTTCTCCTTCCTGCCTTTCCCTCAGTACCTTGATGCACTGCTCTCCTTTCCAACTTGCCCTAACGACCATGATGCACTGCTCTCCTTCCTGCCTTGCCCTCACTTCCATGATGCACTATCCTCCATCCCTCAGTGCCCTCACTACCAGGATGCATTGCTCTCAATCCCACCTTGGCCTCACTACCGAGATGCACAGCTCTCCTTCCAGCCTTGCCCTTACTACCGAGATGCACTGCACTCCTTCCCACCTTGCCCTCACTACCATGATGCACTATTCTCCATCCCTCCGTGCCCTCACTACTGAAATGCACTGTTCTCCTTCCTGCCTTGACCTTACTACCGTAATTCACTGTTCTCTTTTCCTCAGTCCACTCACCTCCATCATGCACTGCTCTCTTTCCCTCCGTGCCCTCACTACTGTGAAGTGCTCTTCTCCTTCCCTCAGTGCCCTCACGATCATGATGCACTGCTCTCCTTCCTACCTTGCCCTCACTACCTTGATGCTCTGCTCTCATTCCGGCCTTGCCCTCACCACCGTGATGCACTGCTCTCCTTCCTGCTGTGTCCTCACTACCAGGATGCACAGTTCTCCTTCCTGCCTTGCCCTCACTACCATGATGCACTGTTCTCCTTCCCTCAGTCCACTCACCTCCATGATGCACTGCTCTCTTTCCGTCCGTGCCCTCACTACTGTGAAGTGCCCTTCTCCTTCCCTCTGTGCCCTCAAGATCATGATGTACTGCTCTCCTTCCTGCCTTGCCCTTACTACCTTGATGCTCTGCTCTCATTCCGGCCTTGCCCTCACCACCGTGATGCACTGCTCTCCTTCCTGCCTTGTCCTCACCACCAGGATGCATTGACCTCCTTCCTGCCTTGCCCTCACTACCATGATGCACTGTTCTCCTTCCCTCAGTCCCCTCACCACCATGATGCACTGCTCTCCTTCCCTCCGTGCCCTCACTACCTTGAAGTGCTGTTCTCCTTCCGTCCATGCCCTCCCGATCATGATGCACTGCTCTCCTTCCTGCTGTGTCCTCACTACCAGGATGCACAGTTCTCCTTCCTGCCTTGCCCTCACTACCATGATGCACTGTTCTCCTTCCCTCAGTCCACTCACCTCCATGATGCACTGCCCTCTTTCCCTCCGTGCCCTCACTACTGTGAAGTGCCCTTCTCCTTCCCTCTGTGCCCTCAAGATCATGATGCACTGTTCTCCTTACTGCTGTGTCCTCACTACCAGAATGCACAGTTCTCCTTCCCGACTTGCCCTCACTACCGAGATGCACTGCTCTCCTTCCAGCCTTGCCCTCACTACCTAGATGCACTGCTCTCCTTTACACCTTGCCCTCATGACCATGATGCACTGCTCTCCTTCCTGCCTTGCCCTTACTACCGAGATGCACTGCACTCCTTCCCACCTTGCCCTCACGACCATGATGCACTATTCTCCATCCCTCCGTGCCCTCACTACCATAATGCACTGTTCTGCTTCCTGCCTTGCCCTCTCTACCATAATTCACTGTTTTGGTTCCCTCAGTCCACTCCCCTCCATGATGCACTGCTCTCTTTCCCTCCGTGCCCTCACTACTGTGAAGTGCTCTTCTCCTTCCCTCTGTGCCCTCACGACCATGATGCACTGCTCTCCTTCCTGCCTTTCCCTCACTTCCATGATGCACTATCCTCCATCCCTCAGTGACCTCACTACCAGGATGCATTGCTCTCATTCCCTCCTTGGCCTCACTACCGAGATGCACAGCTCTCCTTCCAGCCTTGCCCTTACTACCGAGATGCACTGCACTCCTTCTTGCCTTGCCCTCACTACCATGATGCACTATTCTCTATCCCTCCGTGCCCTCACTAACGAAATGCACTGTTCTCCTTCCTGCCTTGCCCTCACTACCGTAATTCACTGTTCTCTTTTCCTCAGTCCACTCACCTCCATCATGCACTGCTCTCTTTCCCTCCGTGCCCTCACTACTGTGAAGTGCTCTTCTCCTTCCCTCTGTGCACTCACGACCATGATGCACTGCTCTCCTTCCTGCCTTGCCCTCACTACCGAGATGCACAGCTCTCCTTCCAGCCTTGCCCTTACTATGGAGATGTACTGCTCTCCTTCCCAACTTGCCCTCACTACCATGATGCACTATACTCCATCCCTCCGTGCCCTCACTACCAAGATGCACTGCTCTCCTTCCTGCCTTGCCCTCACTTCCATGATGCACTATGCTCCATCCCTCAGTGCCCTCACTACCAGGATGCATTGCTCTCATTCCCTCCTTGGCCTCACTACCGAGATGCACAGCTCTCTTCCAGCCTTGCCCTCACTACCGAGATGCACTGCTCTCCTTTCTACCTTGCCCTCACGACCATGATGCACTGCTCTACTTCCTGCCTTGCCCTCACTACCATGATGCACTATTCTCCATCCCTCCGTGCCCTCACTACCATGATGCACTGTTCTCCTTCCTGCCTTGCCCTCACTACCGTAATTCACTGTTCTGCTTCCCTCAGTCCACTCACTCCATGATGCACTGCTCTCTTTCCCTCCATGCCCTCACTACTGTGAAGTGCTCTTCTCCTTCCCTCTGTGCCCTCACGACCATGATGCACTGCTCTCCTTCCTGCCTTGCCCTCACGTCCATGATGTTCTCCTTCCTGCCTTGACCTCACTACCGTAATTCACTGTTCTCTTTTCCTCAGTCCACTCACCTCCATCATGCACTGCTCTCTTTCCCTCCGTGCCCTCACTACTGTGAAGTGCTCTTCTCCTTCCCTCGGTGCCCTCACGATCATGATGCACTGCTCTCCTTCCTGCCTTGCCCTCACTACCTTGATGCTCTGCTCTCATTCCGGCCTTGCCCTCACCACCGTGATGCACTGCTCTCCTTCCTGCCTTGTCCTCACCACCAGGATGCATTGATCACCTTCCTGCCTTGCCCTCACTACCATGATGCACTGTTCTCCTTCCCTCAGTCCCCTCACCACCATGATGCACTGCTCTCCTTCCCTCCGTGCCCTCACTACCTTGAAGTGCTGTTTTCCTTCCGTCCATGCCCTCACGATCATGATGCACTGCTCTCCTTCCTGCTGTGTCCTCACTACCAGGATGCACAGTTCTCCTTCCTGCCTTGCCCTCACTACCATGATGCACTGTTCTCCTTCACTCAGTCCACTCACCTCCATGATGCACTGCTCTCTTTCCCTCCGTGCCCTCACTACTGTGAAGTGCCCTTCTCCTTCCCTCTGTGCCCTCAAGATCATGATGCACTGTTCTCCTTACTGCTGTGTCCTCACTACCAGAATGCACAGTTCTCCTTCCCGACTTGCCCTCACTACCGAGATGCACTGCTCTCCTTCCAGCCTTACCCTCTCTACCGTAATTCACTGTTCTGCTTCCCTCAGTCCACTCCCCTCCATGATGCACTGCTCTCTTTCCCTCCGTGCCCTCACTACTGTGAAGTGCTCTTCTCCTTCCCTCTGTGCCCTCACGACCATGATGCACTGCTCTCCTTCCTGCCTTGCCCTCACTTCCATGATGCACTATCCTCCATCCCTCAGTGCCCTCACTACCAGGATGCATTGCTCTCATTCCCTCCTTGGCCTCACTACCGAGATGCACAGCTCTCCTTCCAGCCTTGCCCTTACTACCGAGATGCACTGCACTCCTTCCTGCCTTGCCCTCACTACCATGATGCACTATTCTCTATCCCTCCGTGCCCTCACTAACGAAATGCACTGTTCTCCTTCCTGCCTTGACCTCACTACCGTAATTCACTGTTCTCTTTTCCTCAGTCCACTCACCTCCATCATGCACTGCTCTCTTTCCCTCCGTGCCCTCACTACTGTGAAGTGCTCTTCTCCTTCCCTCAGTGCCCTCACGATCATGATGCACTGCTCTCCTTCCTGCCTTGCCCTCACTACCTTGATGCTCTGCTCTCATTCCGGCCTTGCCCTCACCACCGTGATGAACTGCTCTCCTTCCTGCCTTGTCCTCACCACCAGGATGCATTGATCTCCTTCCTGCCTTGCCCTCACTACCATGATGCACTGTTCTCCTTCCCTCAGTCCCCTCACCACCATGATGCACTGCTCTCCTTTCCACCTTGCCCTCATGACCATGATGCACTGCTCCTCTTCCCGCCTTGCTGTCACTATGGAGATGCACTACTGTCCTTTCCTCTGTGCCCTCACTACCAGGAAGCTCTGTTCTCATACCTGCTTTGCCCTGACTACCATAATGCACTCTTCTACTTCCCTCAGTCCCCTCACGACCATGATGTACTGCTCTCCTTCCCTCAGTGCCCTCAGGATCATGATGCACTGCTCTCCTTCCCGCCTTGCCCTCAGTACAGTGATGCACTGTTCTCCTTCCTGCCTTGCCCTCACTACAGTGATGCACTGCTCTACTTCCCGCCTTGCCCTCACTACGGAGATACACTGCTCTCCTTCCCGCCTTGCCCTCACTACCAGGATGCACTGTTCTTGTTCCTGCTTTGCCCTCACTACCGTAATTCACTGTTCTCCTTACCCCCGTGCCCTCATGATTATTATGCACTGCTCTCCTTCTTGCCTTGCCTTCAGGACCATGATGCACTGCTCTCCTTCCTGCCTTGCCCTCACGATCATGATGCACTGTTCTCCTTCCCGCCTTGCCCTCACCACTGTGATGCACTGCTCTTCTTCCTGGCTTGCCCTCACTACCATAATGCACTGTTCTCCTTCCTGCTGTCCCCTCCCCACCATGATACACTGTTCTCCTTCCTGCATTGCCCTCACTACCAGGATGCACTGTTCTCCTTCCAGCCTTGCCCTCACTACCATGATGCTCTGCTCTCCTTCCCGCAGTCCCCTCACCACCATGATGCACTGTTCTCCTTCCCTCTGTGCCCTCACTACAGTGATGGACTGTTTTCCTTACCACCTTGCCCTCACTACTGTGATGCACTGCTCTCCTTCCTGCCTTGCCCTCACTACCATGATGCACTGCTCTCCTTCCCACCTTGCCCTCACTTCTGTGATGCTCTGCTCTTTTTCCCCCACTGTCCCCTCACCACCTTGATGTACTGCTCTCCTTCCTTGCTTGCCCTCACCACAGTGATGCTCTGCTCTTCTAGCAGCCGTCCCCTCACCACTATGATGCCTGCATCCTTACTTAAAGTCTGAGCCCGAATATACTTTTTCCCTTCAGTGACATTTTTTAGGTGTTTTGTCAGAACACAGATATGTCACTAACACAGATCCTTTTCATACATATTTGAACTTTCATTTCTTCTCAAATGCGATATGGCTATTTTTACAAATGAAGAATTCTCACACTTCCCAAATGTGAGATTCACATTTCCAACAGTCCTTTTAGCTATAGCTACATATAATAACTCCTCCATCCCACTACAGCTCTGCTGACTATCCTGTTGTCTTGAAAGTACGTTTTAAATTTAGTCCAGAGTGGTTGTAGCTAACATTTAAAGGACATCAGAGAAGAAAATAGTTCACATACAAATAAATATATACACTAAGCAAATAGGGGACATTCAGAAATTTTAGTTTTAACCCTGTAACTTATCAGAAGTCTCTAGTTAGTCTCTAATTATTTCTTTTTGGTTCCGCCAGCAGTTCTTCCTCATTTGTAACCAGAATTTTAGCTAGTTGAGGTTATTTACTTGGTAGGATGACTTGGGAGTTAATTTCTGGAGGTCTGAGTTATTAATTAACCTACATTGTCATTATGTTTTTATATAGGGCATGGAAGCACTATGAGGTCCTTCAGAGTTCTCATGGATCTTTCCAATTCAGTGAGCACACCATTTGTCCCTAATGTTACATTCTTTCTTTATATAAAAAGACATCAAAACACAGTGGAAAGCAATTCTGTAAGGGAGTTGCAAGGGTACTAATGAAAGGGGGCCTCTTTGGCCATTGTTTCTTGGGGGCACATAATCTAGCTGTTGGGGAAATAGTATTATCCTGTAGTGTGTGATTCAAAGCACATAGTTTTATCCTATAAAAGATACTATCATTTTTAGTACACTTCCAACCTGTGTCATAATTGATTTTTTCATGAGCAGTTTTTCATCCCATTAAGCCCATCTGGTTCTCGGTGATGTCACCTGCATTGAGACCAGTTAATGACCCAGAATAAGCTCATGAATGTGTTTGCTGTGCAAAGAAAAGAGTACGTTGACCAGTAGCAGTGCAGTAAAGCATCCTCCCAGGGTATGGGTGCTGTTGCTGACAGGACTATGGCAGCACAACCAGCAAGTCTTGAAGACATTTTTCTTCCAGAGAAGATGAATATATGAATATTTGTTCTTTTCAAGACAGCTCACTAATCACCCATAGGAAGTGAATTTTGCTTAGCTTTTAGTCTTTGATTTTGGTAAAATAGACAGGGTATTAGGCATATCATTCTTGGTAAAGGATATCAATGTAGCTGAATCCTCATGTTCTCATTGCTTTAATGATTTTGAGTTTTGGTCCAGGTAGCAAGCACTAATATGGTTAGAGAGAGGTTTATGTCTTGAAAGCATGCTGCCTATACACAAATTGCTGTTAGGAGTCTTTGCTTCAGAAGATGCACATAAACACAAGCACTGTCATGATCTGGGTAAATATGAAACCTCCTCTAGTTATCACTTACTTCTTCATGTTCCTGTCAGTTTTTTTTAACTGTCTGAGACAGAGTGGCCATCCAAATGCAGTACTGAAGTTGTGTACCCTGGGAGTGTTTTCCTTCAGCTCTATCCTTTAGAGCAGTGGTTCTCAACCTGAGGTTTATGACCCATTTGGGGGGGGTCACATATCAGATATCCTATATATCAGATATTTATATTACTATTCATAACAGTAGCAAACTTATAAAGTATCAGCACAATAATTTTATGGTTGGGGGTCACTATACCACGAGAAACTGTATTAAAGGGTTACAGTCTTAGGAAGGCTGAGAACCATTGCTGTAGAGTCTTATCTGAGTGACTCTGCTGGATGAACTGCTCTTGGTTTACTAGTTCTATCATGCCATTCAGGCTCATGTGGCTGCACATTCTTCTTCCTGCCACTTGGGTATAAAAACATATCCTCAGAGGCCGCAGACATAAATTAATGCAAAGTAGTCAACAGAAGAGAACTCCCTCTGAAGGAGCCTGGGCAATTTCCTTACTCAAACTTCAAGGCTTGCATGAACTTCTACAAATGCTTAACATCAATTCAGAAAGCATTTTATCATGAGGAAAATTATTAGTTGAAGAAATTAGCTTGGGTTTGCTTCCAAATGATAGAAATACCTGTTGATTTTCTCCTATTTGGTGCTGCTAAATTCTCCCATATAGTGCCCCTACTTATCAGAGGTACTGGGTCTGTTAGCTCAGTTATTGATTTCTCTGCTATAAAGACTACAAGGTAGCTTGGCTGGTTCTGCAGCCCAAGCTTGTGTTAAGTCTTCTCTTGCTCTCATCCCCATTAAAACTGACAGAATTTTATGTGTCTAAGGGTTAAAATAGCACAGAAAATATTTCATAAATTGCCTCCCCAATTCCAGAATACATGTCAACTCTCACCGATACTGTCTCTGATAGGTAACAGAATATAAATCCCTTCGTTTTTCATCTTGGAAGGATCATCTTGACATGTTGTGTGAGCATGAACCATTTACTTCACTGAAGTATCAGGTACCTGAAGTTTGTAGGTTTTCTCTCCCATTCCTATCTTATACATGTCTTACTGACGTATTGATAGTGTTTCCTAATTTCTTATCATCAGGCATAAAGAATGTAATGTCATTGATACTGTGGTCTGGTATAAGATTTGATAGAAGGAGACAACCGAGGTTCCCCTTGAGAAAAGCTGATCATACTCCAATTAAGGATGCAAGGGTATGCTGTTTGCACCAAGAGTATTTCATTGGGGTGTCTCCAGTCCATTATGTGTTCCTGAGAACTTGCATAAAAGGGTGTTTTTCAGGTCAATAGTTGCATGCAAGTACCTGAATTCACACTGAGTTCCTGGAAGCTAATACAAAAAGAACAGCAGGAGTTTTCAAGTCACTATCTATGACCATTGCAACAGTCTCTGGTCATTCTTCAAAGATTATGAGGAGTTAGAGGGGAAGATGACAGGTAACCACACTGCTGATTCTTTAAAATCTTTGATGGAAGCCTTACTTCACTTTCCTGAGACCCAAATATAGCTTCTGTCAATGACAATGGGAGTGATATATGTTTCATGGGCTTCTACTGAGTCTTTCCTTCCACAGTGGCCCTCACACCCTGCTTCTAGAGTCAACATGAAAACAAACAAAATCTAATGTGAGTTGTATTTCAAGCAAGTTCATGTTTTATTTGACCATAATACTGCTAGTCACAGTATTTTAGGTCCTTAAGAACAGACATCAATTCAAGACTATTATGTAACAATTCCCCTCAAGTCTGAGAATTCACTGAGCATTCTAAATGTGTTCTTGGGATTCTGCTTATTGTAGAGCCTTGCAACATTGTCTCAAGGCCACTTGTATTGCTTACTTGATTTTATTAGGTAAAGGGTTTGCAGTAGAGGTTTCAGTGAATGATCTAATGTCAAAACTACAGTGTCTTCACTGTGGTGACTCAAATCAAACTTTTGGTCTCAGACCTAGAGTTTATTATATCAGTTTAAAAACACTTGAGTAAATTACTAATCTATTTAATTTCAGGGGGACATTATCACTACTGCTACATATATGTGAATCAAATAAGTTTGATTACTTATATATCCCCACCCGCCCCCCTTTTCTAGCTAAGAGAAATCACTTGTCTCACTCATTTAGACTCCAGCCCTTGCCACATTTCTTGAGTTTTGACTTCTATGTAATCCTCATGCAAGTCCTGTGCAAACCTTGCAAACATTTGGAATATTTATTTTTCTGGCCTTGGAGAATGGTGAGACATGGCTTTAATCATGGATTTAGGGCAACAGAGTACCGTGTGTGTGTGTGTGTGTGTGTGTGTGTGTGTGTGTGTGTGTGTTTTCAGGTAATGATCATGGATTTTAAGACTTTTACACAAGCTGACAGTTCCACAAGATTTTAAACAATATTTTACATATTAGAAGGAATCTAATTTTCACTTAAAAGTGCTTAAATTTACATAGAAGTTTGAAAGTTTTGTCTGTGTAGGTTCAGCCAGAATCTCCAGGAATTTCAGAATACTATTATTTCCTAATCAATATTCCAAATTTCACATAAGAAAGCTGGAAATACTGAGAATTTCACTTGTAGCTTAGGAAATAAATAAACAAGTAGTTATTTTATTCCCAGATGTATTGCCTCCAAACTTCCTGAAGAGGACTCCCTTTCACAATGGTCACAGAAGCTCTCTAGCTCTCAAGTGGTGACACTGCCCTGGAGCTAAAGGACTGACTGAGAGTGCCAGTGCATTCTGAGAACTCAAGTGCATTACAAAAATCAATCCCAAGTCATGGGCCTTGGAGTGACTGTCACCACTGGGGAAATCAAGCACATCAACTGCCTGGCTCTTGAGGCACCAGTTTCCGTCTCTACATCACAGTCAGTCATGTCCTATGCTGTGGATTACTACTATCCGATTTCTCTTTGCTGAGAAGCTCAACACTGAATTTTAGCACATGGGCTTGATCAAAGCCATCGTCTGAGTCTGTCTTTGTGGGACTAGCTTCTGCTACCAATTCTTTATCAATTAGCTTCCAGTTAGGAGAAAAACCACCAAGGGAAAGTTTAATATAGAACATTATATTAGATGGCATAACAAGAATTGGACCATGGGAAGCTAGAAATATTTAAAAAGAACATTAAAGAATTTCTTAAGTCACGAAAAGACAGAGGGATGGGGAGGAGGCACTGGATGTGGAATAGTCAGAGAGTGGGTGGGGAGTAGAGGGGAATAAAACATGGAGTGTAAAAAGTAAATAAATACATTAATTAATAAAAAAGTGTTTCTTAGGACTGAATTAGAGTTCCTGAAGAAGAAACAGGCATGGAAGTAGTTCTCTTTGCTGAGTTAATATTTAAACATCTTGGAGGCACACTTCAGTAAACTTATTGAGAAATTTCCAAGGTATCACCAGTAAATGGTGAGCAGAAGATGATATTTAGAGTGTAAGTGGCTAAGTCAAACGAGTGAACTACATAAATCAGGGTTCATCATCAGAAAGCCTAATTAGGGTCTTCCATTGGATACCCCCAAAAGTAGACGGAACTATTCTAGTCCCTCATCAGCATCATTGACAGACGTGTGGTAGAAAGAACAAAGAAACCAAACAGTTGTGCTCCAGTGCTGACAAAGAAGCCCTCCATCTACAAGAACTCCCTCCACCATTGCCCATCACTGGAAATGTTTACTTCATGTATTTGCAGGGCTGATATGATGGCTTGGTAAAGTACTCCACATATGAGTATGAGGATCCGAGTTTGGATTCCTAGTCCCAAAATAAAATGGCAGGTATGGTGGCACAAACCAGTGACCCTAGTGAGGAGGAGATTGAGGCAGTGGATGGCAGGACCTGGATGTCTGACCAGTCTAGCCAAATTGGTGAACTTGAGGTTCAGAGAGAGAGTCTGTCCAAAAACAAGATGGCAGTGATAGAGGAGGTCATTGCACATACACAAGTACACATAAGCACACACATGTATATATGCATAAACCTCACATAGATTTTATGCTCTTAGACAATCTTACTAAAGGCTTTAATTACCATTATCACAGAAGCAAAAATGACATCTTAGATGCGGGACAGTTAGAGCAACTAATGAGTGCTATGGTTAACCCCTCCTGCCTCCACCGCTTTCTTTCCTCCTCCTCATTTTCTAGTGTGTCCACGATATAGCCTTATACAGAAATATCCAACATTTCTGTAGTTTTCTGAGTTACTGATTAAAAACACCCTAAATTGGAGCTTAGTGAGGAGGCCAATAGAAGACATTAGCTTAAAATACTGATGTAATTTTATTAAGTGATATTGAGAATAAATCTGGCATTACCAATCTCATTGTGATCTTAATTCTCCTTCTTTCTCCCTACCCCTATTCTGTAGCACAGATAATACAATTATATTTTTTAAAGCCTGAAGACATCTTTTCCATTGTTTCTGATTTGTAGTGGCAGTGATTGGATTTTAGCCCAAAAATACTGTCACAATTACCTGGCTCCCTGGTGGCCTGTGGAAGTGTTATCAATTTAACAAGAGGGATTCTCCTAATCCTGGCTGTCAGTTTATGTGTGTCCCAGTGGACAATTGGAAGCCTTTGCCAGTACAAAGTCTGCACTTATGCTTGCCCTAACTCAAATCACTTATTAACCCTTAAAGGATCGGGGTATGGGAGGTCACTGAGGAGGCTGGTAAGCCCTTTTTGTTAAATTGTGTTCTAATTTCAATTGCAAACTAACATTTTCCAATTTCGGAGTCAATAAACAATATAGTTCTCCAAGCAATCAAAACCAGGCTGGTGAATTTCCAAGTAGAACCCCTGCTACCACTGGGTGAGCCAACTGCGTCATGGGCCTGGTACTGTTCACTCAGTAGACAGTGTCGGGCAAACCTTCTACAACAGATAAAACAAAACAAGATACTGGAGGCCAGCACTGTGACCTTCCTGGCTCTTCTCTCAGTGAGGCCTAAATAATAAAGTCTCCCTTCGCTTCTCATTCTTCTCATGTTCCCTGCACTGTATCAGTTGGGATATTTGCTTTCAGTCTATACAAAGTACCTGACTATCTTTACGTTCTCCAAAAAAAGACAATCTAATAGAGGGTAACATGGACTCACATAGCTAAGAGACACATGAAGGCCTGGAGTGAGCAAATGTACCAAGTACATTCTGGAAGTTGGCAGCTGACAGAGGCTGAGCAGCAAACACAAGACTATCTCCTGTGCAGGTGGCATCTGTGAGACCACACATCATTCCCTGTCACTGGAGGGTGTGGGATCATGAGCCTTCCTTTGGCAATAGGGTCATCTATTTATCTCATGGTTAGGTGAAACAAAGGGATTGGGTACTGACTTGTCCAAGTTACTGATTCTCTTTCAGAAATTTTATATATATATATATATATATATATATATATATATATATATATATATATAACCTCCTGTCTTGGGCAACTTACCTATAGAGGTCCCAGGAGGTGTTTATAAAAAATAAACTAATAGATATCTGATCACTCAGTCAACAAAGATCCATCCAAAATGTATAAAGTGCATAGTCTTGCTTCAACTCAATCAATGAGCATGTTCTTTGTATGTGTATATGAATGGGCATATTCATGTTCTTGTAGATAAACATGTGTTACATTTATTTGTGAATATGTATATATGTAGAAAAGAGAGAAACATCATTAGCTGCCATATTTTGGGTGCTATCTATCTATCTACTATCTACTATCCATCTATCTATCTATCTATCTATCTATCTATTATCATCTATCTATCTATCTATCTATCTATCTATCTATCTATCATTTTTATTTTCCAGTTTTTGAAATAGGATCTCATATTGGTTTAGAATTCAATATGTATGAAAGGTGAGTTGACCTGCAAGCCTTGGCACATGAATTCAAAGAACACCACCATGACAACCTCTTTTTTCTCTTTTCTTTTTTTAATATGCGAATTCTGTGGGGATTGGACTCAGGTCCTCTGGTGTGAAAACATGCATTTTTCAGATGAAGCCCTTACCCAAATCAAACCCAATTGCTGTCTACTTTCATCCATGTCTGCTCTGATACTCATATCCATCTCAATCTCGCTGCTAGATTTCTTTTAATTTATAGAATAGAAGCAGTAACTCCTCATGGTTGGCTATTTCCGTCCTGGAGTACAGGGCCTTTTGACACATGCTAGGCATGCTGAACTTCATCCCTAGCCTTCAGTGGTCAAGTCTGTGGATGTCAATAAATCCCTTTCCTACAGCACTCTCATTCAGCCTTTCCTCTTGTGGCCAAGTCTTGGTAGCTTTAGGATTTTTTTGAACCCCTGTTCACGGGAGCATTTGGGAAGGAAATAGTACCACTGGAATCTATCCCCAGGGTCATAGTAAGCATCCATGGCAAGAGATTTTTTAACACAAAAATGTTGCATAAAGCATATTCTAGAATCACTTTGGATTTCAGTGACCTGTGCTTTCTCTAATACCTACCATTGGTCCAAAATGAAACAGGCATTGGTACAGAGTCTGTTAGAGTGGAGTCATAAGTGTGTGGGCAGGCAGAGAAGGAACAAAAGGACGGGATCCTTTATTCACCTACTGGCTGTGTCTCTTACCAGCTCCATGAGGTCTTTTATGATTATTGCAACGTAAACACACAGGAACAAATATCCACATGCATGTGCACATGCTTGTGCATATGCAGAAATAGGGGCAGCAGTCAAATGTGTGGACTCTCAAATGCACGGGACTTAGATTAAAATATTATTCCAATCACCTAATAATTGGATAATGAAGCAATCACATGCCTATATCCTTGAATTATTTATTTTGTGGCCATAAATATTTCCCTTAACCACTCTGAACTAACTTTGCATCTGGATATTAACAACTACCTTATAGGTTTGTGCTCATGATTAAGAAAAAGAAAGGATAGCCAATATTGACTGATCTGTGCATAGATTTTTGTATGTGTATTATATTTATAAAATATAAAGTTCTATATGTTGTAAGATATTATTGTGGGGTTGGGGATGGTAGTGCATTCCTGTGCTTTAAAGACTGTTTTGGCTTCTGAGTTAGAGGCCAGTCTGAGATACAGAGTGAATTGCAGGCTAGCTTGGCCTATACTATGAGTTCTTATGGAAAAAGGAAAGAAAAATAGCCAGTAAGTAAAAAAGATGTTACTGCACCGAGCAGCTGGTTCGAGGACTATCAGCAAAATGAGCTTCACATTCATCTCACCATCACCTCTGATTAAAACGTCACTTGGGAAGTAAAGACCTTTCATTCTGAAATGATCCAAGGCCAATCAAAAGGTTAAACAGCAAGCCAGCCCTCTGACTTTCCAATCAAAGGCAAGTTCCACCTGCCACCTGTGTTTATAAGGAAGAGAAAGAGCAGCAGCAGTACACCGAGGTGAGCTGTGCCTAGTTTGAGAGACACCTCACTATGGAACTTTGAAATCCATTACACTGAAGCCTCTGACACATTTGACCTCTCCTTGCAGGTGAGGCAGGACACAGATACAAGTTTGATGTACACACAGTTACATATGCAGAATGAGGGAAAGTAAGAGAGTATTGCAATGCACTCTATGCTTTGGAAAGCCTGAAACATTTAGGACTGTGCAGCAAGCTGAAAACACAGATAGGGTCTTTATGTCACCATCTTCGGGCAGAAATCTTTCTTTAGGGAGGTCAAGTCTCTGCTCTAAAGTTTTTGTAACACATTTATAACTCCACTCACATTGTGAAGAGGAATCTGCTTCAGGTAAAGTGAACTGATTTTTTTTACTTTTTGTTTGGTTTTACTTATTCATTTAGGCGAACTGATTTTAAGAGTTGACCTCACAGCACACCCACACTGTAGCCACATGCCAGCGAGCCTCTAGGCTCTGGTCAAATTGTCAATAAAGTGTCCTGTCGCAGTAGAGAAGAACCTTGAGGTGCCTGTGAAAACTCGGAACAGGATAGATAGACTACAAGAAGTGACAGAAGGTGAGAGTTTATTTTCTAATTAAAAAAAAAAAAAACCCAAGCAGTAAAATTTTGCTAGGAGCAACAAATTCACTAAAGTTTAGACACTCAAAAGGGCTGATATCTCAGCACAACTGAGCATTTATTCCCACAAGTCAGGAAAATGGTGTGGTAAAGACCACTGGTGCACCTGCCTGTGAGTCACCTAGACAACTAGGAGATGATCAAACTAGTCTAACCATGAATGTGCAGTGGTCCTCGTGCTTCATGATGATTAGAAATCACTTTTTAGCTGATAAAACCTCAACCATCAGGCTGGTCACTTGGGTCTTCCCACTAATAGATAGATACAAGATAAGGTCCAGCATTGAGCAAATTTGTAAGAAGCACATGATTCCTTTACAGATATTTTGGTGACCATACTTGGAGAAGTATTACTCCAGAAACGACCCTAGCACCAGAGTGTGAATGAAGGTAGCAGGGGTGGGGGGTGGGGCAAGACAGCAGCTTGTGACTAGAGTCACTAGGCTTTACTGATGGCCCTAACTTCTGGCTTTGTCCTCTGAGCTCATGGGAATGGAGCGGTTCTCATAAACATAAGCATCATAAATAGCTGTATAAGGTACCTGTCTTTTTACTTGTATGTCATTTTATCATGACAATCCAGGACAATGGCTCTATTTGTTATCCCACAGTGATACCTGGCACCGATGCCTTTACTCACAACCCGCCCTTTCTTAGATAAGGATAAGGATATGAGGCAAACCCAAGTGACAGGATACTTTAAATGCTGAGCTCAAACTTTCTTCCTAACCAATCACGTTTAAGGCTTGATAAAGGACAAAATGACTATTGTGGTTCTTTGGCTCTTGCTATATACCACTTTAACATGGTTGTTTTCTACTAACCTATGTAAAATCACCATATATTTCTGAAATCCATGCAGGGAATGTGCTTCACATTTTGGTGGAACCCACCAGTTATGTAAATATTAGTCATTCTACACAGTGCATGATGACTATGTTCATCCTGTTGCCCTCTACACAGTTTCCAGAGCCAATCTCATCAAATATAAAGACAAAGCCTCAAAGTTGCTCAAGCTAACGTCTTAGCTCGGTTCATAGGTCATGTCTTACGTTTCCCTCATCACCATCATGGTTACCCTACATACTTTGGGACTTGGTTTGCAGGTGCATATTCCAACTGATCCTTGAGATTGTAGCTGTGACCTTAGATACATCCAGTCATTTAGGGCTGTGTTTCTCAGCTCAGTGGCACACCCGTTCTTACTCTAAGCCAAGCATAATCATCAGGATCTGCATGCTGTGATCTGCCTCTCTTTGAGTCAGTTACTTCCTTGGAGTTGCTCTAATTTAGGATTATTGGGCCTAGGATAACCATATATTTTGATTTTTAAGATGTTATCATTTTCAATTTTGATTTCCATTCTGAAATAATTATTTCCAGCACAAACTCAGACTTTTATTAGCTCATTCCCCTACAAGGTCACTGTGGAATAAGAATTAACAGATTCCTCTAATTTCAAAGAGGGTGTGATAGTACATGAATAATAAAAGACAATAGCAGTTCAGAGGGATGGAAATTTAAGTTGGCTCAACAGAAAAATGCACATAAAACTTTAGTAGGTTTCTTAAGCAAATTCAAAACTTGCACAAGCAAAGACAAATGTCTGCCTCAAAAGCCCCAGAGACTAGAGTTTGACTCCCACAGCCTGTGGAAAGGAAATAAATGTATGGTGGCACATGACTATAATCCTGATCTCAGGAGGCAGACGCAGGCAGGTCCTTAAGGCTGATTGAGCTATGCCCATTCCTATATTCCACTCTGAAACTGACTAGGTATTCCTAGGATGAATTGGATCTGCAAACATGACTATTTTCAGCTCAAATGGGGAAAAACAGATCTCTCCACCCAGACTTGTATAGACAGAATATATGCTTCAGCAAAGAGTTTCATTTGTTAGTATAACAGCACTCTTTTTTTCTATCTGGAGGATGTACTTTTTGTCTCTCAATTTGAGATAGGACCCCAGGAACAGTTTATAGTAAGATTTGTGGACCAAAACTTTTAAGTATGTACAAAGTGCAGTTCACGAATGTCAGAGTATTTCTCAAAGTGTGCTGTCACAATCATTTCAGACACCACATAAGTTAATCAAGAATAGACTGTCCTTCCTTGATATTAAAGCATATCCATTATCATTCTGCAAGACCTTGAATATGTCCCTTACCTTAGTTCTGAGAAGAGAGAGATCATTTTTCTAGGGAGAGTATATATTGTGGTATGAAACACAGAATACAGAGCAAGGGGACATTGCTAAGAATTGCTCTAAACTCTGACAGGATGCTACTGTACCACTGAGATTCATTATCACTTTACAGTGTGCACAAAGGGAACACATTTGCACTGCCACCTTAGGAGCAAGCAACCACTTTGTCAGCACCTTCGATGCTCAGCTGAAGACTCTATCCGGAAAAGCCTTTATATTTTGACAGACCATCAATCACAGCCCTTGGGCAATTGGCTTCCACCTATGGTGATATGGGAAATCAATCATGATTCCCAGAAGGCAGAGCAACTGCTTCCAAAGGTCACATTCAACAATTGTGGCTGTTTTCCTTCAGGAGTGTAAAAGGTATATCTCTGGATTCTTCTTGAGTTTTAGTCACCAGTTTATGTCTAGTCACCAAGATATGATGAAGTCTGTATCATTGGCAGAGGGAAAGTTAAGCAGAAGGGCTGTCATTTTCAAACACTACCATGTATATCAAATTAAACTTGGAAATATGGAAATTATGCAATTTCAAGTTTCTCACATAGATGCCATGGCTTTTCTCTAAAGGTAAATTTGATGCATTTCAGCTTTCTTGCACACATGGTTTCTAACAATAGACTACCTCAGCACTTACAATCAGCACAGTCCCATCCCTACATTTCTTTGCTGTATGTCAATCAACTGACAATCTCTGTCTTTTTCTCCTTTAGAACATATCTCCTATTTACCCCTATTTTTCCATTTTCCCTTTTAAAATAATGCAGAATTGCGCCTAAATTGCTGAAATGTCTTGTTTAACTTCCTGCTTGAAGACTATCTGTCCAGTTCACACTGAAATTCTATCCCTCAGATATGCTTTTTGCCAGGCCTTTCTTTCCACACATTAGAAAGGTGTTCACGCAGATGAAGTTACCCAGGTCCACTAGATGAAATGTATAAAACACTCAAAGACATGTATGATTGTTGGCAGTTTGAACATGGATCTACAGATGCAGTGTCTTTTGGGTTTTTGTTGCTCCTAACTGACTTTACTGCTGATCGCCAACAAATCATTCATTGCCTTGTACCTTCCTCAGCCATGTACAGTTGTCCATCTGTATTTGGCAGGGTTCTCTACAAGAACAGAATACATAGAATAATCATATATTAAAAGGGAAATTGTCAGATTTGTTTAAGGAATATGATTCACATAGTCCAACAATAGCTGTCTCACATCAGAAAGGCTGTATTCTGGTAGTTTCTCAGTCTACAAGGCTGTATAATCCAGCAATCCCAATGTACTGATGAAGACCTAGAAGACTCATGGAGGTCTCTTTAGTCTCCAATAGAAGCCTAAAGAAGCTGGTTCTAATACCGTGTGTCTTAGGTACTTTTGTATTGCTGTGTAGAGTCATCATGGCCAAGGCAACTTATAGAAGGAGTTTATGATTTCAGACGGTAAGTCCATGACCATCACTGCAGGGAGCATGATGACAGGCAGGCAGCTATGACACTGGAGCAGTAGCTGAGAACTCAAATCATTATCCACATGCATGAGGCAGAGAAAGTTAATGGGACGCCATGGGCTTTTGAAACCTCAAAGCCCACCTTCAGTGACACATTTTCTCTAACAAGACCGTACTTCCTAATCCTTTCCAAATGGTCCCATCAAATGAGGACCAAGAATTACAGTGTATCTGCCTATGTCGACCATTCTCATTCAAGGAACCAGAGCAGTGAAGGAATATAGTAAAAGCAGCAACCGAGTCGATGAGCCTGACATGGAGTGTGAAGGCAAGCCAGCCAAAGCAGGTTTCCCCTTCCCATCCAGGCTGCTACTTGAAGATACCTCCCATGTTAGAGCGAGATTTTCCACTTTATTAATCCTATTTTCTTTAATTAATTTAAATACTTCACAAAACTTCTAGTGGTTTGATTTTTAGTTGATTTCCATGGCTAGTCAAGACGCTGGCCAAGATAAGGTATTTCTCTGCCATTAGAAACCACCAACTGGTGTCTATGGTGTAGTCTAATTATGCTTTTATAACAACATAGCACATACTGGATATATTAAAAAACAGCCTTGAATAGAGGATTTGTGTCTGGTCTTATTATATCTTGTTATGCCACATTCAGCTCATATCACTGAGACCTGCTCTTTTCTGAAGGGCAATGGAGGAGGAACGGATCTGGGGTAGAGGGAGGTTGGAGGGGCACTGGGAGGAATGAAGGCAGGGACACTGTGGTTGAGATATATTGCATGAGAGATGACAATAACAACAACACAAATTATTTTCTCTATGCAGTGGAGGCTGGGAAGTCTAAATTCAAGGAAGCAAAAATGGGGTCTAGTGACTATCCCTCAGGTGGAAGATAGCTGTCTGACTACGTGCTCACCAAGCTTGCCCTTATTACTTGGAGGAGAAAACAGTACAGAACCGAAGGCTTGTGTTACTATGTCTGACTTTGTGTGGACACTAAGGGATCAGAGCTAAGGTTCTTATTCTCGGTTGGCACTGAGCTAGCCCTGCAGCCCATCTTCTCTTCCTCACTAAACCCACCATCATAATGTTTCTGTCTCTGTCTCCCTCTTCCTCTTCTCTCTCTCTAGATATAAATCCTAATAGCTTAAGTCTAAGTTGCTTCATCTGGTCTAGACAGACAGGGTTTCTCCCATGATCCCTCACTCTCCAGTAGCCCTTAGTGGACAGTTTAGTTCTTTTCTTCAGATCACCCAGCTCATAGCACGCAATAGCCTCGTTTGATCTTACTGGATTATAAATTCTGCATGACCGCCCGTGCTCTCTCTTGTCACATGGTTCAGGCTTCACAGGAACTGGCTGCTTGGCTGAAAGCCATGTCTTCCATTCTGCTCATCTCAGAACCCCCCACAGCCTCCTCACCAATTCTGCTCTGACACTGCTACTTGCTTAGGCTCATACATATAAATCTAAAATCAGTTCTCTGATGTCATATTTTAGTCATGCTTTGCCAAAATCTTTTATTTTCCACCAGAAGCCCACTGCTCCAAAGCTGTGTGTTTGTATTTCCATCCTTGTCCTAACCCTTTCTTACCCACATTGCCTTCATGCTTGGATGGTTGAATCCATGATATTTCAAGCAGAATGTCTGATAGCAGTTGCTTTTGAATGTGAGACAAAGGAAATGCTGATTAACTCTAGAGAAGCATACCATTGCAACAACAGGGCATGACAGGAAAAAGCAATAGTATGGATTTTGTATTTGTTAACAATCCAATTATGAAATGTACGGATAGGGATTTGGTTCACGAGTGCACCCCTTCAAACAGGCAGAGCAAACATATTTTACATATGAGTCTGGATTTGAAAATCATGTGTAGGATAGAAACTATGTAGAATATTCCTTACATGGTGATTGACAGTCACAAATTGCTTAGCAAATTGCTCCTGAAATGGAGAAACTTGAAATGGTTGGCCTCACTCTAGAATATATATCATTAGAAAGAAAAGAACTTTAAATAGCTAGCACAATTCTGCCAGAAAAAAATGCCTACACTCTGAAAGTCATGTGAGAAACTGACTTCTGAGACCAAATTTATCTCCATTTTGGGGTGCCAACTCACCATTCAGAAAGGCAAGCTTGCTCTACTTGCTCACGTCATACATTTGCTGATATGTTTTTCTAATACCTATTGGGATTCATATAGCAGGTAGCCTATAAAAATGAGCCATTTGATTCACTGGTCTCTGCCTTGCAGGTTGAGAAAGATAGTGTCCTGTCTTTCTTTTCCCACTCTGCATGATCAGTCACCATGCTGTGGAGACCTCACAAGCCACTGCACCCAGAGCATGGTAGATCAGGCACCCAGTAATACTGTCTGCAAAGCCTGGAATGTCAGGGACACTGGAACCCATTTTCCTTATACAAAGCCAGGGGAAAATATTGCTGAAAGCTCGCCCAATTAGGATCCCTAGTGGGGGGGATGCCTTCTAAGGGGAGCACAGTTCAGGAAAATGCTACAGTGATAAAGAACTTTAATAAATCCACTATTTTGTAGGTCTTAGAAAAAATCCTATTACCCCCAGGTGAGTGATAAGTGCCCTGGAATCTTTCAACTGTAACTCCAAGCAACATTTTCTCCATGATACTCCTTTTAAATTTTCATTAGGGTAAAAATAAATGGATATTTATCCTACTTATTGAAGTTACCTCAAAATTATAAGTAGGAAAATCTCATGTATTTACTTGCAAGTTTCCTGTTTTTGTTAAGTTGGATCTCTTTCCCTATAAAAACCCATGCCCAGTTAAGTCTCAGAATGGCCCACAATGTCCTTTAAATTTTTCATTGTGCATACATTGGAGAAATAAAAGCCCTAGACCTGGGGCAGAACCAAATCTAGCCATAGTTTGGGACAAAGATTTTGGATTTTAAATTTTGATGCCTAAGTCCCGAATTTCTACTTCTGGACCATGAATTGCAGAGAGTAATTTGGGAGATTAGGTAGACTCTCTCTCTCTCAGAACCCACAGGAAGGTCCTACGAGATGCTCTGTGGTTAAGAATGCCTGCTGTGTGAAAATCAGGATCTGTGTTTGGACCATCTTGTGTCTGAAATGAAGTGGAATGGGGAGGGAAGAGCCAGCCAGTCTGAAAACTGGTCAGGTCCAATTCTTTGTAAACTGATAATGCAGAGAGTGACGCAAATCTGGATTCTAGACTGTCATGTGGAGACACAAAGAGACACATGCAAAAAGTCTCAGCATAGCATAAAACTGGCACAAAAGTCCTCATGGGGATTAGCAGAAGCATATGGTCAACATATGGTAGAATCTAAATGAAGTGTCTCGGGTGTTTATAGTGGCACAGCCACAGGGACACTCCTATATTTCTTCCTGCTCCACTGTTTTTCATCTCTTTTCTGAAGAAAGGGGCAGGGACCTCTTTGAGATGCTCCCTTTCTCTATGGGAGAGCTTGGCCACTTGGTACTTGCATACTTGCATTTTTCTGTGTGTCCTGTAGAGATAATGTCTACCTTGCACATAGTAATGAATATAGCTTAGTTAGCACTAGTAACATTTTGATGCCTCATAACCAATGTTATTATTACAATGCTGCTTGCCTACTAAACTGGAAATATGTGAGGGCCTAGGCAGTGTTTACTGTGGATAGCTTCACTATTGTAGTATTTCTTTACATGTTTTTAATACAGGCAGTCCTCAAGGGGATATGGAAAAGCAGAATTGTGTGGAATGAAAAGAATTTTGCTGCTCTCAGTGAAGAGAAACCTGTTGAGTTTGATTTTGAGGTCACCAGTCTAATTGGGGTTCCAGCACCCAAGCAGTCTCAATAAGACAAGAAGAAGAGGAGTACACCTTCCATGGCTAATTCTTTTCTCTGGTAGACAGCTTAATTTTCAATTATCTATGTGTGATCAATGGGCACCTCTCATAGGAAACTTGTTTATACTGGCAGAAATCTGTGTAGCTCTCATCTGACCAATGGTTTAGTTTATATTGCCTGGTCTTTGCATTTTTATTTCCTCAGAAAACTGGGAAAAACATTTTCTGCAGTGATCTCTAATTCTTCAGACAGAAGTGTTCAGTATAGAACAATAGATGCTGTCAAGGGTGATAGAATTGCTTTGGGTAAGAGAAAGTTAAACTCACATTCCCGGGGATGCCAGGGCAACTGGAAATTACTATATCAGCATTTACTACACATGCGCTGCCAAGTGCAGCTTCGTCAAGGGAACACAGCTATCCTTGCTGGGGGCCAGAGGTCAAGATGGAGGGCCTAATTCTCCTCAAGTAGCCTATTACTAAGGTCATTTATGACCCATAATCTTGTTTCTCTTTGCATAATCTTATTTCTTTCATCTGTCTGCAGAAAATACTGCCAAGGCCTGTCTTCTGCAGGGTTAATCTAACTTTGTGGGATTTTCAGATTTTTCTTTTCGGCTGGCTGCCTCACCAATTGCTCCTATAAACCAACCTCTATATTTCTCATTGCTCCATGGCAGGGCATTTTGAAACTACCCTGTTCTCTATCTTGCATGCCATATTGCATCCTTAACATGTTATATGTGGATATCTTAGCTTTCTCACCCATCAAGTCCACTCAGTCTGATGCTGACATCAGACCTGGGACTGATGGATGCTGATCAGTGAAACTGGAGGGGGTCTGGTAAGCCAGCCTCTTTTCCATCTTTTATCTTTATGTCTAATATGTCCTTGTAATTCACAGACAATAGAGATGACAGTCTAAGTCAGGAGTGGGCATACCTGTGGACAGCCTCCTGCCCAGAGGGAAGGTTTGGGCTTCTGCTGAGGAAAACTGGATTTTAATTCTATAATTGCTTAAAGTGTGGCACAATGTGAATGCTTCATTTTCCTGCTATGAACTTTATTAATAGAAACCACCATAACTCCTCTAGCTGTCTCTCTGTTGTATCCTAGTTCAAGTTAGACAGTAGGTAAGAATGGATTCTTAAAAATAGTCAAGTGTTAAATATTGACTTTGTTTAGCAATAGCATTCTATAAAACAACTCTACCCTTTTGAATTCCATGGACAATGCTATGTTGACCTCCACAGCAAGTCTTTTAGACTGATGTTCCCCAAGGAGACACTGGCCTTTCAGATACAGCTTTCTATTTCTTGGTCCACTGCATTCCCTGTGCATTGGCCTGCGTCTGCCTTTTCAGTTGTAATCAGCTTTCAGCATTGTTTACAATCTCCAAGTTATTTTTCATGTTTGACCAGAGGTTGGCACCAACTAATAGATGTTTACCAAGCACTGGCTACCTATAGATGTTGACCAAGCACTGGCTACCTCTATGAGACATTGTGCTAGTTCTTGGGGATACCAGGGCAACTAAAGCCCAGATGCAAAATGTAAGAAATCTACATTTGCAGTTAGGCTGCCCCTAAGAAGGGACGAAAAGAATAGGCCATTCACAAAGAGGATTTCCAGGTTGTATTACTGAGAGCTGCTGTGTCTACTCCACTGACTGAAGGGCAGTACATAACTTCATACAGCAACATATAAACATGTAAAATATGCTCTTCTACAGCATCTCATGAAAACAGCAATGATGTATTAACCATTTAATGTGATTTCTATTGTGTGGTGTTCAGATAAAATATACTAATGATAACATGGGAGCTTCTCTAAGAGACTGAGAACAGGAGGCCATCTAAGCTTGCTGGAATTTTGGGGAAGTGATAGTAAAGAAAGAGCCTCAGAGGATAAGCAAGGCTGAGGAGCACCATGAGGTGATTTTTGAGGTGTGCTTTACGGGACAAAAGCAGATTTGCCAAGTTGAATCCCATAGTTTCATGGACTTTGGTTAAAATACAGAACTAGAAAGACAGATTTGGAGTAGATTTACAAGGTTTTCCCATGCCATTTGAATGTAAATTTAGTTTATCACACCATAGGAGGCTATTAAAGATTTTTAATGAGAAGCTTTGATATGGAGAGAAAAATCCTTGTGACCGAGAACAGAGGATCCTGTAGGAGCTGAGTAAATAAGAAAAAAGAGAACTTCATTCAGGGGTTTCCTGTGGCTCTTTCAAAATACAAATATGTGTACCCCTTCACTAGAAAATTTCTATCAGAAATTTTAGAGCAAGTACTAGTTTTCAACACTGACTAGGTGATCATATTAATTTATGTCAATAAAATTATATTTACAGCAAGAATTGTCTCATTAATTAGGCTGTTGTTAAACAGGAAATCTCTAGCTCAGGACGGTCTCAAACTCACCATGTAGCCCTGATACCTCAAGTGCCTCCATTTCCCAAGTTCTGAGATGAAAGGTGTCTTAGTGACTGTCCTATTGCTGCAAAGAAACAGTGTGATCAAGGTACTTACAGGAGAAAGATGTTGTTTGTTCTTTTGTTTGATCTTTACTTTTGTCTTTTGAGACAGGGTTTCTCTGCTGACCCTGATTGGCTGACCCAAGCCATCCTTTGTAGACTGGGCTGGCCTTGAACGCACAAAGATCTGCCTGTCTCTGTCTCCTGAGTAATGAAATTAAAGGCACGTTCCATGTTCCACCACTGCCCACCAGAATAAAGCTTTTAACTGGGTGGGGGCGTTCTTACAGTTTTAGAGAGTGAGTCTCTGATCATCATGGTGGGAAGCACAGCAGCAGGCTGTGTAGTAGCATGGTGTAGTAGCTGTGAGCTGACATCTTATCTGCAAGTTGGAGGCAGATAGAGAAAGAGACTGGGCCTGGAGTGACATTTTAAAACCTCAAAACCCATCCTCAATAATACACCACCTTCAACACAGCCACACTTACTACTTCTCAAAACAATCTACCACTTAGATACTAAGCATGAAAATACCAGCCTTCGGAGAGCCATCTCATTAGAACCACTGTGATAGCTATGCACTGCCATGTCCAGTTAGTTCAGTCCTGGGTACTGAACTCGAGCTGCACGCTCTTCCCGATGAGCTACTCCTTCACCATGTTTAGGTGTTTTAAAGAAAATCTTTGCTTATCAAGTAAAGATAATCTTATATCTTAACTATTTGATAGGTTGTTTGTTACATACTCTGGTTCAAAGGTGTATAGGGAGGGCACTGGTAGGAATCTTAAGGCTTTTCACAAGTTAGTCAGTTGTGCCCCAAGTTACAACTACATTCTCCTATCAGCATATCAGCCTTTCTTGCAAAGCACTTGAATAGTCTAAATCTTGTGTCATATTTACAACATTCTTTAAATCAAACACCTGAATTCCTGTCAACAATGCCTAGAGAATTATGCTCACTCTCTAGGAACAGCGTTCTGTTTATCACGGGCGGAAGCAGCTGCATAGGGTGCAGAATCTGCAGCTGTGTGTTAGTGCTCAGGGTCTCATTCAGGCTTGCCGCTGTTCTGTGGCTTTCTGGCCCTCTAGAGATCATGAAAGGGAGATCACTGCAGCTGCTACATCTTCACAGCTCTACCAAGGGAAGGCAGTTCTGCGCAGCTGGAAGGGAAATTGTTAAAATTTTGACTGGTAATTCAACGGGTTATGAATTTTCAAGTCTCTGTCTTTCGAGCAAACATGAGTGGCATACAAATAGTTTACTTCACACTTACGTCTCTTGCAATCTTTTAATGCCACTTTCAAAGGAAAAAAATTCTACTTTACAGGGACATGAGGCTTCCAAATCCGAAGCTTGGTATTCTTAGTTGCATGTCAGCCCAAGAATGCTTTTCCATCCTTGGGTCTTTCTGAACTTGCTGTTTTAAGTAGAGAACAAAAAAGTAGAGGAAGCCATGTGCTTTTCCAGTTTCTGATAACTTGTATCTATGATGTGCAAATGAGAAAAGCAGGGATATATCTCTATCTAAACGTAATGTTGCTTCACATGAGAGAGTATGAGTCTAGAGGAGACGACAGTATGCTCATTTATGACATTTCTAAGTAATTTTCAGGTATGTGATTCTAGTTTACTAAGGTTTTGAAATATGTGTGTCTGCATTTGACATATGTATACAGGTATATGTGCACGTGCGTGTGTGTCTGGTCATGTGGAAAAAGAGGACATGCTCAGGATACCATTCACCTCTCTAGAGAAAGTACCTCTCGGCAGATTGGGTTTGCTGCCAGGTGCTCGTTAGCCTGATTTCAACCTGACAAGAGCTAGGGTCATCTGAGAAATCCTCACCTGACAAAGTGCATTCAGCAGACTGGCTGGTAGGCAACCTATGCAGGATTTTTTTTTTTTTTTTGATTATTGGTTCTTGAGGGAGGGCCAAGCCCACTGTAGGTAGTGACATCTTTGGGCAGTTGGTCCTGGGTTGTTTAAAAGGATCAGACTGAGGAAGTCATGGAGAGCAAGCCAATAAGCGATGAAGGTCTTGACTTAAGCTCCTGCTTCCAGATTCCTGTTTTGAATTCCTACCCTTACGTCTCTTGGTTAAGGATTATCAGGTATTGTAAGCCAGATAAACCCTTCATCTTCCAAAGTTACCTTTGGACAACAGAAAGCTGATTAAGATACACCACAGCTGACATTTTTACACAAGCTCTGAGGATTGCACTCATGTGTGCAAGTCAGAGTAAACATCTATCAACCAAGCTATTTCCCCAGTCCTTCCCACCAAGCATTATTTCCCATTTCAGCTGTATGCATTGTAAACTCAGAGATACTAAAAACTGGACAGCATACCATATCTTGTAACTTAGAATGTGCCCAGTAAGTTAATATGGTCATATTTGGCCACTACACCCATTGCCCCTCTCTGTTCTCCTCCCCATCAAAAGTCCTTGTGGGAACTAAATGCCAAAGACAGCAGGTGTCCATTGTGGATATATATCATATTTTCTGTAGCCATTCTTCTGTTGAGGGACATCTGGGTTCTTTCCATCTTCTGGCTATTATAAATAAGGCCACTATGAACATAGTGGAGCATGTATCCTTATTCCATGTAGGAGCATCTTCTGGGTATATGCTCAGGAGTGGTATAGATGGGTCTGCTGGTAGTACTATGTTTAATTTTCTGAGGACTTGCAAAACTGATTTCCAGAGTGGTTTTTCCAGCTTCAATCCCACCAACAATGGAGAAGTGTTCCTCTTTCCCCACATCCTCTCTAGCATCTGCTGTCTCCTGAGTTTTTCATCTTAGCCATTCTGACCGGTGTGAGGTGAAATCTCAGTGTTGTTTTGATTTGCATTTCCTTTATAACTAAGGATGCTGAACATTTCTTTAGGTGCTTTAGAGCCATTTGAGTTTCCTCAATTGAGAATTCCCTGTTTAGCTCTGTACCCCATTTTTTAAATAGGGTTATTTGACTCTCTGGAGACTAACTTCTTGGGTTCTTTGTATACATTAGATATTAGCTCTTTATTGGATGTAGGGTGGTAAGGAATTTTTTCCCAATTTGTTGGTTGCTGTTTTGTCCTATTGACGGTGTCCTTTGCTATACAGAAGCTTTGCAGTTTTATGAGGTCCCATTAGTTGATTTTTGTTCTTAGAGCATACGCCATTGGTGTTCTTTTCAGGAACTTTTCCCCTGTACCCACGTTATTCAGCTATTAAAAACAATGAATTCATAAAATTCTTAGGCAAATGGATGGAACTAGAAAGTGTCATCCTTAGTGAGGCAACCCATTCACAAAAGAACGCACATGGCATGTACTCACAAATAAGTGGATGTTAGCCCAAAAGGTCAAAATAAACAAGTTATAATTCACCAAGCTCAAGATGGGGGACTTAAGTGAGGGTGCTTTGGTTCCTCTAAGAAAGGTAACAAAATAGTCACAGGAGCAATAAGGGAGACTGTGTGGAGCAGAGACTGAAGTAAAGGCCACCCAGAGACTGCCCTACCTGGGAATTCATCCTATAAACAGTCAACAAACCGTGGCACTACTATGGAATACAAGAAGTGTATACCAAAAGGAGCATGCCATGGTTGTCTCTGGAGGGGCCCTGTCAGAGCCTTACAAATACAGAGGCAGATGCTAACAACCAACTATTGGACTGGGCATGGGGTCCACAATGGAAGAGCTGGAGGATGGTCCAGAGGAGCTGAAGGGGTTTACAGCCCCATGGGAAGAACAATCATTACAGCCACCCAGACGCCCCAAGACTCCCAGGGACTGAACCATCAACCAAGGCGCACACATGGTTCCATCCAAAAATGTGGCAGAGGAAGGCCTTGTTGGACATCAGTGGGAGAAATGGTCCTTGGTCAGGTAAAGGCTCAACAGAGGCCTCAACAAAGGGAAACTGAGGCGGGGGAGGAGGGAGTGTGTTGGGTGGAGAGGCATGTACGGGGAGGCAGGGGGAAGGAGGAAGGGGAGGGGTTGGGGGTGTTAGGGGAGGGGGGATATCGGGAAAGTTTTATCATTGACAATGTAAATGAAGACGATATTCAATAAAAATAAATTAAAACAGAGAGAGAGACAGACAGACAGACAGACAGACACACACACACACACACACACACACACACACAGAGAGAGAGAGAGAGAGAGAGAGAGAGAGAGAGAGAGAGAGAGAGAGAGAGAGAGAGAGGAGGCGTCTGGATCAGGCTGAGCATCAGTTCTGTGGCCATCTGTCTTGCTCATGAACACAAAAATTGAAGAGCATGGAATGATAAAAATAAAATGTAAACACTTTTAAAATGTAATCTTGATAATTATTTTAAAGGTAAGAAGTCTTAGGCCAGAATGCATAAGGCTTTGCAAGCTTTCTGGAAAGCTGGCACTTTACAGAGACAAGCCACAAACCCAGGGCTCAGTGTCCACCCTACACACCATAGGCAGTAGCCATGAGCTACCACACTAGAGTCACTGGCCCGAGAATGAGGCGACCACAACAGCCAAGTAAGGGACAAAAACTGTGCTGCATTCAGGTAGCTAATACTCTGAGATCCAATGTGCATGAATGCTAAATGCAACTGAAATCAAGTAAGATTTAATAAAAATAAAATGTAATCATACAGCTATATGGAATAATCACATGCATTCATTCTACAGTAAATAACTTTTTAAAATAACAAACCCCAAAAAGTGTTTTCATGGTTAAAATAAGTTATTTTTTTATTTTTTAAATTAATTAATTAGTTTTTTTACACTCCATATCTTATCCTGCCCCGCCCCACCCCGTCTATCTACTCTCCGATTGTTCCACATCCCATACCTCCTCCTCATGCCCCTGTCTCCATGTGGATGTTCCCACCACCACCCCACATGACCTCTAACCTGGGGCCTCCAGTCTCTTGAGAGTTAGCTATATCTTCTCTGATTGAACCCAGACCTGGCAGTCCTCTACTGTGTTGGGGCATCATACCAGCTGGTATATGCTGCCTGTTTGGCAGTCCAGTGTTTGAGAGATCTCAGGGGTCCAGATTAATTGAGACTGCAGGTCCTCCTACAGGAATGCCCTTCTCAGCTTCTTTCAGCCTTCCCTAATTCAACATCAGGGGTCAGCTGCTTCTGTCTATTGGTTGGGTGCAAATATCTGCATCTGACTTTTTCAGCTGCTTATTGGGTCTTCCAGAGTCCCCCTTTTTTGAGTGTGCCATAGCCTTAGTACTAGTGTCAGGTCTTGGGACCTCCCCCAGAGCTGGATCCCACTTTGGGCCTCTCACTGGACATTCTTTTCCTCAGGCTTCTCTCTGTTTCCATCTCTGCAGTTCTTATAGACAGGAACAGTTATGGGTCAGAGTTGTGACTTTGGTATGACCCCCTTCTCCCTCATTTGATGCACTGTCTTCCTGCTGTAGGTCGGCTCTTTAAGTTCCCTCTTCCTTTGAGTCCTGAGAGTCCTTCACCCCCCAGGTCTCTGGTACATTCTGGAGGGTCCCCCTAAGTTCTATCTCCTGAAGTTGCCTGTTTCTATTCTTCCTGCTGGCCCTAGGGGCTTCAGTACTTTTCCCTCACCTAATACCAGATCAGGTTCCCCTCTCTGCCCACTCCCTCCCACCCCTGTACACTGTCCTTCCCAGGTCCCTCCCTCCCTCCCCACTTGTGATTGCTCTGTTCTCACTCCCAAGTGGGACTGAGGCATCCTCACTTGGGCACTTCAGCTTGTTGACCTTTGTGAGTTTTGTGGACTGTTTCTTGGGTAGATCAAGTGTCCATAAGTGTGTGGTTTTATTTCTGAGTATTCAGTTCTACCATTCATCAGCATGTCTGTCTCTGTACCAAAACCATGCAGTTTTTTGGTTTTTGTTTGTTTGTGTTTTTATCACTATTGCTCTATAGTAAAACTTGAAAAGGTCAAGGATGGTGATTACACCAGCTGTTCTTTTATTGTTAAGAATTGTTTTCACCCTTCTGGTTTTTTTGCATTTCCAGATGAATTTGAGAATTGCTCTTTCCATGTTTTTGAAGAATCGCGTTGGGATTTTGATGGAAATTACATTGAATCTATAGATTGCCTTTGGTAGGATGGCCATTTTTACTGTTAATTCTGCCAATCCATGAGCATGAGAGATCTCTCCATTTTCTGAGATCTTCAATTTCTTTCTTGAGAGACTTGAAGTTATTGTCATATAAGTCTTTCACTTGTTTAGTTAGTTACCCAAAGATGTTTTATATTATTTGTGGCTATTGTGAAGAGAATTGTCTTCCTAATTTCTTTCTCAGCCTGTTTATTATTTGTATAAAGGTAGGCTACTTATTTATTTGAGTTAATTTTATATCCAGATACTTATCTGAAGTTGTTTATCAGCTGGAGAAATTCTCTGGGATAATTTTGGGGCTGCTTATATATGCTATCATATTATTTGTAAATGGTGATACTGTTAATTCTTCTTTGCCATGTTGTATGCCCTTGATATCTTTTTGTTGTCTTATTGTCCTAGCTAACACTTTGAATACTATATTATATAGATATGGGGAGAGTAGGCATCCGTGTCTTGTCCCCGATTTCAGTGGTATTTCTTCAAGTATGTCTCCATTTAATTTGATATTGGTTGTTGGTTTGCAGTAAATTGCTTTTCTTATGTTTAGGTATGGGCCTTGAATTCCTGATCTTTGCAATACTTTTAACATGAAGGGCTGTTGTATTTTGTCAAATGCTTTTTCTGCATCTAAGGAGATGAGCATGTGATTTTTCTTTTTTAATTTGTTTATATTGTAGATTATATTAATGTATTTTCATATATTAAACCAACCTTGCATCCCTGGAATGAAGCTTACTTGATCCTAGTGATTAATGGTTTTGATGTCTTCTTGGATTCGGTTTGCAAGAATTTTGAGTACTTTTGAATTGATATTCATAAGCAAGATTGGTCTGAAGTTCTCTTTTTTTTTTGGTCTTGTGTGGTTTAGTTATCAGAATAATTGTGGCTTCATAGAATGATTTAGGTAGTGTTTCTTCTCGTTCTGTTTTATGGAATCGTTTGAGGAATGTTGGTATCATGTCTTCTTTGAAGGTCTGGTAGAATTCTACACTGCATACATCTGGCCCTGAGCTTTTTTGGTTGAGAGCTTTTTAATGACTTCTATTTCTTTGTGCAATTTGAGCCTGTTTAGATTGTTTACCTGCTCTTGATTTAACTTTGGTATGTGGTATCTGCCTAAAAAAAACATCCATTTCATCTAGATTTTCCAGTTTTGTTGAGTATAGGATATGATGATTTTTGAATTTCCTTCATTTCTCTTGTTATGTTTCCCTTTTTATTTTTGATTTTATTAATTTGGATACTGCTTCTCAGCCCTTTATCTAGTTTGGCTAGGGGTTTATCTATCTTGTTGATTCTCTCAAAGAACCAGCTTCTGGTTTTGTTGATTCTTTGTATTGATTTCTTTGTTTCTATTTGGTTGATTTCCTCTGAATTTGATTATTTCCTGCCTTCTACTGCTCTTGGGCAAGTTTTCTTCTTTTGGTTTTAGAGCTCTCAAGTGTACTGTTAAGTAGTTAGGGTAAGATCTCTCCAGTTTCTTTGCCAAGGCACTAAGTGCTATGCACTTTCCTCTTAGCACTCCTTTCATTGTGTCCCATAAGATTGGGTATGATGTGTCAACATTTTCATTAAATTCCAGGAAATCTTTAATTTCTTTCTTTATTTCTTTTATTTTTGTGTTCTTTCTGTAGTTTTTGCTGTTCTTGAAGACCACCCTTAGCCCACGGTGATATGAAAAGATGCATGGCACACAGAAAACCAAATAACCCTATTAAAATGGGGTACAGAGCTAAGCAAAGAATTTTCACCTGAAGAACTTTGGATAGCTGAGAAGAACCTTAAGAAATGTTCAACATCATTAGTCATTAGGGAAATTCAAATCAAAACAACCCTGGGACTTCACCTCACACCAGTCAGAATGGCTAAGATTAAAAACTCAGGAGACAGCAGGTGTTGGCAAGAATGTAGAGAAAGAGGAACACTCCTCCACTGCTGGTGGGCTTGTAATCTGGTACAACCACTCTGGAAATCAGTCTGTCAGTTCCTCAGAAAACTGGGCATGACACTTCTAGAGGACCCTGCTATACCATTCCTGGGCAAATACCCAGAAGATTCCCCAGCATGCAATAAGGACACAGGCTCCACTAGGTTTATAGCAGTCTTATTTATAATAGCCAGAAGCTGGAAAGAACCTAGATGTCCCTCAATGGAGGAATGGATACAGAAATGGTGGTATATTTACACAATGGAATACTTACTCAGCAATTAAAAACAATGAATTCATGAAATTATTAGGCATATGGTTGGAACTGGAAAATGTCATACTAAGTGAGGTAACTCATTCACAAAAGAACACACATGGAATTCAGTCACTGATAAGTGGATATTAGCCCAGAAGCTCAGAATACCTAAAACACAACCCACAGATCAAATCATTCCCAAGAAGAAGGAAGAAGAGGGCCCAGGTCCTGGAAAGGCTTGATGCAGCATTGTAGGGGATTGCCAGGACAGAGGAGTAGGAGGGGGTTGATTGGGGAACTGGTGGAGGGAAGGGAGGAAAAGGCTTATGGAACTTAGTGGGAGGGAGGGACTGGGAAAGGGAAAATCATTTGGAATGTAAACAAAGAATATAGGGAAAAAAAGATGCATGGTATTATTTCATTCTTTTTGTATTGGTTGAGGGTTGTTTTGTGACCAATCATATGGGCAGTTTTTGAGAATGTACCATGAGGTGCTGAGAAGAAGGTGTATTCTTTTGTTTTAAGGTAAAATGTTCTGTAGATATCTGTTAAATCCATTTGTTTCATAAACTCTCTTAGTTTCTGTGTTTCTGTTTAGTGTCTGTTTCAATGACCTGTCCATTGGTAAGAATGGGGTGTTGAAGTTTCCCACTATTATTGTATGGGGTTCGATTTCTGTTTTGAGCTTTAGTAAAGTTTCTCCTGGTAGATTTTCCCCTTGATGAATATGAAGTGTCCTTCTTCATCATGCTTGGTAACTTTTGGTTGAAAGTCTATTTTATTGGATATTAGGATGGCAACTCCTACTTGTTTCCTGGAACCATTTACTTGGAAGAGCTTTTTCCATTCTTTTACTCTGAGATAGTGTCTGTCTTTATTATTAAGGACTGTTTCTTGTATGCAGCAAAATGCTTGATCATTTTTGTGTATCCACTCTGTTAGCTTATGTCCTTTTATAGGTGAGTTGAGTCCATTAATATACAGAGATATTAAAGAAGATGACTGTTCCTGATATGTTTGTTTTTGTAGGTGGCTTTATGTGCTTGTGGTTCTCTCGTTTTGGCTTTGTTGTGTGATGCTTAATATATTGTTCTTTCTTTGTTGTAGGTACCTTCCTTGTGTGGAAGTTTTCCTTCTAGGATCCTCTGTAAGGCTGGATCAATGGAAGGGAGGAAAGGACTTATGGAACTTAGAAGGAGGGAAGGACTGGGAAAGGGAAATCATTTGGAATGTAAACAAAGAATATAGGGAAAAAAAGATGCATGGTATTATTTCATTCTTTTTGTATTGGTTGAGGGTTGTTTTGTGACCAATCATATGGTCAATTTTTGAGAATGTATCATGAGGTGCTGAGAAGAAGGTGTATTCTTTTGTTTTAAGGTAAAATGTTCTGTAGATATCAAAATACTGTTTGAATTTGCTTTTGCCCCAGAATATTTTGGTTTTTCCATCTATGCTGATTGAAAATTTTGCTGGGAATAGTAGCCTGGACTGGCATTTGTTTTCTCTTAGAGTCTGCATGACCTCTGACCAGGTTCTTCTGGCTTTCATAGTCTCTGTTGAGAAGTTTGGTGCCATTCAGATAGGTCTAACTTTGTATGTTATTTGGCCCTTTTCCCTTTCAGCTTTCTTTGTTCTGTGCATATAGTGTTTTGATTATTATGTGATGAGAGGATTTTCTTTTCTGGTCCCATTTATTTCATGTTCTATAGGCTTCTTGTACCTTTATGGCCATCTCTTTATTTTGGTTGGGGAAGTTTTCTATGATTTTGTTAAAGACATTTTCAGGCCCTTTGAGTTGGGAATCTTCATTCTCCCTATTCCAATTATTCTTAGATTCATTTTTTCATTGTATCCAGAATTTCTTGGATGCTTTGGGTTATGAATTTTTTCTGTTTTGAATTTTCTTTGACAGTTATGTCATTCTCTTCTACAGCATCTTCTACACCGAGATTCTCTTTTCTATCTCTTGTATTCTGTTGGTGATACTTATATCTGTAATTCTTGACCTCTTTCCTAGGTTTTCCATTTCCAAGTTTGCCTCCATTTGTGTTGTCTTTATTGTTTCTACTTCCACTTTTATGTCTTGGATCACTTAATTCAATTCTTTCACCTGTTTATGTGTGTTTTCCTGTATTTCTTTCAGTGAGTTATTTATATCCTCCTTAAAGACTCTATTATCTTCACGAGATGGAATTTTAGGGCACTTCCTGACTTTAAAGTGTGTTGTATTGAGGCTTGCTGTGGTGGGAGAACTGGGTTCTGATGATGTCCATGTATATTGTCTTCTGTTGCTTATTGTCTTGTGCTTGCCTTTCACCATCTGCATATCCCTGGTGTTTGTTGGTCGGGGTGACTGTCTGGAATCTGCCTCTTTTGTCCCTGAGTTGCTTCAGGTCTTCTGGTAGGCCTTCAGCCCTGGCTGTAGCAAGTTACCTGTGGGCCCTTCCAACTGGGGCCTCTTCACAGGGGCAGAGAAGCTGCTAATCTGTTGCCCTGGCTGCAGTAGATATCCTAGGAGGCCTTCAGACTGTTGGGTTTTTAGTGGAGCACTCAAGATGTTGTCCAACTGTTCTGAGTGCAGCTGATCTTCAACTGCTCTGAGTGCAGCAGGTCCTCAACTGCTCTGAGTGCAGCGGGTCCTCAACTGCTCTGAGTGCAGTGGATCCTCAACTGCTCTGAGTGCAGTGGGTCCTCAACTGCTCTGAGTGCAGTGGGTCCTCAACTGCTCTGAGTGCAGTGGGTCCTCAACTGCTCTGAGTGCAGCGGGTCCTCAACTGCTCTGAGTGCAGCAGGTCCTCAACTGCTCTGAGTGCAGTGGGTCCTCAACTGCTCTGAGTGCAGTGGGTCCTCAACTGCTCTGAGTGCAGCGGGTCCTCAACTGCTCTGAGTGCAGTGGATTGTCTAGGGTTGATCAGGATATGGTGTCTTCACTTGAGCAGCTTCTTTTGTTTTTTGTTTTGTTTATTTGTTTGTTTTGTTCTCTGAATTTCAAGGGAGGTAGGGATTCCCTGTACATATGCTTTTTAGGGACTCAATTACCAAGAGAGGCAAAGGCTTAATGGAATGCTTATTACTTCTGATTCAACAACTCTTGTTTGCTACTTACCTTGTTAAGCATTAGGAATTAAAGATAAGAGAGATGGGTTTTCTACTTTAGAATGTCCAGAGCAGAGATCTGCACCAATGGAAGTATACTTGAAATAAAATGTTATGAATAACACAGGAGCAACATAATATAGAGAATCCTATTATAGCATGTGTGACAGTCAATCTAGCAGGTAGAATGGGAGATAGACACCTTGCAAGACAGTAGCCCTTGGCTGGACTTAGGTAGGTTTGAGGTAGGGTAGGGCATGTTAACTATACTGCAGACCAAGAGGCACCAGGTGCAAAGTTCAGGAGCCTCTGTGTCTCTGTGGGCTCTTTTTTCATGTGCATTCTGCTCTACCACAAGCAGCTGTGCACATCCTGCAGGAGATGACTTGAGACCCAAGGAAGGCTATGGTCTGTTAGGCATCTACCACTGTGATAAAGCAGTAAAACAACTCAAAAGGAGGACATAATGTATTTTGGCCTATAATGACAAGCTCATCATTCCACAGTCAGCTGGGTCAATTGTAGTAAAGCAGAACATTGCAGAATAAGGTTGTGGCAGACATTTTATAATTTACATTTTATAATTTACATTTTATAATTTACATTTTATAATTTACATTTTATAATTTACAGGCAGCAAAGGGATAGGTACAAGATACCAGAGCATGCAACAGTGACCATCTAATGCCCATAGTTTCTCAGTTTCTCCCCTCTGCCAATAGTCTACTCAGTTATGAACCAATCAATTAAATGACTGGGTCAGAACCATCATGAAACAACCAATTTTTCAAAACTTAAACTCTGAAAATTGCTCTACTGATGACTAAGCTGATGAGCTTTAGGGACACTTTGCAGATCCAGCATGACTTTTCAAAGGCCTATGAATTATGTAGCCCAGGACCATCTCCTAGTTTCTATCCTTCAAAGTGGACTTTGTAAAAGAATGAGGGTGATTGGGACCCAAAATGGTCAGTATATATATGATATACTTGAATAAAATATGTAGTTATGAAATCTATCATTTTGTGCAATAAATATACATTAATAATATTTTAAAATAAGGATTCTTTAATTAATTAAATTATTTGAACTCATATTAATAATTAGTTGATGATATGATGCACTCAAAAAAGCTGCTAGTACACTCTCAATACATGTTATTTCCTAATGACCAGATCATGGTGAGAAGTGCTAGTATTAAATGCTTTGGTCTCCTGTTTACAGTGGATATGTACCACAACATCTCCCAGAAGCCTCAAGATTTTCTCATAAGTGTCATGGGTCAGTCTTCTCTGTGGAGGAAATAAGAGCAGGAAGAATAGCTGAAACATCTAAGACTAAATTAAAAAAACATCTTCAGCCTAGTAGGTTACATACATTGTAATAGCATCCCCTCTGTGACCTGACCATAGGTCTGTGGGGACCTTAGGTCTAACTCTTTCTGTCTGCCTGCCTATGTTGGTTTGAATATGAGTGACTCTTAAAGGCTCATAGATTTGAATGTTTGGTCACCCAGGGAATGATATTATTTGAAAGGGTTAGGAAGTGTATTCTAGTTGGAGAAAGAATGTCACTGTGGGGCGTGGGGGGGCATTAAAGTTTCAAAATCCTAAGCCAGGTCCAGTGTCTCTATTCTTGTTGCTTATGGGTCTGGTTGTATAACTCTCAGCCACTTTTCTGCCACCATGTTGGCCTGTATGCAACCATGCTTTCGGCTGTGATGTAAATGGACTAAACCTCAGAAACTGTAAGCTAGTCATATTGATTGCATTCTTTTATAAAAGTTGTAGTTATGGTGTTTCATCACAGCAAGAGAACACTGACCAAGACACTACATCTCTCTGTCTTCTTTACACACATAGACACACAGGAACACACACCATACACAGGTACACATACACAACACACACACACACATACACACACACACACACACACACACACACACACACACCATACACAGACAAACACATACATATATAGAGACACATGCCACACATATATACATAAGCAGATACACAACACACACACATACACAAACATTCATACATAAACACACACACACAAAGAAAGAAAACACATGTGAGCAGGCATATTCTAAGGATTTCTTTTCCTCTTACAGTTAGACATATAGACTTCCATTTTCTAGTCTTCAGATCCATCACTTGCTGAGGTCCCAGCATAGGATTTCCACATATTCTCTGGCTTTAGTGCCTCAATATTCAGATGCAAGTAACACGTATGGCACATATTCATTTGATGAATTCCCCATATAAAATTTAAAGCAGGGCTGGAGAAGAAGGACCAGAAATAGAATGCAGCTACCAGACAAATCCGTACCTCAAGCCTTGTCTGGCACACTCTTGTTGGTCTTTTGTGGGGCTCTCTTACATGCCTCTTAGGCCTTTACTTTAGAGATACCATCTAATGTAAACATTACATTTCCCTCTAGTTCTGACTGTCCATTCCTGTTTTTTTTCTGTTGCCAGATATACACTTTCTACTCATACAATATACACATTTATTTATCTCCTTTTTTGTCATCCTATAAGTGTCACTGGGATGGATTGTGAGGTTTATTCATATCCTTAGTCATCCCTACATCTCTGTTTATTTTGTTCCTGACTGCATACTCAGTATGACCCCCTGTGTCTCTCAAATTCCACTTGGGCTTTCTTGTCATGATGGGTCCTACCCTTGCTAATGACAGGACAAATCCTTCCTTCATTAAGTTATTTCTTCTCAGACATTAAATTTTAGCAACTACTTTTATCATTACATCTGCTAGGGACATGCATAGAAAAACAACTTCCCAAAGAAGCTAAAAAAGAAGAATAGTTACAATTTCGAGTTGTGTCATTCATAAGTGTTTTGGGGTATGTCTGGCACATTGTCTACTAGATGATATCCATTGATGGAGGATATGATAGGAATTTTGGTCTCTTTGTTCAGTATTTTGAATGTCTATAATTGTGCCTGAAACATAGAAAGTTATATAGTTAATCATTTTCTTCTTGTTCAGTAAATATATACCCTGGAGATTAGCATTTTGTCATTACATTAGCATTTTGAACTTTGAAGCATGTCTTCTTGCTTAAATTTGCCCTCCTGTCTGGCTGGCCCTGAGTCTTTGCCAGATACATCGTCCGGCAACAGAACAAATTGGGAGACTCAGATGACAGAGCTTTACGATTGATATCATCCTTGAGATTGTTGCTTCTATTAGAAGATGAATTTCCCTAAAATGCATTTGAAAATGTGGGGGAAAATTTGTTTCTGTAGTGTGTATGTGCTAATTATTTCATACCTGATATTTACTTAACTTTATATAATTTCTTAATTTAAATCTACAATGCAACAAATTGTACATATGTGGAACTGTGGAATGGTTGAATACATGTATACATTATGTAAATTAGGATAAGACATATGTATCCTCTCAAATATTTATCACTCCCCATAGTGAGCACTCAAATTAGTTTGTTCAATAATTTTAACATATACATTATCTCTAGGCATCCCGTTTTAATTTTTCTTATATTCACTGTATACAATGATGGATTTCCTAGACATTTTCATTCAAACATACATATGTGCTTTGACCATTTTTATCCCTATACTGTCTTCTCTTCCCCCTTAGTCTAATTCCCTTCTACTTCCTAAGTTTTCTTCTGCTTTCATGTCATATATGTCAGTTATTACTTAAATTATATACAAAACTTATAAGGATCTACTTATAAGAAGAAAACTCGGGAATATTTCATTAAGTATGATGACCACCAGTTGTATCTGCTTTCTTGAAAACAACATACTCCCATTCTTCTTTATGGATAAATATAACTCCAGCATATTATTTGTAGCCCTTTTTGAATTGAGATGATATCAGGAGTTTTCTTCACATGGCCATGTATACTGTCGCCAATTGATGAATCATTGTGAGAGGCACAGGGGTGCTGTTAAACAACCCCAAAAAACAGAGGGTGTGCACCTCCACCAAGTGAGCCAAAATGTCAGTAACTATGTTTTAGGAATTGTGTTCCTTGTATTGAATGTGGGTAGTTAATAGTTTGTGTGTGTGTGTGTGTGTGTAGGGGTATGAATGTGTGTGTGTGTGTGTGTGTGTGTGTGTGTGTGTGTGTGTGATTTGTGTGGTGTATGAATGAGCAAATGGTATGTGTGCCCATGTATGTGGGGGGTATGCACAATTATCTATATAAATATGGAGGCCAGAGGAAGATGTGAAATGCCTTCCTTCATCTTAATCATTTTGAGACATGGCTTTTCATTGAACCTAATATTCTCCAATTCAGAAATCTTCTAGGATTCCCCCTGTCTCTGATTCCCTGAGTTGGGATTGAGTGCACCCATGATCAGGCCTGGCTATTTAGATGGTACTAGGGATTTGAATTCTGGTTCTCTTTCTTGCATAGCAACTGTTCTTACCCACTGACCCTTCTCCCCACCTGGAGGAACTGTTTCTTAAGGGTAGGGCAGAGGCAGATATTTTATTAGCTGTCCATGTCCTGCTGTATAACAAGAGAAAGTCAAGATATGGTAAGTCACAGATGTATTCTGAGCACCTGCTACAAGGGCAGGACCTGAAACTGGTCAATTCTCAAAATAATTACTGAGTGAATTTATGAACAAAAATCCTATTAAAAATTGAAACATATTCTAGACACAGCTCTGTGCTGATGATTTGGCTTTGTTTCATTTCCTTTGTTCTATTTTAAGATTCAATTTAGGCCTGTAACATTCACAGTTCTCTGGCTTTTATTCTATGTTCAATTCCTATGAGAATAAAAAAGGAAGGCATGAGCCCGAGACTGATATGAAAGCTTATATAGTTGGTTAAAATGTCTGTTACAGAAATGTTTCTTCCTGTAGGTCAAATGGGAAATGACTTTACTTCCTGTACAGACAACTGTGGTGAGCTCATTGTACTGGAATTTAGTAACTTATTTTTAGTCTATTTTTTGACTCCATGAATGGTTGACCAAAATAATTCCTCTCTCCCCTCAATGACTCTGCTTACTGGTTCACTAAGTTGGTCTGGGCTGCAGAGTGCTAGCTGTGTATTTGAGCAGAGCTAATTTGTTTAGACATCTTGTCAGAGCAAGCTTTATGCTATACTCAGGCATCTCCACTGAGCCATGCATGGATATGGGGGGGAAATGAATTATCTCACAAATATTCAGCTTTCTTTATTTTTGAGAGAACTAAATTATATTTAGTGTTCAAATGAAGTTTAAATAAGGAAACACATTGCACTTTCCTTTCTCCCCTTCCTTCTCTATTTTTCTTCCTTGCCTCTAGTCTCTTCTCCTCTTGCCTATTTTCTTTTTGCTTTGTGTGTGTGTGTGTGTGTGTGTGTGTGTGTGTGTGTGGTGTACAAGTCTGTGAATGTATGAATGTATGTGCTCCTGCATGCTGGAATGAGGAATATAATCTTCGTGTCTTCTCTGCTGTGCTCCTTTGAGTGCTCACTCAATAGACTGGCTGGCCAGCCAGCTCTGGGATCCACCTGTCTGTGTCCTACCAGCTCCCTAATGTTATAAAGGTGTTTGAACACATATACTTCTGATATGTGAGTACAGGGATAAAAAATAAGAGCTTGTACTTGCATGGCAGACATCTTACCAAGTAAAGAAGCTCCTTACATCCACTTTTATTTAATAAAATGAGTTTTCAGAATAACCACGGTGATTATTTCAATGAATTGAGGGTAAACTACCCAGGAGTACCAGATACTCTTAAACAATGCCTGATAGGACAAGGAAAGTAATCTAAGGTGTAGTATCCTGCAACCTCTTCTGAGCTCTCTTTCCTTGACATTTTACATTTCCATTCCAACTCTTTGGAAATGGCATCTCACTTTCTCTTACTTGGCCTCCAGAGATGGAGTCACCTCTCCCAATTGAGCATGCCAATGCCTCTTTCCAGTTCTGATGAGCCTCCAGATTGATTTCCAGAGTGGTTATACCAGTTTGCAATCCCACCAGCGATGAAGGCTGTTTCTCTTTCTCCACATTCTCTCTAACATGTGTTGTCACCTGAGGTTTTCATCTTAGCCATTCTGAGTAGTATAAGGTGGAATCTCAGGGTCGTTTTGATTTGCATTCTCTGATCACTAAGGACTTGAACATTTCTTTAGGTGCTTCTCAACCATTTGAGAGTCCTCTGATGTGAATTTTCCATTTCATTCTATACCCCAGTTTTTGATTGGGCTGTTTTTTGTTTTGTTTTGTTTTGTTGGTTTTTTTTTTTGGGGGGGGGTGGTTAGCTTCTTGAGTTCTTCATATATTTTAGATATTAGCTCTCTATCGAATGTGGAGTTAATGAAGATTTTTTTCCCAATCTGTAGGCTGCAGATTTTTCTTATTGGCTATGTCTTTTGCCTTATAGAAGCTTTCCAGTTTCATGAGATCCCATTTATCAATTCTTGATCTTATAGCATGAGCCATTAAGAGTTCTGTTTAGAAAATTTCCCCTGTGCCATTGAGTTAAAGGCTCTTTCCCACTTTCTCCTCCTCCTCCTTCTCCTCCTCCTCCTCCTCCTCCTCCTCCTCCTCCTCCTCTTCTTTTTCTTCTTCTTCAATATATTTTTTATTAGATATATTCTTTATTTACATTTCAAATGATTTCCCCTTTCCTGGATTCCCCCCTCCCCGAAAGTCCCATGAGCCCTCTTCCCTTTCCCTGTTCTTCAATCAACCCCTTCCCAATTCCCTGTCCTGGTATTCCCCTACACTGCTGCATTGAGCCTTTCCAGGACCAGGGGCTTCTCCTTCATTCTCTTGGATATCATTTGATATGTGAATTGTTTCTTAGGTATTCTAAGCTTCTGGGCTAATATCTACTAACCAGTGAGTGCATACCATGTGTGTTCTTTTGTGATTGGGTTACCTCACTTAGGATGATATTTTCCAGTTCCAAACATTTGCCTAAGAATTTCATGAATTTTAAATAGCTGAGTAGTATTCCATAGTGTAAACACAACATTTTCTGTATCCATTCCTCCATTGAGGGACATCTGGGTTCTTTCCAGCTTCTGCCTATTATAAATAGGGCTGCTATAAATATAGTGGAGCATGTGTCCTTATTTATGCTGGGGAATCCTCTGGGTATATGCCTAGGAATGGTATAACAGGGTCCTCCAGTAGTATCATGCCCAGTTTTCTGAGGAACCGGCAGATTGATTTCCAAAGTGGTTGTACCAGCTTGCAATCTCACCAGCAGTGAAGGAGTGTTCTTCTGACACCAGTTGTCTCCTGAGTTTTTGATCTTAGCCATTCTGACTGGTGTGAGGTGAAATCTCAGGGTTGTTTTGATTTGCATTTCCCTGATGACTAAGGATGTTGAACACTTCTTTAGGAGCTTCCCAGCCATTCGATATTCTTCAGGTAAAAATTCTTTTTTTTAGCTCTGTATCCCATTTTTAATAGGGTTATTTGGTTCTCTGGAGTTTAACTTCTTCAGTTTTTTGTATATCTTGGATATTATCCCTCTGTCAGATGTAGGGATGGTAAAGATCTTTTCCCAATTTGTTAGATGTCTTATTGACAGTGTCCTTTGTCTTACAGAAACTTTGTAACTTTGTGAGGTCCCATTTGTCAATTCTTGATCTTAGAGCATAAGCTATTGGTGTTCTGTTCAGGAAAATTTCCCCTGTGCCCATGTGCTCAAGGCTCTTCTCCAGTTTCTTTTCTATTAGTTTCAGTGTGTCTGGTTTTATGTGGAGGTAGAGTCATTATATCTGGTTTTATGTTGAGGTCCTTGATCCACTTGTACTTGAGCTTTATATAAGGTGGAAAAATATGGGTCTACTTTTATTTTTCTACATACAGACAGCCAATTAGACCAGCACCATTGATTGAAGATGCTTTCTTTTTTCCATTGTATATTTTTTGATTCTTTGTCAAAGATCACATGTCCATAAGTATGTGGTTTTATTTCTGAGTCTTTAATTCTATTCCATTGATCAACATGTCTGTCTCTGTACCAATACCATGCAGTTTTTATCACTATGGCTCTGCTTAAAGTTTGAGGTCAAGGATGGTGACAATTCTTTCACTGTTAGAAATTGTTTTCACTATTCTGAATTTTTTGTTTTTGTTTTTGCTTTTTTTTTTGTTTTGTTTCTGTTTTTTTCCTTTCCAGATGAACTTGAGAGTTGTTCTTTACAGGTCTTTGAATAATCATGTTCGTCTTTTGAAGGGGGTTGCATTAAATCTGTAGAATGCCTTTGGAAGTATGGCCATTGTTACTGTATCAGTTCTGCCAGTCCATGAGCATGGGAGATCTCTCCATTTTCTGATAATCTTTCATTTCTTTCTTGAGTGACTTGAAGTTATTATCATACAGGTCTTTCACTTGTTTGGTTAGAGTTACTCCAAGATATTTTATATTATTTGCAGCTATTGTGAAGGGAGTTGTTATTTTTAATTTCTTTCTCAGCTTGTTTATCATTTGTATAAAGGAAGGCTACTAATTTATTTGAGTCAATTTTATATTCAGCCACTTTGCTGAAGTTGTTTTATCAGCGGGAGACGTTCTCTGGTAGAATTTTTGGGGTTGCTTATGTACACTGTCATATTATCTGAAAATAGTGAGACTTTTATGTCTTCTTTGCCAATTTGTACCTGCTTGATTTCTTTTTGTTTTCTTATTATTCTAGCTAGCACTTCAAGTACTATATTGAATAGATATGGGGAGAGTTGGCATCCTGCCTTATGGCTGATTTTAGTGGGATTGCTTTAAGTATCTATTCATTTAATTTGATAATGGCTTTTGTGATGTTTAGGTATGAGCCTTGAATTCCTGATATTCCTCAAAGTATTCCATAAATTAGAAACAGAAGAAATCCTACATAATTTATTCAATGAATTCACAATTACTCTGATACCTAAACCACAGAAGGACCCAACCAAAAAGAAGAACTTCAGACCAATCTTGTTGATGAATATTGAAGAAATACTCAATAAAATTGTTGCAAACCAAATCCAAGAACACATCAAAACTATTATTCATCAAGATCAAGTATGCTTCATCTCAGGGATGCAAGGTTGGTTTAATTTATAAAAATCCATTAATATATTGCACTTTATATACAAACAAAAAAAAGCACATGATCATCTTCTTAGATGCAGACAAAGCATTTGACAAAATATATCACCCCTTCATGTTAAAAAAGATAACATCATTGGGGGAGAGTACAAGAACAGTAAAGTGGGAGGGGGTGGATGTGGGAGCAGGGGGAGGGAAAAGGACATGTGGGACCTTTGGGGGTGGGGAACCAGAAAAAGGGAAATGAATTGTAAATATAGAATATATACAATAAAAAAAATCAAAAAAAAAAAGAAGAAACTTAAATGGTTAAAATTCACTTAAAGAGATATTCAATATTCTTGGCTATCTGGGAAATGCATATTCAAACTTCTTTGAGATTTCCTACACCACTCAGAGTGGCCACAATCAATAAAACAACTAACAGCAAATGCTGGTGAGAATGTGGAGTATGAGGAATACTCATCCACTAGTTATTACAGTATAAACTTATACAGCCACTACAGGAAACAGAATTTTAGTTCCTCAGGATGCCAGGAATTAATTGATCTACCTCAAGATTCTGCTATCCCACTCTTATGTCTATACAAAAAGGATCCTTCATCCTGCTTCAGAAGTACCTGTTCAACCATGTTCACCGATGCTCTATTCACAATAGCCAAACAGTGGAAACAACTTAGATGCCTGTAAACAGATGAACTGGTTTATCAAAGACAAATATGATATATATTCAACTATGTGGATACGAGCTGTTAAGTCACTGATATCATACGATCTGGATAACCACAGAGGTTAGGTAGAAAGTAAGGGACTGGCAGGAGTGATAAATCTCCCTAGGAAGCACAAATAGAATAGATGGAAGGATTGTGGGGACAAGCAAGGTGGAGCTGGAGTGGAAGGATCAAACCACAACAGGGAAGAAGAATGGAAATGGTGTATGAGGGTAGAAATATGGGTAGGGGTAACTAAAACTATGAGCCATTTGAGTAGTGTGGTCATTTGAATGAAAATGGATGGCTCCTAAGGTTCATAGGAAGTGGACACTATTAGGAGGTGTGGCTTTGTCATAGTAGGTATGGCATTGTTGGACAAAGGATTCCTATAGGAACCCCCAAATCAACCAACCTATCAATTGCCAATGCTATTGGTTGCCCTTTACATTGACCATAATGAAATCAAGCCAGTGCCTATCTGACTAGTGTTCATGGTGCGAGAAGGTACTCTGCTTGATAGTAAAGGAGAAAGATAAACATCAACTCAGCTGAAAACCATAAAATCTGAAATGGTGAGCTGAATACCAGATGTGCTAGAGCAATAATGGCACAGAACTTGTGCCAGTTGTCAGCCAATATCTGATTGCATTCATGCGACCCTGTGAGATAGAACCTACACCTGACCACACTTGGGTGACCAAGAATCTAAGACTAGATAGCCCAGGGACTTAGGGTAAAACTGAATTCTACAGTTCTGCTAAATGAAAAGAAAACAAAATTACTCTTAATGATCAGTGCCTTCCTCATCTGCCAGCATTGTAGAAGCTTTCTCTTGCAGCAAGTGGGAACAAATACAGAATCCAAAGTGAGACAATAGGCTGAGAGACCTTGTCACACTCAGCACTAAACGAGATGTCCCCATCAACTATCTCCTTTCAGGGCTCAGACAACCCTTCAGTAAAGGAGACAGTAAGGGTACAAGAGGAGATGGAGGGCACTAAGGAAACAAGGCGTTCTGAACACAGCATGACTGACGCACATATAAACTCACAGAGATTGTGTGACAGTGTACACATGGCCTGTCCCAGATGGGAACCCAGTGTAGAGAAGGGAAGTGGACACACATTCACATCCCTAACCTGGAGGCAATCTCTAGAAGATAACCACTTGCAAGTAAAAATTAGTATTCTCCAAAGGAGTCTCACTGGGGAAATAAACTACTCTTAAGTATAGGCCATGTCCAGCAGTACATAGCCAATATGAAATGAACTCAAAGGCATCCTTGCATAATAATTTTGAGTCAAGGTATTCTTATTTTCTTAAACTGTATTGGTGCTTTACATATACATTATTACTTCCATATTTACGTTTTTATGAGATTCATGAATGTTTGTATGTGTATGTGTTTTTTGTCCATTTTCTGTTTCTTTTTCATCTGTTTGCTTTATTCTATTCTGATTTGTTTGTTTTTGCTTTAACTTATTGTATTTTATTTAATTTCATTATTGTTCCTTAAATACCTGTTTGTTTTCTAAGGAGAGATAGAAAGGGTATGGATCTATATGGGAGGGGATGAGAGGAGGAACTAGGATAAGTAAAGGGAGAGGAAACTGTAATCAGCCTATATTGTATGAAAAAAATCTATTTTCTTTTTATTTTATTTTATTTTATTTTATTTTATTTTATTTTATTTTATTTTATTTTCTATATTCTATGTTTACATTCCAAAGGCTTTCCCCTTTCCCAGTTCCCACCCACCATAGTTCCCATAGTTCCTCTCCCCCCCATCTGTTCCCCAATAATTCCCCCTCCCCCCTCGGTTTCTTTACTAAACTGGATGCAATCTTTACAGGCCCAGGGTCCTCTCCTTTCTTCTTCTTGGGAATCATTTGACTTGCTATTTGTGTCTTGAGTATTTAGGGCTTCTGGGCTCATTAATATCCACTTATCAGTGATTGCATTTCATGTGCATTCTTTTGTGATTGGGTTAATTCACTCAGGATGATATTTTCCAGGTCTAACCATTTACCTACAAATTTCATGAATTCATTATTTTTAATTGCTGAGTAGTATTCCATTGTATAAATATACCACATTTTCTGTATCCATTCCTCCTTTGAGGGATATTTGGGCTCCTTCCAATTTCTGGCTATTATAAACAAGGCTGCTATAAACATAGTGGAGCATGTGTCCTTATTGCATGCAGGGGAATCCTCTGGGTATATGCCCAGGAGTGGTATGCCAGGGTCCTCTGGAAGTGACATGCCCAATTTTCTGAGGAACCGCCAAACTGATTTCCAGAGCGGTTTTACCATTTTGCAATCCCACCAACAGTGGAGGAGTGTTCCTCTTTCTCCACATCCTCGCCAGCACTTGTTGTCTCTTGAGTTTTTAATCTTAGCCATTCTGACTGGTGTGAGGTGGAATCTCAGGGTTGTTTTGATTTGCATTTCCCTGATGACTAATGATGTTGAACATCTTTTAAGGTGTTTCTCGGCCATCCGAATTTCTTCTGGTGAAAATTCTTTGTTTAGCTCTGTGCCCCATTTTTTGATAGGGTTATTTGTTTCTTTGCGGTCTAACTTCTTGAGTTCTTTGTATATATTGGATATTAGCCCTCTGTCGGATGTGGAGTTGGTGAAGATCTTTTCCCACTTTGTTGGTTGCCGTTTTGTCCTTCTGACAGTGTCCTTTGCTTTGCAGAAACTTTGTAATTTTATGAGGTCCCATTTGTCGATCCTTGATCTTAGAGCATAAGCTATTGGTGTTCTGTTCAGGAACTTTTCCCCTGTGCCCAAGTCCTCCAGGGTCTTCCCAAGTTTCTTTTCTAATAGTTTCAGTGTGTCTGGTTTTATGTGGAGGTCCTTGATCCACTTGGAGTTGATCTTAGTGCAAAGAGATAAGATTGGATCAATTCGCATTCTTCTGCATGTTGACTTCCAGTTGAACCAGCACCCTTTGTTAAAAAGGCTATCTTTATTCTAACCAAACAAGCGAAAGATCTGTACAACAGGAACTTCAAGTCCTTGAAGAAAGAAATCGAAGAAGACCTCAGAAGATGGAAAAATATTTCTTGCTCCTGGATTGGCAGGATCAATATAGTAAAAATGGCCATCTTGCCAAAAGCAATATACAGATTCAATGCGATCTCCATCAAAATCCCAACTCAATTCTTCATAGATCTAGAAAGAGCAATTCTCAAATTCATCTGGAGCAACAAAAAACCCAGGATAGCTAAAACTATTCTCAACAATAAAAGGACTTCTGGGGGAATCAATATCCCTGACCTCAAGCAGTACTACAGAGCAATTGTGTTAAAAACTGCATGGTATTGGTATAGCAACAGGCAAGCAGATCAATGGAACAGGATTGAAGACCCAGAGGTTAACCCACAGACTTATGGTCACTTGATCTTTGATAAAGGAGCCACAACCATCCGGTGGAATAAAAATCTATTTTCTTTTTTTTTTTAATGTTTATTTATTATTATATCTAAGTACACTGTAGCTGAAAAATCTATTTTCAATAAAAGGAAAATATAATTTCAGCAGCAAACAAACGAATCAACTCAACAATTCCTAAAATAAACAAAGCAAAATAAACAAATTAAGCAACTAGCTGTTTACCCAGTAATGTCTATTTTCATTTGACACATCTCAGGGGTCTTCTGTATTTGTAGACCTCTTCAGTGTTCAACCTGATCTCTAAAAACAACAGAGTTTTGGGAATGTCAATAAAAGCAATGCATTATAAATATTCTCTTTTGCAGCATATTAGGTAGGCATGCCAATAAACAAAAGTGCATTTTCTAGGATTTTGAGAATGAGTACTAATCTGTACTTTTTAATTTAATGTTGTACCAGAAGATCCTTTGACAATATGAACCATTTGGACATCTGTCGAGTTAGTAGTAGAGTAAAACTGGATATGTACATTTTAGGAGATGTAATTAAATTCTTAATGCATTTACATTAAATGTTTTGCATATCATTTTCATGAAGCTTCACATAAAATTCCAAGCTATCTAAATTAACTGTCTTACATAACACTGTTTAATTTTTTTCCCAATTCCTAGCCCTTGGTTAACACATTATTTTTCTGCTGGAAAAGGTCTTGTCTTGTCATATAACATACACGCTTCTGTACTTACTTATTCTCTAAGCTATCTGTAGCTATCAGACTAGAAGCAAGGTTTCTCCTGTCTCATCAGTTGCCACCATTCTGTCTCCAGCAAAATGCCAAGAAAGACCAACCTGAGAGCAAGTGTTGTTGCATGGAAGAGAGCCCTCTTTATGGTCATGGTGGACGTTCCTTCAGGCAGACAGATTGGGGCTGGTTCCTTTGAAAGGGCAGCAGTGACCCATCAGCTGGGTGTCCAGCCAGAAGTACAGGGAAGAGTGGGTAAGAAAGAGGTGAGGCTGTGATGAAGGTGATAGAACACTCTGACTTAGGTGAGTAAAATCTTCTGAAAGTCTCACTGGGGAATGAAGCACAAGACCCAAGACTTAAAGAAGTATAGCAAAGGCTGCCTGCGTTGGGAGGCGGACAGCACAGAGGCTGTGGGCTCAGAGCAGGCACCCCCTCCTCTCAAAAAGCTCCCATTTTGCCACTCTCATTAATGCATTTGCAAAAAGACCTTTATAATATTGTATAGATTTAACTCTGCAATTCAGAATGAAATAATGGTTTTGTTCGAAAGCAGTATTTATTTTCTTATGAAGATAAGAGGCATAGTACATTTCAATAGAAAATACTGTGAGAGGAAAAGCTGAATGTTAGTGATATGACAAAAAAAATCATAAAAGCCTCCACTCGGGCTGGAGAGATGGCTCAGCAGGTAAGAGCACTGACTGCTCTTCCAGAGGTCTTGAGTTCAAATCCCAGCAACCACATGGTGTCTTACAACTATTTGTTACAGGATCTGATGCCCTGTTATAGTGTATTTGGGTAAATAAAGGTTTTTTTTAAAGCCTCCACTTATGAAAGTTTTCTGCCCTATAAGACCATATTGAATGAAAGGCATTCCTGGTTGAGTGAGCTATGCAGATCTGTGTATTGATTAGTTTGTTTTGAAATAAAATTTGTCCAGTGGTTTATTTTTTATTCTTTCTCCTTAGATGGCGATGAAACATTTATTTATTACATGTTGTATGTGCAATAAATGATATATAACCAAGGGACTGAGCTTAATAAAATGCTCACGAAAGAAAAGACAACATAGGAGCACACATCTGTTTATGTTGAAGCTAATAAATAAAAAGTGTAGCTAAGGCTTTAATTAGTTACCACCTTTTAGAAGGTTTATTGGTAAAACACTCTGTTTTGTATTTACAGATATGGTTGAACTGTGCCCTTTGCTATTTAGATAGTTTGGTTTTTGTGCAGGAGCCATTGTTTCATAGGACAATTGCAGATGGCCATGGGAAAAAATGGCTCTTGATTGTGGGCTTGGCTTGCTTCTCATTGTTCTGTGGCATGCTTGACAGTGCACAATGTACTATTTAATTTTAATAATCACTTAGGTAGAACTGACAGGTAATTGATTGCATAGAACCTTTAGAATATATGTGTCAGTCCAGATTGGTTGAGCACTTGGCTTAGACAGCATCATACTTAGCACTGTAAGTGTTTATGAGCTCTTCATCTGACACTGCATGAAAGCAACCTGTTTACTGATCCAGAAACAAAACACTCTATGCTCAGGGTAGTGTTGGACTCACAGGAAAAATCAGTTTTCTTTTCTATTCTTGAGGCAGTAAGAAAAAATGTAGTTTCCTGGGTACAGAACCAAGCTAACTTGACTTCAGGATTCCTTCCTAAACATCTTGTTTGGAGAGCAATGAACAGCTTTCTGCTTCTGGACTCACTCTCTTTAGAATAGATTATAGAGGAGCCACTGAGGAAACTTAGCTCACTACTAATAACCAGAACAAAAAGCTTTCCAGTGGGATGGCACGAACAAATCCATACCTTCACAAGTAATATCTGGCTCTATTTGTTTGTTAATACATAAGTACTTTTAGGCTATAAATATTCCATGATCACTTTGTCTCATATAACATGATATAATTTCATGTGTATATAGTGAAAACATCGAAATGCAAGAGCAAAGCACAGAAAAAATTATGGGCACAATTTAGAAGACTTAGACACATTTTTAAATATGGACCTTAACAAACAGCTTATTTGATTTCCAGTTATGTCAATATTTGCTTATTTCTGACTTTCTATCACCCAAGTCTTGCCATGACTATCATGTTGTAAGGCTCAGGTGAAATAGCATGCTCTTCCTGAGAACACTTGCTTTAAAAATTTCAAAAATTCTGCTGCACTCTATTGCTTGCCAATTATCACAAGTCCCTGAGCAATTCATTGAGATAGGTGCTCAGGCAGTTAGCTTGCATTGAAAAAATACATAAAAGAGGACTTAATGACTTGATCGTTAAATGTCCTGTATTACTTTGGTATAGTCGTGGAGACAGATACTGTCTACGTTTGTAGGTGAATAGTGCATCTCATGAAGAAAATATTTCAGAACTTGTTTTTATTGCCAGAAACTATGTATTTTTCTTCATATAATTAAGGTATACACATAAGAAAGTCTCCTCTTTAATTTAATGACAAATGCCTTCTTTAAGTGAGCAAGATCTGATACATTTGTCATACAAAGTTTGAGAATAAACTTACCTTTGGATTTCTTAAAAGATGCTTTATATTTTGACACATTTCCTTATTTTAGCAAAATATCAAATAGTAATCTAATCATTTGTCTCTGGAGGAGCTCAGTATATATACTGAATAAAGTATTTCATCTATTTACACACATAGAGCTAGACATGTATCTGGGTATATATACATATCTTCACAGACTATTAATAAGTGAGTTATTATGTTTATGGATAGAGAAATTGATGATATATGCTTCTTCTTGCCATGGCACTAACAAAGCAACATTTCCATACGCACTCATTGCACTGTAGATTAGAAGCAATTTTGGCTGTTTAGAGTGGGACAAGGGTCCCTTACCATGTTTTCTTAACCTAAAGGTCCTTTCATAATCAAAGTACAGATGTGCATAGTGCTTTATCGAGGTGGTCTTGAGCTGCAGATACAGTCACATCGCTCATGATGATCCAACTGGATATCGACAAGAGCCATGTTCTTAGCTTTTCCCCTTCTCTTGAAATGGCCAGGCTCAAACTTCAATACCTGTGATAAAGGAGAAGAAGCATATTTCCTGTTAGAAAGCCAGTGGGTTTACGTCAACCAAACGCCACTCACCCATTTCCCTTCTGGTAATACGTGAGTAAACCCTTGGAAAGTTCAGTGAATAGATGAATTTGCTGTTGGAACAAGCACGTGCAGATATTTCTGCAAATTACCATTGGCCATGCAACATGCAGGCATCTCCTCCTCCATGAATACTGCCCCTGCCTCACCCTTAGTGGGAAGATGACGTCAGGTCCCCCACCTTCTGGAATGCTGACAAAATGTCCGTGACATACTTCCTACTTCCTCCTGCATCTAATACTCTGTCTGATCCCAAATGTGCAGTGTAGGGAGGGCTTGTTATACTTTGCTACCAAGGTGTGTTTTGGTCCTCACTGAAGAGTACACGGGGGAATTTAGTTTAACATCTGCATAACTTCCCATGGCATGTCAGAGTTCTACACTATGAATTATATCCTCTGACGTTTCATTGATCTCAAAGTCAGTGCTAAATGTCTTCACGAAACCCAGAGGCTATAGTAGGAGCAGTTATGCCCAGCCGCCCCCCCCCCCCCGCACTGAGCATCCCCATCTACAGCTCCCACATATCTAGCCTGTAACTGTGCAGTTTCATGGGCTCTCCAGTGAGGCAGAGAGCAAACCATTGTTTTTATGTTCATTACACTGAGGGACCTGCAGTTGGTTTCAAAAGAATAATTCCAAAAATAAAAATAGAAGAATAAAGGACTATGGTCCTGTCAGTTCTGGTGACATTTTTTTTTATAGAAGATTGACTTATTTTCAATGATGTAATTCTTTTTTTAAATTTTATTTTCTATATTCTTTGTTTACATTCCCTTTCCCAGTCCCCCCCTCACCATGTGTCCCATAAGTCCTGCCCCCCCATTCCCCAATCACCCCCAACCCTTTCTCTGTTCTGGTAATTCTGTGTGCGTAATCTGCATTACATACTTCAACATGAATTTTTCTGTTCTCTCTGTTAACTGGATGGTAAACATTACTGCCAACATTGAGCCCATCCCAGACCCCAGTCCCCGCTGTAAGTGGCTCTACAGGTTTGGGATTATTTTGATCTGGATACATGAATTAGCCACACTCCTAATTTAATTGACACATTAAGAAAGGGATCAAGTTTTTGCTTAAACAGGGTCATGGAGATACTAAATAGGAAAACCAGAAAGAAATAAACTTGAGGTGGTCTAAACCAGGCCCTTATCCATGAAAGTAGATTCTGAAGAGCATGTCCTGGTGAAGAAGATGGGAGTTGTTGCTTATGTGGGAAGATATTCTTTCTTTCACGTTCCCTGTGTTCTATCCTCCAACAAACACAGGAGGCAAAGCAAACTACATATGCAATATGAACGAGACAATAGAAATCTTATACAAAAGCTCTGTTCTTCAATGAAAATCTAAATAATAAATACACTCTGGATATGAACTCATCCTGCTCAGGACAGGAAAACCCTACCACATTTGGAAGGAATGTTTGGGACAGGACAGAAGCAGAGCCTGGTCTTACCAAGTATTTCTCCAATATATTTCTAGACTATCTGTATATAAACAGGGTTAGGGGGTCCTGGAAAGTGGCATGATATTTAAGAAGCTGAGTATCCTAGGTGTATTTGCTTAGAGAAGATCGTTATCAAGGACAGGGGATTTCCAGTGGCAGGCACCTATAAGATCAGTCCTTCGTTTATTTGCTCTCCCATTTGACAGTAAAGTGAGTGTCTGGGAATAAGTGCAAAACCCTGGGGTTTCGGCTGGCCCTCTTACCGTTCAGGGATTTTCCCCTGTGTTTTATAATAAGCTACAAGAGCACAGTATATATGTGTTTTGCTGATAAGAAAAGAAAAAATGAATTGGCAGACACTTTTCCCAGACAAGTGAGAAAAGCACTATTTTAAAAAAGTGGAAATTGGACAGCTTTAGTGGCTGATCACAGCGCTGATGTTCAAAGCTCTCAGACCATGTAATAGTCTTAAGTCCAGGTACACGATATTGAAAGGATGAGGAAAGCAAGGCCGATTTCAGGGAGTATGGAAAGTTAAGGAAAAAAATGAAAAGCTTTTTATCAGAGAGCAAACTGGCCACCTTTGAAGGTAAGGAACCGTTGAATTAATTACAGCAGCTGAAGGAGCTTGGTAATAGGTACGACCACAGACTGCCTTCCCATTTTCCAAGCTGTGATTCACAGCTGCAAGCGTACACACAGAAATCAAAATCTGTTGAGGGGCAGCCGGCCATGGCTCAGCACCTGTGGGTGAAAATGGAAATCCTGACTCCCTTTCATCGTCTGGAAAAAACACATGAAGGCGGGGACATAGACATCTACTAAATGGACAGTGGCATACCTAGTTGATGGCTTTTATGCTACAAAATTAGAGATGCTCATCTTTGTAAATTGTCAGTGTCACAGTCGCACAAGGTGGTTATCTACAGTCCTTTGCCTTGTTGGTAATAACCCAGCGCATGAGTCACTGCTCTAAGGATATTACACTAATAAAACAATGCCAGGCACACAAAGCTCTCTGCTGAGTTGAGCTCTTATGTACTAGGAATATAAAAAAAGTTGTTAAAACTTTGTAACAGTTCTTAAGTTATTGGCTGGTATAGAAATACAAGAACATATCTCAGAGAAAATACATTATATAAACCTGAATCATTAAGCCTTTAAGATTGTATCTAACTTCAAAGGCAGACAGTATTCAATACAGATTCAGTTTCTTAAGAAAAAACAAACAAGCAAATGAGCAGGCAAGAGCACAAATTCCTGTTTTTTAATTCTGTGTTGGCTTCTTCCACATACAAAGACTTCATATGGATGTAGAGATTCAAGCATTCTAAGGAACAGCCCTGAAGTCCTCTGCAGTTCAAATGTCTTAGGAAAGGTATTTGGAATAGGAATCTTTCCCAGGTTGGTGACTCAGCAGAGGCTGGGCAGGCAGCCGTGTCTAAAACACAGAACTGCTGAAGGAAAAGAGCTGGCAAACGTGAAATGACACTCAGAAGTGTAATGGTGGCTGAGACCTGAGATGCAGTGAGAGTTTAGAAGATGCTTATGACTTCCGAGAAGGCAGCCTGACACCTGTAGACTTTTGTTGAAATCGAAAGCTTTATATGAGTCACCATGGGGGCCTTTATATAATCAAATGGTAAAATCTTTTTAATAGTACCTTAGAGGAACACTGCATGCATATTTAGACTTTCTGCTGCAGAAAAACACGGGGGCCAGCTTGCATGATGTTCTAGAACACCTTCAAGTGTTATTTACAGCCTAGAGAGGCTTGTTATGTTCCTTGCAAGTTTGCTAAAGTTGTTCAAGAAGACTTGGTGTGAATCTAGGTAGAGACAGAAAAGGGTATACATGTGTTGCAGTATTGGAACAAAGAGTCCTTTTACTTGGCAAGTAAGTGAGGAGGGATGGAAAGTAGTTATGGTGGAGACCATCAGAGCACTAGGTCTTAGAGTCCTATCCATCCTTGCCTTGAGGTTTAGAGTCTCTGGATTCTGTCAATCACCCCACATCCCCACATGGAAAGAAACCCAAGCGTGTTATTTTTGTCATTTAGAAAATGACTAAACTCCATTTTTATCCAAGCTGACTATACACATGCAACATCCCACCCCAGACCTTTGTACTTCAGGGATGAATGAACACATATGTCTTTTAACCTTCACACCACAATTGGATGCTAGTTTTTAAATACAAAATTTTACAATATACAAAGAGGCAAGCAAGGATGATTATGAAAGATCTTTATTCTATTCCTGCTCAGCCCTTCAGGCACAAATTTCTTTACGTTGCTTATACAATTTCTGTAAGAGATTTTGAGGGGCAGAAAAGTGGAACAGTTGGTACCTATCATGCTATTGGCTTCTTAGAATCTTCAAATTGCAGGCTTCTCTAGGACTGAGGGGTTTTCTTGGCTAGTGGGCAGCTACTGTCTGGTTGGGCAGGGCTTGGACCTAGGTCTTTTTGCTCCTGCTTGGCCATTTTCCTGCTCTGGCTCTCTCTCACACAATAGGGAAACGGGCCTGACTTATGGTTCCATCAAAGGTTGAGAAAGGCTCTCTGTCAGCTACAGGGATTCTGTTTCCAGAAACTGATACTTCTGACTTCATTTTGGCTAGTTATGTTCATGACCCAAAACTTCCCCACTACCTTTTGCAGGGGTAGAAAGTCAGTTCTTGATGTCTTGGGTCTCACTTGGCAAGGCTGAATATCAGTTTTAGTATCAGAAGTTTCAAACATTGTAAAGAGTAACACTATACTTTTTTTTGGAATCTGAGAAATACATTTACCATCTCAGTACTGTATTCCTTCTTTGAGCTTTTTTCTTCAGTAGTGCATCTGATGACTTGCTGTTCATTCTTCCAGAATAGATTAGTGGCATTATATCACTCTTATGAATATTGTATTTCAAGGGAAAATGACCACCTACATCTTTCTAGCCTTCACACCACAATCAGATGCCAATTTTAATATAAAAATTTACATTAGCATACAAAGAGGCAAGGATGATTCTGGATGTCATAATTCGTGGCTCTCAACCTGAGGGGTGGTGATCACTTTAGGTGTCAAATTACCCTTGCACAAGCGTTATCTAAGACCACAGAAAAATACAGATATTTGCATTATGATTCATAACAATTGCAAAATTATGGCCAAGACATAGCAATGAAAATCATTTATGGTTGGGGGTCACCAAAACAGGAGTAACTATATTAAAGGGCCACAGCATTAGGAAGGTTGGGAACCCCTGACATAGTGACAGTGAAGGTCTCAGCTCCACACAGCATGGTATCCACTAGCCCAGGTGGCAGGTTACATCTCAATTCCTTCTTACATCTGAAAATTCAGTTCTCTCTGCATTCTGCACACGTCACGTGCTTGACGGTATAAGTTGCCTGGAACTCTTGCTCCCTCAGTCCCACCTTAGACTGTGCCAATATGCAGAGTTCATAAGTTTGGTGCTGTATTATAATGGTTGAGGCAAGCAGAGCAAACACACACTAACATTCTCTCTCCCTCTCCCTCCCTCCCTCTCTCGTTCCATCTCTCTCTCTCTCTCTCTCTCTCTCTCTCTCTCTCTCTCTCTCTCTCACACACACACACACACACACACACACATACACCTATCAGTCTTGTTCCTCTAGAGAACCCTTACTGATACAGCATCAAAATATAATCAGTAGAATAGGGGAAAGACAGACAAAATAAACAAACAAATAAATTTATCTTCTGTCTCTGAAGTTTTTCAACTGTTTACTCAATGTCTGTGACCTAGAATCTAAACAACAATGATAGTCACTGTTCATTATGAAGGGGAGAACCAAAATAATATTGTTAAATTTTATTATTATTATTATTATTATTATTATTGTTATTATTATTATTAATTGGAAGTACTGGGATTGAATGTAGGGTCTGACATGTGTGTGAATTTTAGCCCCAGCCATGAGCCTTATTTTTTTTTAAGTCACTACCTGAATTCTTTTGGAAGGACAGAAGTCATTGGACAGTCACTCTCATCTGTTTCTTGTGAATAAGTTATAACCTCCCTGAATCAGAATGAGAAATCCTCACTTGAACCCCAAATTCTGATGAAAGAAGTGACCTTCATGTGAGGTGTGTACCCTTCTTATCCTGATGAAAAAGCATTGCCATCTTTCAGACAAAGGGACAGAGGAGAGGACTGAATAAAGCAGACAGAGGAGCCCCAGTTATCAGCATGGATTCACACTCCCCAAATTTGTCCGCATTGGCTCATAATCTTAATCTGCTACACCGTACTCCCCTCGGGCTGATCTGTTTGTTGGGGGTCTTCCTTTTTTTGTAATGGGTCCTGTGTCATATAAGACATCTCAAATGTATATGGATTTTTGTTATCACTATCTTTTATTTGGGAAGCATCAGCCACAAACTCAGAAAGAGTAGAGGGAATTATATTCTAATTTTATACTGTGTTCAAAGATGACTATGAGGAATGCTAGGAAAGAACATGAATCAGAAACCTATACAACTAAAAAATATTTATTTATGTATTTATTAGCACTTATTTCTCTCTCTCTCTCTCTCTCTCTCTCTCTCTCTCTCTCTCTGTGTGTGTGTGTGTGTGTGTGTATGTTATGTAGTACATCTATATGTAGATGATATATGTAGATAATAAAGGAGGACCTCTGGTGTCCTGGTCTATACTTGCTACTATATTATTTTGAGCCAGGGTCTCTCTCTGAACATGGAGCTGGGTTGGCAGATGAAAAGTCTCAGTTATTTCCTACCCCCGCATCCCTGCCTGTCACAGAGATGAGGTTACAGGCGTATGTGGTCACCCCCAAGTTTTATGTGGGTGCCAGGGAACCCAGATCCTCAGGATTACACGCTGTTTACTATCATCCATTAACCCGGCTCCCTAGATCTGGAATTTGAAAGCAGAAAATAACATTGTCTTGCCCCCAAAGAGTTCTCACCCCACTATAAAAGAAATATCCTGCCTTATGCCAACAGTGACAATGTTGGTGTCACCCAGAGCTCTCTAAGTGTGCATGTTCTTATCTCTGAGTGTTAAGCACTGAAAGACTTCTGGAGAAGTTTACAAGCTCACTATGTGGCACATTCTTATTTTTAATTGGTTATTTTATTTATTTACATTTAAAATGTTAACCCCCTTTCCAGTTTCCCCTCCACAAATCCTCTATCCCATTACCCTTCCCTGCTTCTCTGAGGGTGCTCTCCTACCCACCGACCCATTTCTACCTCACTACTCTAGTATTCCCTTATGCTGAATCATTGAGCTCCCATAGGACCAAGGGCCTCCCTTCCCATTGATACCAGATAAAGCAGTCTTCTCCTACAAGTACAGCTGGTGCCATTGGGTTCCTCCATGTGTACTCTTGGTTGGTGGTTTAGTCCCTGGGAGCTCTGTGGGTGTTGGTTAGTTGATATTGTTTTTCCTATGGATTTACAGCTCCTTCAGGCCTTCCCCTAACTCCTCCATTGGAGTCTCTGTGCTCAGTCTGATCTGTATTGGTCAGGCTCTGGCAGAGCCTTTCAGGGGACAGCTATACCAGGCTCTTGTCAGCAAGCACTTCATGGCAACAGAAATAGTGTCTGGCTTTGGTGTCTGCAGATGAGACGGATCCCTTCACTTAAGGCCAACATCTCTCATAGCAACTCATTTCACATCTTAATCACCCATAAGCATGGTCTAGGGAAACTGCCTTTAATCTAGCAAGGGTAAGAACACAGGTACAGAACTAATAGAACAAAGGGCTTGGGTTACCTTCTAATGATATGAATCTCAGACTATGCCCATTTCTGGATATGGAAGAAAGCATTTGCTGTTCTCCAGAGATCCCCTGACAGTGACCATCAGGACACATTTCAGGGTATTTTAGGAGTCTGATAGGAGAGTTGACAGGCATGTTTGTTTCAGGTGTGCTGTTGCTGATGGAGTGATTGATGCTGTTGGGTGCTTGTGTCCTGTGCTGGGCAGAGGCATTTCATATAGGACACTGCACTTTCAAAAGAATGCTAATGTTTTATAACTCACAAATGAGAGATCAAGGGCTCTCCTCTTTCTCTATGAATTGTGAAAAGCAGCTCAGGGGTGTCTTAGGGACACTAAGACAGTCATCCTAGTAAACAGAGGAGCCAGGGAAAGAATGGTATCTAGACCTTTCACATTGCTCAGAACCAACTCTCTGCAATGCAATACTCCTATTGGGAGTTTCCAAAAGTAAGGAATACGAAAAGAAAATCAAGCCAAAATCTCTTCCCTCAGAGTCCAGATAAAAGGAAAGCAATCCGCAAATACATCAAAGCCTAGACTTGCACACCGTTGCTCACAGCTACTGCTCAGTAAATCTTGTCACTTCCTAGATTATTTTAACTCCCACCAGTTACAGAGTCCCACATTTTCTTTTTTTGGAAAACAGCACAGAACTTTGAGACTGAAGGTCAACCTCCAATTTGGAGTTCATCAGTTCAGACAAAATCAAGACGCAATGAGGAGGGGGGACAGCACCCTGTTGATAGAACAGATTCTGTTTCCTTGGAAAGCAGTGGGTTTGGTCAACTATTCTGAAGACTAAGAAAATACATTCTTTGTGGGTGTAAAATGGTAAGTTCTGCTTCTCTATGTTGAACTTGGCCATTATTGTGAGAGATGCACTTCAGTGTTGATGTGTAACAAAACAACGTGAAACCCAAAAGCGCTTACTCCAAATTAATATTTTATTTACCTAGCATCCATTTATATTTGTATGTATCTATCATCTTATCTACCTATCATCTATCTATCTATCTATCTATCTATCTATCTATCTATCTCCCCGTCTATCTATCAATCATCTATCACCTATCTATTATGGGCAGGGTCTCATTCTGCAGTTTAATTTAGCCTGCAAATTATTACATAGCCTAGAATCACCTGTAATTTGTAGAAACTCTCCTGCCTCTGCCCCCTAACGACTGAGATTGCAAACTGAACCCACCATGGCCAGTTGAAAACCTGCTATCCCACATCCAGAGTCTTGCTCTGAGAGGCTGCTGTGCTGTCCTTTGTAGTGTTGGGTCCTCATGGTCATCCACCAAGCGCTATTATCCATAAAGCCCTCTTTTTAGCACCTGAAGCTGCATCTATTTGACATGCCAGTGAGTATTTTTAAACAAATGTACATGGTTTCTTCACCTATTCCTGACCCTGCAGCCTTGGTTCAGTAGCTAAGAATACAACAGAAGAGCATTCCTGTAGACAGGGTTCACAGTCTGCTCCGTGAGTGGTGGACGAACAAATGCCTTCTCACAGCATGGCCGCTCGGCGCTCAAACATCTATGTTCCCACTATTACAGACATTGTTCACTCCTTTAATTTGTTTTCCCTGATCTTGATCTTGACATTTGCATTTTTTTACTTCTTTTGCAGTCCAAGAGCTAAATTTCCAGGTAGTGGTGAATGCTATCTAGGAACAATAAGCATTCCAGGGAAACAAAACACAGACTACTTCAACATTTACGCGGTGAAAAGTTCTCTGACAATTTACATTTTCATCCTTTGCTTTTTTAAAAAAAATGTGATTACACTGAATTAAAGTTTGGCCCTTAGTATTTTCTTACAGTCACCTAGATTTCACAGCTGTATCCTGTAGATAAACACCAGATTTCTCTACAACTTGAATGAAGTTTCTCTAAATGTCTTTATTGTGGGGCAATGGACCATGCCAGGAAACCTGGTAAGATTGAGCAGGGGTGAAAGCCCTGGAACCCAGAAAGGGATGGTAGAAGCTTCAGCTGCTTCCCCCAGGCCCCTGTCATGTGACCACAGCACCCCACAGAGAAGATCTTGACCATTAGTCACATAGGTGCACTGCCCCTCAATCCTGCCACATGCAGATGAGGCATCCCTAACATCTTATACCAAGCCAAAAGAAAGCATCTGCTGTCTGACCCCAACCCACCCTCAAAATGTATATAAGATCCTATCCAGAAGGAATAAATATGTGTAAGAATCACTCCATCAGTTGAGAGCATCTGTCACTGCTGAAGAACGGTAACACTTCCTGAGGAAGAGAGTGCTCTCCTGCAGCTTTTGAGGCTAGAAGCTCCTGAGGAAGAGAGTGCTCTCCTGCAGCTTGTGAGGCCAGAAGCTCCTCTGCGCCCTGCTTGACAGCTAAGCCTCCTGTCAGCTCAGCTCTGTGCTGCACACACTTGGAGCAATGGTGGTGGCGGCGGCTGCAGCAGCAGAGGCACCAGGCAGTTGCTGCAGTTGCACTTCCCCTCCCTGCGCATGCCCTCCCTCGCCTCTTCTCTTGAATGTTGCCACCATGCCAGAGATATATCCCCAGATACAATTCAGTACACAGACCAGCACTTTATCATACAGGCGGTTATCTAATCTAACACACTATGGTCCATTGTGCTGTGAAACCAGGAGTCTCTTCTGCAGGATGCTATTAGCCATTATGAATTATCTTGGTAGGTATAATTTTAGCTTCTGACAACACATTCAGCTGGGTGAACAATAAGCAATGATATTTCTTTTTATGGATTTCATTATTTTCGTCTCATGTGTATTAGCATTTTTCCTGCATGCATGTATGTGCATCATGTGTGTGCAGTACCTATGGGGGGCCAAAAGAGGCATTGGATCCCATGGGACTAGTGTAAGGGACAGTTGTGAGCCACAATGTGTGGGCTGGGAACTGAACCCCATTTCTGTGACAGGTGGAGGTGAGGTGATCACTGGGACTTGTAGACTGCCAACGCAGCCCCATATTCAGTGAGAGACCCCAGTTCAAGTTATAGGGCAGAGGACACCAGAGGTCCTTCTCTCTCATCTACTAGACATACAGAGGTGCATGAAACACACATAGTCTCTCTCTCTCTGTGCGTGTGTGTGTATGTGTCTCACACATACATATACACATACACACAAACACACACACAAATAAATAAATTCTAGTAAATATATAAATTAACGAATGAATTTTTTTAGATATTTATATTTCCTGATTCATGTTCTTTCCTAGAATTCCTCTGAATACTCTTTGAATACAGAGTGTACAATTAGAAGAACCTAATTTTCGTGAACCCTTTTTGAGTTTGTGGCCAGTGTGTGGGTACACTGAGCCACCTCTCCAGCCGTCCACCAGCACCCCAGGGACTGGGATGGATAGTGCAGATGGACAGTCGCACACATGCCCTGGCCTGACGTTGCAGACACGGTACCTCATGATACTTCTTCACTGTCTTCCCTGAGCTGCAAGTGCAGGACTTCCAGTTGACAGTTCCACAGCCACAGTTGCCACCACAGCGCTGCACAAGGAGGCATCGTGGGAAGAAGACTGCGTTGGTCAGCTTCAGCTCCTCCCTGAGGTTCACGGAGTGGTTCCTGGGAGTGCAACTGTAACGCTTGACATCATCATTGAGCCTGTCCAGGTCCACTGTAGGCAAACACACACAGGCATGAGTACATGAACACACACATGTCATGAGCAGACATGACAGTAAGCAAAGGCTCTGACCTGAGTCAAGCCTCAAGTGGGGGTTAAATTTGTCCCTGGGATCTTACTATGCAGCACTATGGTTGGAAAGATCCGATTATTTTGTTGTTGTTGTTTTTTGTTTGTTTGTTTTTTCAAGACAGGGTTTCTCTGTGTAGCCCTGGCTGTCCTGGAACACACTCTGTAGACCAGGCTGGCCTCGAACTCAGAAATCCGCCTGCCTCTGCCTCCCAAGTGCTGGGATTAAAGACGTGCACCACCACCGCCCGGCAGATCCAATTATTTTTAATCCAATTATTATTTTGACCTTCAAAATAACAATAAATCATTAGCTGAAAATTGAATCTTGGTTCAAATCCTACAACTAGTACATGTGTAATGTTTTTTGGAAACAGGTTTCACATAGTTTAGGCTTGAGTTAAACTTGCTGAAAACTGTAAATAACTTTGAACTCCTGATTCTGCCCTCCACTGCAGTGTGATTACAAGCCTCTGCCGCCAGACGTTGCCCTGGTACCTTAAAACATGATTCAAAAAGAACAAGCAAATAAGCAACAAAATGGCCAAGAGATAAGAAAACAAATCATTTGGTGACTGTAAATAATTGCTTTTATTTTTATCTTTAAGAATAAATTAACAGCCTCAGTTGCTTCCTGGTTCTAAGCAATCTAAGTCCCTGCCATTGCTTAAACATAATTTGGGTCATATGTGGGTAACAGTAGAAGGGTTGCTGTAATGTTAGCTAATGATTTCTGGCACTGAAACAATCACAGATAAACAACATGAAGAAACAGGCTCTAGTTTTTATCTTAGTCCCAAAGCCAATCACAGCACAGTGAGGATGGCCCACGTGGGGCGCCAACGCTGCACGCGTGCCTGTGTCCCGGTGGCGAGCAAGGTGGGGGTGTGCCCTGAACCCTAGGCGGCAGTGGCGTCTTGCTGCAGTGAGGATGTGGCTTTCTTATGATTGTCTCCTTTCTGGAGAAAGTTGTTTAATAGCTCAGAGGTCCTCCTTCCTCCTGTAAAACATTTAAATATTTAAAAGGTTGAATAGACTGTTATGTGATGAATGCTGGCTAATAATCTTTATTTTAGTTCACTTGATTTCTTCCACTTTTATGTTTTTTCCCATTTAAAAGTCAATAGTTAAAATAAGGAAAGAAAATGCCATTTTTTCCTCCTCTATTCCTCTCCTTGGAAGTTTCTCTATATAATGATTATTAAAGATCATACTGAATGGGCATTAATATGACACAAGACTATTACACTAAGCTTTCCAGTCTAAGTCATTGCGATGGTTAGTGTGGCCAGCAGATGGTGTCCAGGCACACTTGGGAGGGCTAATTGGTAAGATCCGCCTTAACACTGGGTGGAACATTCCTTGAACAGGGATCCTGGCCTGCATAACGTAAAAACTGCGAGGTGAGCATAGGCATGTGTCGCTTGTTCATGCTGTCCGTGGGTGCAGTGTGAGCAGCTGCCTCCTAAAGCTACTTCAGCCCTGACTTCTGCACAGTGATAGACCGTGACTCCAACAGTGAGCTGAAACCTTCTTTCCTAAGGTGCTTGTGTTGAGGTACTATAGTTATTGAAGCAATGGAAAAGAAACTAAGACAATCATAGTCATTTATGTGTATAGTAATTGAATAACTTATGCTTCAAAGAGCATTCTCAAAATCTACCTCTAAGTTTTCTTACTGATGTATACTAAGTCACTTACTGCATGACCCACAGCTAGAAGAAAATCTTGCCACCCACTCTTAGATCCCTACCCTCCTCACTCAGGAGAAGCTTCATAGGTGTCAAGCATGCAATGCCTGCATGCTAGCTCCTGAAAATGTCTCAGTCTAAACTCAAAACTGTTTGAGGAGCAGGAAGAATTCCTGCAGCACAGATCAAAAGCCAAGGATGATAGCAGAATGTTTCTGAGAGAAAGAAAAATAAGCGCTAGGGTAACCTGTACCCTGTCCACTCGCTGGTTACTGATCGGACTTAATTTCCAGTGGTAACTCATAAATCAAGTTAAAATGTCTTCAGAAATTGCCTTGAACCGAATTTCTCCAATGCTCTCACCATTCAAATCAGCGCAGTCCGAAATGGGAGGGTAAGACTGGACGCTACAAACTGAGAATAATGGCCTTGAAGTCTGGCTGTGCATCATTGACTCCTGGACTCAACTGTCACCGCTTCAAACTGTGCATCCCGTATGCTGGAGAGACATTAAAACGGGACGTAATTTTCAATGTTCAGTACCCAGAGCTGTCTCCCGGTTTCATCTTTGGAGAAGATGCTGAGTTTCTGTCAGACCCCTCTGCTCCGCACAACCTTGCCTCTCGGAACCGTTCAAACTCAGTGCCTTGCTCGTGGTGAAGGAGCTGGTGCCCAGGACCAGCAGTTTCGGTGCGGCCGCCTCCGCGAGAGCTCACGCCTCATGTTTGAGTACCAGATGCTCTTGAAAGAGCCTCGGTATGGAGAGAGAACATGGAAATTTATGCCGGGAAGATAAACACCTGGACTGTTGAATTTTCAGCTCGTTTTCTATTGGAGTTACCAGTAGATTTCAGCGACATTCCCACATACCTTCTCAAGGATGTAAATGAAGACCCAAGAGAAGATGTGGCCCTTCTTTCTGTCAGTTTTGAAGATACTGAAGGCACCTAGGTGTAGCCCAAGTTGTACTTGATACCCAGAATTGAGCACGCACTCGGAGGCTCGGAGGCGCCTCATATCCTTGCTTTCCCAGGAGGAGGATGTCTCATTGATTATGTTCCTCACGTGTGCTATCTGATCACCAACAAGGCACGGTATGTGATTCAAGGCTATCACAAAAGAAGAGAGTACATGGCCGCTTTTCTGAGTCACGCTGGTACAGGAGTTGTGGAATGATGCAGAAGGCTTCACAAAGCTTACTCTGCTGCTGATGTGGAAAGATTTCTGTTTTCGTGTACACGTCGACCTGCCCCTGTTTTTCCCTCAAGATCAGCCGACGCTCACATTTCAGTCTATCACTTTACCAACAGTGCACAGCTTTACTCCCAAGCACACAGAAAAATTACCCATAAAGCCCCAGAAGGGATGGAAATGAAATGGCCAGGAGAGCAAAGGCTTATCTCAAAAGCGGTATCCCTCAGTTACAGGCGGCTGCGTTTGCCAACGGAAAGCTCTAGGAACCGTCAGTGTTGAGAGGCAGCCAACCAGAGCGCTCAGTCCACATGCCCCTTTAGGGCTGCTTCCCGGAAGCGCTTGGAATGTCTTCACGGCGGCCTTGTGTTCACACAGCAGCTCTGCCAGCCCCACACAGCCCTGCTCTGCTGGAGCCAAACCCGAGCTGGCTGGCTGCGCCCTAAATCCAGCCCCTCCCTGCGGCTTGCTCCTCCTCCCCCTTAGATTTCATAGCTGGAAGAAGAAAACTGCTTTAGGATGGAGAACTTTTGCAGGGAAAATAAAATGTCATGAATGCAAAAAAAGGAAGGAGAAAAAGGACAGAAAGAAGGAAGGAAGGAAGGAAGGAAGGAAGGAAGGAAGGAAAGAAAGAAAAAAAGAAAGAAAGAAAGAAAGAAAGAAAGAAACAAAGAAAGAAACAAAGAAAGAAACAAAGAAAGAAAGAAAAAGAGAAATAAGAGAAGTCACAGATATGGGCCAAGAATCCATTAACTCCATATAGCCAGACACCGTGTCCGAGAGTGAGAGAGAATGGCCCGGTGGCCCTTGAATGGTAGTTAAGTGCCACCTGGATGCATGGGCTGTCCTGAGAGTCTTTTCATAGCGGCAGCTGGGCTTTGTCTCTCAAGGGCAGTGGCTTATTCCTGTTATGTGCTGAGGCCAGGACATCGTGGGGACTCAAAAACTGCTAAATAATCACTGTGCATAATTTATTGCTGTTTTTTCTTCCTTTGTAAAGACACATCATAAGTTTAGTTATAATCAATCCAGCTTTAAATTGAATGAACTCTGTCTTGGGAAAGGAACCATTTTTATTGCTGCTAAAGCCCTGCCAACAACTGCAAGCACAGCAGGAAGGATTGCATAAACGGATTAAGAAGTGCAGCAGTCAGCAATTACAAGTGTCACCTTGAGATAAATACTCGTGCTGGCTCATGCATTACTGGCATGGGGGACCAGGCTGAGGTAGAGGGCCGAATCTGCGGCCAGCGATAATGACAATGCATTTGTCCGATAGAATAAACAGATGAGTTAACGTGGTGGGGGCTGGGCGGGTCACGATGCGGTGAAGGCGCTCAGGGTGTGCACGCAGCTCTGAGCTGGCTCCGTACTGCGGTTTTATGCCGGGCAGCCTCTGTTACAGCAGTTTGCTCCCTGCCTTTTAAAGAAATGGGAATAATGAAAGTGAAGAGAAAATGTCAAGCTGCAGCGAATGTCCTTGCTTCTTTTCGTCTATAGCCTCTTTCCTAACACAGAAATGGAGAAATGCACAGGTGGAAAGAAGAAAACCAATATCGCAGGCATTCTTAAAGGATGCTGCGCAAAGCTCGGATGGTGACTGGCTACACCCCCACATGCAGCGGTATCTACTGCAGTGCGTCTTCTTCTTGGAATTACAGCAAAATGGCAAGCTTCCTTTAGCAATCTAGATAAAACACACAAGCTTTGTTCCCTTGGAGGACCCCCTCATGGTAGAGCAATGTCTTTACAGCTAAAACCCCCTCACTCCCGTTTCTCACAGGGAGAGATTTCAAAGCTGTCAATTTAATACATTAAGTCATTGGTGTCACTGCTGTAGCCCAGCAGCTCTCAAAAGGGGACGGAGACCGCAGAGGTAATCCGTTTAGAACTAGAATGAACTGGTTCTTCTGACTAGATGCAAATAACGGGAAACTCTATTCTGCACCTTGTATCATGTTTCCAGCAGGAGAGAACTGGTAATAAACCTGCTGCCTCTGGAAGGATCTCTGCAGCGCTGCAGTGCCCCCCCCCCCGGGGACTAGACGAAGGGGCTGCCCTTCTTTCGTGTGCTCCAGCTCTGCGGCTGAACAGCAAGGATGTACCAAGCTTAACTCAAGGGTACAATGCTTTCATCTAATTTCCTTTATTTCACCCGAGTGGGCATGGTATGATGATGTCAATTTTTCTTTCCTTTCCAATTCACTCTAGATTTTTTTAAATGGCTCTTTGACATCAGTGGGAGCTTTGCTTTGACAAATTCTAGAAATGCTAATTAGGTTCAATGATGTAAATCTTCTTCAGGACACAGAGATCCATAGCAGAATGCTGCCCCGTGGGTTAGGAAGTGCCTTTCTGTTCCAGCCCCAGCCTTGAAGCACAGCTCGGTGCAGGTTGCCTTGACTGTGGGAAGAACTGTATTTGTAGGCTAGAATGGAGATGAGAATGTACACCTCTGACAATTTCTAATAGATGAGGTCTTAGGTGTAGGGGAAAGGCCAGGCCTGTCTTGTTGTCCCTATTAGATTACTAGTACCAGGAACTGTGTTAGGTTTTTATATATTACTGCATGAAATCTTTATACCAACTATGTACAAACGCAAACTTATTTTCACATGGAGGGAATAGAATCTCTGAAAAATTAAGAAAAGACAAAACCAAAAACCAACCATCTCTGATGTCTCTTCCACTGATCTATAAGGTTTATGAAAGCGGACTAATCATCATTATTTCTCCTCTCCTACTGTGTGGGTCCTCGTGGGAGAAGCTAATACAGCTCCTTTAAGATGTTCTTCTAAAACCACATTATACTTGCCAGTAGAAGCAAGGTGGAACTATTGAAAAGACAACCTCGTCTGTGTGACAGGTTTTTGCTTTTCTAAGAATTGATATTCAATAACTAACAACTCCATGAATGAATCAAAGAAATCACTCAGATTCTTTTTAGCATAATCTTTCCAATCATACACAGAGGGAAAATAATTCAAATCTTATTATTGTCTCTTATGTTGGGAAGCTCTTATCTCTAACCTAACCTAGAATGTGGTAGGTAAGGTTCTGGAAGAGCCGAGAAATCAGAACTGTAGAGTAGAGACAGCTCACCATAAGGGCGTGAACCATGGCATAGAGCATGGCTTCTAGAAGGGTGCCTCTAAGATGCCTGCCCTGAGGTGTGTAAGGGGGACTATGTAGGAAACCTGTTAGGAAAAGGGCTAAGCGGGTGGTATTGGTGTGGAGTAGATTATAGCACTGGGCGACAGTGGGATGGAGTAGATTATAGCCTTAGGTCTTAGCCTTTTCTCAAGGTTCATGAATTCCCCAGGAGGAGTCTATCTAGTTTATTTGCTTTACAATCTCACTGTGAATTTTCAGATCCCCTCTTCTATAAGTCATGGCCTAATTGTGGAAACTATTTTTATGGATCAATCAAGAATTGGCGGGGGGAAGCTTCAGTTATTTAATACTTTTTATAAGAAATTAGGATATTTTAAACTTAAAATTATGGAATATTTTAAATTTCATAATTCCTTTTGTTGGCTGAATTTCTTAAAAATAGAAACATTTACCATTTTTTATCTATAACAATTAACCTACTCTATCACGGTGAAATGTCATCAGTCAAATGCTTATTTCTAAGCTTCAAAAGCATCCTGAAGCAATGTGGCACTGGAAATTTACTAAGCCCCTAAAGCATGTAGGAAATCTGTTCTTGCACACACTTGAATTGGTTTCACAATAAATCTTTACTAAGGATACTGCTGTCTCCATCTTTTAGTTGTAGACAGACTCAGATACCAAGAGGTGGAGTAACTTGTCTCAAACTAGTAAATGCTCATCCAATATTTTCCAGGATAAAACTGTGGGCGACAGAATGTCTGAAAGGCATTGAATTTAACTTGAGGAAAATTGAGACCACATTGGGCACATCTCTATCACCAGGAACACTACCTAAGGGCATGTGTACAACCCATTTATGAGATAAAAATTAGCAAAACATATGAAGGGATGCTTAAGAATCAGGCAGGGTTTGTTTTAATCTCTTGTTTTCCCTTAGCCTGTGAATTTGAGCATTACATACCAATGGATTCCCCATAGCTTTCTAGCCAGCAAAGCCAGGTTCATGACATGCTTGTCTACTTAGACAATGTCAGCGAACCTTTTTGAATTTGTTTCTCTTTCTGCAAATAATGAGGATAATGATACTCTCATACCATGCATTTATTTAGCTTGAATGAATCTAGAGTGTTTGAGGTCCAGGTCCAAATCTCAGCTCTCAGTAGGTCTGACCCACATTAATGTTGCAGACAAATGAGGTCAGATTGAATACAGAATCAGCTACTGTCAGTAGTAGCTGAAGAGAGGTTGTGGCCACCATCATCTACATATCAGAGGGGCAATGTCCAGGTGTGCTCAGCTTGATTCATGTGACTTATGCTGTTCTCTCAAGTAAAAGCACCCAATGTGTCGGGATTCTCCATACCAGTAAATTCTGAAAACATATATGCTCTTATACAGGAATATGTCTCCTAAATTGTGGTGGCCCAGAGAGCAAAAAGATCTTATGTCTGAGAGGTTAAGAAAGAAATAAAGTTTGAGAGGGGAAATACCCAATGATCAAAACAGTTTTGGAGAGTTCATGGGGAGGCAGTACCTAATAAGACTGGCACTTGGTAATTGCTGTGTGTACTTTCAGAGTATAGTAAAGACATGGCATGTTTGCAGACTCCAGAGCTTTCCAGACTTTGCATGAATGCAGAGTCTTACAGGGAAGAGAATGGAGCTCAGAGAAAAACTGGCTCTGCACAAAATCTTCAAGCAGTAAAAATAAACACCAAGTGTCATTTGTGCACCCAGGACCAGGTGCTGGATATCCTGCGACTCCCGCAGCGGTACACAGTTTTGCGAACTGTAGACATGAGCATAGCCATTTTACAAAACATGCAATTCCTCCAAATGTATGTTTTCTCCAAAACTACTTTTTTAGGATTTGAGTCCAAATTGTATGACAGGTTTGCTGGGCTCCAACGTCCTTTTATTTTCTACCCATAGCATTCTTTCTTTTTCTGTTTTGGAATTGAGTGTTGTGGATTGGTTCTAATGTTATTTGTGTTAATTTGGCTCCCTAAATTACACAGGAATTGGCATGTCCACCTGTACAACACTGATGGTCCCCTTCCCCAGGTGGCTTTGATTTGTGAAATAAAGTTGCTGGTTGCTAATGACTGGGCAAAGAGACAGAGGCTGGGCCTTTAGATTTCCTGGGCAAAGGACCATAAGAAGGGGGATTAGAATCTCCATGACAGGGGAGCAGAAAAATCAAACCTGAGAGATGCAGGAGAGAGAGCATACAATATGTAAGAATCAGGATAGAGTTACCCCAGGGCCTACTCCCCTGACTGGGTCTGGGATAGAAGAGATGGAATATAGATTTTAGAAAGTAATAATCCAGGACTGTCAGAGGGGAGAATGTGTTAGCTGTAGGGAGATTTGGAAATGCCCAACCATTGGGCTGTTTAAGGCACATTGACAATAAGACTGCATGTGTGTGTCTTTCTTTGAGGAATCTTAAAACATTTGGGTGGATGTAGAGGAGGCACTGGTACCTTCCGAGGAGTTTAGAGCAGATTACCTCATTACTGCTCAATTGAGAGTAAACACTTTTAACACTGTGAAAACTTTAATCTAGTGTTTACCATGTTTAAGAAAAGAATGAAGCTGATGATGTTTCAACGATAGAAAAGGAGGTCTGGTGTGGTAATGGTGTTTGCAGTGCTTCTGAGCATCTGACTTAGAGAGGGCAACAGGGACTGTTATCTCAAGCCTGCCTGACCAGTGCTTACTGGTGTCATTCAAGGGCTTCATAAAACTACTTTTACCCAGGGATTAAATAAGCATCTAAAGAAAGCTGTAAATACTTGTATTTTTAAATATTTACTACCTCAGTACCTTTGGAAACTTCTCTATGACTTATTTATTATACCCATTCTCCAGTTCCTTGTACTTATTACTTACATTAATATATACATTAGAATGAAATGTTTTAGGTATTAGAACAAACTGTCATAAATAAAATGAACAGAATTGATATTAGCTCCTCAAATACTGCTTAGGAATGATCCTACAATTACAACAGCTAACCATGTAAGGTTGTGTGTGTGTGTGTGTGTGTGTGTGTGTGTGTGTTGCTAGAGATTGAACCCAGGTCCTTGCACAGTCTAGGAAAGTGGGCTTATCACTGAGCTGTAACCACATAACCATAGCCATTATTTTAAAATTTCATCACAGCCCCTACCCTGTGGACAGGCTTTCTCCTTGGCCACTGCATGTTGGGCATAACTAGGACAACCTGTTGTCATTCTCAAAAAACAAGTTGTCCTTCAAGAAGCAAGGAACTAGGTCTCATTTTTGTTGTTAATTTCCACAAATCTCCTCTTACTTAGTGTCCACTTTAGCAGAACCTACGGCTAACTACTTCTTAATGTAGAAATTTCTAATTTTATTTTATGAGCCTAAAAAAATACACACTGTACCTAAGTTCACAGGTTTTTCATTTAAGTGAATCATAGTTGAGTTTTAGTTAAGCCACCATGGTCATGCAGTGACCTTGGTCCCATTAGGTAGCTGCTAGCAAGAATATCTTACTATATAATTTACCTAATTTTGCTTTACTCAAAGCTATTAGCAAAAGTAAGTGAGATTTGAATTAGAGAAGACTTTTTTTAAAACTTTTGCATATCTGTGATGGAAGTACAAGATTGATATTATTGATTAAAATTTAGGTGTTGTAGCTATAGTTTCCTATAGATTTCAATTCTACATGTTAACCCTTCTATATTACTCCTGAGAAACTGAAAGTTGGGTCTACTAACTTGTATTCTCTACAGTTTGCAAGCAGTGCAGCCAGAGTCTGAGCTTACCCACCTGGGAGATGGAGAGTCTGGGGGATGGAGAGTAGGCCTTCTCTACGGAGCTATGAGCTCAAGCATCATTATCTGTCCCAGATCTCCTCTCACCCATTTCAAGCTCTTTTCTGGACAAGAACAGCTCAGTTTCATCCTCTCTCCCTCCCATCAGAGAAAGAAGAAATAAATCATAACATTGAATTTCTCAATATGAACTGTTTTTGTTCCAGGTATGGTGGCCTACAATTGTGATCCCAAAACTGAAGAGGCTGAGAAGATTGTGTTATGCCAGTCTGGGCTACAGAGACTGTAATTTAATACATAAACATAAACACACACACACACACACACACACACACACACACACACACACTAGGGTGGGTTCTTGTAAAACAAAAACAAATTCCCTACTCTAGGAACGACAACTGTGAGACTAATTATTCATTAATAGATGCCTAGACACCAAAAGCATTAGCTCATTCTCTGGCTAGCTCATAACTTACTTAACTCATTCAAACTATTCTTTGTCTTCTACATGGTTAGTTAGCTCTCCTTCAATCCTGGCCCATTTATTCTTTTGAGTCTTCCCCATAATCTCACCCCAGCATCTCTATGGAATCTCTCTCAGCATCTCTCTTTATTGAATCCTGAGATCAGTTATCTCTCTTTATTGAATCCTGAGATCAGTTATCTGCTGGTTTATTTTGTCCTGCCTCCACCACCCCAGTTCCCAGGCAAATCTCTTTTTTACTCTTACTATTTCCCAGAATCCTCTCTCTTCCTACTAATGTACCACTTCCTATTTCCTGTCATTGTCATTTTTATTGACAGCTGATGCATAGAAGAGATTCTACAGGTTTTGACTGACTACTTTGTGAGTTTTTGTTTCAGAGGCTTCTTTGTTCCACTCTACTAGTATATGTTTTCTCTATTCATATTCTGGTTTCCTAGACTTGTCCTCCTTAGAATGGTGAAAAATACCACTTTCTGATCCCTGTGAAAACCAGAAGAAAAGCTGCTAGACAAGTTACTAAATGTAAATTAGAGACTGATTGTTCAATCCTACATTTCAGGTTCAGAGATGCTGAGACAGGAGGACTGTAATGTCAAGGCTTTCCTGAGCTATAAAGTGACATTAAGGCTACCCCAGGGACTTCCATGAGGTCCTGCCTCAAAAGAAAGAGTGCTTGCCCAGCATTGACAAGGCCCAGGCATAACCACAGTTACCTTGAAACAAAAAGAAATTTTAGTTATTTTCCTGAACAATATCATTAATATTTTACAGTACCAGTGGGAGAATATTTTGGTTTTATCTCAAAGGAAGGGGTCTCCCTTTCTGTGTTTACTTCTTATTCATTGTTTCCCTCATCAGTTTCTAGAACACAGCCCCATGTTTGTATTTTCAAGTTCTAAAGGCAGAAAATACCAGCCAGAATATCAAACCCAACTTCCTTTTCTCTGTGATCCAAGCAGGCCGCTCAGTCTCAGGGGATGACAAGCAATTAGAGCAGCCCATTTATTCAGTAGAGATGTGGTGACATGGCAGGGCTACATGAAAGGTATGAGTCACTCTGCCTTTGGGCGGTTTCATACACGAGACAAGGAAATGGAACCAGAACCAACAGGGGAGAGAAAAATGCTGCTTACTTTGTCACAAACATCAAGTAGAACACTGTCTCGAATGCTCTAGCAAGGTTAGTTATTTCTGTAACCAAAGGCATTTTTCACAAACTGACACTCTGCCTATGGGGTAGATTTTTATAGATTTTTGAAATACATTGGGCTGAGGGGGAGGGGAGGGCTCAAGGGCAGGGCACTTGTTAGGTGCGTCCAGAGCCCTTAGTCTAATCCTCAGCACTTCAAAAACTAAATATCCAAACACATAAAATGCATATCAGACTGATGGGGTGAAGGCTCTCTTCATGGTGGCTTTGAAGACACCTCAAAGCATGAATAATAACGTCTGTGCTGCGGCCTCTGTCCTTGAAGAATTTGAGTTAACATGTCTGGGGTGGTGCTATGCAGCTGCATTTTATAATGCACCCCATAAAATTATTGATTCAGCTGAAGTAGGGTCCATGGGAGGTTCCAGAATTACTTATTCCCTTAAAGAAAGTTTCCCTTGTGTTTGCTGTTATGTGTCTCAAGTATTCCTAACTCAAAAATGGAGGCCCAAATGAGACACAAGATAGATTAGTCATGGGAGTGAACATGTTTTTTAGAACTGGAAGTTGGTTAGAGCAAGTTAAACATTTTTGAACATGTGCCATGTAGTTAGGGCTCTAGAGAGCCACCTGAATAGCCTTCACAGGCAAAGATAGAGACCTTAGCAATAGGAACCAAAGACACAGAAAGGTTAGCAGTTTAAGAAAAACATCATAGAACCGCATATGCCCATGATTTAAATCTAGATCTCCTGTTTTAGTGTTTCCAGGGAAGATGCACCAAGAAGTAAGGCCTTGCAGAAGCTACTTTGGGCAAAGTCAGTCATCTTTGATTCTGTTTCTGATGCTTGGTGTAAAATGATTTCTGCTAGGTCTATTCTACCTCCATTTAGGTTGACCTACTAGAGACCTAAAATATAGCAATGTCTTAAATACAAACAATGTTATCTTTGAAGTAAGCCTTGAGGAGGTTCCTTATCAGTTACACAGATCTGCACATGGTGCATCTAGGTAACATTGGGGTCCCTGTATCTCTTTCGTCCCTCCTTCATCATGAGCGCTAAATATGTAAAATTTATGACCTAAGCCAGGAGCAGAAAGCACTGACAGAAGTTTAGTCATTCAGATTCAGCTTTGTCATGGCTTGTGTGAGAGCAGCCTGGGCTCAGAGCCTGGAAACATCCTAAGATTACACAGGGAGGAACAGGCCATGTCTAAGATGAACACCTTCAGTGCTATTTAACCGAAACACTGTGAGACTTGTTAGCAAAACCTAGTAACAAATCTTATCAAATCAAGCAAGGCATTTGAGACATTATTTTTTGTCCTGGAGTTACACACATTCTTTCTCCAAGATTATGTAGACCAGCAACACGATAAATACACCATATTATTGATTTTCAAAGTTTTAGAATTATTATTTTTACTCAAGTGTTTGTCTAAACATTCCTTTCCCTTGTTGTTTTATTGTTTTCCCTCACATTTATAAATTTACATTTTGAAATGTGCTCAGATGTCTTCAAACGATCTGATTTTTTCCTCTTTTGTGACACTTACCTCCTAAACCTGCCAGTCACCCAGCTGCCTTGGTCTTAGTAAATATGGTAAGAACGAACATTGTCAGTTGCAGAAAATGAATGTGACTGCAGATAATTATATTAACTTAAGTAAATTTCAGAATGCGAATTCCATATATTTTTCATTTCTGGTTTCTCAATCTCATATAAACAGAAAACATGATATTAGAAGCAACTGCCAGGGGAAAAAGAGAACCAGTTGGTGGCATAGGTACGAGAGGGGGAAGGTGGGGGGGGGTTGATCAGCATGCAGTGTATGAAGCAAGGCAGCACCGCATGCAGCGTGCTGGCTGCTCACCGCGGCTCTCTGGCACGGACACCAGCACTTCTGCACACGGTCAGCACTGACGGCTGCCAGAAAACCCCAGCACTAGATCACATGGGCAAAACTCGTATGAAATAAAAACCGGAAAGCACAGCTTGTCTTGCACAGCCTAGCCAGCCGTGCAGGCTCAGCATGTGATCCATACACAGTTCCCGGCTTTGGTTTCTTCCACTATAAAGTCAGGATTTATCTGCTAAGGAATAGGAAGATAGCTTAGATATATTACTTTCTATTTCTGTTGTGTGTTATGTATGGGTGCTTTTGTGCATGTGCATCTGTGTGCACTGACATGGATGTGCACATGGAGGTCAGAGGTAATGACGCCAGATAGCTATCTTCCTCAATATCTTTCTATCTCATTTTATTTTTATTTTAAATGTTTTGAGGTGGAGTTTCTTTCCACTCTTGGGGATCTCTGAATTGGCCAAATCTGCTGACCAGAGATGCTCTGGTTTATGATTTCCCAGCATTGGGGTTGCAGTTGTGTGCTATCATATCTGGCTTGGTGACCTTTGTTGTCACCGTCCATACTCAGGTTCTAATGCTAGTGGAACAAACTTTTACCAACTGAGCCATTTTTTCTAGGCTACAGATACTTTTTATAAGGTCTCTAAACTATACTATATTGTTTATAGTCATATAAAGAGCAGTTTGGACAAAACACACAACTTCATTTGAAAGTAGCATACAGATAATGTGTTTTGTCTAGTATATATAAAATATGAATAAATTAAGGCGATTACAGCACAGATACTTATTCTCACTGCAAACCTTTACTTAATGATGAAGAACATTCAAGACTCTGTTTCTTACCTTTGGACTTCCGGTCATGGTATGACCTGCCTCTATAATGAGGGGTATCCAGATACAAATTCTCCAGATCATCTTGCCAAGACACTGGATTGAAGTACTTAAGCAGATCTTCCACAGTATCAAATTCTGCGATAGTTTTGTCCAGGGCATCAGCAGTGAGAGTGGGATCCGTTACTGATGGAGAGCGATAGGACACCCCCTAAGAGTGACATATATTTCAGTGTACTTTCAAAGGGTTCATTGCTGTGAAATATAACAATCACACAACCATGCACAAGGAACACAGGTGGGTTTCATCATCGAGATGTCATGCCATGGCAGTCTGGCCCTGAACTGTCCTATTATTAAACAGTGTAGAACTCTAATGCACAGCATAGCATATGTTTTTATGAAAGCCAAAGTCAGCAAGACCCTTCAACTTTCAGTTTACCTTAGCTTTGATAATTTCAAAAGATACAGTCTAAGTAGGAATATAAAAGTTGACATCTGATTTCTTGGTGCCTTGCCCCAAATCTTTCATATATCAACTAATAATAGTGAGATTTACAATTCTGATCTCCTCTCAAGTAATTTCTGATAATATAACCTCTTCTTCCACGCTAGGCATCTGTGTGCCCCCTTCCATATTACTCCCACTGCAGATGCTGTGAGAGGCGGAGCTCTGCAGAACCAACTCATTTGCTGACAACAGGATAATTAGCCTGGAAACAGGCTCTCTTAACTTAAGAATGCAAGGTTCGCATGGGAAACATATTAAAATGAAAAATAAAAACACTGCTACAGCCTAGCAGCAATCCCACCGGCCATTAAGAGTCTCAGAATATTGTTGAAACGAGGAACACAGTACCACTGAAAGGCCAGAAAAGGATTATGCATTTTGCCATGGAAATAAAAGATTCCGTGTAAAATGCCTAAGCACTTACCCCACTAACCTTTGTACAATCTCGAGGTAAATGAGCCACGAGTCAAACACCTCTGTGAAAATTCATGACCCATTAACAGGGAAATAGAGAGAACACAGCCTCAAATGATCATCTAAACATCTTTAAAGAAACTATCCAACTAATAAGATCTCCCCACGGGTAAATATTTCCTTTCACTAAAAGAAAGTAGAAATTAATAAAAAAAACTTGCCTTCTTAAACCTGAACTGCAGTTTTGTATTACGGTATTATAGAAATAATACATGCTGCAGAGCTCCCAATGGCAAATTAATGCCCCCACCTTCCTGCTGTTGCTCCCTTGTCCACCATTGCTGTTCCTAGGTCTGTGGGTGATTCCACCATGCCTCACTTGTAGACCACTGCACCCGCCTTGGTAAAATTATTGAATCCAATAAAATCATCTAGCATTGGTGTAACGTGGACTCAGGGTTCATTTATGCTTTCTAGGACAATGGCAAGGGAATGTGGGAATTGGAGAGTGTGATGGGGATGGAAGACAGAGTGATGACTGTGTCACCTTTTGTTAGCCCTGTTAACATAAGCACACATCCTCACTCTCTCCCCAGGACTTTGAGTTCATCACCTGTGTTTGAGGCCATGCAGGTTTATACAAACAATTGCTTATCCAGTCTCTTGGCATTTGTCAAGCATGACTTAAAGAGGGAATTGATCATATTCTGGGCCAAGATAAAGACACACTCTGAGCTCAGCTTGCTGATGACAAGACAATTCCATCCAGGTGCCAGCATACTGAATTGTTCAGCTCTTTTTTAAAAAATTAAGTCTTTTACATTTATTTATTATCGTATGAATATGAGTGTTTGCATGTTTGCATGCATATAGTGTGCAAGACACATGCCTGGTGTCTACAGAGGTCAAAGAGGGTGTCAAGTTTCCTGGAACTGGTACTATGGATGATTGTCAACCATCACAACAGGTAGAGAATAAGCCTGGGTCCTCTGCAAGAGCAGCAATTGCTCTTAAGTACTGAACTGTCTAGCTCTTGTTTCTTAAGAGTGTGTATGTGTGTGTGTGTGTGTGTGTGTGTGTGTGTGTGTGTGAGAGAGAGAGAGAGAGAGAGAGAGAGAGAGAGAGAGAGAGAGAGACAGACAGAGAGAGGGGTGGGGGAGTCATGATCTGATCTCTGGGACACACATGCTTGTGTCTTCTACATGTCTCTTGACACTTACGTATCAGGAATATATGAGTCTTATAAGTCCGTACTATAATTACAAGTCTCCACTTAGCCTGTGTGGATAATTTATAATTAGTCTATCTAGTTCCTGTATCCCTAGTGGTTCATATGCACCATTCAATTAACTTTATATCACAATGTGGGCCTGATAGCTTCCAAATCAAAACAAGTTGACCAAAGTTATGACATTGGCAGCATTTAAAGGCTTTGAAATAAAAGTAAGAACAGCAGCCAAGCCATTCACACACAGTAAGTCTTCTTGCTATAGCCCTGGGAAAGATGCTATAGGAAGCATTCTCAGCTAGCTCTCAACAATGCCAAAGTGTCACTGCATACACAGACAGTACTGCAAGAACAGCTTCCTAAGGGTCTCAGTCTCTGGAATGGAGGTGGGGTGAGGTGAGGAGATACAATCTCTTCTAACGCTAAACTGGAGGGCAAATTCAAACCCTCTGTGTGAGATTCATGGTTGTTTTCTAGGTCCCATTTTGGGCAGTTGGCAGACATAGGAAGATAGTTAAGGGCACACTTACATGTCATTAAGTGAGCTAATAAGCCTACACACAAATATTTGTTTTTGAAGTAAATATTTTAAAACTTTCTGAACAAGAGCCACTTATGTGTGCCTCCTTCAGCTATACCATGTATTTGGTTGCATTGAGCTTTTGTTATATATTTATAAAATTAAATTAAAATGTTGAAGTCAAATTTTAATTGAATTAAAATTAACACAAATTTTACTTACCGCATAAAAAAATAATGTATAAACTGTTTTGAGTAAAACAAAATATGGTGGACATAGAAAATGCTAGTTGGTTTAGTGATTCTTCACCCTACTCTGAAAAGATCTTAAAAACAAGAGCAGTTTTAAAGCAGAGGAAAGGGCCACAAAGGGCAGTGTGGAAAAGAGCAGTAAAGGCAAACGCGAGCAAAGCACACAATGTGTATATACTGTACACCCCTCTGTATGCTAATGAAGACTAGTAGAAACAGCAAATAGATAGCTTGAGTCACAAGCTCATCCAATACAGGTGACGCTTCTGGTTTTGACGCTTATCCAAACCAGAGATAAATATGGACCAGGGATGAACTTTACCACATATTCCAAAAGGATAGGCCGATCTTCCTCTTGTTTAAAAGCCTGGCTGATGCATAATTATGTAAAGTCCATGTAAACCGTTTGACTCTGTACTTAGAGCAGGAGTGGTCAGACCACCCTGAACCACCATGAGTAAGACAGAGAAGAAGCTGAAGTGCCTTTCGGCCCTCAGGCCTGGTAGAGAGTGTCATTAGTCACAGGCAGACACCTGCCCCGCCCCTCCCCTGGGGCAGACGGGCGTCCAGTGCTGCCTGCTTCATTTTGATGGTTTCCATCTGACGGAGCTTGCCTACACTGAGCTGAGCTCATGTGAAGCCCAGACCATCACCATTAATCCTCACTGTTCATTTTCTATGTAGTCCTCTAATGTAGTATTTGTTTTAATTTTTTGATAATTTCATATATGTATATAATGTGATCTTATTGAGATTCTCTTGTATATTTATAAAGATCATTTAGAATGTTAATTTGTCTTTCTATCTCTTGCCATTCCCTTTCTTCTTCTTCTATCCCTATTTCCCCATCACTTTTCCTCCCATTTTCATGGACTCTTAAAAAAGCTAAAACCAAAATGAAATACCCTTAGTGCTGCATGTATAGGCTCGGGTGTAGAACAACCTACTCTATGGGTAACCCTCAGGGGCCTTGTCCCCAAAGAGAACTAACTCCTCATTCTCCAGAAGCCATCAATTGCTCCTCAGCTAGGGAGAGACTTCATGAGTTTCCCCACCATGGTGGTATGTTTTGTACCTTGATCTTGTGCAGGTCATCTGTGTGTAATCACAGCTGCTGTAAGTTCATGTTTGTAATTATCTCCTCATGTCTGGAATGTACTGTTTTTCTGCAGATGTCTACTACCTCTGGTCTGGGCCTTACAATCTTTTTACTTCCTCTTCTTCAATGCTCTCTGAGCCTTGGAGCAGAAGGTCTGAATGTAAATCTCAAGAGGCACAGATTCCACACTTGCTGAAACCTTGCCATAGAAGAATGTAAAACATTTCCTCAGTAAGGAAAAAAAAAAACATTAGCTTAAAAACAGTAACACTGACTCAACCCCATGGCCCCACGTTACAACCACAGACACTCAATCACAACGCCTGAACCTGGCTAAGAACTTGACTTTATTGTCTTGTGTTTTATTATTGCATAAGTTCTACGTGCTGTACTGGTGCAGGCAAGATCTGTGTTTTTCATACAAAGCAGATAAGGGGACAGGATCCTGAGAAATGACTAAATTTGGAAGAAATAAAATGAGACATGAACCATTTTACAGCTGTAGGATAAGATGTGCTCTGTGCTAATCAGAACCCTGTGCATGGCTGATTTTCACTTAAGTCATCATACTGTAAACAGGGAGATTTTCCCAGACTGGAAATACCCTTGAAATCTCAAATGTTAAAGAGTAGCCAGCCAGGGGTGTTCCTGAAAAAAAAATGGAGGAACTCAAACTGCCTATGATTTGGCTTGCAGTCAAGCCTGGGTCCTTAATGCAGTTGAGGTCGCTCTGAGGCTGACCTGGGCTTGTCCCACAGTTTTGTTCACTGGCAACAGAATAATAAGTTACTCACAGAGAAAGAGCTTGTGACTGATTCCCAGTTGGTCTCTAAGGCTGCTTCAGGTTGGAAATCTTCCTGGAAAGTAAAGACACATCCACGAGTCAGTCACCCCTCTGTTCAGTTCACTGTGCCCATCTGGTAGCATCTTAGCCTTCTCCGTCTTGTTTGAAATACATGGCAACAGGAACAGGACTACATTCTCAACAAACAAGCCACCAGTGCTAGAGGCATCTGTACACAAGAAGCCCTCTCCCTCCAAACATGAACAGCTGTGCTAATATTATCTTGTAAGTGTGGGTGAAATAGAAAATGGTAAAGACAGAAGTTCAAATTTAACTTGGCTGTTTATTGGTGTGTGACCTCTGTGATCTCCTTAGCCTCTAAGACTTCTGTTCTTCATCTGTATTGGGCTGGGCTGTTTAAACTGCAGAGTTGTTTCAAGAATTGAATGTGGTAATTATGCAATTATAACTGGTATTTAATAAGTACTTAATATAGAGAAAGAATAATTATTTCATTATTGATATGTGTTTGGTTTAAACTAGGTACTAAATCAAGTTCAATGCTGCCTGCTGAGCCAGTGCTCAACACCATGAGCTTTTCAAAGATTAACCTCAGAAGGCTGTCCCAGATTCTGTTAACAAAAGTCAGGAAGAAGGGCAGGGGAAGCACATGACTGGGGGACTGGCAACAGACAGACAGCACAGAGCTGGCCTAAGAAAGTTATCTCCGAGACGTTCAAAGATTTGTGATAGCCACTGCTCTCACAGAAAGAATT